>CAWUFW010006654.1:0-600000 GCA_963921515.1 Calotriton arnoldi
TCGGTCGGTCGGCTTAGTTTCCTGACGTGTCGGTCGGATTTATCGCGGCTTGCATCGTACTTGGCGTGTCGGGCGCCACTGGTACGTGTCGGTCGGTATTTTTCCGGATCCGAGTCGGTCGGTGCTTTTTCCGGCCCGAATCGGAATCGACCCCATAGTGTTTAAACATGGACACTTTTGGGTGCAAAATGCATCCTCGTGTCTAAAATGGACACATACACACATTTTAGCGCTGTATGCTGGGTTTGTCTTTGTCTCTTCATTTCCTGTAACGTGTGGGCAGGCACACTCGCATCACCATTATATCTCTTACTATTACAAGGGCACTACATGTTCCACCCGCCCTTCTATAGTATAATACCTGACCCTTGCAGCTTCTTCACTCTCTTGTGGCCTGTACAAGCCCATCCTGGCTTGATTGGCGGCTCTCACTCCCCCGTTCACTAGTGGCATGTGAAGCATCAGTAGATGTTGTAGCCCCCCTAATAATGTGCTGCATGGCCAAAAACCTACAAGGTCCCAAAGGCGAGACCTATTAGCTATGCCAATGCTTGTTAATTTTGTGATGCCACCTTTGTACTAATAAATCACATTGCAAAATGTCCAGTCCCAAGGGGTTGCAAATGATATTAATTCGTCAGGTCGCTCTGTGCAGCTCCCTGTGATTGGCTACAAACACAGAAATGGTGGTTGCATAGCAGACCACCACCCTGCTGCTTGCATTCTCGAACAGGATTGTTCCTAAAGTCACCTTTGCTCCTTATAGCAACTGTTGCTTCTTAAAATAAATTTTAATTTGGGAACACATCAGGAAGAGCATGCAGGGGCCCTGTGAACCTCTGCCTGCTTCCCCTTATGTCGCCCTACACGATTCCCAAGGGGAAGCTGTCCAGCAGAGACAGATTCCCCTGTACCAATCTCTTACCACCTCCTTTGTGTAGTCCGTAACTTTTCAGTGGTTTACGACCACAATTGTAGTTGAAAACCATTGATACATGCCATTCCGAATTGCTGTTTAGGAGGGGCGCCCGTTTCATGCTCCTTCCTCCTTGCGATTTAGAATGGATCGGTAAACTCATTTCACATGCCTGGAATACTTTTCAGAGTCACAAAATGGAGTTAGTACATGAGCAAAAAAGCCATTTTGTGGTCGCAGACCTTGCGATTTTATGACTCGCAGGATTTGCAACCATAAGATGGCTTTGTTTATCTGGATTTAGGGGAACAATGTACAAATACCTGTCCAGGAATCAGAAGGTGGAAATTGCTGACCAACTGGTTTGTGAATAGGGCTGCGTGTTGCAATGCAACTAATGAACTCATCAGTCGAATCACAAAATGTAGGTTCTGAGGTAAAAAACCTCCTGACTCATGAGTATTAAACAGACAGAAAGCATTTAATAAACCTCTGTGAATAGCTGCAGATGCCAGGATGGAGGCCTGCAGTGGTCAGAAGACCCCATTCCTGCTTTTCCATTGCATGCCTATAAACATTTTTTTAAAGTAGCCCGTGTCCCTAAAAGGGGCAGATGCTGATGAAAAAAAAACAGTTCAGTGGGTTAAACATTCACTTCTGACGTCTAGCGGGACCGGCACGGTAGAAATTTGAATCCGTGGCGGGCCAAATTGGCATTTCATGTTTACTGAGGTCAACACATTGAGTAGGATTAAATTGCGTAAGATTAATATCAGCTATCTACTGCAAGGTCAAACAACAACTGCAGGAGTGGGCTCTATTGAAAAACAAGCATTGGCATAGCCAATAGGTCTCGCCTTTGGGACCTTATAAGTGTTTAGTTATATTTGTTTAGTTGTTAGTTGTTTAGTGACTATAAAGTAAGTGGGGCACCAGATAAAAAAAGTCTGAAAATTTAGGTCACATGCTGAAACATTGAGAGCTTATGGGCAACATCATCAATAGTTGGCGCCCAAACATAACATTTTTACAGAAGCATTGTTTTCCTGATCAATGCACAGAATATACATATAGACTTGCCTTAAACTGCACTACTGTTGTTACAGGTAAGTAATGAATTCATTTCTCAATTACCAGTTTGAATAGATCTCTAACGGTAAGTGCACAATTTGTGGTAAACTTCCTGAAAGGGAATGTATTTTGTGGAACAAAGCATATACAACAGTGGCATACAATAATCTACAAATGATTCCACTAGCTGGTACATGTGCCCGTAGCTCAATCTTTAGGGCCTGGTCTCTATCCTGAGGTATGCGCACCCCTGCATGATGCCAAAGGGCTGATCACAAGTAACTGGAATTACTGCCCGAACTGAGATTCCAGTGTTATCGGTGGAATACAGCAGTCCGGTGTCCAACAAGCACAACCTGATTGGTGGGAACACAACAGGAGATGCAGGTTCTTTGGATAAGAAGGGGTTGTGCATTTGTATTAGTTTATTGCGCTTAAATGCCCCCTCCATCAGTGATGCTGTTAATAGATACCACAGCTCACAGTGCAAGTTGACAGAGGACAGAGGAAGACCCATGGTAGCGACATAAAGTACGAGACTGCCGGAGAGACCGTATCCCTTCATTGCAACCTTGCACCTGGAGACTCTCGTGCATGCAAGATGCAGCAACTAGCTTCAGTAGAGCGTTCGTGCAGCACAGGACCGCCTTGAAAGAGAGAGAGAGCGAGAGAGAGAGAGTGCGAGCGAAAGAGAGAGCGAGAGAGAGATAGTGCGAGCGAAAGAGAGAGAGAGTGCGAGCGAAAGAGAGAGAGAGAGTGCGAGCGAAAGAGAGAGAGCGAGAGAGAGAGTGCGAGCGAAAGAGAGAGAGAGAGTGAGGGGGGAATGTAAAAAAGAAAGCGCGGTCCGGGCTGTGTTTAATGACGCGGCCGCAGTAACCTGATCCCAAGTGGGGGAGGTGTGCTGTGTCTGCCTGCTGGAACTCAAACAAGCAGCAGCTGTTTTGAAGCACTCGTGCTTGTGCTGGCATCCGCCTTGCGGGAGCAAGCAGCGGCGGCGCGAGAGCCATATGTTGTCAATTAGCACGCGCGCCGCTGCTCGCTCCCGCAAGGTGGATGCCAGCACAAGCACGAGTGTGCTGTGCTTGAAAAGGAGCAGACCGATTTCTAAAGGTCATCTCCTAGAGCAGCACATGCGCGCTGCCTAGGCGAGACCTAACAAGATAATATCCACAAAAAAACACCAATAGTCCCAGCTACCTCTACTCACTCATTGTACTTAGGCCATCCATTTGTGAACTTGACTCACTTTCACATGACGATCAGCCTTTCCCATGTGTTAGAACAGGTGGGGTTAGAAAACACCAATAAATGCACACTTTATCATATACATTGGCCACTTATAAACACAGTACGTATCAAGGTGGGCTGTGTATTCCAGCTCAGACTATTGTATTGTAGCCTTTGCATAGTGCTGTCCCAGCCGTAATAAGGTCCAAAATTGCCTTCTGATTGGCTGAGTACGTAGGGGTTGGGATGGAAAATGCTGGTTCAGGTGTACCCTGTAAGTTGTATGTTTTGATGTCATGCATGAGGCTCAATGGTGTGCTCCAAGGATGTTACCACTGCATCCAGCAGCATCTTACGAATAAAGTGTGATGTAAAAGGAGAATGTGTATGTAAAATAAGTGCAGAGGCCCAAGATGTTCTCAGGAGCCCAAGGCCAGTGCTGCCCAATGCCAGGATAGCTTAATACTATTGCTGGGAAGCCTTAATCTGACCTCATGCTTCGCTCATCTACAGCCCTACACTCCCTCCCTCTTTATCATAATCTGCAAGGTACTCTTTCATCCATGCATTCTCTCTTCACTTTTTCCTATTTTTCTCTTCCATCTTTCTTCCTTCTTTTCTGCCTTTCTCTGGCTCGCTTCGGGCCAAAGTCTGGTGATGAAATGTAAATCCCTGTAGAAAAAAATGTATGTGTCATGCCCACTACCTGCAACCACTTTGACAAATTAAAAACTGAGGTTGCTGTTGATGAAAACTTCATTTCTTTGAACACCAGACTAACATAAAAAGCAGCCAAAAAAGCGAATAGAGTACCAGAGTACTCAAGATTTGGGTACCAGCAGGCATACTTAGGTCTTAAACCAAGAACTAAATCAAGTCTGCGAAATGTCAATCAAATCGTACCATAATTATCTGAAGTTTCTGAGAAATGCAAAATGACCAGCCTCAGAGTGTAGCAGGATGACATTGTCATATGGATTTTCTTAGAGTGCCTTGGCATAAAATCTCAGTAAAAGAGGCACTCAGAACCATAAGAACAGTTAACGAAAGCTGGTTGTGCTCATAACTTATCCAGCTCAAACCCTACCTAAACCTCATCAGAAAAGTTGAAAAACTCTCCAGAGATGTTAGTATGAACATTGCCCAGACAGCCTGTTTAAGATGGTTAGCATTATCTGAGGCCTCTCATCTGTCCTTTTGAGAAAACAATAGTTCTCAGTGGCGGCTGTTCCCAGGAAGCAGGAGTAGGGTGGGGAGAAGGGGGGGGAGATGGGGTTTAACCCCTTCGCTGCTAGGCCCTTTCCCCCCTGTGCTAAGCCTTTTTTTTGCTATTTGGGGTAGTTCGCGCTTAGGCTCCTGTAACTTTTTGACCACATAAGGTATCCACGCCAAATTTGCGTCCTTTTCTTCCAACATCATGGGGATTCTAAAGGTACCCAGGGTTTGTGGATTCCCCTGGAGGCGACCCAGAAATTAGCCAAAACACAGCTAAATTTTGTTTCTTTGGGGAAAAATGGGAAAAAAGTGCTGCAAATGAAAGCGTCTGGGTTTTTCCCTGCAAATGGTATCAAAAAAGGATTTGCAGGGCTGAAATCACCATTTTCCCAGCTTTTAGGGAATGACAGACTTTTGTCAGAAAACCAAAAAATTTTACACAGTTTTGGCATTTTTCTGGGACATAGCCTATTTTTGCTATTTTTTGTGCTTTCAACCTCCTTCCAGTTAATGGTAGAAATGGCTATGAAAGCAATAATGGATCCTGGAAAACTATACATTTTAGTAAAGTAGACAAAATTCTGAATTCAGCAAGGGGTCATTTGTGTAGATCCTCAAAGTTTCTTTATAGAAACTAACAGTTAAATATAGGAAATATAGAAAATTAGTTGAAAAAAACAGCCTTTTGTGTCAACGTTTTTACCTCTAATTATGACAGCTCTTTGAAAGCAATATACCGTTACATCTGCGGGACCTTACTGGTTGTGGGGATATATAGGACTTGTAGGTTCACCAAGAACCCGACGAACCCAGAGCCAAAAACTGAGCAGCGACTTGCAATGGTTTTTTATTATGTACCGGGTATATAGCAATTATTCTGGGAAAATGTATACATGGAAAAATCGGTATGAAAGACACCTATGTATTTCTGAAATGGGAACAAAATATAGAGTTTAGAAACAGTAGATATTTGCACATTTCCGAAATTGGGAATACTCATACTAGCATGAGAATTATCTGTCATTTTTCAAAATGACTTCTATTTTACACATTGTCTTTCATTTGGAAGGCAGAAATGCATTGAAAGTCAATAGGTAATAACATTTGCTTTACAAATCTGAATTACCCTAAGTCTCCCTATAAAAATGGTACCTCACTTGCGTGGGTAGGCCTAGTGCCCGCGACAGGAAGCGGCGCAAAACGCAACGTGGACACACCACAATTTCACAGTGAAAAATGACCCTTTTTTGGCAAAGTGCCTAGCTGTAGTTTTTTAACCCTAGCTCTGCCGGCACCTAGGGAAACCTAGCAAACCTATACATTTTTGAAAACTAGACACCCAGGGGAATCCAGGATGGGGTGACTTGACTGGCTCCCACCAGGTTCTGTTACCCAGAATCCCTTGCAAACCTAAAATATTGTCAAAAAAAACACATTTTCCTCACATTTCTGTGGTGGAAAGTTCTGGAATCTGCGTGGATACACAAATTTTCACCCACCCCGCGTTCCCCAAAGTCTTCCGAGAAAAATGGTACCTCACTTGCGTGGGTAGGCCTAGTGCCCGCGACAGGAAACGGCACAAAACGCAACGTGGACCCACCACAATTTCACAGTGAAAAATGACCCTTTTTTGGAAAAGTGCCTAGCTGTAGTTTTTGAACGCTAGCTCTGCCGGCACGTAGGGAAACCTAGCAAACCTATACATTTTTGAAAACTAGACACCCAGGGAAATCCAGGATGGGGTGACTTGACTGGCTCCCACCAGGTTCTGTTACCCAGAATCCCTTGCAAACCTAAAATATTGTCAAAAAAAACACATTTTCCTCACATTTCTGTGGTGGAAAGTTCTGGAATCTGCGTGGATCCACAAATTTCCACCCACCCCGCATTCCCCAATGTCTTCCGAGAAAAATGGTACCTCACTTGCGTGGGTAGACCTAGTGCCCGCGACAGGAAACGGCGCAAAACGCAACATGGACACACCACAATTTCACAGTGAAAAATGACCCTTTTTTGGCAAAGTGCCTAGCTGTAGTTTTTGAACCCTAGCTCGGCACCTAGGGAAACCTAGCAAACCTATACATTTTTGAAAACTAGACACCCAGGGAAATCCAGGATGGGATGACTTGACTGGCTCCCACCAGGTTCTGTTACCCAGAATCCCTTGCAAACCTAAAAATTGTCAAAAAGAACCACATTTTCCTCACATTTCTGTGGTGGAAAGTTCTGGAATCTGCGTGGATCCACAAATTTCCACCCACCCCGCGTTCCACAACGTCTTCCGAGAAAAATGGTACCTCATTGCGTGGGTAGGCCTAGTGCCCGCGACAGGAAACGGCGCAAAACGCAACGTGGACACACAACAATTTCACAGTGAAAAAATACCCTTTTTTGGCAAACTGCCTAGCTGTAGTTTTTGAACCCTAGCTCTGCCGGCACCTAGGGAAACCTAGCAAACCTATACATTTTTGAAAACTAGACACCCAGGGGAATCCAGGATGGGGTGACTTGACTGGCTCCCACCAGGTTCTGTTACCCAGAATCCCTTGCAAACCTAAAATATTGTCAAAAAAAACACATTTTCCTCACATTTCTGTGGTGGAAAGTTCTGGAATCTGCGTGGATCCACAAATTTCCACCCACCCCGCGTTCCCCAAAGTCTTCCGAGAACAATGGTACCTCACTTGCGTGGGTAGGCCTAGTGCCCGCGACAGGAAACGGCACAAAACGCAACGTGGACACACCACAATTTCACAGTGAAAAATGACCCTTTTTTGGAAAAGTGCCTAGCTGTAGTTTTTGAACGCTAGCTCTGCCGGCACGTAGGGAAACCTAGCAAACCTATACATTTTTGAAAACTAGACACCCAGGGAAATCCAGGATGGGGTGACTTGACTGGCTCCCACCAGGTTCTGTTACCCAGAATCCCTTGCAAACCTAAAATATTGTCAAAAAAAACACATTTTCCTCACATTTCTGTGGTGGAAAGTTCTGGAATCTGCGTGGATCCACAAATTTCCACCCACCCCGCATTCCCCAACGTCTTCCGAGAAAAATGGTACCTCACTTGCGTGGGTAGGCCTAGTGCCCGCGACAGGAAACGGCGCAAAACGCAACATGGACACACCACAATTTCACAGTGAAAAATGACCCTTTTTTGGCAAAGTGCCTAGCTGTAGTTTTTGAACCCTAGCTCGGCACCTAGGGAAACCTAGCAAACCTATACATTTTTGAAAACTAGACACCCAGGGAAATCCAGGATGGGGTGACTTGACTGGCTCCCACCAGGTTCTGTTACCCAGAATCCCTTGCAAACCTAAAAAATTGTCAAAAAGAACCACATTTTCCTCACATTTCTGTGGTGGAAAGTTCTGGAATCTGCGTGGATCCACAAATTTCCACCCACCCCGCGTTCCACAACGTCTTCCGAGAAAAATGGTACCTCATTGCGTGGGTAGGCCTAGTGCCCGCGACAGGAAACGGCGCAAAACGCAACGTGGACACACAACAATTTCACAGTGAAAAATTACCCTTTTTTGGCAAACTGCCTAGCTGTAGTTTTTGAACCCTAGCTCTGCGGGCACCTAGGGAAACCTAGCAAACCTATACATTTTTGAAAACTAGACACCCAGGGGAATCCAGGCTGGGGTGACTTGACTGCCTCTCACCAGGTTCTGTTACCCAGAATCCCTTGCAAACCTAAACAATTGTAAAAAAAAACACATTTTCCTCACATTTTTGTGGTGGAAAGTTCTGGAATCTGCGTGGATCCACAAATTTCCACCCACCCTGTGTTCCCCAAAGTCTTCTGAGAAAAATGGTACCTCACTTGTGTGGGTAGGCCTAGTACCCGCGACAGGAAATGGCGCAAAACGCAACGTGGACACACCACAATTTCACAGTGAAAAATGACCCTTTTTTGGCAAAGTGCCTAGCTGTAGTTTTTTAACCCTAGCTCTGCCGGCACCTAGGGAAACCTAGCAAACCTATACATTTCTGAAAACTAGACACCCAGGGGAATCCAGGATGGGGTGACTTGACTGGCTCTCACCAGGTTCTGTTACCCAGAATCCCTTGCAAACCTAAAAAATTGTCCAAAAAAACACATTTTCCTAACATTTCTGTGGTGGAAAGTTCTGGAATCTGCGTGGATCCTCAAATTTCCACCCACCCCGAGTTCCCCAAAGTCTTTCGAGAAAAATGGTACCTTACTTGCATGGGTGGGTCAAGTACCCACGACAGGCAAGGGCCCAAAACCTATTGAGGCGACATCAAAATTAACTATCACAAACCAACCTGGTTTTGCAAGGGGGGTCCCATGACTTTTTGGCCCGGGGCTCGACGGCCACCTAGGGAAACCTACCAAACCCACACATTTCTGAAAACTAGACACCCAGGGGATTCCAGTGAGGTATGGCTTGCGTGGATCCCCTAACACTTTCTTACCCAGAATCCCCTGCAAACCTGAAATTTAGCTGAAAAAATCACTTTTTTCACACATTTTTGTGTGGGAAAGTTGTGGCATCACCGGGCTGACACAAATTTCCTACCACCCAGTGTTCCCCCAGGTCTCCCGATAAACATGGTGCCTCACTCGTGTGGGAGGCCCAAGTACCCGCGACAGGCAAGGGCCCAAAACGTATTGAGGCGACATCAAAATTGCCTATCACAAAACGACCTGGTTTTGCAAGGGGGGTCACCTGGGTTTTTGGCCCCGTGCTCAGCGGCCACCTAGGGAAACCTACCAAACCCACACATTTCTGAAAACTAGACACCCGGGGGATTCCAGGGAGGTATGGCTTGCATGGATCCCCCAACATTTTCTTACCCAGAATCCCCTGCAAACCTGAAATTTAGCTGGAAAAATCACTTTTTTCCACACATTTTTGTGTGGGAAAGTTGTGGCATCACCGGGCTGACACAAATTTCATACCACCCAGCGTTCCCCCAGGTCTCCCGATAAAATGGTACCTCACTCGTGTGGGAGGCCCAAGTACCCGTGACAGGCAAGGGCCCAAAACGTATTGAGGCGACATCAAAATTGCCTATCACAAAACGACCTGGTTTTGCAAGGGGGTCCCATGAATTTTTGGCCCGGGGCTCGGCGGCCACCTAGGGTAACCTACCAAACCCAAACATTTCTGAAAACTAGACACCCGGGGGATTCCAGGGAGGTATGGCTTGCGTGGATCCCCCAACGTTTTCTTACCCAGAATTCCCTGCAAACCTATAATTTAGCTGAAAAAATCACTTTTTTCACACATTTTTGTGTGGGAAAGTTGTGGCATCACCGCCATCACCCTGGCATCTAGTGGGCTTTTTGCCGCCCCAGGCGGGGCAGATTTGGGGCTAATGCCCCCATCTGCCCCCCAGGGGGGGCATAAAGTCCACTAGACGCCAGGGTTTTTTTTGGGCAAATTTTAATTATGGTGGGGGCTGCCCAAAACGGGCATGCCAATGCCCCCACCCTAATTAAAATTTGCACAAAAAAATCCCTGCCGTCTAGTGGGCTTTTTACATCCCCGGCGGGGCAGATTGGGGGCTACTGCCCCATCTGCCCCCCAGGGGGGGCAGGAAGGCTGTAATTTTTGCGGGGGTGGGGGCATGGGCATGCCCGTTTTTGGCAGCCCCACCCTAATTCAAATTTGCCCCAAAAATATCCCTGGCGACTAGTGGGCTTTTTGCCCCCCCCGGGGGTGCAGATTGGGGGCTGATGCCCCCATCCCCCCCCCCAGGGGGGGCAGAAAGCCTACTAGACGCCAGGGATTATTTTGAGCAAAATTTAATTAGGGTGGGGGCTGCCCAAAACGGGCATGCCAATGCCCCCAACCTAATTAAAATTTGCCCAAAAAATCCCTGGCGTCCAGTGGGCTTTTGCCCCCGGGGGCAGATTGGGGGCTACTGCCCCATCTGCCCCCAGGGGGGCAGGAAGGCTGTAATTTTTGCAGGCGAGGGGGTGGGGGCTTGGGCATGCCCGTTTTGGGCAGCCCCCACCCTAATTCAAATTTGCCCAAAAAAAATCCCTGGCGTCTAGTGGGCTTTTGCCCCCCCCCGGCGGGGCAGATTGGGGGCTAATGCCCCCATCTGCCCCCATGGGGGCAGAAAGTCCACTATACGCCAGGGATTTTTTGGGGCAAATTTTAATTAGTGTGGGGGCTGCCCAAACCGGGCATGCCAATGCCCCCACCCTAATTAAAATTTGCCCAAAAAAATCCCTGGCATCTACTGGGCTTTTTGCCCCCTCCCCCCCGGGGGGCAGAAAGGCTATAATTTTTGGGGGGGAGGGGTGGGGGCATTGGCATGCCCATTTTGGGCAGCCCCCACCCTAATTCAAATTTGTCCCAAAAAAATCCCTGGCGACTAGTGGGCTTTTTGCCCCCCCGGGGGTGCAGATTGGGGGCTGATGCCCCCATCTGCCCCCCAGGGGGGGCAGAAAGCCTAGTAGACGCCAGGGATTATTTTGAGCAAAATTTAATTAGGGTGGGGGCTGCCCAAAACGGGCATGCCAATGCCTCCACCCTAATTAAAATTTGCCCAAAAAAATCCCTGGCGTCCAGTGGGCTTTTTGCCCCCCTGGGGGGGAAGATTGGGGGCTACTGCCCCATCTGCCCCCCAGGGGGGGCAGGAAGGCTGTAATTTTTGCGGGGGTGGGGGCTTGGGCATGCCCGTTTTGGGCAGCCCCCACCCTAATTCAAATTTGGCCAAAAAAAATCCCTGGCGTCTAGCTTTTTGCCCCCCCCCCATGTGGGGCAGAAAGTCCACTAGATGTCAGGGATTTTTTGGGGCAAATTTTAATTAGTGTGGGGGCTGCCCAAACCGGGCATGCCAATGCCCCCACCCTAATTAAAATTTGCCCAAAAAAATCCCTGGCATCTACTGGGCTTTTTGCCCCCCCCCCCGGGGGGGCAGAAAGGCTATAATTTTTGGGGGGGAGGGGTGGGGGCATTGGCATGCCCATTTTGGGCAGCCCCCACCCTAATTCAGATTTGCCCCAAAAAATCCCTGGCGTCTAGTGGGCTTTTTGCCCCCCCCTCCCCCGGCTGGGCAGATTGGGGGCTAATGCCCCCATCTGCCCCCCAGGGGGGGCAGAAAGTCCACTAGACGCAAGGGATTTTTTGGGCAAATTTTAATTAGGGTGGGGGCTGCCCAAAACGGGCATGCCAATGCCCCACCCTAATTAAAATTTGCCCAAAATAATCCCTGGGGTCTACTGGGTTTTTTGCCCCCCCGGGGGGCAGATTGGGGGCTAATGCCCCCATCTGTCCCCCAGGGTGGGCAGAAAGGCTGTAATTTGTGTGGGGGAGGGGTGGGGGCATTGGCATGCCCATTTTGGGCAGCCCCCATCCTAATTCAGATTTGCCCCAAAAAATCCCTGGCGTCTAGTGGGCTCTTTGCCCCCCCGGGGGGCAGATTGGGGGTTACTGCCCCCATCTGCCCCCCAGGGGGCAGAAAGGCTGTCATTTTTGCGGGGGGTGGGGGCATGGGCATGCCCATATTGGCCAGCCCCCACCACTAATTATAATTTTTTTTAAATCCCTAGTAACTAGTGGGCTTTCTGCCCCCCCCGGGGGGGCAGAAAGACTGTAATTTTTGCGGCCGGGGGGTGGGGGCATCGGCATGCCCATTTTGGGCAGCCCCCACCCTAATTCAATTTAGCAATAAAAAACTCCCTGGCGTATAGTGGGCTTTTTGCCCCCCCGGGGGGGCAGATTGGAAAGGCTGTACATTTTTCGGGGGTGGGGGCATGGACGTGCCCTTTATGGGCAGCCCCCTCCCTAATAACTTATGCGACCAAAAAAAAGTCCCTGGCGTCTAGTGGGCTTTTTGCCCCCCCGGGGGGGCAGATTGGGGGCTACTGCCCCCCAGGGGGGTCAAAAAGACTAAATCACACCAAATTTATTTGGGGGGAGCAAAAGCCCTTGCCCAAGGGGCCGCTCCCCCCTCCCCGGTGTCTAGTGGTTGGATCCCTGCTTGGGGATCGCCCTCCTGGGGCGATCTCCAAGCAGGGATCCACTGGGGAGGTGTACCATTGGAAAGGGGAGATTCTCCCCTTTCCAATGATACCTCTCCCGTCTTTCTACGTGCCCGGGGGGCTGAGATAGCCCCCTGAGCACATAGGTAGTTTAAGCTGTAATACAGCCGGGGTGGAGAACATGCAAAGTGTGCATGAGTGTTAGGCCAGCCCGAGATGGCCGGCCAAACAGTCATGCGCACTTACAGTGTGCCCACCACTCCTCCCTCCTGCGTTGCCCTGTCCCGCAAAACTGCCTCAGCACAGAAATATAAAATGATAATAAAACGTTGCATTAATTTTCATTTTATTTTTCCTTTTTTGCAGTGGTCAAAGGCAGTGGGGCGACGCTCCTCCACCTTAGCAGAGGAGTCGCCCCTGATGGTCTATCTACTTATTTTAACAAACACAGCTTACTTATATGTAATAAAACAATACAGCAATCAATAATTTTAATCCTCCAAAAAAGCATATAGTGTAATCCATAAACACATCTCAAGTGTGAGTGGTGCAGTGCACTGTGCATCGTGCATCGTGAAAACACTTAAGTGGCACGTTTACAGACGAAAAGTCAATGGTAAGCTTCAACCTTAACATAAGCAATTGGCAAAATAGGTGCCAGTACAATAAATCCTTTGTTGTAACCTGAACAGGTCAATTTCAAGATCCTTAGAGTCTAGGTAAAACACTTGAGTGTCTATGTTTCAACCCTGGCGAGTGACTCAGTGGGCCAGCATCAGGACACAGGTTGGAAAAGTGTCTGATGAGGATGATGTGGAAAAAGTGCTGTCATTGAAAAAATGCATGGGAACAGTAAGCAAGGTCAGGGCAAAATAATTTTTGAAGATAAGATCCTTGTAGTAATGCAATGCAAGCGCACAGATAATATCCCTAGTTGTTTTAATTGTTGTTTTGTTTTTGGTTGGATGTGGCTGGAGTATAATCAGACAGAGACATTAGTGGGAAGAGCTTTCGTTAATAGCACGATCCAAATAGAGATATTAGTCTATGGGTTTCTGATTCAGGAATGTATGGCATGTTGACTGGGATTTCTGTACAAGGGCACTCGTGATTGTGTTTGGTGCTCCTATTGCATGTCTCTTGGGCATCCAAGCACTAACTTGAAACGAAACATTTTGATACACCATGGATCAAATTACATGAATTTCACAGATGTGACTAATTTGCAGAGACGTTCTCTTTAACAATTTAGTACATAATTATTTATGTATTTATTTAGTTTTATGGTTTTATGTAGCGTGGACTAGAACAAAGGGTTTCAGAGCACGTAAGATAAGAAAAGTTACACATACATAAACATTGTAGTTTTATTACAATACGTTTTGCTAGGGCTTAAAGTTGCAATGTAAGCAGAACCAAGTTTTATTTAGGTACTTCAAATAGGTGCTACAAGGACCCCAGGTAATCAGTCAGATGCAGACGTCTAGACATATGGCCTACCCCTTTGCTAGGCACTAGTGCTGTTCACCTTGGAGCCATCACCAGCCCTGATCCAGGGTCCAGCGGTCTTGGGCCCGGTTTCTGATAGAGACTTCTAGCCGCAGATTCCTTACCTTAGAATTATCCACAGGCATCAGAATGGATCCAGAAATTTTTTCGTGAGCAGTACCCCTGCACGCCGGTAGATGGCGTTGTCCAGCTCCACGTGGCGGCGGTGTCTGCACCAAAAGTGACATGGATGGTATAGGCACCACCCCAGCATGCTGACTTTTTTCATAGTCATTTTTGAGAGATCTTCTCCTGGTGTGGCCAGGATGTTGACTAGGAAGGCCGGCCCCAAGCCTGGTGGGGCCTGTCATCAACAGATGTCGGTGACGGACCTGCACCTTTGCCTCTGGTGCCTGGAGCGCAACCACGATATGAAGACCTGTGCCGATCGCCATGCCATGCAACTTAAGGCCTTGAGGGAGGGTCCCTCAAGCTCCTTGCTGCTTGACATGCGACACTGTGACGGTCTTCATCCCGGTCGAGCGGAATGTCCCTGTATTGGTCGTGGAGTCCAAAATCCTCGTCGCACTCAAACTCGTCTGGCCATTCGGGTAAGTCCACAAGAAAAAGAACAACAAGAAGTCGAAGAGGTGTTCGACTTCGCCCTGTCTGTTGCTGTCTTCAGACAAGACAAGGGAGCATCGCCATTTGAGGCAGGGCTCTGCGGTTGAACCTGCGCCTGGGCTGGCTCCGCACCTCCCCGACTTTCCAGGAATTGGAGCAACCCCGCTCAACTCCGAGAGTTTTATGAGGCCATGTGCCTCATATTTGAGCGACCCGTTCTTGCTATCGCACATTTGGGCTCTGTGGGATTTGGAGGGTTCCCTGCTGGCAGGTCCGACCATGGCGCCAGTTAGGCTCCTTGGATCCACAGATGAATTCAAACTGGCGCAGGTCGTACCATCTTGACCTTCCCCTGCACCAGTCTCGATGCCGATGCTCAAAGTGCCACCGGTGCCCTCTCCATTCTGATCCCTGACTCCAACACAGAGCTGGAGGTGCGTCAACCAATGCCGCTTCTCACGCTGGCTAGAGCCATGCCTTGCAGGCCGAAGCCTGAGCCCTAGTCTTATGGGCTAGGACTTGGGGAGGATTTAGAGGGGTTGCTAGACTCTGAAGAAACCCTTCCTTTAGATCCCAACATGGACTGGTGTGAGGACTTGGCGGAGGCCAGTGGACTGAACACTTCCTTAGACACTGGTTTTCTTTCTCCCCTACCGTGGCTACAGAGGAGGGAGCGTTGTTTGCTATGGCAGTCCGAAAGGCAGCTGAGCTCCTGGGCCTTAACCTGCCCTCAGGGGGGAGTCAAGACAAACTTTTTGACAGAGATTCTTCAGCTGGGAGTGACGTCCTCAGAACCACTTCTCCCATTTAATGAAGCCCTTACAGATGTCCTGCTTGGGACTCGGTCCAAGCCCCACACAGGGGCTCCTATGAACAGGACTATTGCCCACCACCACCACCTCGCCCCAGGGGACCCTAATTTCCTCACACAACACCCCACCCCGGAGAGCTTGGTGGTGCAAGCCTCTATTTTCTGTGTTAATTCTGGCGCATTCCCTACCACCTCACTGGATAGGGAATACAAGGGCTGGACACCTTAGACAAGACAATGTTTTCTTCCACCAGCCTGGCACTGCGGTCCATGAACACTGTGTGCCTTTTGGGCCGTTACTCCCATGCTCTATGGGATTTGGTTGCGCAGGTGCTGTCCATGGTTCTGGAGGAAGCACGGGCCATACTTTCCCAAGATGTTGCTGACTGGAGAGATGCAGGTAAGTTCAAGATCACATGTGGACTGGATACCATCAATTCGCTAGCAGAGCGGTTTCCTCGATGGTGGCCTTATGGCACCATGCCTGGCTGAGAATGACTGGCTTTTCTGGGGCTGTTCAAGCAGCGCTTATGGCCATGCCCTTTGATGGCATCTGTCTCATCGGAGACCAGGCGGATTTAGCGCTGGAGCGCTTCAAGGATAACAGAGCTACATCCAGGTCCTGGTGCCTTTCCATGGCCCTCGCCAACCCCAGACAACCTTTCGCTCCTTTCATGACCAAGGAAGGGGCTTCCAGCCACCACAGTGCGCAATCTTCCCAGCCTCTGCGTGTGCGAGGACACAGTATCTATAGACCCTGTGAGTCGGACAGCCAGAGGTCTGGTCAGTGCACCACCCCCGGCAGCTGCAGCCTCCACACCCCTATAGTTTACCCTCTTTCCATCATGGGTACCCAGTGGGAGCCAGGATATCCCATCACCTGCCCCACTGAAGATCTATAACATCAGACCGATGGGTTCTTCAAATTGCCTGATGGGGCTACCCCCTCCCTTTTGTGACTACCTCTCCACCCATGCCTTCTGCTTGCAACAGGATGAGGGAGGACTGGCTTACCTTGCCCTGCCAGGAAGTGATGGCTCTCTTGGCCAAGGGAGCCACAGAGAGGGTGCTGATGCCAAAAGTAGGTTGTGAATGCTATTCCCACTACTTTCTGGTGCCCAGAAGGATGGAGGCCTTCGTCCTATCCTAGACCTGCGCCCTCTAAATCTCTTCATCAAGAAGGAGAAGTTCAGAATGAATGAATGAATGAATGGGGGATTTGTAAAGCACACTGCTTCTCTGGGGGGTGTCCCAGCAATGAGAGGGGCAAATCCTCAATGTCGCACAACCACTGCCAAACTTTACTGACTCACTGGAAAAGCCAGGATTTTAGTTTCATATGGAATGCAGTCTCCATCGGAATCAGGCACAGTTCCTGTGGGAGTTCATTCCAGGCTTTAGCTGCCAGAAAGGAAAAGGCTTTGCCTCCCCCCCCATGTCCCCAGACATGCTTAAAACTGAGAATCGATAAGAGAGAGGCTGAAGAAGAAATCTCACGCTTGCTCACGCCAAGTCTGACTTGGACCCGGAAGACTGGATGGTAGTGTTGGACTTGCAGGACGCATAGTTCCAAATTCCTGTCCTGCCTGCCCACAGGCATTACCTGTGGTTCACGGTGGGCCATGAGCACTTTCAGTTTACCGTCCTTTCTTTTGGCCTTACCAGCACCCCTGGGGTGTTCACCAAGGTGATGGTGGTGGTTGCAGCTCATCTGCGGATATCTAGGGTGCCAGTCTTCCCCTGTCTCGACAACTGGCTTTTGAAGGTGGGCTCACTCCAGGCTGTCATCTCCCACCTCCAGACTATGGTGGACCTTCTGCATTTGTTGGGGTTCACTATCAACGTGCCGAAGTCACACCTGACTCCTTCGCAGACGCTCCCTTTCATTAGAGCTGTTCTGGACACGGTGCAGTTTCAGGCCTCTTCTCCTGAAAGGCGAGTCCAGGATATTCAGGCTGTGATACCGATGTTTCAGCCTCTATCCTGGCATTCGGTGAGATTGACTCTGAGGCTACTGGGACTCATGGCCTCTTGTTTCCTGCTTGTAATACATGCCCGCTGGCATATGTGGGCTCTGCAGTGGTACCTGAAGTTCCAGTGGGTGCAGCATCAGGGGAATCTCTCCAACATGGTCCAGATCCTTGAGGGATCTGCAAAAGATCTACAGTGGTAGTTAACATACCGCGGTTGGGTCAGCAGCAGACCCCTTTCCCTTCCCCAACCAGATATCACAGTAGTGACAAATGTGCCACTCCTGAAATGGGGCAGCCAACTGGGAGAGGCAGAGATCAGAGGACTCTGGTCTCCAGCGGAATCCAGACTCCACATTAACCTTCTGATGCTCCGAGCAGCCCGGCTGGCATTGAAAGCCTTTTTATCCTCCATCAAGGGATGACTAGTACAGGTGTTGGCGGACAACACTACCCCATCACCATGTGGTACTGCAGCAAACAGGGCGGGGTGGGGTCGTGGACCCTTTGTCAAGAGACCCTGCATCTCTGGACATGGCTGAAACATGAGCGCATCTCTCTGGTGGATCAACACCTGGTGGGCTCTCTGAACACCAGAGCAGACAAACTCAGCCGAAGATGCCTAGCGGATCACGAATTGCGTCTCCAGCCGGAGATGTTGCAAGGTCTCTTTCAGCAGTGGGGAGAGCCTTGGTTAGACCTGTCCGCCACCGCCAGGAACATACAATGTCAGCCGTTCTGTGCAGTGGAGTTTCCAAGGCGGCTCTTGCTCAGAGACGCCTTTCATCTAGAGTGGAGCTCAGGCCTCCTGTATGCCTTTCCACCCACACTACTCCTGCCCAGAGTTCTCAAGAGGATCAGGAATGATGAGCCAAAGTCATCCTTGTGGCTCCGGACTGGGCTTGGAGAGTTTAGTATCCTGAGCTTTTGAGCATGGCCTTTGGTCCTCTGATCAGGCTGCCCCTCCTGGAGGTTCTTCAGTTGCAGCAGCAGGGGAGGGTTCTCCACCCAAACTTGTCAACGCTCCGCCTTTATGCGTGGAAGAGAGTGTCAACAGTTAACAGCCTTTCGACCTTCAGCCCGAAGTCAGCGATTTTATTTTGGCAGCCAGGCGTCCCTCTACCAAAACGCTATATGGCTGCCGTTGGGACAAGTTTGTGGCATGGTGTGCAGAGAAACAGGTTGACCCTCATTCTGTTCCCCTCTCTCAGGTCCTTCTCTTTATTCTTTCCCTTGCCCAGCAGGGCTCTTCTCTGGGCACCTTAAAGGGCTACCTTTCTGCTATCTCAGCCTTTCTGCAGTTGCCTGGCCAGCCAACCCTCTTCAAATCCCTCATTGTACATAGCATCTTGAAAGGTTTGCAACATATATTTCCTCGTTCACCCTTCATCATGCCTCAGTGCCTTAGTGGAAACTCAATCTAGTCCTGACGTTCCTGATGTGCCCTTTGAGCCCTTGCACAACTGTCCTCTCAGGCTCCTTGCCATCAAGAAGGCCTTCCTGTTGGCAATAATATCTGCCTGGAGGGCTGGCGTGCTTTAGACTAGATAGAATCTCAACCAGATAAGGCTTTACCGAAGGTAAGTAACTTGTTCATTAGCACAGATCCATGCAGTCTCTTTTTCATACCCGATGAAAGTTCATCATTTGCACATACATTATTTCATTAACAGGACATAAAATTGAATATTCAGTATTTAAAAGATAGCTGAAAAAGATGTCAGGTGATTAATGTTTTAGAATACTTTCAGCTAATTAAAATGATTTGTCCGATTGCTCTAGGGAGATAATTGTAATGTATCAAAAATAGCAGATCTATGGGGCGCCCTTTTTTGCTTCTAACATGGTGTCCGTCTTTTAGATTAGGAATCATAGAGACTAACTGAGGAGGTTGCAGTCTTGCTGTTTATGAAGTCTCTGTTCTAAGGATGTGCAGTTTTCTACATTTAGTTTTGTGGTCAATGCTGTTTTGTGCCAGCAAAAATCGTTTTTATGATAAATGCTTTTTGTATGGCGTAGTAGTCAGCAATTATTAGGTCTCTAGGTGCTACTAGGTGTCACAAAGGCTGGCTATAGTGTGGTATGCCCAATGGAAGGTGATCACTTGGATACGGGGGTGGGCGTGATATTGAGGTGACAAGGGCTGCTTGGAGGCTAATGTTCTGAAAAGAAGATGCTCCTTTTGTGTGGGGGGATGCTTCTTGTGACCTAGTACCTGACCAATCAGAGTGTGGTCAGTCTATTCGGACTGGTGGCGGGTTGTCCAATTCAGAGTCATCCAGACTGAGGGTGGGAAGTGAGTTTATGGCCTTGAGTCCAACGCAGGTGCAATTAACCAGTAAGCCTGAAGATAGTCCCAGCAGTGAGCCCTCCACATTTGGGATGGCTTTTCTGACCTTTCACGGAACCCCATGGATCTAGGTATTTTGTCTTTCTATGGCACGTGGTTCAGTCTTCTACAAACTTGTGTTGACATGGTCCGGGAGTGTGTGCGTGATATTTTCATATTAGCTCTATCTGCATGTTACGTTTGGTGTGTGTTCGCCCCTTGGGTATATTTGTTGTCTCCAGGCACGTTTGTTTTCGCTTTTTGTCTCTGCTCAGCTGCACGTGCTCTCTTCCGTAGATCTTCTTTGTGCTTCCTTTCCTTCGTGTTGGAACGTAGCACATACAAATACTATTTGTTCTACTGTAAAACAGCACTGCCCGCCGCAAAAAGAGACAGAAGGCTGTTCCAAAGTATGTATAAGAGCTACAGTAATACATTCTGGTTGTTTTAAATGCGAGGGGTTATAGCAAGCTCTCCGTCGCACAAACCATCGGAGCACGAGGTTCAGAAGCAAAGGAAAAACAGAGCAGCCTGTACCGCGGGTGCTCTGCGGCTGCCGGATGTGATTTGTCCCCCACTGGTATAATGGATCGCTCGGAATCACATGCCATTATGGAATTAATTGTTTCAGCTGAAACGTGGGATTAGGGATAGCTTTTATACTAATCCTGCTCGCAGGGTAACCTCGGGAGACAGTCGTGCGAATGATTAACATCCTGTGCATGTAAAATAAAACAGGTTTGCTTCCCCAAATTGTGTCCTGCCACAAATTGTTCCTCTGTGTGTATTTGCTGTCCTGAAAGTAAAGTGTCCACAGCATTTAAAACACGATGCAACACAGAGGTCGTCTGGTGAGCGGAAGCAGCAGTGCAAACTCCAGCTCCCTGCTGTGCTGTGTGAGGGTAGTGACTACTGAGCACGCGCTGGTGGTTTTTCTTCTCGATTAATGCATCCTTGGTGCTCAGTATGGAGACTAGGTACGCTTTGAGCGAGACAGACAGTTTGCATAACAGCGTTACAGGTTGATGCAGGGCTGGTGCTACCAGAAAGGTAATAGTAGGCAGTTGCCTACGGAGCCACCAGCAAAGAAGTACAAGATTGCCCCTAGAAGCATCAAATGTTTATCTTACTGACAGGGAAGAGGTGGCAAAAGGCAACTTGGGATGCAAAATAAAGCTAGCAGTCGCCTTATTTTGATGGACGACATGTGTCTGGGGCCACATTATATATAGGAAGCATTGTCCCTCACTGATCCATGCAGCACTTTTAACGGGGCACACTGGACACAGACCGAGACATGCCGCCCAAGTTACAGTGATTGCGCTGATCAGAGTGGACATGCACTTAGAACAGCACATTACTGAATAGCAGAGTGGCTGTATGAAGTCGCCATTCTGTCATTCACTTGCAGCCAGAGACCCAGACTCATTTTAGAATTAAATCGGTTTTATTAGCAGAACTCATAGCATGACAATACAATGTATTGGTGCCTACAACAAACCAGCGGGCTGGCTGCATAAAAGTCATGAAGGCCGATAAGAGCCCGTGGATTATAAACTGTCCATATAGATAGATTACACAGCATGCCCCCTACAACCCATCCTGGGCCGGCCGCGTTCAACAAGAAGAAACATTAAGTGATCCAGGATCCATGGAGATTGAACATTGGAAAGGGTCTGCAGCATGTGGCGCATGTAAGTGCCCAATAAGCCAAAGACTCGTTATAGCAAGTCCGGGGCGTTAAAGTCTGCTTTTTAAGGAAATTAAGAACCACAAACAGAGAAACATTAACAGAACTAAAATTAGAAGACCCGAGACCCTCCCACCACCCCCTCCCCACCCCTCTCCAGGTGAGCCAAGGAGTACACTTATGCGAATGGATGTGGTCCGGTGTGATAGTTACTAACAGCGCATGGCCCTAAGAACCCATCAGAGGCCTTTAGGTATTAACCACTCCCTCTGTTTTCGGGAATCAGTTTCAAAATCCGTAAATAAGCAAGGCATGTCAGTTCCCGAAACTCTGTGGATAGGATGGAAATAAAGGGGGCCCATATCTTAGCGTATTCGAATTTGTCCCCTAGGGTGGCCATGGAGAGTCTCTCCATGCCCAAAAGGGACCACAGCTGGTAAAGCCATTGCGTGTGATCTGGAATCCTGTCCGATTTCCAACCAGATAGAAGAACCCGATGTGCGGCATTCAACGCCAGGGCAATCTGCCTGCCCTTGGTAGAGCGCAAGGGGAAAGTCAGGGCAATGGGCAATCCTAAGATAGTGTATGCAGGGAATCTGGGGATGGTAGTGTTAAACGCTTTATCGATCTCATCGAGGATCTTGTCCCAGTATCTCGTGAGCTTCGGGCAGTTCCACAGCAAATGAACGAGTGTACCCGGACTCCCGCAGCCTCGCCAACAGAGACCATCGCACTGTGAGTTCCATTTAGTTAAACGAGCCGGGGTGTAGTACCAGTAAGATACAATTTTAAATGCAGTTTCTGTGTGGCCCATGGAGTGTGTGGTGTGGTAGGTCCTATAAAAAATATCCTCCCATTCCTTGTCTGACAGGGTTTGACCGATTTCCGCCTCCCACCGCCTCTGCCCGGCCGTCCGAGCCCCAATCGTGCCCTGAGAGAGAAACTTATAGATTTCCGAGATAAGTTTGCGGTCATCTTTTTTCAAAAAAAGCAATTTTCAAACGGGAGCATAGGCCTGCTGACCAAAGGACGTGTTAGAGGCCCAGACACCCTGTGCAGCATTTACACATGAAGGAAGTGGTCTGAATCGGTGAGGCCGTAATCTGCCCGAAGTTGCTCAAAGGGGATATGCCAGACTCATTTTAAACAATGGCACAGATGCCTCTGGTGGTGAGTGCAATACATTACTGAACCCACCTGCAGGGGGATACCTGGAGGGTCCCTCTGGCCTTTATGGCCCCCTCCAAAGGGGGGCCCATGTGGATGTGCTAACTGTGAGCCACTTCTATGTAGGGCGCAGTCAGTGTGCCTCTTGACAGCCCCTTTGCCTCTAGGGCCCAGATATGTAGTATGGCAAGGGCAGAATGGCAAACTGTTCCCTCATTTGCATGGGGCACGTCCCAATGTAAATGAGGAAACGCCCCTATGTGAACGTGCCAACACAACATGAGCTATATTATAAAAGGAGCCGAACAAGCATCTGCTGGTCCTTCTAGAATACCAAAGTGCTCCGGGAGGGCAAAGCAGACACCTCCAGGGCACTCATTAGGTCGAGCATACTAGACAGCACAAGCTCTGCACCTACAGAATGAGGTGGCGGCCATGTCAAAACTTTTTTTAACTTTAGCCATGCTGTGAAGCATGGCTGAAAGCCATTGAAAAAGCAATAGATCACACAGGCGAGACTGATTGGTTTTACCAAAGTTTGTTGAATTAAGGCACTTCTGTTGCTACAGCATTTGTCATCCTATGAGCGAAACTTCTTTCACTCATAATTTGGCATGGTGCATCCCTATAATCAGCACACAAAAGGGGCCAAGGAAAATGTAAAGATCTGCAGATACAGACTCCCAGAGAGATAATACACACGCAACAATATACCTGGGTCTAAAAATTTAGAATCGACATTAAAGAGTTCAGCAGAAAATCTATGTTTCTGACAAGTGAAAAAAGTTGTCTTTTTAAAGATGAAAACCCTCACCCACCATAAGGTGGCATGCTTCATCATAGGGTTCCTGCTCTCACCACAATAATAGTTGTGGTGTGGGCTACAATCCTAAAATAGGAGGAGCTCTTGGTTGTTTTGTGTCATACCCTGTGCAAGTGAAACATGTTGGTGATATAAGCAGAGTGTAACAATGTGAAGAGAGTGAAATTAAAACTGACGCCTAATCAGACTACAACTTTATTCTTGTCTGTTAGGGGCATGATTAAAAACAAGTAGAGTGAGAGTGATGCAGGGGAAAAGGTATATATTCCTGGCTATGTTTATTTGGTCAACATGTTTCTGCCCTGAAATTACCATTTAACAAGGTGTAGGGGCATTCATCAGGACCTAGGCCTATCAATCACTCTGCTATGGCGTGAAAATATGCTATGGTGTTCAAAAGAATACAATTGCTGTGATACAAAGGGTGGTCACCAAAGAATAAAGAAAATCCACCTCTCAGATACTTGTAGAAGAAATAATAATAAATCAGAACATCATATAGTCAGCCAAATACAATGGCAAACCAAAACATGTGCTTAACGGTGTATACATCTCAGCAGTGCACCCCACAAACAGCGTGAGAACCATGCTTCCTCATTCTGTGTGGTAACCAGAAAAAGTGTCTCAAATCTATCAGCGAATGCATAGTTCAGTTTATTAAATCCAAACTAAATATTTCGTTCATTAGGTACGTAGTTCTGCAACTGGCAATGATATAGGTTTCTTGTTTGGTGCATGCTTTCTAGCTTGAACCCTGAGTTTCTTGCCAGGGTGAACCTCGAGAGGAGGCAATAAAACCGTACTACTGAGGATAAGGTCTGACTTTATTAATCTATTCACTGCTAGATTTGTGACACTTTTTCTGGTTACCACGCACAATGAGTAAGCATGTTTCTCCAGCCGCGGCCGTGCAGGTAAGAGTGGTGGGGCCGGGTGGTGGGTGATTTCGACAGACGACGATAAGGGTAAATTAATTATATATTTAATTTTTCCTCGTGGTCGTCTGTTGAACCCCCCCCCCCCCCCCACAACCCGGCCCCACCGCTCTTACCTGCATGGGCCACGGCTGTGTTTCTCATGTGTTTTTTTGGGGTGCACTGCTCAAAGGTATACACCGTAAGACACGTGTGTTGGTTCGCCAATGTATTTGGCTGAATACCTGATGTTCTGACCTATTATTATTTCTTCTACAGGTATCTGAGAGGTGGATTTTCTTTGTTTTCTGGTGAGCACCGCTTGTATCACAATTATTTTTAACACCATAGTATATTTGCACGTCATAGCAGAGTGATTCATAGACATATTGCTTTTTCAATGGCTTTTAGCCATTCTTCACAGTATATTGTTGTGTGTGGATCCCTATAATGACCTGATTCTTTTCTAACCTAAATGATATTGTTTTAATATATAAAAAAGTTCATATAAAATCCATATATATTAATTATGGACCCTATGATCAGAATTATCTTGGTACGTGTTTATGTTGCCCAGGCTGCTGGTGGGTCTTACCTACATTAGTAAGCATGTAGGTATCAGACAAGAACTCTCAGGAGAACCTGTTCAGCACAGACCAATAGAGCAAATGTCTGACCATGCACAGAGGTCGGGATGAGATTGGGTTTCATTGGCTCGGAGCTGCATGCAGACTGCAGCCAAGGAATCGAGGGTTCCCCTCTCTTGTACTTCATTGATATTACCTGGATTTAAAGTATAGGGGGGCGCTCCCGGCACTGGTGGGGCAGCGGCAAGGGCAGGATTTTCGGAACTTGGGTAAAATGTCATTTTGGTTTTAGGACGCTGTCTTTCCTTGAGAAATAAGACTTTTTATAGTCCAGGTCGTTGCATTTTCTCTGGAGCCATTTTGTGACTGTGCTGTGAGCTGCCTGCAGTGGTCTTAATACTGCACCGGCCCTCTGTGAAGGTGGTTGGTGAGTCTCCCGAACTTGTTTGAGTAGATATGTCAGTGCCTCAGTGTACCCACCGCAGCTGTTACACTCCGATACAGTGAAGCAGGAGAGGTTACTGGGCAAGTAGAGAGACAGCCCGCGACAGACTCCTGTACCACTCTCGGCCCGCTGCTCACAATTTAATGCATATTTGCACAGCGCCCAGCAGTTTGTCCCTCCTTACACTGAGGACACCCAGTCATTGAAACTGAAGATGATCTGCTAACTTCGGGTTCGACAGGAACGTGGGTGCGCAGATGTACATATGGTGTGCCAAAAGAAGCTAAAATGGAGTTTCTCCCTCGGGGATGGGAGCCCCAAGTGCGTAGACTCCCCCATGACTGCGGGGCCTCCACCACAAGCGCAGGGGCCCTTTGTGAATCAGTCCCAAAGTGCACTTCAAGTCGGTCCCAGGTAGCATTCCACTAATCAGTATTGTTCAAATATTCCCCATGGTGGGAGGAAGGAAAATGAGAATCCAACATGAGTAAAGCTTCCTAAGGCATCACCACAACTCTAAAGGAACTGAAGAGAGAGAAAACTGGATCGCATACTTTATCAGGCAAACGACCAATAGGATAAAATTGCATGCCTATACGATTTCATGGAGCCTACCCTTTCCTCTTTGTTACCCCCGAGTGCTGAGGCAGGCAGTGATGGTATGTTGGCATTCTTGCACGCCTAATGTCACTGAAGTCGGTAGGGATTAGTGAGTCATGAGCACTCCAGTGTAGCCACTGTGACACGATGAGAGCACATCGCAAGTGGATACCAAGTTGGGTGGAGGATGAACATAAGGGAGAGCAGAGCAAATGGGAAGGCCTTCCTGGATGGAAACATGGAGCGGCGCCAATGACCAACTTAAAATTCAACATACAATTTTTGTTAAGGTCCATGGTTCTAAAAAGTCTTGGCAGGCATTTCTGAGTTTGATGGCTTTGAATGCAGTGTACCCTCTTGTAACACAAGGTAAGCATAAATTGTTCAGTCACAAATGAAGCACATTTCAAAATAATATCTGGCTGCAATACTGAAATTTGCACTTAACGTTTACATTGCTAAGCAGGCATCTGAGGTGGTAAATACAAGTGCCAGGGCACTTGGCCACCCTTGTTAAATGATGCAGGTAGGTGCATAATGGGAAACATTACAAACCCCTAATATAGTGCTGATGACCATCTTCAAATGGACTCTTTCATTTCTGAATACTATAGGTTATATTGGACTGAGTCTAAATTGCTTGTGTAATCCCGCAGCAGTGGAGATTTATGACTTGATACCAGCTTTATAAATATAGGAATATTCAAAGTGATTTTAAGTATCTTGAAGATGGTGTTGGAAAAGAAGATATTCATCCAGCATGCATGGCAATTACACATGGAGTGGCCATTTTGGAGTGGTGTCCATCTTGAAGGCGCACTACTTTGATGGTTTAGTGCAGGGCAGCAGATAATGATTTTATCATCAAGTTGCAAAGAGTCCACAGCAGTGATTCTTTAGTTCTGCTGAATATTGTGGTGGTCATCGGAATTCAGCATTGGAGGTCAGTTCTTGTTAAGTAGGAACTCTTCTACCTCTATTGTTACTGAAAGCACTACAGTAGAACACTGACACTTTAGCTGCTGCCACTATAAACATGCACAGCACTACCTCGATTGTCCCGGGCCACTTTTAATAACCTCTCGACCATTGCTGTGATGTGCATCACCTTTTTCAAAACTAACTTCTGCTCTGCTGTGCAACGAACACTGTTACAAGAAACTACTTCTTGTGCTACAACTATTAAGCAAAATTCTTGAAATACATATTTCTATGGCAATTACAAATAAATCAATAGTGCAGCTCTACTTACCGAGAAAGTAATATTGCTACACCATTATTTAAAAAGGCAGTATTACTATACCAATTACTAGTGAGCTCGCCTTACTGAAAAATAATGCAACTACACTAATGTCTGGGCCATGCAAAGTCAAATGAAAGCAGATTACAATGTATGTCAATAGACAAGCATTCACCTAAAAGTTCTTCAGAAATCCTATAGAAGTCCAGGAGCTATCACAATCAATTGTCAAAGCAAGCAGAAAAACTCAGAGTCTAGACACAAGATCCAAAGAGCAGAATTAACTGCATTTTTTAATCAGGGCCCTTGAAACCCCAAGCTTCACACCAACTCCATTGAGAGTTGTAGCGAGCTTCCCCGATGATAGAATCCAGTATCACAGGGATGCCCCTGACATTGGGTGTGCCTTCTTACCAGCCATAGATAGTAGCTTCAGGAGATAATAAATGGGACATTTGTAACCATGTCTCAATAGTGTAATCTATCTAGAAGTCAAGGTCCCCTCTGAGTATATCAGCACTTAATTAGTTGAGTCCAAGAGGCTAAAGGAAGCGCTTTTTTTAAATTGACAAAATGTGTGATTTGTAGAATGGTGGTCATGTCATTTTATTAATGTTCCATGGTATTTAAGCATTGTCTGTCTGCAACTAGGCTTGTCCATCTCAGCATTCTCCACTCTTTACGTGCTCTGGGTAAATCCAGGCTGGACTACTGGTACCACTTTCAGTACCCATGGCAATGTAAACCATCCTACCATTAGCACTCAAACTGGGCAATAGAGCACGGTCATGAATGCATTCCACAATCGTCCACAGCTGAGGATATAATTATTTAAAGGAAGGTTGGAAATATTCTCACATCAGGTATGTCTATGTAAATGTGTTGATCACTCTAAGACCAAACCAAAGCTAAAGTCACCAAGGAAGAACGGCACAGTGCACGATTAACGTGTGATCAAGGAAGCTCATCACTGAATGCAGGCCCTGTTCGCTATGTCCAGGATCTATAACCATTCACCCAAAGGTTGGCGAGATCTCCGCCACACACAAGGTAAAACTTGGAAGGAACTAGCCTTAATGCAGCCATGCCATGCAGGAGAGTCGCTTCCCTCAAATATTGATGTGGATTTGGCCGTTTAAGAAGGTAAAGGGTTATGTTGTGAATCATGACGATGTTTAGGGATTTGCACCTTCTCTTGGCATTCGTAGATCTAAGATTTAGGGACATTGTTCCATTTATCATGTTGCCTGTATATAGGGCATGCCTCTTTTTGAGCCTGTAACCACAATTTTGCCTGATATTGCGTGGATACCTTGAACTTTGGTGTCAATTGATAAATTGGTTGTAATGGTTTACAAAGTGCTGCTGGGCGTGGGTTCTCCCTGCAATCTGGACTGTGGTGTCACAGAACCTGTAGCTATAAACTGAGCTTGTAAGAGAGCCGACACCCAAACTAGATCAAGGCTATTGCACCGAACCTTAGATTGTGGTGCCTTCTTAAGTGTGACACCAGAGTCATAGATTTTGCTGCTACCTCACCTTAAATGCAATGAGTGCCACACACTTTTCTGGGAATGGTCTGTGTCTACAGTGTTTACAGGTAAAGAGGCGCAGCGCCTTAATTGTCATGTGTTCTACTATAAAAAAAAGAAAGAGTGGAGGGCATTAAGAGGTGATTTTGAAAGCCGGGAGCAGATAGAGCCTGCTTTTAGGAGGCATCCATTAATGCACTATTGCAGCCACTGACACTAAATCTCGCTGTAGTTTTTGATTAGGTGCTCTGTTAAAGGTTGGTGGGAATTCAAAAAATAGGGTTAAGCCGACAGACTCTTAGAACAGCTTCACAGGCACAGTGAGGCTTTAGAGCATCCTCATTCTGAACCCTGTGGCTCCACACCGTGTATCACTGGCGTTCCTCTGAAAGAGTATCCTCAAAGCCAGTCTCCATTAGTAAACATGGTACATTATTTTAGCATTGTCCTCGAGCTCCTGTGTGTAGGGCACAGGGAATGAAGATTAATAGTGCGGCACTGGATGCATGCTGTTCAGTGAGAAGATGACAAACTGCAGATTACCGACTAATGGATAAAGTGTTAAGGACATGTTACTCATCCTCCCCGGAGACGCTATGCCCCAGACTTTCATAATACCAACACACTCAAAGCATATTTTATTTAAATCCGTTTTACTATCAGAAATTGAGGATTTTTATTTGTGCAAGGGATATCATGTTATGTACTAAGTGTGAGATCGGATGCAGCCTTCCAAATTGAATGATGCATGATGGTGTTGCTGAGCAAGCATCTCTTATCCTTTTTCCTATGGCATTGACTAAATGCTATAAAAATGCCCGCTTGGCACTCAGCAGACTTGTTTTGTCTTGCCACCATACTTGCATATTAGTGTGCATCTCCTATGGCCGATGCCTTGCAACTGGGGTGCTTAACTGGATTCTCAGATGAAATAATCTTAGAAACTGTGGGGCATATATACAAAGAATTGGCGTACGGCAGCGCCTCAAGTCATTGTGCTGCGCTGCTCTACGCAAAGTCAAAAGGACAGCAATGCACCATATTTACAAGATACGGTGCATTCCTGTCCTTTTAACCGGCGCACAATTAGCAGCTATGCGCCAACGCACGGGGAGAGAATGTGGCCTAATGGCTAGGGCGGTCGACCTCGAAGCTGGGAAACCAGGTTTGAGTCTCGGCAGGGACACTCAACATCCTGTGATTCTGGTCAAATCACTTAATCTCCCGTGCCTAACAAAAATGAATGTGTCTGTCTGTAACACAACTAGTGCTCATGAAAAGCGCTCTGATACTTTCGGGTCTAGTTTGCGCTAAATAAGACTAAAAAAATAACGCAGGCACCCTTGTGGTGCAAGGGTGACTGTGTTGTTGGCTTGATTGTTTTTGTGCAGGAAGGAACACCTTCCTGCACAAAAACAATCACGAGACGTGTTTTCCTCATTCCATGTGTGCTGCAGAATGCAGCACATGTGGAAGGAGGAAAAAACGAGGAGAAATGTAAACATTTCTCCTTGTTATGCCTGCTGTAGGGAGGTGCAAGGTTTTGGCATTGCCCTATGTTTACGAGATATTATAAATCTGGGGCAGCGTCAAATTTCCATGGGAACACCCACAGCAATACCTAAGGAACGCCTCTATGATGCAGAGTAAGGCTAGGCAGCGATTTGCACTGTTTTGCCTTACTCCATAACTACAAGGCCATGAAAAGCCACGCAGTGTGGCTTTACGTGGCCTTGTAGATATGGCTAAATCCTTTGTCCCACCGGAACGTCACAAAACGTGACGTTTCAGCAGCGCACAGGGCTTGTAAATAAGTGCCCGTCTGTTTTCGTTTTCTTATGCACTGGCCCTGCTTCATTGGCAAGCCAGAAGGTCCTGGGTATGCTTAGTAAAAATCCCAAACATTTCTAAATTCAGACATCATCCTGCCAGAGGGGTGTGCCTGAGGCAGATGTATTTTTCTGATGTTCTGCGCCGCATGCCTTATTCTGATGTGTGTGAAAGATTGCATTTCGACAAGAAAGTTATATGAGTTCGAGCAATGTGGCCAGGATGGACTAGCCCATTGAACTTTTAGAAAGGTTGGGCCATACTTCAGATGTGCCGAGTCATCAGCACTGAAAGTTCCGAGTGTCTGCAGTTCTCAGCTGTCCTAGGTATGCTTTTGCCGATTAGGAAAGTGTTGGCCGCTGTTGCGTTTGAGATTACAGAAAACAAAGAATCATTGCCTCCTTGCTCATCTTCCTTATCCCAGTGCTAACATCGCGAGATTCTGTCTCCATTCTCAGACATGGTTTACCTAGCTAAGCCTGTTTTGACTCGAGCCATAAAACAAGCTTCACCCTTTCTGGGTGCTTTACAAGGCGGGTTTAGCTGTCAGGGTGAAAGCCAAGGAATACAAGGATTCATAATGATTAAGATTTCTTATAATTACCTTGGCCGTTTTTGGTGGTGGTGCAGCAGAAAACTGTATTGTTTCTCTTATTGAAAGGGACAGACGGAATAAAATGTTCATGGAACTTTTTATGTACATTTTGCAGGTATATTTCATAGAAATGTAGGTTACAGCTTGCGTGTGTTTGTCTTTCGTCATATTTTCGGACAGATTTGAATTTCTCAGCCTTTATTGATCACCAGCTTGGTTCAGGACTATACCAGGCTCTTTAGTGAATACAAACTATGCAGAACACTCTACATTTTGCACTTGATAACTAGGCAGCTTTGGGGAAGCACCATATTCTTTTGATGATGGTATATGTGTGTTATGGCACGTTGTCTAGATTTTAGCGCAAAACCGTTTGCTTGCGGTTTACTAGGCACATTATTTATTGACACACCCCATCAAGCAAGCTACGCATTTTTTGCAGTTGTTTTGAGAATGAGTTTCTAGAAGCAGGGTGCTGTTCGGGGAGAGGGGTTGGAGGATTTCTGGTATGTGGTGTAACAATTCCTGCCTCAGGATTTTTCACCAGGTTCTTCATTCATTCCATATGACAAAGATGACTTTTCTGGCACCTGATTTCTAAAGGATTTTGAGGAAATGGTACATTTATGACAGAGAGTGCATGTAGACCAATTATTAGCTGAGTTGCTTAACATAATCTTCTTCCGGATTTTGAGCTAATCATCTCTTCTCTAGATCTGGGAACGCTTTTCTAGCACTAGATTTTTGCACAACATTAGGGTATAGTTTCCTGCTCGGAATAGAATGTGTGCAGGCCATTTAGAAGACATAACCTCCTGCTTCAAGATTAGAGGCTCTTTATTTATTCCACATCAAGTAGACAGCTCTAGGTAATTTACAAGGTCCATGTACTTGTACTGCAATGTAGCATGTATGTAGTACTTCAACCCCCTAACAGTATCCTGAAGCACCCAGTTCAGAGCAAGGAGTTGGTTGTCGATTGACGTATTTTGGCAGTGCTGGATGCTGTGCATGAGGCTTGGAGAAAGTTTCTTAACATGGTATGTGGCACTGTTGCATTGCTTAAGCCGTAAGATGTTGACGAATAGCGTGAGAATAGACACATTCTTGCATCTGGAATCCTATCTGTTTTAGGGTTGGTTGTAATGTATATTCCCTATCTTAGCCACTTAGACTGAGTAAAAGTTTCCTCCAGTGCTAGTTTTATTGAAGGAGGAGACAGACAAGAGTGGAGCCAGCTGAGATTGAAGATATCTAGTTTGATGATAGGCATGAAGTTTTTTTTATTATTCGCCTACTAAGTGAAAATTGACAAACTTTCAAAGCTGAATTGAAAGGAGGTCACAATAGAGACTTTTAGCTAGCTCTGGAGTGAAGGTGCCTTAAAGGGGGCACGGTTGACTAATTCAACCTCTGCTGCTGCATGTGATCAACTACTAGTGGTCGGTAAATGTAGCTTAGAAGTAAATGTCATAGTAGAACAGGAAAATATCAGTTGTAGTATTGACTATGAAAGAAATTAGATGTCATGCACAGTGAATTTAATGCATAGTATCTTTCAGCAGATCTTCTTTAAAGTAGCCATATTTTGATAGCTTTCTAGAAACTGAAAGAGTGTGGAGACTCCATGATGTTTTCTAATAATTTAGGTCATGGATTTGGGGCAAGTCATGAGATGGCTTCATTCTTTGTTTTGATTTTGCTGTATTTGTTTCTATTTCTACTTTGGCCAGACCCAATCCTGTTGTGGTCAGCTGCTGTGTCTGGAGATGGAGGGTTCCTGGAGTGAAGTCTGTAGTCTTTTTGGTGGAGTCCACAGTGAGGAAGATTCACCAGTGTCTTCCACTGATGCTGATTAGGCAGGGATCAGGCTGAGGTTTGAGCAAACCTGTGAGCTGCATCAAAGTCTACTTCGTGGTCTCTAAGTGTTCTGCAGCAAACCTTCTAGGAGGTTGTCCGCCCAGGAATGATAGTGTTCAAGCACAATTGTACGGGTGTGCTCCCTCACCAGAAGTCACAGTACACCAGATATGTTCCTGAAATAAACTCACAATAGTGCCCTTGTGGCTTATAAACCAGGATGAAGAACAGTGCAACACTTGGTATTATACTCAGGTAGATTCTTGAAACCGTGGTAAGAACAACAGAGGTAAATTTAAAAAAGAAAAAGGACCCCATCCGTTCCTTTCGTCTTAGGTAGTGCAGTACTGTGTACCCTTTGTAAACAGTAGCCATCTGCAAATGGTCTGATTTACCAATGAATTGCGTGGCAGGTGTGTGCCACAAAGATCATAGTACAAACATGAAAGGATAGCTTTTTAGGACTCTCTTTTCATTTCTCAACATCATGTCCAGAGCAGGCCACTGACGTGCTGATTTCTTTGCCGATAAAATTAAAAACAGCAGCAATCCTTCAGTAATTTATACAATTGTTAACAGCTTGATCAAACTGGCAGCTCACCCGCTACTTGTTGAGGCATCTAATGAGAACTGTGACAAACGTGTAAAAAAGGTCAATGATCTCTTCATACACTTCGCTGCTCCTTGCAGTTTTAAGCATGATGGCCCGGCATCAAGGATGGACTGTATGCTACTGGGGGGTGAATTGAAGGAGCTAGCTCCACTGGACAGCACCTCTTGCATCTCCCTGATCAGTCAAGTTAAGTCGGGTTCTCCTGATGACTCCATCAAACCATAACTTATACTTAAATTGCAGGAGCTTGTTATGCTCACCTTTCTAAAATTAGCCAAACTCTCTCTGTCCTTGGCGTTGGTGCCCACAGCGTGGAAACACGCCAGAGTTCTCTCTCTTTTGAAGAAACCTCGCTTGACACTGCCCAGCCAGAAAATCAATGACCAATTTCTCTCCTACCGTACCCTTTCTGACAAAGGTAGTAGAAAAACATTTTAACAATCTTCTGACTGCCCTCTTAGGAAGAATCAATTGTTAGACTCTTCACAGAATGGGTTTAGACCCTTCCACAGTCCAGAGTCTGCTCTTCTTATGGTAACGGAGGCTCTGCGTCTTGCTGCAAATGAAGGTGGCTTGACTGCACTCATTCTTTTGGAATTAGGTGCCGCCTTCGATACACTGTCTCATTAAGTGCAACTACGGTGACTGCACGAGGATGGGGTTTGATATCCCCCTCCTTTTGTATCCTCTCAAATAGCTTTGGAGCACAGAGTACCGCAAAGCACGGCCATAAGTCCCAACCTCTTTAATGGCTACATCAGGCCGCTAGCGAATGTGGGAAAATCTTTTAGGATATCTCTGGTTTCATATGTGGATGATACCCAATTTATCGTCTCTTTGTCAGTGGAATTGACGGAGGGCGGTGTCAACTTTCAGAACTGTAGGACCGCCACTACAGAGTGAATGAACGCTAATTTCTTGAAGTTGAATGCTAATAAAACAGAGATTCTTTTGCTAGGGAAGCCTGCTCAGGTTTGGGGAGATCATTGGTGGCCGAAGATGTGAGGGTCCCCTCCCAAGCCAAAATCTGCTGTAAAGAATCTGGGTGTCTTGCTCGATGACACACTCTCTTTTGAGCATCCATAAGTCAAGGCACTAGCAGGTACTTGTTTTGGTACCCTCAGAAACCTGAAATCGATTATTGGCTTTTTCCATCCCCAGGTCCAGCAAACAGTTGTACAGTCTTTAATCATCTCATGACTGGACTACTGTAACATTCTTTATCTAGGCGCCAAGAGATCTGTAACAAACAGGCTGCAGATTGTCCTGAACCCGGCTGCCAGACTTCTTTTCCATCTGCCAAAATTCTGCTCTGTCGCCCAGCTGCTCTGCAAACTTCACTGGCTTCCGATTAAGAAACGCACTCAATTCAAAGCTTTGCGCATAGCTCATCGGATTATGGACAAGCAGGCAGTACTTAGTTTGACTTCCCTGGTGCAGCCGAATATAACTACAAGTGCCCTCTGCTCCGCCAACTACTTCAATTTGGCTCTAGTTCCATGCAAGAAAAGAGTAAGACTGGGAGGTCGCTCCCGGTTTTATAGAATAATCTGCCGGTACAGCTGCGGAAGACGCAAAATCATCTGTATTTTAGAAAGCAGCTGAAGATCTGGCTCTTTGCAGCATAGGTCCTTTCTGTGATGTTCTATGTTGTGCTCATGAGGTAGCAGGCCAGCACTGGGAAGCCCCATTTCGAGGCAGCTATGTGCTTTATAAATCCCTATAGCATGACATAACTGGTCTGACTTCCTGTACTGATCTCTGTGCTTGGGCATAATGACGAGCAACCTAATTCCACCCTACAGCTGAAATTATTGGAGAATTATCTACAGACAGCCAGGTGGAATGCCATGAGAATATCATTTCACTGAACAGGTCTCTGTCTGAGTGCCCAGATCTCTACTCCTGACTTTGGACCTACCGCCCCAGCATGCAAGACAAGTGCTATAAATCACAGAGGCCACCACTAGCCAGCCGCACTCCGTGGTGCTTATTCTGCGTTGTAAATCTGCCACCACTAGCCCTCCGCACTCCGTGGTGCTTATTCTGCGTTGTAAATCTGCCACCATGTGCCCTCCGCACTCCGTGGTGCTTATTCTGCGTTGTAAATCTGCCACCACTAGCCCTCCGCACTCCGTGGTGCTTATTCTGCGTTGTAAATCTGCCACCACTAGCCCTCCTCACTCCGTGGTGCTTATTCTGCATTGTAAATCTGCCACCACTAGCCCTCCCCACTCCGTGGTGCTTATTCTGCCTTGTAAATCTGCCACCACGTGCCCTCCGCACTCCGTGGTGCTTATTCTGCCTTGTAAATCTGCCACCACTAGCCCTCCCCACTCCGTGGTGCTTATTCTGCGTTGTAAATCTGCATCCATTTTAGAAAGCCCCTGTTAAGCCTCTTGCCTGCTGACTTCCGAGAGTACAACCTAGCCGAGTTTACTTTGGAGCTGAATCCCTCTACACTAAAATAAAACCATTTGCTTCTAGCCCGGAGTGAGAGGGACTCACAGACAGGCTACAGATGTTCAATCTGTGGAGCACCGACAGTTCCAGCAGATGGGGACAAGCAGAGCAGGAAGGCCATTTTTGTTTTCATTTGTTTTTAATATGGTAAAATAAACTTTGCATTACCAGTGAAATGTAAACCCATGTTCATTGCTTTGTAGTTATTTTCAGCAGATGGCAGGCGGCTGAGATCATGCACATGCTTGGCTCTTCTGCAGCAATTTGCTGGACATCGCTGCAACATTACAGAAACCAAATTGATGGAACACGATGAAAAGTTAAATCCGATGGTTTTAACTGAAGCTTTCATTAGTGCAGACGTTAAAAAGACCACACATCAACGCTCCCTCTGTTTGTGTAGCCTCAGATGACTGTGTTAACTTCATTTGTTGCATTGTGTGAGGTTCTTAAGTTAAGAACCTCACATAGTGCAACAAATGAAACAAAAAAAGCGTCACTTCCTGTTCCCACAAGGCTGAGCGCACAGCTAGGGCTGGACCAATGGCGACGATCAGGGCTGACAAAAATGTTCAAACTAGCCCCACACCGCAGGAAGCTGTGACTCCAATGACGTGGTGATAGGGTGTGGGGGGGCTTCCATGGCTTGCTCATGGCACCCCATTCAGCTGTGACGTCATGCCGGAGCAGCGGAACGGCCAGTCAGGCCCTGGTTATTGTCCAGACAAACATGCCTCGTGGCATTGCCAGACCGGCTAGTTCTGTTCCTGTGAGTGTCTGCGGCATACATCCATTTTACTACCAGTGCTAACGTTTTAGGATACTGAAGAAAAACCCGGAGCTGAGAATCTTCATACTCACAAGTGTTGTTTCTCACAAAGGTTTCACTCACTTATGTGAATATAAACATCCTCGAATAACTGTCCACTCAAGGAGACAGAAATGAGTTTCGTGACTGACTGCCACAACATGTAACATTTGGACTCTGTCGTGCGGTGTGCTGCTAATACTACTCTGTTCAGAGCGCAGGATTGGCGCCATTTGAGCCTCTCTGATCATTTTTGTTACATTTGTTATAATGACCCTTCCGTGCCTCCATGGTCAACTACTCTATTGGTTTTAGAGTACTGAAGCACTGCCGGCGAAGGAATTACATTATGTTTCACATTTTCCCTCCGCAAAAGAGTGCGTAGTGCGCATTTATGTACACATGGCACACTGAGCCTGTTTTATGCAACTCAGTGCTTCACAAAAATGGAAACTTTACATAGAGACTTTTGTAGCAGTTCCATGCAGAACTTGCGTAGTTTTAATGGGAACGTACCAGATTTGTTTGGAAGTAAGCAGTAAGTCATTCAGTAATTGCATGTGTCTCTAATTTTAGCGCATGGAATAATCAAACATACGCAAAATTTATCAGAATTTAGTTTATGTCCCGTATCAAAGTAGAGGCGAGGATGACCTTCATTTTCAAGCGAAACTGCATTTATCCATAATTGATATTTCTTTCATGAAACATCTGAAACTGATAATCCACCCCTTCCCTCACTCCACAGATTTTCATAGAATTAACCTAAAAAGAGACCCTTCCTAACACGTTCCCAAGGCCGGCTTCAGTGTCTGTACTCAGCCACGCTGGCTCAGAGAAGGCCGCATTGCTATGTTTCTGTGGAGATGAATGACCAGAGTCAATATCACTCCATGGCAAAGGCCCTAGGTCCCTTGCATTGCCTCTTTGAAGGCCCTGGGTCCCTTGCATTGCCTCTTTGAAGGCCCTAGGTCCCTTGCATTGCCTCTTTGAAGGCCCTAGGTCCCTTGCATTGCCTCTTTGGCCATATGCTCGCAGATACTGTACAGTGAACCATGCTAAACAGTGCATCTGGTTTTCTCACTTCCACGCCATAATGGAACTTTGCACATGGGATCACACAGTGTGCAGCCTGTCCCAGTGGTGTTGGTGCTCCAGGGACACGGCTAGTCTCTTGGGCAGCAGCTCAAGGGTGGAGAGTAGCAGCCTGAGAGAGGCGCTGCCATGGAAGAGCCTGAGCAACAACACCTCTCCTGCTGAGCCCAGCACGTGATAGGCGGCCAGATGGTCTTCAGTTATTTATTTCAATATTTAATTAAATACGTGCTTACTTGTGACCGATAGGCCAGTTTGGAGCACTGTGCAGGAGCAGAGGTTAGAGAAGAAGGCAGTGGGATAGAGAAAGGATATTTAGAGAAGGATGCTGATTACTAGGGTAGAACGCATGGACAACCAGCGAATAACATAACATGGAGGATTTTAGTCTGTAAACAGGGCGGGTCTAAGACCCAGGGGGAATTGAAGATGTGAGCGATAATAGTTCTGTATATAATTCGGGTGGACTTGGGTATTAGGAAGTAACTTGAAGGCTCCTCTGAAGCGTCTGAACATGTGTAGGGAGGATTTGGCGGGTGGGGTAGATCAGTGCCCCAGGGGCTGTTTGCTTAGCATGCAGGGAGAGGAGGGGGAGCAGGGAATGACAGAGAGGCAGGGGGCGTTGATTTTTCTCTCTACATTTAACAGTGAGCAGGAGGACGTGGGACAAGACTGCCCATGAAGTTCTAAAACAAATCCCTTAAAGGGGTGAGCGGTGTGATGGAAGGGAGAGATGACACACAGGATGGGACTTGGGAAGGGGGATAAAATGTCCCAGAGACGTATGGGAATGTGACAGAGGACAAAGGCAAGTTGAGGGTCAGAGGGATAGAACAATAGCGAGGTCAGAGGCAGCAAGCGCCACCCATCGACTGATGGCACTGCTCAGAGCATCACCTCCGGGCCACAGCCCTCAAAACAGACGACGGACTACATGGGGGTCATTTTAGGTGATGCAGCAGTTGCCATTTAAGAATGCAAAGCAACCATTAGCATAAAATTTACCGCTATGACATAATTACACCCTCTAGAAGGTTATTTGTGAAATGCAATGGAAGCAGTCCTTTGACAAATCAAAGATGCATCCGTCTTTGTTGCCATTTTTTGTTGTATTTTAGAATATAGCAGCAATGTTCTCCTCCTAGTGGTGTTCACGCCCCACTTAAACCCAAAAATAAATGTTTGTAACTCCTCTAAACATTTTGCTTTCAATGGCAATCCGTCCTAGCGGGAGCAGACTTTTGTATCCTCATTAAAATGCTTTGGCGCTGCTTGGTATCCTCAGCTGTGCTGCCGTTCACCTCTGGAATGCAAGGTGGACTTTTTTTTGCATTTACACAACACTGAATTTTTTTATTTTTCATGTTGTAAAAAATCCCTATACAGTTGGCGTCTGAAATCTAGCAATGGAACACATCTGCGCAAATAAAATAGATGGATTACTCTGTGGTAAAATATTCAGATTATGTGTCAACAGTATATGTGTTTATGGTGCAAGGGTTTAAGTAATGTATTCTGTTCCCCCGGGGGAAATCTGCAGCAGATTGCTTTGCACTCAGTGATTTATTCCCCTCCATCCGTCCTCCATAAGCATGTATGAGTTCATGTTTCCAGAATCGCTTGAAATTTCATTATCGATTATGGGTGTTTGATGTACGAGTGATGACCGAGGCCCTGGGTCAGCCAGAGTCTATGGCTATTGGGCGGTAATTTACATGTCCAATCCGTTCTAATCCATTTCACACCTTCCTCCCCCAGGGTCAGGCACCTGCCGCTTCAGCTACTCAGACCCCAGCATTATTGTGTCCTACTCCAAGAACAGCACAGAAGAGTGGATCCAGCTGGAAAAAATTCGGTTTGTGAGATTTTTAAGTTATTTCATGGCTTTTTATCACAAAGTCTCTAAAAGCGCATGGGTTCCTCATGTCACTTATGCTAGAGAGTTTTGTAATGTGAAGCACAGCAGGATTTGACTGCTTAACATATTGTTTTTTGTCACTACAGCCGAGATTAAATGAATATGTTTACAAACTAGTTACTATTTAAGGCTAAAACAATACTCTGTGCAACCTCCAATAAGAAAGCCCACGAAAACGAACAATTCATTCTCGACCTGGCTCTCCTCCATCACTATCAGAAGCGCAGTTTGGACTATCACAGAAGGGCATTAAGAAACATCATACCATTCTTAAGTGGCCTAGAGCGGAGACTGGCCATGTGTACTGGTGGGTTCCGCCCAGAAAGGCTCCAGGAAATGAAGAGGTGGTGGTGATGAAAAGACAAAGAGAGCCAAGCGTGTGTGCCATACTTAAAATGAAGCAGTGGAAAAGACCATGTGGGATAAGATCTCTACAGCAAAATAAGGCGAGGAAGAATCGCACACATTTTCTCTTTTTAGGGCTCACCAGCTGTCAGCTTTTGTGACACTGTGCTATGTGAACTCTTATATCCAACTAATAAAGTCATTATTTCCTATTTTTCTATTTAATTTACTGGGCTTATGATGATTCCAATCTTGGCACGCATCTCTGCCACAATGTGGCATCCTTCAAACTCAGTAAAATACATTTAGAGCATGTATTGGTTAGAAAGCGAGCAGACATTGGCTGAATACCTTAACACACCCTGTCCTACGATGGAGGAACTGTGATTTCTGAAAGCTCACTGTGGTCATTTTTCAGAGCACATCTGCATTCCAAGTTAGAAATTAGCTGGGAGGTTTTGGAAAAATACGTTTTAATGTTAGTCATCTCGGAATACAGGAAAGAAACATTTCTAAACAGAAATTTGATCTAAATACATTTGAAAACGTTTGCAAGTCTGGCAGGCTGCATGTTAGTGCAGAAACCAGCCACTGTTCATACCACAAAACTGATTCGTGTATAGATGAGAAGGAGAAATATAAGCTCGTACAGCTGGAGCTAACTTTTAAACTAACCAGGAACCCTGGGTAAACATGTAAACAAGTAGCTATGGTTCCCTATGGGATTAATAAAATACTGTTGTGCAGGTCACACCAAATAGGTGGACTAATGAACAGCCTCAATGCCAGTCAGTGTCCTTCTTCACAGGTGAGCTTATCTTTCTCATCAACTGCTATCTAACCCAGTAACAAGAGCCCAGGTGATCACACAGTGATAGGATGGAGCAGTATGTGAATGGGGTATCCACAAAGAAACGGCGTAAGGACGTCCTATTGTACAGTTCTGGGAGCAGAATAAACTATTCTAAACCTTCTAAACAGTCTGAACTAGACAAAAAGATATCTGATCTAAATGCCCTTGATGTCAATGACGTTTCCATCCATCTGTGACCTCGGGGTCGTCATCAGGATGATAAACCATTCAGAGTAGAAGTACACTATTAGAATCCTAATCCTGAAAGCGTCAAGAGAATATTCCAAACAAGCATTTGCAATGCAATAGGTCTCGCGTTTACGCGAGTTTAAGCTATTGGCATTGTAAATGACAATGCCTTTTATTTATGTTTTAAAAACGAAAACAAAAATAAAAGGCATTGTTATTTGCAATGTCAATAGCTCAGACTCACGTAAATGCGAGACCTATTGCATTGCAAATGCTTGTATTTTAAAGGGGGCTGAAAGGAAAAAAGGTCTCCCGCTCCAAATCTCTTTTCATATTTTTTCTCCTCTAGACTTTCCCTTTGCATTTAATGAAAAGCAGATGTGAGCTGGGAGCAGAGAGGGGGCGGGGGGCACTGGTGCCCCTTCTAAGATGGGCGGCCACTGGCTGCCATGGGGTGCACACATCACACTCCAGTGATGCAGTGACATTGGGTACAGGGAATATTCAACATCTGCTGCTGGCGAATTAAAGTGAAAATATAACAATAACAACAGATAGAGAACTAAAAGCGCAGCGGGCCCCGCTCTGCAGCTGGGACGTGAGAGTTTGCAGGAACTCTGGGGGAGTGACGGGGCGGGGCCTCTGCACACTTCACAAGATTAAAGTTGAAAAGGGGGACTTTTGGGGGTCTCGGAGAGCGCCTGGTGAGGAACACTTCGGTGACACAGGACAGGAGCATTAGAAAGCCTCTCTTCCAGAGCAGATTCATTCACCGCAGTCTTGCACACACCCAGCAGCCTCTTCTCGAGGACACCGCATAGTTCAGTCCAGCTATGGAAGTACTCGCTAGATCGCACCTTTAAAGAGGCTATCAGTGAAAACGAAATAAACTAGCCTCTTAACCCAATATCGGCGCCACCACCAGAAATCATGAACAAATCTTGTCCATTCTTTGGTGGAGTCTGGCTAAGTAGTATGCCCCGATGTGACGTCATTCACTAGATGCCATCATTAAACAGATCTACGGGCCTAGATAGCCACTGCTCGCTTCCTGTGGATTTGGGAATGTGCTCTGCTGCTGCTGGCGGAGACCCGGGCGGCCAACTTCCTGCAGCGCTACAACCTGTACACGGGCGGCGTGGCACCGCAGAACCACGTGCAGACGGCGCAGGGCGCGTCCCAGCTGCAGAACGGGCAGTAAATGTAAAAAAAAAAAAAACAGGCGGGCGGCCGTGCACATAAAAGTTAGGAGCATGGCCGCCATGCTAATGCAAAAGTAATAATGAAAGCGGCCGTGCATATTAAACGTATGCGCATGGCGTCCGGTGAACCAGGCCCCATGGCAAAAAACAACAAAGTAGTCCCTAAATTAAAAGATACAGCCCTGCAGCGTAACTTAACTGTAGTTGGTCGGTGCTGCTTCCTCCAAAAACGGAAGTGACGTATCGGATCGCCAGCCAACAATAAGCGAGATAAGAACAGCAATGCCAGAGTTAACCAATGGTAAGCGGCAGGAGAAATTACCCTCGATATTCTATTTACTACAGGTCTTGCGACAGCGCATGCGCTGTCTAGGCTCGACCTAAAAATGGGGGAAGAAAACACTACAGGCCAGTTGGGGCATACCTAAGAAATCAGTTACCATGGACGTTACAGAAGGGTTACTTCATCACGTATGGGACTTCCTACTACTGCTTGAGAAACTTGGAGAAGTTCCAAACCTGGCCAAAATGTCTTATGAGCCATTTTTGTTGTTATTATTGGATCAAATACTAGTTGATTGGAAACACAAGCAGCTCTGTTTGATTTGTTAAAAATGGCATCGATTGTTATTTGGACTGTTCAGCAGTCGACCTATTTGTTATGGAATATATTATAGCATGTTATTTACACCATAATGAACTATTGTTGTTTACATTTTTGTACTGGAGAAATATACATCACCGCTGTCTTGGTATCCTTCCCATATAATGTGGAATCTTTCCACCACCACTATCGCCATAAAATAACTAAATGGATTTTTTGTGCATAATTCAGTTAGATTAATACACATGCGCCTAGCCACATGTGCTCCACGTATGTCCATCTCATCAGTCAAGGTATGCATAGGACTGTAGTCCACAAAGGCTGAGTATTACTAAAACAGCTACGCCAAACCCATAGAGAGCAGACATGCCCATTTCATAGTGTTCGGAATCCAGGAGATGCGTTTTACGCAAGCTGCTGCTCTGCGAAGGGAGCAAGGGATTTCTTCACTGCTTAGCCACCTTGTGACCTCAGTAAGAGTTGTGCAATGTAGGATCATGAGGCAGAGATTTATTCCAAATTATTAGGCTATCTACATCTGAAAGCCAATCACTTGTGCTGAAAGTCTAGCATGGACCCGGACCTCTTGGACCTATATTGGACACCTCTGCGTAGGCCACATGTACACTCTTGGCTTTATAATACAGTGTATACTTTAGAGAGTACCCTCCTGCCAGGTGCGTCTTGTCGCGACCACATGTCTGCATACAGCCATCACAGTGAACTGAGAAGCAAGTTTCCAATCTTGGCACGCATCTCTGCCACAATGTGGTATCCTTGAACTCAGTAAAATACATTTAGAGCATGTATTGGTTAGAAAGCGAGCAGACATTGGCTGAATACCTTAACACACCCTGTCCTACGATGGAGGAACTGTGATTTCTGAAAGCTCACTGTGGTCATTTTTCAGAGCACATCTGCATTCCAAGTTAGAAATTAGCTGGGAGCTTTTGGAAAAATACGTTTTAATGTTAGTCATCTCGGAATACAGGAAAGAAACATTTCTAAACAGAAATTTGATCTAAATACATTTGAAAACGTTTGCAAGTCTGGCAGGCTGCATGTCAGTGCAGAAACCAGCCACTGTTCATACCACAAAACTGATTCGTGTACACTCTTCTGCCGGGTTTAGGTTACCAGAAGGCACCTTTTCATTGGTGCACAGTTATCGCATTATACTCTTTTTCGAGGTCCGAAACTGGAATGGTGCAGAAAGTGCACACCTGCTATGAATGGGACACCACGATATTGCAAACTGCTGGTGCTGTGTTACCACAGAAAATGTACATGGGCTTGAATAAGTCTCCAAGAAGCTCATTACCCTTCTTGTGCAAATCTCTTGATTTGGGAGCAAACTACAGTTTGCAAACTAATTTGGATTATTACTGTAAATGCACATCCTAAGAGGTTTTGACCAAATGATTTGTGCCACATAAACTCTAGATGTAAATTGTGCAGACAAACTGTTCAGTTTCTGAGTGTGCACCTCGGAATGGGGAAAACGTGCTTTTAGCTTATTATTCCCATTTCAAGATCTGGAACTCGAAAAGATGTCCATGCAAAGAAACCACATAAACGACATTATGTCGGCCGGATGCAGAGTGGCACTACCACTTACCAGCTGAGTTGCAAGGATCGTCAGCTCATTTTACAATCTTCTCCTTTCAGTGACAGGGCCATTTTTGAGACCTTCTGCTTCAGTCTGGTGCCACCTTTTGCAGGCATCCTATAGTGGCTGCCTACAGTTGCCTTAATTTAGCACCCGCCCTGCACCACGGGGTGGATGTAGGTTTTTGTGAGACTCCTTCTTCAATGAATTGACTACAGTAGGCACCTGTGGCTTCTAAGTAATAACAAGTAATCATAAGTGACCTATAGTTTGGAGGATCCTGTAATATTGGTATGTGCTATATCTTTGCCTCCATGTTGGACCTTCCCCTTTTTGCAGGGTCTCCATCAGATTTTTGCCTTCTGTTTCTGAAACGTTTTCTGTTGGCACCAGGGATCTGTGCACTTTTTCCCTGCTAACCAGTGTTAAAGTGCTTGTGCTCTCTCCCAAAAATATTGGACAATTGGCATCTAGGAATCTACCTGATTGGTATATTTAATTTCCTTTTAAGTCCCTAGTATATGATAATACATGTACACAAGACCTGTAGATTAAATGCTACCAGTGGGCCGCAGCACTCATTGTGCCACCCACTAAAGTAACCTTTCAAAAAATGTCTCAGGCATGCCACGGCAACCTGTAGTAAAGTTTTAAAAATGCCATTTCTACCTGGCAAAATAAACCTTTTCTCGGGCCTAGACCTTCCTTTTGAATACTTATAAGTCACCCATAACATATGCCCTAAAGGCTCATATCCCTTGGTGTACTGTATTTAAAGGTAGGACATGCATGCTTAAGATTTACATGTCCTGGCAGTTAAAAATTCCTAAAGTCATGTTCACTATTGTAAGGCCTGTCTCTCCTATTGACTAACACTGGGTTACCTTATTACATTTAATAAGTGCTAACTTTAGATTGGGAGCAGATAGAAACATACTGCAGGCCAGGCAGCTACAGGAGTAGCGGGACGAAGAACATTGAGTCACGCCGGTAGGCTTTGCGGATAGAGCAAACCCAGTAGACAGACCTAGAGGTGTAGCTTCTATTGTGTAGCAGGTGCAGTGGCACCAGGGCCCAATCACCTGAGGGGCCCACTGAACCCTGATTATTGGTTTATTTTACAGTCCAACAAGTGGCCAGGGGGGCCATTTCCTTACCTGCACTAGGGCCCATGACACACTGGCTACGCCATTGGACACGCCTCTGCGGTGAATTAATTCTAGAATATCGTTAAAGAAGAAAGGGATCAGTTCTCTGGTTTTAACGCTATTAATCTCGCATATGTGACACTAATCATAAGTTATCCAAAGGTGAGGTTAAAAAATAAGTCAAACGTGGCTTTCTTTCTTTCATCCCATTTTTGTTGCCTCTTCCAAAGAAGTCAAGTCTCTTTCTCTGTGCTTAGCCCATCTCCTTACTTGCCTCAAAACCCACTGCTGTAAGTGCAGTCCCAATGCACCAATGTCTGCCTTACCTTGCACTTCTTCAGCTTCGGTGTCACATTTTGTAATGTTTTGCTATGTTACAATATTTTATGCCATGCTTTACTGCACTATGTATTATTTAATTGAGTATTATGCTCTGATATGCAGTACTGCTACGCTATGCAGTGATTTATGTTATTTTTTACATGTTATGAAGACACTCCATTGCAGAATAACATTGAGTATAGGCAGATCAAACAAGGTGCAATAAAAGTGAAGGCAAAAATGCCCTAGTCAATTCAAGTGTGAGGTAAATCGAGTCATGATTGCGAATGCCCAGTTCAGCTCCGTTGATATTACTGCCGAGGCTGCCCGGGGGGGCCACGTAGGGGACCCTCCAACAGGGCGGCCGCCTTAGTGCCACAGGAAGGCACAGAAGTCTGCGGACTAGGCTCCCTGGGCTAGGGACCAGGGGGTCTGCTGGCCACGTCACTTCCGGCCGTGGGAGGGGGACAGGGGTACAAAAGCCTTCCCCCGCCCACTGTACGGTCTCTTGACCGCTGCCCGTCTCGCTGTTTCGACCCCTGACGCCGTTTCGTATTGCGGAGCTGCGGCTGGGCCTGAACGCAGTGAGTGCATCTCCACCCCACCCCCCCCATCCCCCGGTCCGATCTCCCTATCCGGGTAGTATCAGGGCAAGGCGGCCTGGCCCTTTGGTGGTCCGTCCTGGGGGGGGTGTAGGACAGCGAGCACAGCCCAGCTCCGCCGGTGCGGGCCAAGGCCCGGCCCCGCGGGGGCACTGTCGGGTTTCCCAGCGTGTACCCCCCGCATTATCCCTGCACGGAATCGGGTAGTAGTGGGGGGCATATACCCCCACCCCCCCGGTCGCCGGGGGCGAAGAATTTATAAGGAAACGGTGACCGAGAGTGGACACTAGAGCAAATCCCAGCAGGCGGGGCGTTGAGGCCGTCGCGGGTACCCTCCGGCCCGCATGGGTCGTTTCGCCCGGGGTGGGGGCAGCAAGCGCCTGGGTTATCTTCCCCTCCCGCGGCGATGGGTTTAAGGGTCGCAACGTAACCAGCGCTCATGCAAAGCGCTCCGACACACGCGGGTCGAGTTTGCGCTATATAAATATGTTTGAATACTGCAAAAAAAAAAAAAAACATGCATGCAGTACCCTTGCCAGGAGCGCTTCTGAGTCTGTCAGTGCTTTTCTGGGAGGACGGGGCGGGGGGGCAGCAGGTCCCTCGTGGCCTCCCTCCGGGGCTAAGTCTCCGGCCCAGGGGCAGTGCAGTAAGTCCGAACCCAGCAATGCTTCGATGTGCTGGGGCCTAGTGCCCGGACTGCAGGCGTCACCGTGCGGGACCAATCGTGCTGAACGCGGAAGTTGAAGAAAAAAAAATGGTGTCTTAAAGAGTTAGTTGGCCTAACACTCGGAACCTGCTGTCCCACAGCTCTAATATGTTTTATATGCCGCCATAGGTTGTACCGACACAGTTTTATGATTAACTGTATTCAGTGTTCTATCACGGTTTCTTATCTGGTGTCAGCTTTTGCAAGTCGGTGACTCGCGGCCCCGTCGGGTGCACGGGTTCCCACTGGTGCGGGGTGGCCATGTGCCTATGGGATAAGGCATCTTCTTCGGATCGCATGTTAGTGGGCCCTTTCGTGGGTGGTGGCAGGTGCGGTCGCGGGCTGGCAGACTGTCCTGAGAGTCCGGTTACGGACATGTGCTGCGGGTCCAACGGTTTTAGTCAGCCTTCCAAAACCATTGAAGTCTTCTTAAAGTAGCAATATTGCTACACTAGTTACATCTGCTTAAACCCCCCCGTCACAGCTAGGTGGGGAGGGCTTTTAAGTGAGTGCTGCCCATCTCGCTGTGTGCACGTCGTTTGTTTCCTCGTGGCCACGCTATTCAGAGGCTTTGGTCTGGCGTCGGCGGCGTGGGGATGGCATCTATGTGCGTCATGCCTCTTTATTTGCGGTGAGTCGGGACCCCTGCCTCCCCGTGTTGGGGGACAGCCCCATGGATGCCAGGTGTTTGGGTAAGGGTCACGGCATGCAGGCGTCCAGCTCATCGCGATCTGGGCGGATGGCTCTCGCCCCGGAGGTGTGGGTTCGAGAGGCCCCGAACCAAAGGGTATAATTTTGGCGAGTTCACGGGCGCACTTCCTTGTTGTTGGAAAGTATTGGTGTTTTGACCCAAGCAACGCAGGCGGTCATCTTCATTGCTTGGGGACGACTGTCCACGGGACACGCTGTTGGTGCGTTGCGTCTCCGGGGGTCCGGTGGTGGTTTTGCGGGAGCGCAGGGTAGCTAGTTGGAAATTTTGGCATGTATGCTTATGTAGGCAAGGAAAACGGTCACCCTTCACCTAGTTTGTTAGCAATACCAGCTATAATTTGATTGCAAGTGGGCCTTAAGCCTCGTTGCCACTGCTCTTGTGTGGGGATGTAGCTCAGTGGAGAGCTCGTGCGTCGCATGTATGAGACCCCGGGTTCACCCCCCGGCATCTCGCGGAGGGGCTTCAGTTCTTTGTGGCAGTATTGATTGTGATGCCCCAGGGTCGGAACACACCTTCTGGCACTTCCGGTGACCTTCAGGACCAGAAAGGCTCTCGGCTTCACCTCCGCAATGTCGGGATTCAATGAAGCGCGGCGCAGTAACGCCCCATACAGGATGTTTTGTCTGTTTTGATGCTTTTATATATATATTTATGTATATACTAATAAGGCCCCTTTACTGCGAGGGCAGACAGAACACGGAGCAGGGCCCCCGACTATAGCTCGCGGGAGAGGAATATTAGGGCTGCGGCGGCCAGTGCTGACAGACTCTCCTGCCTGATCACGTTGAGTTGCAGGCCGCGCGTTCCCATGTTGGCACCTGGGAAACCGGGATGCATCGGCATGGATACTGGGCTGACCGAGAGCGATTGGGCGCCCCAGCTCCCCATATACAGCCCCCGCCTGCTTTACCCGTTCAGCTCCAAGCACCCGGAGCGCATCCCCCCGCAACCTGCAGCAGGATCACCGGGTGCGGCATAGGCCGTGACGGGTTGGCACCATGCTTCATGTTAGTTGCCCTGGTCATGCGGCATAGGCCGCGACTGGTTGGCACCATGCCCCAGGTTAGCTGCCCTGGTCGCTCCGGTGCTGTCTGGGTTATGTTTTTAACCCCTGATTTTTAACCCCTTGTCTTCAACAAGGTTGCCGAATTTGGGAGCCCGTCCCAGGGGAAGAGTCCAAGTTTGTGAGCCCCTGCCGCCCCTCGGTGCCCTTTTGCCCTGATGGCTCATCCGGTTGCAGTTGGGGCAGGGAACTGGGTCCATCTGATGTCCTCCCTGATGGGCGGAGGGCGGCGAAGGGCTCACGCGTGCTCAATGGTGCACGCGGGCAGCACCGATTGAGTTGCGGCGGGCTGGACGTGGCAAACCCAAGGCAGGGGCGCTCCGCAAAGGTGCTGGGCATCTTTGATGCACGAGGCAATTAGAGGATCAGTTTTCCGGACGCAGCAATGTTTTCACAGCGGGAGCGCTGCTCGATCCCTTTACTGGAGCTCGCTGTCTACGCTCCAGGGTTTTCCGCTGCGTTCAGTGAGGGCTGTTTCTTTCTTGACCAAGACGGTAGGGGCGGTGGTCTGCTGCACCTACCAGGGGTGCTCCAAGTGGCATGTGCTCAAGGGTGGTGCGGAATTTTAGGAATGGCATTCATGTATCGCAAGCGTGCAGCGGCTGCTGTAGAGAAGCTTGTCCCTCCAGACAGGGCCGCCAGCGCCACAGGGGGACACCGCACATGCAGCTGCTCTAGGGACTTTCTCGCGGGGGATGTTACCTGCAATGCTGGCAGGTCGAATTTGAGGGGGATTCAGAGGTGAAAGATGCCACCGTCCCATGTCGCCTACGTTTGGTTCGATCCTCGCGGCATTTGTACAGCCGGTGCATGTCGAGAAGCTGTATGCACAGGGCATGGTTTCCCTGGTGGCTGGGGTGTTTGGCGGCGGCAGGTTCGTGGGTCCCTAGACAATTGTGAGACGCATGAATGAGGGATGGTGGCGAAGGCCTACACACCAACCCTCGGGTAGGGTGTTCAATTCCTGCGGTCATAGGGTGCCACGCGCTCCGCCATGATGGCAGGTTTTCAGTGCAGCGTCACTTAGGACTACGTTATTGATCCTGAGGGTGATACCGCTGTTGCTTTACAAAGAATTGGGGCGTGTTATTAGTGGGCATCTAAATGTGATCAAAATGGGACTGTTATAGGGTTTATAGGGGTATATAGGGGTACTTAACTGCTTGGTCAACAAGGTCCTGGGACCACCGGGAGTGAGGCATGTGCCCTCTCTCTGTCTTACTGGATGAATGCTGCCACTAATAGCAGATGGAAAACAGGGCGGTTTGGCACAGCCCGGCGATTATGTTTTCTTTCTCACCCTGGGTTGAGACATTTGGCCAGGACATTGTTTTAGGACTTGGGACCTCTATTTTAATTGCCGTGGTCAAATGGGTGTAATTACGATATCAATATGTCTCCCTCATCTTCATTGTTTGATTTTGCTCCCTAGAAAGTGTCATTCACGGGCTTTTAAATGTCACTCTTAGTGGCACTGAAATAATGAAAATGTCACACATAGCAATCTGAAACCTTGGCAGCCATGGAGGTTGGCGGCTAGCTCTCGGTTGGCTATGCAACTAAGCAATAATTGTGGCTTATTTATCTTTGCAACCAATAAGCATTGACTAAGCCAATAGATGGGCTTGTTGTAGGTGTATTGCTCCTTTGGTAGTAATATAGGGATGCTATGACATAGCGGCAAAATACCAGGCAAGGGCAAGGCACAGCCTTCTTCACTGCCTTGCGGAGTGTTTATAATGTATGCAGCTGCCCCTCCCCAAGCCTGAGACATGAGACGCAGCACTCTTATAGAAGGAAGCTTCTAACAATGGGATTGGCGTTCCAATTTCTGGACCTTTTGCAGTCCGAGAAAGAAAAGAAAATGTAAAGAAGTGGGTACGGGTACGGGACTATGACACAACATTGGCAAGCCGTTTTATCAATAATTATGGTGAGGTGCAAACTTAGTGGCTTTTGGAAAATTAAAGGGCAGGCTAGTAGTGCGTATTATTTTCTCCAGGGTCCCACTAGCCAAAGCTTGGCCCCTGTTTGACACACCAGGATACCTCTAACAACCGCTGGCTTATGGGCTACATCGCTAGTTTTAACAGTCAGCCTGGCGGGTTGCGCTAGTGGGTCATTCTTATGAAGCAGAACACGGGGGTCAGGTACGATGCCATGGTATTTCTGGGCCACACAAGGGCAGATGGGTACAGTGCCAGGAACTGCACGATCTCTGAAGCTAGCTATGGGCAATCTGCAGCGGAGCGCTTCAGGCAGGTGGGACGATGGGAATCCCAAGGTTTTAAAAGGTACAGCCATCCGCAGCCACCCCGGGGAGTGGCCGGAAGACAGGTTAAGGTATCATGTGCAGACAAACGAGTATTCCAAAGGCACACTGTGAGGCACCAGTGGTGTGATTGGGTGCAGTGTTATTTTGCAACTATGTGCCAGCTGGAGTAGTTGTTTATACTGGTGTGCAGTTTTCAATAAAGGGTGTTTTAGCAACCTAGCATTCCTTTATTTTGCCAGGTTCATAGTTCTGGGGGAAGGGCTGTCCGTGCGTCCTGTGATTGACGCGACGGGCGGAATTCTAGAACTGGAGGCAGGGGTCTCCACCACTGACTTATGTTGTTGAGGGGCCCAGGCATGCACTAGAACGGCTTGCTGGAGAAACTGCGACACTCCACTGAGAATTTGGTTGGGGGGACCCAGGCATGCGCTGGAACAGCTTGCTGTAGAAGCTGCAGCACGGACTGGGGGTGGTGTCTCCCCTCCCAACAGTTTGGTCATACACCGGGGAGGCATGATTCTACTTTCCAGGGTAGGAGGGCACTGTGGCCAGTAATGAAATCCTCCTGGTGTAAGTTAGGCAACCATGGTGGGCATGGGTGTTATGATGGGCAGAGATAACCCCACTGGGAGTGTGGCGAGGGGCTCGGTCAGAGGTTGCCGGGGATTCCTCACGCAGAAGAGTTTACAGTGCCAGGCGCAGATTGGGGAGCTAGTGGCGCGATCCAAGCAGGACACCTCGGGGGTGGCTTTGAATATCAAGGACGTTACCTTTAGCACATCATGTCTCAGGATAGTGGTGAGACAGTCTAAAACTGATCAGGCAGGAGAAGGGAGAGTAGTCCTGTTACAGGGGCTGGGGGACGCTAGGTATTGCCCTTTGCTCTTGGGCAAGGCTTAGTTGGCCCTCCGCCCGGGGATTGCGGGGCACTTTCTGGTGCATGAGGAGGGGTCTCCGGTTACAAAGTTTCAAGTAGACCACATCATGCAGGCATGCTTGCAATTGTCAACTGTCAGGACAGACAGGGGGAGACAAGAGATTCAGCAGCCACTCCTTCAGGATTGGGGCGGCAACCACAGCCTTCCTATCAGGGATGCCGCCAGAGCGAATGAAGCAGGTAGGGCACTGGGAGTCGCAATGCCTCAAACGATATATAAGGCATTGAGCGGGAGGATATGGCGAGAGGACTCTTGCGTACTATGGCAACCGACAGTCGGGTGTTTTAAGGGGTACGGATTTGGCCCGGATTGCCAAATGATGTTGCAGGGATGTGGTTTTGTTGTGCAATTGTAGACTATTACAATATGAAGGTTACAATAAATATGGTTTTCAAACACAACATCTCTTTATTTACAAGGAACCAAGGTCTGGGTAATTGGCCATTCAAGCATCGTTAGAGTGGCACGGTGGGCTGAGATAAGAAAGTGGCGTCATGGCTTCTCCGCCACAGTAATAACGTGGCTAGGTTACCCGGGTATGTGCTGGAACGAGCTGATGAGGAAGCTGCAGCAGAGACTTGGGGGAGGGATCGGTCCACCACATATTCTGGTCATACACTTGGGAGGGAATTACCTGACGACTCTGGGGAGGAGAGCACTGCTCCAAGACATGAGGGACATCATGTGTCATTTGAGTAATCAGCTGGGGGCATGTGAACTGTGGTGGTCCGAAATTTTACCTCGCCCAGTTTGGCAAGGAGCCCGATCTGGAGACGCCATTGAGTTATCACGTAGGAGAGTGAACAGCGCCATGCGTATATTCACGGAACAAAGGGGATTTGGCTTTATCAGGCATGGTTTACTTCATGCCAAGTCTACTGGATGCTGGGAAGTGGACGGGGTTCACCTCTCAAGGGTAGGCATGGACTTCATTTTGCTGGACCTTGGGGAGGCCTTGGAAGCAACAGGATGTAGGTAGGAATATCTGCCTTGGTGGGGGGCCCTGGTGGTGACGGTGGCCACCCCCAGAGCTGTGGAGGAGTTACAGGGCGATCCAGAGTCTGCAAGGTACAGAAGGGTACTATATTGCAGCAGCACAACAAGGGTGCTAAGCCAAGGATACCCAGGGATGTCTTAGCGTGTCCCCTGGAAGAACTACGGCGCCCCGTTAGTCCTAAGGGCGGTTGTGAGTCTGAGCAACCGGGGGCTGCCTGGAATGCTCCGCCCACCTGTTGGGGGGCGTGAGTAAGGGAGTGGACTGGGGGTCCACTGATGGGAGAGGTGGCCTCTCCCAATAATTGGTAACCACAGGTTGGCGACGGCCACGGTGCAATTTGGGTCATCAGGCAGGCAGGCGGCATAGGGGCTGGCCTGCCCTGGGATCGCCCGTAAGATAACCCACCATGTTGGCATATAGGTTATGCAAATAAACCTGCAGCAAATTTCTCCACTAAAAAGGTGTCGTGTGGTTTATTTATGTATGTTGCTGTATGAGAACTGAGTGTTGCCGATATTGGCACTATGCCAAGGCTGCCCGGGGGGGCCACATAGGGGACCCTCCAACAGGGCGGCTGCCTTAGTGCCACAGGAAGGCACAGAAGTCTGCGGACTAGGCTCCCTGGGCTAGGGACCAGGGGGTCTGCTGGCCACGTCACTTCCGGCCATGGGAGGGGGACAGGGGTACAAAAGCCTTCCCCCGCCCACTGTACAGTCTCTTGACCGCTGCCCGTCTCGCTGTTTCCCGCCCTACCGCTTACCCTGCGGACGGCCAAAGGGTAGTACAGGGAGGGGAAGACTCTAACTTATTGTTTTGTGTTGCAGGAGGAGTTACAGGGCGATCCAGAGTCTGCAAGGTACAGAAGGGTACTATATTGCAGCAGCACAACAAGGGTGCTAAGCCAAGGATACCCAGGGATGTCTTAGCGTGTCCCCTGGAAGAACTACGGCGCCCCGTTAGTCCTACGGGCGGTTGTGGGTCTGAGCAACCGGGGCTGCCTGGAACGATCCGCCCACCTGTTGGGGGCGTGAGTAAGGGAGTGGACTGGCGGTCCACTGATGGGAGAGGTGGCCTCTCCCAATAATTGGTAACCACCGGTTGGCGACGGCCACGGTGCAATTTGGCTCATCAGGCGGGCAGGCGGCATAGGGGCTGGCCTGCCCTGGGATCGCCCGTAAGATAACCCACCATGTTGGCATATTGGTTATGCAAATAAACCTGCAGCAAATTTCTCCACTAAAAAGGTGTTGTGTGGTTTATTTATGTATGTTGCTGTATGAGAACTGAGTGTTGCCGATATTGGCACTATGCAATTCGATATATTAAGGGCTTTCTGTTAAAAATCTGAATCGACTTCAGTATGTCCGTAACTCAAAGGCCAGATCCTTGTTTTGTCTTCAAGATATTCAACGTCTACATTGCCTGCCGGTTAAAAAGAGAATTACTTGTAAAACTTAGAATTTTCCATCATATTTCCATCGTATCTCATCGTGCCTTCTGTTTTTCTGTAATTGACTACTTCTTACTTATGTGTGCCCTCTAAAGGTAGATGCTCTGCATACAGTGGCAGATGTCAAATGCCACCATCTGAGATCGGAAATATCTCAAACCATTTAACCTTCTGGCCCGCATTAAAACTTGGCTCTTCCATGGTCCCCGCTCATTCTTGATGGCCTGAGTCCTTGTAAATATTGCCTCTCAGTTTTTTCTTTGAATTTTAAGCTCCAAGAAACCTTGTGGTGTATGTTGCGTTTTATTAATGGCACAGATGGATAGCACCAGCAATGTACAGAGTGACCTAGTGAGCAGAGGGCATTATCTGAAGGAAAAAGGCAGACCTTTCAGGTGGTTAGTATCCCGCAAATGCACGCAGGAGCAGACCCATGCGTTTGTGGGTAGAGGTGTATGCACTACAGTTGATCAAATGTTAATTACCTCAACGGCCAGTCATTTTGTTTCTTATCTTAGGGTAATACAAACCACAGTGAGCGATCATAACCCTATGATCTTATCTGTGTCATTCTATGCTGATAGTCTGACAGTCACGAACTGTGTTGTAAATGTTGGTCCAGTCAGGCCAAATGGTGTCCGCAGCAGATGGGCAGGGGTTGATCCTTTGTGTGTATTGCGGAGGCTGCTAGCCATGAATATTATGGCGTTTAATTATTGCCTGGGCCCTGAACTGCACCACGCTGGTTTAATCCACACCTTTGAAACAATTGCCAGGGTATTTAATACTTTGTAGCATGCCCCCTTAGGTCAAGGACCCTAAGAGACAGAGTTGGTTAGACCATTCATGCACTCAGACTTCTGAGAGGCTGCAGACTTGTTTGCATAGATCTCCAAGGGATTATTCTGCTATTAAGCTCTTAAGGAAACAACACAATGAGGCGCTTGCCTCCAGAAAAAAGATACTTAGGGAGGAGGCTTGGTTGAACTTGGCTCAGGCAGCAGAGGCCAATGATGTTACCATGTTGTGGGGTACGGTTAATGCCCCTTTCCTTAAAAATGACTCTGTCCCCAAATTAACATAATTCTTTTCTCTTCAAGCTTGGGTTGACCATTTTTGCTGAGTTCTTTGATCCACCTACCAGCAACAATCTGGAGTTTGGTAAGCCGGCTTTGGTGGAGGTTTGTAAGAGTTTTAATCTTAGTGATAGCAGACCTTGGATGAGGTCCTTCAATCTTTGGATAGCTGTTCCAGGGGTGAAGCCCTCGGGCCTGACGGGGTGCCGGTTGATGCTTATAAAGCCATACGTGAGTTATGGGGCCCCATCTAGCCTCAAAGTGTTTAATGCTGCGGTGGCGGGTATAGAACCTTCTAGTTGTGCTAATTCCACCATTGTGCCCATTTTTAAGAAGGGGGACAGATCTGATCCAAAGTGCTATCGCCCCATCATCCTTCTAGAGTCTTCTGGGAAATTGTTGGCCAGGGTTCTTTTGCAGAGATTGGCGCAGTGGGCTGTTGACAATTCTATTCTTTCAGAAGTTCAGTAGGGGTTCAGGAGGGGGCTGGGAACAGTGGAACAGTGTGAAAATCTCGATCTTTTCATTGGGAAATACACTAAGGCCAAGTCAGAGTCTCTCCATTTGTGCTTTGCTGACTTTAGCAGCACCTTTGACCTGGTGGACCATTCGATTCTGTGGCTCACTCTGCTTTCACTTGCAGCCCCTCCAAATATTGTTTCTCTTCTCTCACGGCTGTATGAGAATATTTCTGCCAAAGTTCGATCTGTACCCAATAGGGAATGTTATTTATCATTTAGAATCAAGAGGGGTGTCAGACAGGGCTGCGTTTAGTCCCCATTCGTATTTTCCCTTTTTATAAATGGTGTTGATGGTGCCCTACGGTCCCTACAGGCCGATGTGCAACTTGTTGCTGGTTGGTTCCGGTGCTCTTGTATACCAACAATGCGGTCCTAATGTCTAGGATGCTGTCAGCCTCCAGAGGCTTATGGATACCTTTGCCAAATTTATGGAGTCCAGAAAATTGAAGATTAATATAACTAAAACATTTGCAGTGTCCTGTGGAAAAAACATGCATACTCCTATCACGAAGGATAATTCTTTTTGCTATTTGGGCATTCTTTTTTCTAGTACTGGTTCATGGTACCAACATACACAAAATGCTCGGTCTAAAATGAGCAGAGTGTTCGAGGGAGTGTTTGGGTTCTCCCGTAAACTGGGTTGTCGCACCGTCAGGGAAATGATTAACATTTATAAGGCTAGAGCATTGTCAGCTGCCATGTATGGTGGGGACCTGTGGGGTTATACATCTTGCAGTCCTCTCCAGGTTGAGGAAAATGCCATTTTAAGGCATCTTCTATGTATTCCCGCCTCAACAACATCCTCAATTATTCAGAAGGAAGTGGGTCTAATTCACCTGGAAGATCTGCTTTCACTTAAACCCATTTAACTATGGCACTCCATTTGGGCTAAAACTGAGACTGATTTTACGAAAGCGTACTACCGTGAGACGAATGAGAAAGGGGGGGAATCTATGCCTGTGAAGGACGGACATCTGGCCTTATGAAGGGATGCAGACTCTGAAGCTCAAATCTGTGTCACTAGCCTACAGTGGCTACCACCATAGGCTACAATGGCGATGAAGGGCTTAAGAAAGGTTAGCCCTGCATCGTGTGTCACATTGCAGAAAGTTGATTTACTGGCTGTCTTCCGTCTCCTGCTTCAGGGCAAGATGGGACAGGCAATCTGGGAACGACAGCCCAGACTTAAATGCATCGATTTGTTTAGAGATACGATCTTCTCTCTAAATAAATCGATCTCTTTAATATTTTTTAGGTAAACGTGTAGGAATTTCAGAGGGGCGCAGCCCCAGATCCCTGATATGTTTAAATCGTGGCTTCCATGCATGATTAAAAGTAGTCCAGGGCAAAATCTGTGTCACACTGGCATAATTAGAATAATGTTGTGCTGCTCTGGCTATGCAGCTAAAAATGTACCATGAATGCACCTTTCTCAGTAAAAATTTACGCGAACGCAGAAGAACAATGTGATCGACAGAGCGAAAACAGCTTTTTTTGCGGTGCTTTTGGTTTTTTTCACATTATTTTTTCTAGTGCGAGATGCATCCTTCCATCCATAATGGAAGCGAGAAAGCATTTCATGCTAAAATAAGGCATACAATGTCAGTTTCGCATTTTGCTTCCTTACATGTAATTTCTAACCCTGGGCAAAGCACTACGCTACGCTCGCGTAGTTTGCGAAGTTTGCGCTACTTCGCACAACGCGAATTGCACGTAGCACAGTGCAAACACGTGTAGCGTAGCGTAGTGCAGCGGTCATTTTTTGCTTGCTCGCGGTCCTCAACGTCAAGTTGGCAACCGCGAGCAAGCAAAATGACATCCCGGCGAGACTTTTTCCTCGTTCGCGATCAGCAACATCAAGTTGCCGATCGCGAGCGTGGAAAATAAACCTCCCGGCGAGATTCTCAACGCGGGAGGTCAGGTTTCTCATTGCGAGTGGTCGCGTATGCTCGTGACCGCTCGCGATGAGAAACTACCAGTCCGCGTTGAGAAAGCTGCCGCTCGAGTAAAAATCTACTCGAGCGGCAGTAAAAGACAGCTCGCACTGTGCAAGATGCCGTTTCAATGATTGCACAGTGCGGACAAGCATCCGGCACTGTGCAATCATTGCGAACAGTGCACTACGCAGTTCGCGTAGTGCTACGTGTAGCTCGCGTAGTGCAAACTGCACTTTGCGTAGCTTCGCGTAGCGCTACTTCGCGAACTACGCCCAACTTCGTTTTTCTGAAATTTTGCGTAGTTACACAAAAGCAAATAACTTGAACTTTGCACACTCCTAACTAAAACATGTAAAACAGGGATAACCACTTTTGCTTAGACATAGTCCCTATATCTGTCAACATCGGTGCAGCTCAAGACGTTTAGTAGTTTTCAAGTGAACTGCACAAAGCCAGTCTTTAACGGTTCTCCATGGATGTAAAGGTCTCAGCTGTGCCTATATCTCACACATGTAAATGTGAAGTGGAAATAACCATTGCCATCTTGCTAATTCTAACTTTCCGCCTAGGAGGATGATGTTAGTACATATGCAAGTGAAGCAGCAATTTTCGACAGCCTCTCAACATTTGTCTTGTGCAGTGTATGAGTAATATTTTTTGGTCTCAAACTATCAAATCTTAGCTGACATCATGCTTCATTAGTCTCGAATGCAGTGAGGTTGTTTGAGGCTGGGTCAAATATTACCATACACGGACACTTGTCACCAAGTGATTGATGCAAGTAGAAATTTAACTCCCTGGTGGTCCTCCTAATTTTGGTACTCTGGCTATCTACACTTGCTACTGCAGCCAATGACTAAGGGCCAGATGTACGACCAATTTTAGCATGCGCAAACGGGTTAGCGACCCGTTTGCGCATGCTAAAATTGGTATGGCCATGTACTAACACAATTTTGCGAGTCGCAAATGAATTGCTACTCGCAAAAAAGTGTTTAGAGACTCGCTATTTGGAAGGGGCGTTCCCTTCCAAATAGCGACTCTCTAACCCTTGTACTAATGTTTTGCAACCGCAATTGCGGTCGCAAAACACTCACAATTACCACCTACTTCAAGTAGGTGGTAATGCATTCACAAATGGGAAGGGGTCCCCTGGGGGCCCCTTCCCCTTTGCAAATGCAGGGGAAAATATTTTTTGGCGCAGGCAGTGGTCCCAGGGACCACTACCTGCCCTTAAAAAATGAAACGAAGGCGTTTCATTTTTTAAAAAATGCATCCCGTTTTCTTTTAAGGGAAACGGGCTGCATTTAAAAAAAAAAAACTGCTTTATTTAAAAGCAGTCCCAGACATGGAGGTCTGCTGAGCCCAGCAGGCCACCATACCTGGGAGGGCCTGTCATTCTCAATGGGGTCGCAAATTGCGAGTGCCTTATTAATATTCATGAGGCATGCAATTTGCAACCCCATTGAGAATCGCAGTGTCTCAGACACTGTTGTACATTGGAAATTGCGACTTGCAATTTGCGAGTCGCAATCGAGCGCAAATTGCGAGTCGCAATTTCCAATGGTCGTACATCTGGCCCTAAATTTGCTCATGGGATTTGCAGCTGCTGCCACTTAGCCCCGTAGCTCCAGAACTAACCTATCTCTCTTCCAGTGCAAATTCTACCCCCTGAGAGTCCTCGCCCCATCTTTCACTATTTGCTGACAACTGACATTCCCATTTTCACACATATCAGAGCATAAGGCTTGAACTGCTCAACCTCACTAGTCCCCGGGGCTTCCTCTTCTTCCACACACTGTTCCCATGCTGCTGCAGCTGCAGCAACAGCCCCACCATCCTGCCATTACCCTCACACACTGCCTTTGCACCACACACTGCCTTTTCCTGATTCCACACGCTGCCTTTACCCCATCCCACATTACCTTTGCAGCTCACACACTGCCCTTGATGCCTCACACAGCCATTGCTCCCTTCATCCATCCATACTCTCACCAATCCAGGTACTCAAACACTCACTCACCCATTCATCCACCCGTACATGCATTCATTCATTTATCCATTCATATAATTACGGGCAAATTCTCACATTCACTGGATTACCCATCAACACAGCCACATACACACACACACACACACATGAATTAAAAAAGCACTGTACCTTAGAAAACACTTATCTTTGATCAATATTTTTGCACAAAGAAAGGGTGCCTGAAGACTAATCTGATTTTCTTCTCTCACACCTCCCACTGGAAAGACTTACTCTTCAACCATCTACGTGCTCCACACACTCTCAAATTCCTATATGGTCTCAGCCTCTCTTTACCGCTATCCTCCAGCTTCAAAGCTGAGGTGTTGATCTCCACTTAAAAGAATAGCAACTTTATGATGCAGACAGTTCCCAACTGTCTGCAAATAGGAAAGGTTATCCCAGTCCTGCAAAAAGCAAGCTGATGCAGAAGACCTGAACAATTTCCGACCAGTGACAAATCTCCTGTTTCTAGCCAAAGTTTTGAAAAACTGTGAATCAGCTCAGAACTAGAAATACATCGCTGACAACAACCTACTAGACAATTTTCAGTCAGATTTCAGAGCTGGCTACAGCACAGAAACATGTAAAGCTACAGTGCCCATCTCTTTGTGGTTTTGGTAACCACATTCCTGTAGTTTGGTTGAGAGAATGGCAGCCTAAAGTATTCACATTTCCAGTTGCAGTTCCTATGGATTCATAGGAATTAGCCATATGGAAGTTCGTTTAGAAGACCGCGCGAGGATGGTGACTTTTGTATAGCAAAAGGGTCTGTTTTCTATAGAGGTCATTGCCCAGCTTGCTGTCATTAGCCACGTTGGTCAAGTCCGGTCAGGTGCTATTTTGAAAAGTGATTGTAAGATGGGCATGGCTATTATTGAGCCAAGTAGCGAAAATTATTGTTTGTTATTTTTATGCATATGACAATAATCATTTTACAAACTTTTTGTTTTTGGGATAGATTTGTCTCAACTATCTTCCTTTATGAAATCATTGTTATAATATTGCCTAGTTGGACATGGTAGCTTTACATATTATGTACCCCTCTCCAATTTTGGTCTATGGGTTGCACATGTGTTTTTCTTTAACTGGAACACAGAAACAACCATTCTATAGATTATAGACATCACTATTCCCTCCTTGGACCAGGTGGATTCTTGCCTACTTATAATCTTCAATCTATCTGTGGCATTAGACAGTCAGTCACAACGTTCTACTAAACAATCTTAAAGAGAGAAAGGGCATATAAGGTAGAGTCCTAAGTTGGTGTTCTTCATACCTGAAGAGCAAGTCCAAACAAATTAAACTCAAAAGGACTTTATTAAATATATTCTCCGTCATGTGAGGGGTACTTCAATGATTCATCCTATCCCCAACTCTTTTTAGCTGTACATGGAACCTTAATTCACAATCCTAAAATGCCTAAAACCTGCCTACCATATTTATGCTGACAGTACACAGCTGTACCTAAAGGCTTTATCTCTAGAAGGCACCCTTTATAAACCAAATTCTAAAGAACATACAAGCTTGGCTGTCGTTCAGCAACGTGAAGATGATCTCACTGAAGACCAAGTCCAAGACCGGCTGGACTCGCTAATTGTACTAAACTGAAAACCCCAAATCATTTAATGCACCAAATCTTTTGGGATCACCCCTGACAAGAGTCTGAACCTTTTAAAAGACATAAAAATGCTACAACAAAGAGAACCCAATACTAACTCAGACTTCTCAGAAATACCAAACCTTTCTGTCCCGTACTATTCCCCATTAGAAGATAGGTTGCTACTAGACCCCATTTTAGAGAAAGCGACCTCCACGACCTACCGCAAGCTGATAAACAATGTACCAGACCCCCTGACTACCCTCCAAGTGGCATGGGTTAGAGACTTGGGAAGTATAGATGACGAGGAGTGGCAGGAGGCAATCCAGAGCCCAAGAGAAATCGCAATTCGCTCCAGATTTTGGCTGGTGCAACTCAAGATATTGCACCGCACCTACTATCCGCGCACTCACCTATATACATGGGGCAGGACCCCTACAGCGTTGTGTGTTAGTGGATGCCAGGGGGAGGGAACCTTCCTTCATATTCTATGGGAGTGTCCAGAGATTGTTGGGTACTGGCAGAAAGTCACGGATACCATGTCCAGGGTGGTGGGTGTGACGGTTCCATTAGAGGCGAAGTGGCTTTTACTAATGATTCAAGGTGAATCTGATTGGTCCAGATACGAAGGAATATGGTTGGATCTGGCAGCGGGGATTGCGAAGCGCAACATAGCCAGGGGATGGGGGGCGCCCCAGTCTCCGACGCTGGAGGAATGGAAACGAGACCTTGACTGGTGCCAGCGGGCTGAGGAAACAGTGTAAAAAAGTAGGGGGTGTGTTAAAAAATGGGAAAGAGTATGGGCGCCCTGGCGAAAGTACAGAGGGATGAGCATTGGAGAATGAATGCTAGTTGGTTCTGTAGTCTCCTCTACCCTTGTGAAAATATTGTTATTGAAGTACTGTGTCCACCTCACTGTGTATTAATGGAAGTGATTCTTGCAATGTATGGTCTCTTGAGCAATGTTAATAAAAAAGAGTTTAAAAAAAAAAAAAAAGAAATACCAAACCTTTCATTCCTCAACAATCTCTAGTCATATCTAGATTTGATCATGGTAATGTGTGACCCACTGGAATCCCTAAAATGTGCCTCGCTTCAAGTAACACAGCCTTCAATGCTGCAGCAAGACTGATCAGAGAAGAGGGAAGCTTCAATGTAAGTACCCCAGTGTTCATTACTCTCAAAGAGCTCCTGATTGAAGCTACGTTCATCCTCAAAGTAGCGTGCATTACACACAAAGTCTTGCACTGTGGAACCCTGAAATACCTGACTCACAAACGCACCCTATCTGGGGCAGCAGCTCTCTTGTAGGGCTTTTAGAACCTCTGTGGTCCAAGAAACACAGATTCATGGTCTGGTCCTTGTTTGGAATAGTGCATCCAGAATATGGAAATCGATCCCTCCAGAGATCGACACAAACCCCACGTTTGATGCTTTCAAGAAGTAGTTAAAAGTGCAACTGATTGGGAAAAGTCTATGGTATTATTTTCTCTTTTCCTCTGTTGTTTTTAAATGGAATCTGGATTGTTCCCTCTAGTTGTACTAGATTTCGGTTGTTTTACCAGGGACTCTGCTACTTCCATCATTTCATTATCGGTTGTACCTTTCTTATGGCTATTGTAAAGTGCTCTGACACCCCTGGGTCTAGTGTCGGCTTTATAAAAGTGCAAATAATATTATATAATAAAATATAAATAAAATAAGCAAGCCTGTGACTTTGGCAGTGGTTTTTCTTGATCCCACTCGGGCTCAGGAACATGAATACATTTCTGACAGGCAAGACAGCCTTCCTCGGTGCTCCGAGATTAATATTTCTGCAGGTTTGTAGCTGGGAAGGCTGGATGTGGGATTATAGTGCACATTTGCAGATCTCCTTGACATTGCTTCGCAGGAGTTAAATATATTGTGTCTATTTTTAGCTTTACCTGGCATTCTCCGGTGCACTAAATGCTTGTAGTATTCGAAGACACCAGTATTTATTAAGCTCTGCAATATGCAGGATGTTGAGTGTCCCATCAGACTGAGCTCCTCTGCTTAGCTGCTATTCTCATTTCCACGATAAGGGTTCCTAAGTACTCTAATTGAGCAGCATAAAGCGCTATACAATAATAGCACACTTTAGCTAAGCTGTGCATTATCCCAGCTCCTTATTACCCCAAAATATATATTTACACAAAAAGGCATGAAATGGCGTTTGAAAAGTCCATTGTTACTACGAAATAATATGTTTTTTCATGAAGCACTATAATTAACAAATGGACGATGAAAGGCAGAGTTGTCCTAGCCAGGGTTTGGACTCCTCATTATCTGCATGTAACAACTCATTGAGCAATGCTGACAGTGTATGTAAAATGGCAATTGGTGAAAATGAAAATAAGTGATTAGGAAAACCCAAAGTACACAACTTGCAAATGTCCCTCTGCTGCTCCATAATAGAGAGTGGCAGATTTAGACTAACATTAGGAGAGGCTATATTCATCTTCAAAACCTTTTGTGGCTACATCATGATGTTGTCCATACTGAGCTCAGTGTCCTGCGTTTGCTCGGTTGTACTTACCGGATTGAAAATTATAGGCATTCATTTAGCGAGCTCTGTCACATACTCATTCTCCAAAGCTTGCTTCCAGGGAGGATGCAGATTTGACCTACGATGTCCCTAGAATTTGTAAAACATAGATTGGTGCACGTCTTGGTACCCTGCAGACTCCACTCCTGTCATAGGCATTGTGCTGGACAGTGCTCTATTACTTAGTGGTTCCTCTCTAAAACCGAGGGGCAGTGGTTCCTCACATCCTGTTGTCATGATATGAAACTCCATTACAGGAACATGCGATGACCCATAAGCCTTCACTGGTTTTATTGTCATTGACAATGCATAAGTGTCAATAGTCAACAAATGCTCAGCCTTTATTGACCATGGTTTGCCCTTATGAGTGAGGCACATTATGTGAGATTTATCTTACTGGCCTGTTAACAGCACTGTGCCGCTCATTAAATTTAGAAACTGCCACATACTTTGAGAGTTGGTGATGGAGTTGCCTGCTACACATTCATTTCAATATTTGAAATCATTAGAGGTTCAGTTTTGAAGATATCTTCCACTTAGTCATAACAAAGGGATTGTATTGCCATTGGTTGAAAAAAAGATGTCCCCAGATGGAGAGCTCCAGTATGTAGCTATCTGACTACATGCGACATCTTCTGACGCGAAGGGAATGTGACAACCACGCGCAGCCAACACTAGCTCCAGAGCTAGGAAGGACATAATGGAGGAGCTGTTGGCAGCAATGACTAAAAATCAAATGCCATAATAGTAATACAGATAGAGGTGCACCACATTCGATATTCTCACAAAGAAAAGTCCCATTCAGATTTCAAAATTTTCCAGTTCTTTTTATTTTGCTTGTTAAAAACAGAAATCCAAACGCTACAGCAAAGAGAGCCAACACGTTTCATCCACAAAGGTGGACTTCTTCATGGCGTATTCAGTTACATTCTTTAATCCTCTAAAGCCAATAAGCCGTTCAGTGTCCACACACCTCCATGCGGATTTCCTTACATGAGTGGGTAAGACTCGCATCCAATTTTGAACTTATGGTCTCATATGGTTCAGGTCAATCAGCCCCCGTAGTTGGCACCTTGATAAGCGCCGGTAGCCTCATCCTGGTTTTTGCCCACATCACATAACGTGCAGTAACTGCTGTTCTGTTTTGTTGTTGTAATTGTAAAAAGCAAATGCTGTCGAATTAAAAACTGGTTGGGTCAATCGAGTCCTTCACTAGGTAATTTGGGAAACATATCCGTGCAAGACTTGAAACAAGTAACCGAGTGAAATAGGAATTATGTTCTGGTCTTGTAGGAGTTAGAGCTCTTTCTATATGAAATTCTGTATGTGGAAATCTGCAGAGGCATGGCACCCTCTGACGAAGACTTTGGGGTATATTCACAAGAACGTGTGATAACTACCGCAAGAGTAGCGTAACGCAACTTTCAATAACGCAGCCTATCACGGGAAAATAACCCTGTGTCAACGTGGAATTCACAACAAGGCGGTACCATGCAATAGTCACCAGATAACGCGTCAAATGCCAGCGTGCAAATCAACACCACGCCCAAAAAACGCGAACGCGAGAAATCATGCGATGAGGCCAATCGCGGTACAAAAAGCTGCGAAAAGCAGCCTCAGGCCTGCAACTCCCACGCGTCTGGCGGGCAATTGCACCATAAAAACCACAGGCACAACACACCAGAAACAAGCCAAAGCACGTAGCAACATCCATGCACCCTGACCCAGCGCAGAGGCCAACGCGAACCCCACAGACCACCAGCAAGGAACAACGGGGTCGGGGAAGGCCAAGGAGAAAAGGGAGAGGAAGACGGGGTGCAGACCGCAGGAAAACAAGACCAAGGCCACGGAGGCGACAGAACACTACCAGCAAATGACCCACAAGCAGACCGCCTGAAATGCAGTCGCAGAGCCCAGGAGGCCAATCCAGGAGGCTAAGAGGCTCCGCCAGGACGTGACAACCTAAACCAGGCACAAACCCGCTGCCAACAGGAAGGCAGCAACTGCAACAGGAGGTGGCAGTCCAGCGACACAGGAGGAGCAGGAGGAAACCCAGGCCACAGTCATCAGTGTGGAGAGGGTGCAAGGAGTAGGGAGTACGGACACAGCTCGACAGGACCTGACACAACAACAACAGGGTGAGGATCCAACAGGGACTGGGGGGACGGGGGGTGATGGGCACAATGCCACACATGCACAATAAGGTGTAGCACACTGCACATCCACAATTACCCAGGGACATGTCCCCCATCCCCGTAGCACACTGCAGCACACACACATAGCAATCACAGCACATACCATGACAATGTGGCACAAAGTGCAACACCCACACTGCAGAACAGGGGACACAACTGGGTCCACCCAGGCGCAGAAACAGAACAATCACATTGGACAGAGCAGGGAACTGTGAGATGCACATCTACCCCTACAACCCCACATCAGCCATGTAGGCCACATGGACACTGTCCCAACTCAAATAGCCACCACTGCCCAAACAGTCACAATGTACATTGTCACACAGTCTGCATGTCGACAAGAACAAGGCGCCAACACAATGCCAACATGCACCTCCCCTTCACAATGCAGAGGGACAAACAACACCTCCAGCAGGTCTGAACAGACAACCCATCAGTGATGTCCGAGACGAACACCACACCCCCGACACCGACGCCCCTCAACAGCACATGGACATCCCACACAACCCACCACCAGGACCAGGGCAGACAAGCTACTCAGAGGAGAACCCAGACTCTGCAACAGACCACACAACATGAAGCACCCGCAATAACGGCTGCCTCACAACACGTCACCCACCCACACATGGCATCCCAATGCCAGGTGGCAGAACGCCAAAAGGAGGTGGCCCAACAGGTGAGGGTGTTGCCGAAACCATGGAATGCGAACTAGAACACATACGTGGGTGTCCAATACCCTTCAGGGACCACCTACACGCCACAAAGGAGACACACCCCCCCACAGAGACACATGCACATATCATGTTGAACTGGCTACGGGCACGTGCGCCTGGCCCCTTTATTGGCAGGGCCACATGTACAGTGACGCCTGTGCTGGATGTGTGTGGGGTGAGTATAAGCCAGCCCGCACGGAGTGCTTGGTGCTGGCAACAACCTGAACAGTGGACACCAGTGTAATGGAAACAGAAAACACCAGCATAACAGAGTCAAATGCAGAGCAACATGGAGGGATCCGGAGTAAGGACAGAGGACACCCAATATTCAGTCAGGAGGTTCCGTGAGTTGCATTGCACTGAGGTAGGGGCACTAGAGAAGAGCGCGCTCATGTGAAGAAATTGCTAGGATTGTGTCCCTTCGGGTTAGTCCTGATGCAGATGCAGTGGGGTGTGTTACACCTGCATCAACTTCCTCATCAACGTCCCAGGTCTCCCACACTGCCTGAGGTGACAGTTGCATCCGCAGTCCACAGCGCAATACCCAGTATTAGATCCGGGTGTGTAGCTTGACTACCACCACCAGTCTGCATTCCTGCATTGGGGCTGTTGCCACCTGCCCTCCCATTGTCTGTGCCTTCTCCCGTCCGCACACTTGACACATCTTCCTCATCATGGTCCCAGGCCTTCCCCACTGCATGAGGTGACATTGCTGCGCAACCTCACAACAGCACAAAACTCAATCAGTAACGGACAATGGCTTGCGGTGCACTGAGTCACTGGCACCTGGAGTGCTGAGCAGGGTATCAGGCCGATGATGGCATCCACGACAGGTCTGAGCAACTCCGTAGGTCTGTCAGGACCACCGTTTCGACTCTGGCAGATGGCGGTTGGAGGTGGTCCTTGCGGTGGTGGCGTGTGCCTCCTGCAGTGATGCGACGTCCGGGCCGGTCAAGACTCGATGCTTTGCGTGGGCCCTGGTGGTCCGCAGTTGAGGCCGGAGGATGCGGACAGCCCAGGGCCACAGACACATGGCGTTGATGACCCCAAGACCATCGCTACAGAGGCCATTCAATGTCTCAGAAGAAGGTGTCCCAGACCTGACCAGCACAGAGTTAGTGGCCCCGGATGCACTGCGGCCGGCACAGGCACCCAGCCACGGGACGGTGACATGCGGTGCAGTCAGATGGGCCATGCGACCTGAGCGGGTCCCCATCAATGTCCGAGGTGTATGTTGCGGAGAGTTCCGGGGGACAGTGGAAGGTGTCCTCCAGGGCATGATGCGGAAGGTCTGATGTCATCTGGAAGCAGCAAATGGAGGAGTGGAAAGCGCAACCCTCGTTTGCACCAACAATTCGGGATCAGCTACATGAGGATGAAAACTAGCCCCTAGTCCACAAACTCAAACGCCACCAATGTACAACCAGTGAGTGTCCATGTATGTCGGGGAACAAACTTAGTGGCACAGGTGCTGTGAGGGGATGCAGTCTGCGATGATGCCGGTACACAGATGTGAACTCCAACATTGCCAAATCAAGGCTCTGTGACCTACTGGACCACAGTGTAGGCCGGAGGCAGCGGTCAGCAGTGGCCCACAGCCACGGTCGTTGGCTCGCAAGGCACAGAGTTGGTGACACAGTGGCAGTTGTCGGTAGTGTTCAATCACCTCCGTGACGCTGATCCTGTTCCCTCCGGACTGCAACGTGTCATCCTCTTACGCCCCTCCGTGCGTGCGAGGAAATGTATTCTGCCTTCTGAATTACCGATGTTCAGTTACAAATCAGTGATCCCACTCGTGCGCAGCGTAGGCCGAGGGCAGTGGTCCGCGTAGGTCCACAGACACGTGTGGTTGTGATGCCATGAACAGACTTGTTGCCACCACATCGGAGGGTGTATAGTGTATTGTTCTCTGCCTTAAATGATGTTCACAGCCATAGAGTAATCAAGACTCAGTTCCAAATGTGTGACCTACCTGACCGTGGTGTAGGCCTGAGGCAGCGGTCAGCACAGCCCATTCACATTGTGTCGCCCGCATAGGTTGGATGGCCCCACCGGCCTGCGTAGCTCAGGTTCAGTGGCACCACGTGTAGCAGGCTGGCGTTGAACAGGGTTAGTGGCACCACGTGTAGGAGGCTGGCGTTGAACAGGGTTAGTGGCACCACGTGTAGCAGGCTGGCGTTGAACAGGGTTGGTGGCACTACGTGTAGCAGGCTGGCGTTGAACAGGGTCAGTGGCACCACGTGTCGCAAGATGCCCATATGGAACTATGCCTCACTGAACTGGCCGGGATATGGGGTCACTGCCATTCATGACTCAAGACACAGTTCCACATGTGGGACCTACTGGTCCAAAGAGTAGTCCAGGGGTGGCAGTGGAGTACGTCAACGAAAAGGGAATAAAGCGGGCCTGTGTCGTGGAGGCCTGGTGGTCTGAGCTGACTGCCAAGTTCGTGGGACTCGGGCTTGGAGCTTGCGCCGGCATGTGGTGGGCCCTCCTTGACACACGCCGGTGTCGGAAGGTGATCAGTGTGGCCTGGATGCGCAGGGGCGGGCCTGACGTGTTCGTGGTCCAGCGTGCCGGGGACCGGCAGGCACACTGCATCGCAGGCAACTCGGCTCACGAGGACGGCATCGGCCTCGTGGCGGGGTGGGAGGCGCCACCCTGGCAGAGACGGTCTTTCCGGAAGGGGACCACGCCCAGGCCTACGTGCTTTTTATTCACACGCCTACGCTGGCGTGGCGTACGCCGGGCCATCCCACTCCGCTGACGCATAGGGGGGGCCGTAACAGGCAACATTTCCGCGATGTCCTCCACTGGCTGTGGTGGCATGGTGGCGTCCACTGTCCACTACACTCCATATGCAAGCGGTGTATGTCGCCATGGATATGGGTGTGTTCTGCATACTGCGAGGTGTCCAGCACATCTCCTGCACTGTTGGCATTGTGTACTTTCCCAATCATGGTTCTCCTGCATCCTTCACACATGCCTGGTTGCCACCTCTCCCCACATTCGGCTATTGTGTGGCTGAGGTGCCATGCCGTTGCTGGGTCATGTTCAGGGCTTGCCCATGTGGACATTGTAAGTTGTTCTGTCGTGTCTGGTGGGTGGGCATATTGTTGTGCCTGTTGTATGTGATTTTGTGAAGTGTGCATTGCCAGAGTTGTGAGTTGCATGGTTGTGGTGTTGAGGTGTGTGGGATGTTCATTTGTATATTGCCAAGGGGCTGTACATTTCCCTTGTTGCCATCCTGGGTACGCTGGTTGATGATGGACTGTCGGAGGATGAAGTTATCATGCACACTGGCTGTGTATTTGGATGCAACATTGTTGGGTGTTCCACGGTGTTCTGTTGTTGCCTGCACATTGGTGTGAGACGTGTGCTTCCTGTTGCGGTGATTGTGTGCTGTGTCACCAGGGGTCACAGGTAGTACATGTGTGCTGTGTGTTGCCCCCAACACGTGCGTGCATCCGGCTATGGCGTATGGTCCTTGCTTGGTCTCCAGCAGATCCTGCGCCTTGTGTTGTACGTATGGGGACTGGGGTACCAGGGTGATGGTGATGTCCAGGACAGGTGTGGGGGACTTGTATGTGGCTGGCTGTGAGACTCCTCCGACTCTGATGGGTGTTGGTTGGGGGGTCCCAGGGGCCAACAGGTGCAGCCACGCCATCAGCTTTGTGTGGGGTGGGATGTTGGTTGTCGGCTGTGTTGTTGCCGTAGGCCTGTTAGGCGATGATGGTCAGGATGCGTAGGTTGGTTGTCCCTTTCAGCCTGTAGTGGAAGGTGACATTGTCAGATGTTGGGTCTGTGCGGCTGGTACGTTTCCTGGGGTTCCGCTGTCTTTGTCTGCGCTGCGTCTGTGTTGGTCCGGGGGAGTTCCGGGTGTGGGATGGGGTCCTGGGGGGGTGGGTGTTGTGGCCCTCTTGGGTGTCCGGGCTGCATGATGTGTGGCTCCATGGCATCTGTTGCCCTTCGGATGTGGCCCTGGGCTGTGCTCCCTTTGTGGTGCTGGCTGCCGTCCGAGTTTACACCAGGTCAGAGCAGGTGTAGATTTCCTGGTGCTAACGCGCCTTATCGCCTGTTTTGTGTTTTTATCGCGGATGTGGCTGGTCGTTGTGAATGTTGAGGTGTGCTGTTGTCTCTGCTTTTGTCACGGGAACGCCTACTCTGCATCTCATTAGCGATATTTGCGAGGTCCTCTGGCGATGTTTTTGCGGCTGCTATCGCGGGTAAACTGGTGCTGTGGGCTGTTAACAACGGCTTGTGAATGGGGGGGGTAAATTTATCACGACTTTGGCTGCGATAAAGTGCCGTTAATTCGGCGATAGCTCCTTGTGAATATGCCCCTTAATCCCTTAAAATTGTGCGTGGGCTCTCAAAGCTACAGAAATGTGTAGCACTCATTTTCACAAGTTTTATTTTTGGATAAATAGTTTATCTGCTTGCAGGAAAAGTATTTTAGAGATACCATATGTGCTGCATGTTTTCACACCTACCTTTTCCTCCCACGAGTCTGGATGATTTAAAACTATCTCATTTGTATATGCATGTAAAAGTCTGATTGAAAGGCAGCCTAAAGAAGACGCCTCATTGGCAGGACCTCTGCCGCTCCAACAGTCTAATTTTAACCTTTTATCTTATTATTTGCTCTGAATTCACTCATGACAAAGGTCTGTGGTCCTTTCACATAATTAATTATTCCCTAACTGTTAGACCTGGCATCCTTGGCGTGGTTTTCCCCTAACTTTTTGCCTTCAACCCTCCTGTTTTGCTGACTTCGTTTTTGCTTGCTTTAGGACTCTGCACATTTTGCCATTGCTAACAATTGTTAAAGTGCTTGTGCTCTCTCCTTTAAACATGATAGAATTGGACTACACCCAATTGGCATATACAATTTACTTGTAAGTCCCTAGTAAAGTGGTACTACATGTGCCTAGGGCTTGCAAATTAAATGCTTCTAGTGGGCCTGCCGCACTGATTGTGCCACCCACTTAAATAGCCCTTTAAACATGTCTCAGGCCTGCCATTGCAGCCTATGTGTGCATTTTTTAAACTGCTATGTCGACCTGGCAAAATAAACCTTTTAAAACTTCATAAAAATGATAGAATGCACTCTGTTCCATTATTAATCAATTCTCTTAAGGTATGCTCTTAGGCAAAATTATTGCATGCAGACTTGCCCATGCTCAGCCCCAACAGCACGTTAGAAATGATTACAAGACAAAAGGAGCGTACACCACGTTCCAAACACATGTCGGACAGCAAAGAAAGTGCAGAAAACTCTGCTTTTTATCCAATGTCCCTTTAATCTTTTGTTTGTCCATATTAAATTCCACAAGTTCATCACTTCTTTTTTAATTATTCAAAAAAGAACTCTGTAAATCCCATATTTTTCATATGCTTAGAACATGTCTATCCAGGCCTTGTTACTAGCACATGGGATTACATAGCCCCGGGCAGCCTCTTTCAAATTTTCCCAATGCATTTCAGGTTAAAAACAGCCCTTCCTCAGGGGTGGCTGCAAGGTTAAAAACAAATATCAATATGACATGTGTTTACCAGTAGTTGTCTAATCATCAAATTTATAACCCTTATACACAGAACAATCCCTAGTTGACTGTCAAACTTGTTCTATGGTACCATTATATTGTTTGGAATGTGATGTACACTCCATTTGTCTTGTAAAATAAACCTTTTGCCAGGCCCACACCTTCCTTTTTTAATACATATGTCACCCGTAGGGTAGGCCCTGAACAGCCTTGAGGGCAGAGTGCAGTGTATTTAAAAAGTAGGACACATACTTTTAAGTTTTACATGTCCTGTTAATGAAAAACTCCTACATTTGTTTTTCACTACTGCAAGGCCTACCTCTCCCATAGGATAACATTAGGCTACCCTACTACATTTGAATAAGTGATAACTTTCAATTGAGAGCAGGTGGGGATGTCGAATTTGGTGTCTCTGGAATTGTAATTAAAAACCCGCTTTAAAGGGTGAAGTTGGATTTATAATCACAATTCTTAAAATGCCACTTTTAGAAAGTGGCATTTTCTTGTCCTAACCATTTGGTGCATACAGCCCGATCCTGGTACACATGACTAGCTGGCAGTTAGTCTTTGTGTATTGCTCCCAGACAGTGAGACAAAGGGAAGCTAGGTGTTGCCAGGATGGGCCACTCTGAGTTGATGAGGGGCCATTGCTGTCACCTATCACACTTGCACATCACAAAGGCTCTCTCTGAGCACTCTCACAAAGGGTTTGTCACTAGTCTTTTGTGACCCCAGACAAGTATTTGGCCAGGACAGAGAGGAAGAGGATGCCTGACATCTCAGGGGGGTGGAACCCTTTGGAAGCTTCCTCCACTTTAAAGTGGGCACCAGGTATAAATATTGGACCCTTGGACCAAACTCGTCAGTAGGCTTCTGGACCTGTGGACTCTGCCAGGAAGAAGAACTGCCATGTTTCTGAAAGGACTGCCACTCTACTGAACTGCTGCCCTGAAGGACTGCTGTCCCAATGTGCTGACCTGCTGCTCTGCTGCCGACTTGCCTAGATAAGGACTGGACCTGCATCTCTAAACCCAGGACCCCAGAGTGACTCCAAGGGTTAGATGGCTAGCTTCCTAATCAGAAGCCTCAGGGACAGAACAGGCCTCTTACAATCTTGAACCCAGCAGCTGAATCTGCTATCTGTGAGTCCTGCCCTCCCAAGTGGTACGATCCCAGTCCTAGACCCTTGAAAGTGGGCCTGAAGGTTCTCCGCCAACCCATCTGTGGAGTCAGCAGAACTGATGCATCTCCTGAAGGACTGGTGCATTGCCTTTGCTGCTTGTCCGCATCACCCTTGAAATCGATGCATCACCTCTGCTGTGCCGACTTCCCTGATGCAAGGACCTCACATCTCCCATCACAGCCCATCGGAACCTCCACTGTGCGATGCGTCTCCACGCAAGGACATCACCTCGCCCAACGCAGCCCATCAGAACCGCCACTGCGCGATGCATCTCCATGCAACGACATCGCCTCGCACTTCGCAGATCCATGGAACCATCACTGCACAACGTATCTCCTCACCCGGACCTCGCATCACTTCTGCTGCACGACGCATCCTCAATGCAGAACTCTGCGTCTCTTTGCAATCAAGATTATGGTACTCTGTTCAACTGACCTAAGTGGGTCCCTGTAGCTGGCCCGCGCTCCATCATGGTCAGCCTGAACTTGTGACTTTGTCCCAGTCCAGTGCGACCAGTTAACCTCAGTTGGCGCTTGGTGCTTTTTGGCGCTATTTTTACTGAAATCTTTCAAATTGCATATCTCCGATTCTACTTATTGGATTTTTGTCGTTTGGGTCTTGTTTTATTTATTAAAGTTTACTCTATTTTTCTAATTTGGTGTGGGATTTTTCTTGTGTCTTCAGTTTATTACTGTGTTTGAAGTGCTGCATAAATGCTTTGCACATCGCCTCTAATTTAAGCCTGACTGCTATGTGCCAAGCTACCAGAGGATTGAGCACATGTTAATTTGGGGTTTGCTTGTGACTTCACCCTGACAAGGATTGTGGTTTCTGCTTTAATAGGTTTTCACCCCCCTCAGCCAGTAACCCAATTTCTTACACTAACTCTCAAAACAAAGTGCGAGTTATAGTTTTGTGGTAGTGGTGGTGGTCTGACTGTTTCGAAATTGTGGAACTTCATGAGACTAAACATACCATTATACAAAAAGACTTGCATGTACAATGATATGTGGTATAAGGATAAGAAACAATCAAAGTTTTGTGCGTACAATAAACAGGGTGAAAATATCAATTGTAAGACCAGGGGCTTAACTATCATTACAGCAGCCATAGTTTTAGGGCCTGGAGGCATGACAAGACCTAGTGAACCCCTAATATGACTGTGTTTTACTACTCCTCTGAAGGACCTGGGGACCATTTTTCTTTCTTTCATTAGGGCCCATAGGCCCCTTGCTACACCAGTGTGCAAGGAGACATGGATCATTCTCTGCAGTCCTGGCCTGTTCTTCTCTTTGATGATCTTCAGCTACTAAAGAGGTTCTGCAACCTGGCCCATACATTTTTGTGGGTAGTGCTTATATCCCTCCCTCCCTTAGATAAAAGGGTGCTTCTCAAACCGCTGCCTGGTGAGATGAATTTATTCATAGTGTGGGACAGCTGTGGAGAATCATCCAATCAGAAGGGCTGCAGTCTTTGGATTCAGAATGGCCCTCTAGTTAATTTGAAGTGTATCTTGCAGTCCTCGCCCCACAGGAAACATGGTTGAGAGAAAGCTTGCAGCACAACTGTTTCTGTGTGTTTATCCTAGACAACCTGTTTTTTCAGTGATCCAGAGACAGAGCAGAGCATGCCTTCCTCCATTCAGAGCTTGGGAATCGAGTAGTACGAGCTGTGGATGGTTTTTTGCCCTCATGGGCCCTCAGAAACTCTTATTGACTTTCAGCTTGGTGTCTGTCAAAAGATCGTCTATGCCCCTTCTTAATACGAAAAGCTCTTTTGAGGTTCACTCCCCACCACCCCCACGAGATCAATATAAAGAGGGGTATTGTCATAAGACCATTCAAGCCATTGTAAGGACTCCTGCAATGTCTTTATTCAACATATGGTGACTAAAGTTTGAGTGCTGATTAATTATGAGAATTGGAGGTTTTTTTATAGCACACAAACTCTGCAGCTAGAGGTGGCAGTCGTTTCATCCACTCTCTGCATATTTGTTGGCCGACCAGTATTATGAAATAGAATAGCAACATCTTTTTGTAGGTGATAACTAGATGTACCAGCAAAACTCAAAGCATCTCTTACCTCTAGCTCTTCGCACGTATCGGAGATAGTGATACTCACAGTCTGCCAAAAGTCATTTAGCGACAGACATTGAAAGCTGTGTGGATATCATTAACACCTGGTGTGCCACCTGATATTTGGCTTTGCCTGGCCTACTCCTGCGTCTTGCTGCTTTGACACCTTTATTAGATGATCAACAGATACTAGTTGTTAGAGATGGGGGTCTCTAGTTGGCAGAGATAGGTACCTTTGTCCAAATAGGGACCCTTGCTTCTAGTCAGAGTAAGGGGGGTACACTTCTAATATAACCCCTACTCACCCCCTTGGTAGCTTGGCACGAGCAGACAGCAGACAGAGGCAGTGTGTAAAGCATTTGTGAGCACATACAGTAATACAGTGAAAACACCACAAATGAACACCACACCAGTTTAGAAAAATAAGTAATCTTTATCTAAACCAAACAAGACCAAAATGACAACAATCCACAATACAGTACTAAAAATATGATTCTTAAAAGGTAGAAACAGTTCTGTTCCAAGAAAATGTGGTTGCGACACTTTTACACAAAGTACCTTGGATGTGTCAAAAAAGAAGGGTCGCAGGGAAGGTGATGCGTCGGTTCCTTACACTCACGGAAGGTGATGCGTCGGTTCCTTGCTCCGTGGGAGGTGATGCATCGGTTCCTTACTGCTGCGCAGGGAAGGTGATGCGTCGGTTCCTTAAAGGAGAGGAGGTGATGCGTAGGTTTCTTACTGCGTGGGGAGATGATGCGTCAGTTTCTTACTGCGTGGGGAGATGATGCGTCAGTTTCTTACTGCGTCCCCCAACAAGCACTTCAGGCAACTCGCTCAGGCAAATCTGAAAGCCAGCCAGGAAGAGATAAAACGGTGGTATGATCAGAATACCACTCTGATTGAGTTTCAGCCTGGCCAAAAAGTGTGGGTCATGGCCCCAGTGGAGCCTTATGCGCTCCAAGATATGTGGACTGGGCCATTTGAGGTGGTGGAGCGCAAGAGTGAAGTCACCGACCTGGTGGACTTGCAGTCTCCAAGGAACCCTTTGCGGGTCCTGCGTGTGAACCGCCTTAAGCCCCACTTGGAGAGGTCCGAAGTGGATATGCTCCTAGCGACAGATGCTGGAATGGAGGAGGAGACTGAGCCTCTTCCTGACCTCCTGTCTGCCAAGGAACATGATGGGTCAGTGGACGGTGTAACCCTCTCCCCCGCTCTGACTCCTGAACAGCAGAGTGACTGTCGCAGACAGTTTGCTGCTCTGTTCTCCCTGACCCCCGGTGTCACTCAATGGTGTGTCCATGATGTGGACACTGGGGACTGTCCTCCTGTGAACACAAAATACGGAGTGACTGACAAGGTCAAGGCTTGCATCAAGGAGGAGGTCTCCAAGATGTTAGCGCTAGGGGTGATTGAGCCATCAAACAGCCCTTGGGCCAGCCCAGTGGTCTTGGACCCAAAGGCTGCTGCACCCGGTGCCAAGCCAGAACTCCGGTTCTGTGTAGACTACAGAGGGCTCAATTCAGTCACCAGGACTGATGCACACCCCATCCCCAGAGCTGATGAGCTCATAGATCGGTTGGGAGCTGCCAAGTACCTCAGTACGTTTGACTTAACGTCTGGGTACTGGCAGATTGCCTTAACCGATGGGGCCAAGGAGAGGTCTGCATTTTCAACCCCAGAGGGGCACTTTCAATTCCAGGTGATGCCATTTGGGTTGAAGAATGCCCCTGCCACCTTTCAGAGGTTGGTCAACCAGGTGTTGGCTGGACTGGAGGATTTCAGTGCCACCTACCTGGATGACACTGCAGTGTTCAGTGCCACTTGGGAGGAAGTGTTGAAGGCTCTGCAGAGGGCAAGCCTCACAATCAAGGCAAGCAAGTGCCAGCTCGGGCAGGGTTCAGTGGTGTACTTAGGACACCAGGTAGGAAGCGGCCAGGTGGCGCTCCTACAGCCTAAAATTGACACCATTCTGGTTTGGGAACCCCCCAAGACCCAGACAGAGGTGAGAGCCTTTTTAAGCCTCACCGGATACTACAGGAGATTTGTCAAGGGGTATGGCACCATTGTTGCCCCCTTGACAGAGCTGACTTCCAGGAAGCAGCCCAGGAAGGTAAACTGGACTGATGCCTGCCAAAAAGCTTTTGATGCCCTGAAATCTGCCATGTGCACAGCGCCCGTGCTCAAGGCACCCAACTTCTCACAAGAATTTGTGGTGCAGACAGATGCTTCAGAGCATGGTGTGGGGGCTGTGCTCTCACAGCAAAATGAGGAGGGCCTAGACCAACCTGTAGCCTTCATTAGTAGGAGGTTACTTCCACGGGAACAGAGGTGGAGTGTGATTGAGCGTGAGGCTTTTGCTGCGGTCTGGGCGCTAAAGTAGCTGACCCCCTACTTATTTGGGACTCACTTCCGGGTTCAGACCGACCACTGGCCCTCAGATGATTGATGCAGATGAGGGGTGAGAACCCAAAGTTGTTGAGGTGGTCCATTTCCCTGCAGGGGATGGACTTCACGGTGGAACACCACCCTGGTAGAGAACACGCCAGTGCTGATGGTCTGTCCAGATTTTTCCGCCTTAGTGAAGAGAACTCCCAAGAAGGTGGGTAGTTCGCCCCACATTTCAGCTGGAGGGGACATGTGTTAGACCTGGCATCATTGGCGCAGGTTTCCCCTGTATTTTTGCCTTTGTCTCCTGTTATTTTGCTGTGTGTTGGACTTTGTTTTTGCTGGTCCAGATGCTTTGGGCACTTTGCCACCAGGGCCGGACTGGCCGTAGCGGGCACCGGGCATTTCCCCAATGGGCCGCCAGGGTGAGGGCCAGTTGTGGGCCCCTGGAGGGCCATTTTTGTTACCGGGGGCCGGCAATATTGCCCCCCGTAACAAAATCGACCGAAACCGGCCGTAGCAAATAGCTTGGCCGCACCCCCCCTCCCCTTCCCCCTGGGGCCGGCCGAGCAGTTTGCCAGGGCCGGTTTCGGTTCCCAGTCCGGCCCTGTTTACCACTGCTGTTCAGTGCCAAAGTGCAAGTGCTCCCTGTAAATTGTTGTTATGGATTGGTGTTTCCATAATTGACTTATTTGATTTACTAGTCAGTCCCTAGTACAGTGCACTGTGTGTGCCCAGGGCCTGTAGATCAAATGCTGCTAGTGGGCCTGCAGCGCTGAATGTGCCACCCACATGAGCAGCCTGTAATTGTAACTCAGACCTGCCACTGCAGTGTCTGTGCGCAGTTTGGTACTACCATGTCGACTTGGCAAGTGCACCCACTTGCCAGGCCCTAACCTTCCCTTTTCTTACATGTTAGTCACCCCTAAGGTAGGCCCAAGGTACCCCTGTGGGGAGGGTGCAGTGTATGTGAAAGGTAGGACATGCCCTGATGTGTGTGGCATGTCCTGATAGTGAAATACTGCCAATTTCATCTTTCACTATTGAAAGGCTATCTGTCCCATAGGATAGAATGGGGAGTTTTGCTATAACATCTTATAAGCATAACTGCCCATGGGAACAAGATCGGAATATATAGTTTCATATGTCTGAACTCAGAATGTTAAGATGCATCTTTTAGGAAGGGTGATTTTTACATTCTGGGTTTGAAAATACCACTTTTAGAAAGTAGGTCTTTTCTTGCCTAACCATCCAGTGTGCCTCTGCAAGGTTGTGTATTGACTGTCTGGCTTTGGAGTGACAGGGGCTGGGGATGTGCATTCTGTTCAGACAGCCACTTGGGGGGGTTAGGTGTGTCCTGCCTTTCCAGGGTGAGTCAGGGCTGGGCTTATTGGACCTGGGCTGCATTCAGAGTAGGGGGAGGAGATTTCTTTCACACCTGAATGGGCCTGGTCTGCCTTAGACAATGCTGTCTCCACCTCCTGCCAGGAAGCTGCACCAGAGAGGACAGAACTGGTTTTGGCTGAGCAAAGAGCTTCTCTGCCTCAGAGAACAAAGGATTTTGTATTATAAAAAGAGGGGCCAGAACCCAGACTTGTAGATCACTTCTGGAAATCAAGAGGAACCTTTGCCAAGGAGAAGAGCTGGAGAAACTGAGGAGGAATACTGCCCCTGTGCTGTTTGCTGTCTGGGGTTGCCCTGCAGTGACTACTTTCTGCCAAGGAAAGGAGAAGGACTTTGCTGTGTGCTATGTCCCCTACTTGAGGAAGATCTCCAAGGGTGTGAAATAGAGCTTGCCTCCTGTTCTGAAGTCTCAGCGACACAAAGACTTCACCCCCAGTCCCCCCTGAACTCCTTTGCTGGGAATTCTAACCTGCTGAGAGGTGCCTGCCAGTGTTCTTGACCTCTGGAGGTTGTTTTGGGACTGGAAACTGCAAGAGCTGTGAAAATCAACTCATCGCCTGTTTCCGATGCATCGCAGCGGTGCAAGAAGAATTTTTTCGACGCATCGACGCCGCCGAAGTATCGACGCAGTGCCTGCTCGCGGCTGAAGTGTCTGCCTTGCGACTAATCCTATGCATCGATCTCCGACGTCCGAGATCCTTGCACCGATTCTGTCTCAGGCAAGGTTGGAGAAGAACCTACGCATCGTACTGGAACATCATGCATCGCATCGAAGCATCAAGTCTGTCGCATCGCTGGGGGACGCAGTAAGAAACCGACGCATCACATCCCCACGCAGTAAGAAACCGACGCATCACCTCTTCTCCGGTAAGGAACCGACGCATCACCTCCCCTGCGCAGCAGTAAGGAACCGACGCATCACCTCTCCCGGAGCAAGGAACCGATGCATCACCTTCCATGAGTGTAAGGAACTGACGCATCACCTTCCCTGTGACCCTTTTTGCTTGCCTTTTTCGACACATCCAAGGTACTCTGTGTGAAAGTGTCGCAACCACATTCTTGTAACAGAGCTGTTTCTAACTTTTAAGAATCATATTTTTAGTACTGTATTGTGGATTTTTGTTGTTTTGGTCTTGTTTGGCTTAGATAAAGGTTACTTATTTTTCTAAACTGGTGTGGTGTCCATTTGTAGTATTTTCACTGTATTACTGTTGGTGCTCACAAATGCTTTACACGCTGCCTCTGAGATAAGCCTGTCTGATCGTGCCAAGTTACCAAGGGGGTGAGCAGGGGTTATTTTAGAAGTGTATCCCCCTTACCCTGACTAGAAGCAAGGTCCCTATTTGGACAAAGGTACCTACCTCTGCCAACTAGAGACCCCCATTTCTAACACTAGTGTTTGTGGCTCTCCAGTGTTATGAGGCATCCCGGAGCTATGACTACCTTAGCACAAGGTTTCACGAAGCTAGGAAGCTGGCTAAAAATTCACTGTCCCTCACTTCACAACACAGACTACAGAGAAGCAAATTGACAAGAAAGATTGACTTTAAAGCACAAGAAGGCAATGCCAAGTAGCGACGTGCAAAAATTGGAGAGGAGCCAGGCAGAATTTAATTTGCATAGTAGTAGTGGAACTACGATGTTAGTCCTTATTTGAGTTACAATCTTCAAAGACAGCACCCTTCACATATCCATTAAACAACACGCATTTAGGTGAAAATAAAAGGTCTTGGGTGTGAGAGATTAAAACAGATTTCACCCTGATGCCAAAAGGCAATGGCCAGGGATCACAGGTGCTCCCCTGGAAAACGTGATGCCAAAAACTCCGTGATGGCTATGTGATGCAGGTGCACCCCAGCATCCCTGGACTACAAAATACCATGAACTATCTGTCCACTGTGGAAGAAAATCTGCTCATGTGTCTACTTGAAGTCTGAGTCTTGAAGAATTAGTAAAACGAAATTTCAAGATCTGAGAGTCAGAGTTGGGCGAAAAGAGGCCCTCTTTCACCTGCTGAGCATGAATTGCTAAAGCGCACACGATCATAAACAGCTCAAATGAAGGTCACGTGGAATAAACCAACAGAAGAGGGTAGTGCAGGTGTGGAACAAAACTGTGAGACCGTGCACATTCGACCTTCAAATGATGCCAAAATTTAAACTTTTCGGCTCTGACCAAGCTCCTTGAGATGTTCCACTTACTATTTCCCAGCATGAAAGTGAAGCTTTATACTTCAGAGGTAGCACATCTTGGTACTACCGTTAACACTGGCAATTCAAAGGGCAGTGGTGATCACAGCAATAATACTACAAATCAGAACAAGCATTTGCAATGCAATAGGTCTCGCATTTGCGGGAGTTTAAGCTATTGGCAGTGTAAATGACAATGCCTTTTATTTAGGCTTTAAAAACCAACACATAAATAAAAGGCATTGTCATTTACAATGTCAATAGCTCAAACTCTTGCAAATGCGAGACCTATTGCATTGCACATGCTTGTTTTAATTGTAAATGTGTTAGATGTAGAATGCAGTGGTGCACTAACATCCCAAGACAGGCGATACTTTTTCCCCCACACACGCATAAAATAAATCAATCTATAATGTTTGGGCAACTAGGTTGCTGTCAACCGGTGTACGGAGGAATGAAGGGGCAGAGTGGGGAGAGAGCAAAGGGGGGTGAAGGCTGTGTGAGGAGGAGAGTGGGGACAGGTATGTGGGGTGCCCTTGTAAAAGAAGAGAGCGAAAAGGCCGTATAGCGGGGTGTGGGAGATTGCTCTGTAGGGGTGAAGTGAGGGGGGCGTTTATTGTGTGTAGACAGAAAAATGTGGGTGCCTGGGGGTGAAGGGGCTGGCAGCGTGTGGGGGGGGAGAACGGAGAAGAGTGTTTGGAGGAGTAAAGGGGCCGGCTGACGGCATGGAAAGGAGGAAGGCGAGGGGTGATGGTTGTGTGTGGATGAGAGGGGGTACGTGCTTGGGTCAAGGGGGAGGGTACAGGCTGTATGTGGGTGCAAAGACGGAACGTGTATAGGAGGGAGAAACTGTGTGGGGAGGCAGCGATGTGTGTGGGAGAGAGGGCCCTGGTTGTGAGCAGGAGAAAAGGTGCGTGCTCGCCGTCCAGAGGGATGGGCGTGCACATGGGTGTAAGAGCAAGGCTCAGTGGCGTAAATGGAAATGGATAGCCGCCGCAGCCTGGGTGCGCACGGACTCCTGCAGGCTTTCACCCAGAGTTTCGCACGAAAAATGAACAGGTATAATTCAATAGGCCCGGTAAATCCTGTTAACAGCCTCTTCGGAATGGAGTGGCCGCTCGTTATATATATATATTCGAGTTCGAGATCAAAAGAAGAGTATGGGAGACTGGAGAGAGGAAAAGTGAGCAATGAGAAGAGAAGAGAGGAAGATCGGAGGAGTACGAAAGAAAGCTGGAGTGAGTACGAGCGAAAAGCCGGTTGACCACTAGGCGCATTACCACTGAGAAAACCTGGCAGAGCCCTGGAGGACAGAAGTCTTTGCTTAGGTCAAGCAGAAGGCCGTAAAATGTGTGCTCCTGGGCAGATGGAATGTGGTAACCTCCACCAGGGCCCCTGTTAACCATCTCGGCTCCACTTTTAAGTTTAAAACTGAGCGCTGGACACCAACCTGAACATACCTCCCCAAATTCACAGTGGTGATCTCCTGTTAGCTTTACCAACCACAACTAATGAGAACAAGCGCGCGCGCCTCGCACGGCAGCAGGGGGAGGAGGGAGAGGAGGGTGCCTGCGCGATTCCCTTGCGGGAGCGAGCAGCAAGGCGCGATAATTGCGACCATATGGCGCCAGCTGCTCGCTCCCGCAAGTGAATCGCCAAACGTGCACGCGTTGCCATTGAAGGCAATGGAACGCGTGCACGTTTTTGGCTGAAAAGCCGCGGCGATTCCAAAAGGTCTTTTTGCCTATGCAGCGCATGCGCGCTGCATAGGCGAGACCTAAAAAACCCTTACTCTTGCAATCTCTACAACTGAATTCATGTAAAGCTTGCATCCTTTTCTTTCATGCCACTTCTTTGTGGGCCTCTCCAATCATTTCCTCTAAACAACTTTCCATTATACCATGCATGGTATTTTTGATTGTCCTCTGACTTTCTCCTCTCATATCTCCTCTACCCTCCAAACTCGCGAATATTCTGCTTGATTTTCTCACATTTTGAGAGTTTGTCTATTCATGAAGAAGTTCTATTTCACAATATGTGTGCTCATCAAACTGTTTTGGTGTTTCTTTATCTGTCCTCTGTTTTGCCTTGCAAAGCTCATAGTTTCTCTTATACCTATTCACTGGCTACTGTTTCACTTATGTCTTCAACGCTGATTAATTTGCATCGTTTCCTTATGCATTTATGGACTAGCCACCATATTCGTTTTCGGTGGTTACTATGTAGATTGGCTCTCAGTATGTGTCCTGTGGAAAAAAGCTTCAATGGTGATCCTGCAACCGGAATTACTGATACCACAGAGTATGGCAGTTCTGAGATGTGGGATGCGTTATCCCTTAAGGAATAACTACAGGAATTGGCGTTTCGGCACGCTTACCACTTGGACCTTCTCCTACACATATATTTCACCCGTTTTTTATAGAGAAATGTGTGGGGAATGTTTTGTGAGTGTGGTGGTCAACCTGTAATCCCGATTTGAATAATTACTAATATCTCAGGCTGAATTGTTTTTTTCCCTAATTCTTGTAACAAGCACCTTATTTGTTATGCTCTGCTGTTTAAGTTCATTCAGTGTACTTCTTCCCTCTCACTCTGGTCTCGCATTTCCGTTCTTATTATTTTGATTTCTCTTACTAGTAAAATCGTTTTCCTGTGTCTGTCTGTGCTAGCCTCCGTTTCCGTCCTACTGAAGTATCCTTTATTGTATTTTGCTTTCTCACACACCACCCTGTTCGTCTCATGTGTACTCTTTTGTTTTTTATCTCATTGTAAGCTCACAATGAAGTGGTATCACTCGTATTCCAACCTACAGTATTTTGGGGAAAGCGCTATTCAACTAAGATAAGATCACGGCCGGACTGGGAACCGAAACTGGCCCTGGCAAACAGCTCGGCCGGCCCCTGGGGGCAAGTGGGGTGCTAGTTGGAAGCACCACTCCTGTCTCACCACTGCCACTTTTGTTAAAGGGGGCCGATATGGCAGCTATGCTGCAAAACCGGCCCCCTGTAACAAAAATGGCCCCCAAAGGGTCCAAAACTGGCCCCCACCCTGGCGACCCACTGGGGAAATGCCTGGTGCCCGCTACGGCCAGTCCGGCCCTGGATAAGATCAAATGAAGGTCTGAGACAATTGTCTCGAAACTCCAATCCACAAATTAGATGGTGACTGATAAGCATTCTGGACATAATTTTAAGTTTGGCACAGAATGGCAGGAGTCCACGTACTCTTTTCATTTTTATTTTTTACTCATGCATGGGAAACAAAGTTAAATATGAGGTCATAGCAATTACAGATCAAACCATCCCCCCCCTTCTGGCACTGCTAGGCTACATCACTGATATCCCGAAGGCGGCGCATAGATTTGTTGCTATTGCCTTACTCCTGGCAAAAAGGGAACTGGCTATACACTGGGGATGCAAATGCACTCCACCGGTGGGACAGTGGATTAACAGTCTTATGTATTGTGATACTAAAAGTGAACTTTATGCTACGATGCAGCCCCATACATCTAGACCTAAAGATGTTTGGCAACCCCTAAGGGACTATTTACGAGCAACAAACCCTGAAGAGGGATCCCAGTGATGCTACATAAATGTTGGTCCTATTTGAATTGGTGGAGTTCCTGCAGTGGTGGGCTATAGGTAACAGGAACTGGCTAGACTCATTATGGGGACAGAACGGTGCCAAACCACTGCGGTTCCCCACTCAGGGAGATATGCTTTAACTGACATGATTCCAGATATACTGATGGATATGATGTTTGTATTACAAATGTACATGGGAAATGTGTGACTAGATACTATGTATCACCGAGAGTACTATATAATAAAAAATACAGTTTAAAAAAAAAAATCAGTGATCATACAAACTTTATTTGGAGCCTGGTAGTGTGAATCCCCTGCTCAGCTCTGCAGCTTTCACCTCCCCTTCCAAGAGATATACATAAAATGTCGGGAGATGAGGGCTAAGGTCTAAGCTTGGGCGGTACATAAGAGAATAGGAGCAATCATTAAGGACCCTTCCCCTTTCCACTCTCCATCATTCTGCCAATACACAAACTCATTAAGATATAGCCCGACCCCGGCACCTTCTTGACCTTTCACTTTGTCAGAGCCGGAGCCCATTAGGGACTATTGTATTTCACCCCCTCTGCAGCCTGCTGGGATGCAGGGGAGGAGATCAAGGGAAATTGGGTCTTGGGTCCAAATAAGGGAAGCTATAAGGGCAAACATCATAGTGTCAGGCATAGGAATCCTCCAGAAATAATGTGGAAAACACTAGAGACTGTACATTCCTTTTTGTGCTCTGATTAACTCCCAGTAGACATGAAAGAAACTCTATCAGTCGCCTCTCTCACTGCCATTCCTTCCATGTCTTGTCCGATGACCTCAGTAGTTTGTCACACTATCATACATGTTCCCACCTTGGTTAACTCCCCTTTCTATCATGCCTTACTCTCACAGGCGCCCACCAGGGGAAGTGAGCTGGGATTGCCATTTGCCACAGCACATTCCTTGCACTTGCAGCCTCTGGAGATCATACCTAACTATCTAAAAGCAAATGTTTTTGATTAAGAGACAGTAACGCCAAGAACACTCATTCAGCGTTGATAATTGACCCCATCTCCAGCTGCTGTGTTCATGTGAGAAATGATCAATATTCATTGTTGGGGCTGTCTGCTGAGGTCATAGAAGGGACCACCACAAACATACATACTGAGGAGCACAAATCATGCCCTATCTTGCTGCAGCACGTGGTGGGGAATGACAGGTGTCATGTTCTTTCACGCCGCTACTACTTCCTTCCTTTAACTGTGCTACCCATTAAGTAGTGAAGTAAAAAAGCAATGATTTACTCTAAATTGTAAGTGCTCCCAGAGAATTGAATTTAAGGAGTACTGTGGACCCCTGAAGTTAGCTATTCATTCAACCAACGAGCCGGTATTGCCACTTAGGAGCAGCTGGACCTCTAGTCTGAGTGTCCGGGGTCTGTTGGATGCCACGTTGCCTGTCATAAGATGTTGCACTGTCCATAGGATCCTGCTTTTATCTTATTTTCTTCTGTTTTGTTATTCTTTGCAGAGCTCCATCCAATGTCAGCACAATCCTTCATATTATTTACCTCCCGCATGAAGCGAAAGCAGAGAACGTGAAGTTTCGCTGGAAGCAGGAGAGCGTGCTCGCTGGAGACGTCTATGAGGCTTGCTGGGCTTTGGACAACATCTTGCTTATTAATGCTGCACACAGGCTGATCGTTCTGGAAGACAATCTTGATCCTATGGACACCAGCAATTGGCTTTTCTTCCCTGGTGCTACTGTAAAGGTTTGCTTGAGTTTCTTGTTAACTGATGTCTACCTAAATGTAATTCTGGAACCATTGTGATGCCATACAGCACGTGAGCTCCCTTGTTTAAAAAAACAGTGCCCTAAAAAATGATCGTCAGCATATGAGATTGCAATCTGTGGGTGTCCTTTTAGAGCAAATGCTACATTCATGAGAAGCAAATAACCAAGCTGTCACTGTCTGCTTTGGGATTGCATTTAGGGCCTCTGGAGCTATAGGCAATCATCCTTTCTCGATTGAGCTTCATTTTCAGTTCCTTAGAACAAGCTAGTGAACCTAGCGGCAGATTTACTAATATTTGGCCCGCACTGCAAGAAAAATTGCTGAGCTGCGCTACGTCAAATGGAGAGGGCAGGAATGCGCCATATCTACTAAGATATGGCGCATTCCTACACTCCCTCTGCGCTGTTGCACTTGTGGCTGCCAAGCACCAACGCAGACACCCTTGCCCCATGGTGGCTTTGGTGCATGAAGGAACATTACTGCATAAAAATAATACTCTGAGGCTTTTTCCTCAGCCTATGTGTGCTGCAGAATGCAGCACAGGTAGAAGGAGGAAAAATCAACCAGAAATAAACATATTTCTCCCCCTTACACCTACCCTGGGGAGGCATGCCATTTGGACGCATTCCCAGGTTAACTAGTGTTAGCAAACCTGGGAATGCTCCAAAAACCATGGATGGATGCGTGGGAACATCCACACTCCACCCATGGAATGCCTTCCCAGAGCAGAGTAACACAAGGCAGCGACTTGCACTGCCTTGTGTTACTCCAGATTTACTATGCCACGCCGAGCCACCCAAGGCATAGTAAATCTGACTTAAGTGCTCACGTTGCCCTTATGTCGCCGTGCGTGATGCAAGGGTAGTGCAAGCCCTTGATAAATCTGGACCCCAGTGACCAAGATAAAATTTGTAAAAGTGATTAAATACATCACAAGCAACATTCCTCGGACAATGCAGCCAAATGAATTGATGAATTTTCTGTGGTATAAAAGAGCACCAGCATATGTATTCTCCCACTAGATATAATTCTAAACATTTTAATGTCTGTGTCACTGGAGGGAAAACTACAGAATCAACTAACTTAACATTATTCAATTGCGGGTCGTCTAATGGCTTCTGCATTTATCTGTTAATTCATAGGAAAAAACAATTTTTTGTTTTTTGTAGATATGACTATAAAAACATGTTGCAAGGGATAACAGAAAGAATGTATAGATGAAGGTCAGTTTAGTACACTACATTTAGTTTATTTCATCAGTTTCCGTTTTTGTGTAGAATCTCTAAAGCTAACTTGGTTTTTGAAGGGACAACTTGCCCAGCCCAAGCTTCTACATACACGGACCTTGAACAGGGTTGACATTTGTTTGTAAACTACTGCAAGGGAGTTCCTTGGAGAAAGAGCTCGAAACATTTTATTGTACATGTTCCAAGTTACCAGTAGCTGCCACGAGCTGCACGCTACATGTTTGTATCAGTTTAGAGTTAGAGTTTTTCTGTAAATCGCTCCAGAAATAGTGTGAGAAACTAATAGCACGCCTAGGCTTTTGTGAGTGCACTCAAGTTACAAGCGCCCTGAAGAAACGCCGTGCAGACAGGGGTGGCTCCTCCACGTGGGCAGAGGAGCGTCGCCCCACTGCTTTCTCGCAGTGCGAGAAGCAGAAACATAAAATGGTATTATCAATACCCTTTTATGTTTCTGCTTCTCGCACTGCGAGAAAGCAGAAGGGTTTGGTTGGGGGCGAGCGGGTAGGCGGTCCTGCTCCAGAGCAGGGGAGGAGTGGCTTGCCCACTGTTGTAGGCGCTGACTGTTTGGTCGACCCCAGGGCTGACCAAAGCAGTCATACGCACTCTGCCCTTACATGGAGAAAATGGCCTCCCCATAGACGCCAGTGCGGTCGGCGTCCCAGCCAATCACAACGCAGCCATTGCAGCGTTGTGATTGGCTTAGGGAAGGGGAGGGAGGCTGCCTGCTTCCTGTGTGGAGCAGAGACACGCAGAACGTCGCGGGACCAGACCGGACTGGTCCGTGAAGGTAAGTTAAATTTTTTTAAATGCATTTAAAATTAAACCCCCTGTGTTAGAAATGGGGCGAACGCCTAAGCCAGGCAGAAACCACCACTCTAGTCAGGGCAAGGGAGTTACACGCTGAAGATAACCCCTGCTCACCCCCTTGGTAGCTTGGCACGAGCAGTCAGGCTTATCCCAGAGGCAATGTGTAAAGCGTTTGCGCAACACACTCACACAGCAACAACACACTAGGCACACTACAAAAGGAACTCCACACAAGGTTTTATAAAAAAAATAGCCTTTGTATTATCCAAAACACATTAGAATCATAATTACACATATACACTGTGCCAACTGGCACTAGGCAATATTCACAGGGTATTATATACACATGACAGGGCCAATCGGGCCAATGTCAGAACCATCACAAAGCACAAGTAGCAAATGTAAAACACAACCAGTAACTACTGGCACAATAATGACCTCAGCATTATATCACATTAGCATTAGCAACATAACCGCATTATGTCTGCATCACATTAGGCATAAACACATTATGCATAAACCTCATAAGCATAAACACATTACGCAATGGGCATCATCCTAAAACATCATAGCATGACATTAGGCATAAAACACATTTAGGGCCTTGCGCCCTACCAACATACAACTGACCCCCTGGCCAACTGGCCTTTCTGTGGGGCTCAAATGCCCTCTGTCCCAAATGTCAGGGCGTAATGCTAGAGCCTTCCAAGTGGCCCTCTGGCTGCAAAAGCAGCAAACTCACTGCGGGCAAAGCGCTGGGGGCGTGGGGTGTATCTCACCCCTTTCCTTGATACTCCAATGAACATGCCCCGTCGTTGCAGCTGCCCTCCAACAGGCGGGTCAGCTGTGGAATCACATTTGGCACTGCAGTGCCTCCTGAGCCCCCACTGGGACTCTAAAACAATATTGCCCCAAACTCATGGGCAACACCAGAAGTGACGCAGGGCAGTCTCGAGGGGAGGGCAGCCAACACCTTGCTACCCGTCCTCTCCCAGGACCCAAAATGAAGGAGGCTCCCACCCTCACGGAGACCGGAGCTTATGGCAACCAAGCTCAGCCCCACTCACCATTCTATGGGGGCTGAGCGACTCAAGAGGCATCCGTCTCGCCACCGGTGGATCGGCCTCAGGTGCTTCTCTCCTTTGCCTCGCAGACTTCAGACGCGGGGCTTCCCTCGACACCGGGAGCCCCGCCCACAAGCAGGCGTCCTCCGCCTGGCTTCCTGTGCTGGCAGAACTTCCCTCACAGGGGCGCGAGGTCCCGCCCCCAGTCAGGCTCGTCTCGCCTGACGTCTGGTTTTGCGGTTTTCACGGAGCGAAGTCTCCGTTGCTCCTGCTGCCTCCTCTCTAACAGCCAGGCATCTCCTCTCTCGTTGGGTGTCCTCCGTGGTGCCCGTAATGATACTGCTACTCTGGCACGGGCCCGCTGCTGGGCGGCCACGCCTCCCTCGCTTTCCAGCCACAAGGAGGGGGGTGACGAAGAGAGGATTCTTTCGGGCGGTGCTGCCACGAGCAGCCCACGCTCCTTCGCTCCTTCCACGCTTTCCCCCACAACAGAGGGAAAAGTCACTACGCTTCCTGGGGCCAACACCCAGCGCTCCCTTATGCCAAAGGGGTGAAGGACAGCGCAGTGGCAGAGCCAGGCACACTACTCCCTGGCAAATAGTAGCGCACAGCACCTGGAAACTTCCAGTACGGTAGGGAGTTCCAGGAAAGCAAAAGAACACCAGGAAACTCCAAATAAGCAGAGTATAGCGCTTGGAAGACTCTGATGTCCCTGAGTCATCCACAACAGGAGGCCAGCGTGCAGGGTCTCCTAGCAGAGGGCAGCCCCCTCCAGTTACCCAGCAGGCAGTAGCTGAGCCCCACGGTGGTTCCTCCTGGCAGTCCAGCAGCCTGCCGGCCGCAGGCTTCAAGTCAGCACACCGACATGGGGTCACAGCCCCAATATTTATATTGCATTTTCCCTTTGTTCTGCCCTTGGCACAGGGCTTGGGGGAATCCAGCCTCAACTGATTCTGGGGGGTGTGGAGCACTTTGTTTACAGGGCTCCCCCCCTCCTTTGTCAGGTTGGGGCTCTGTCATCAGACACACCACAGGGGGGCGGAGCCAGCATTCACCTAGGCAGGCACAGACCTATTCAGGGTCAGGGGACTACTCCTCCCACTACTCCAAATGCAGGTCTCCTATTCAGCCTAGCGCTGACTCACCCTGCCCTCCCTGCAGCCACACACACCTCACCAGCCCCTGTCACTCCAAAGTCAGACATGCAATCCACATCAGGCAGGCAGACACATAGCACACAGAAATGCTAATTTCTAGAAGTGGCATTTCTAAAATAGTGATAATAAATCTGCGCACACCATTGCGCAGCATTTATTATTACTATTCCAACCATACCAAACTTGACCACGCTGCTCCTCTCATATCAGGAATTACCACAGAAACACTTATCAGGGAATCCCCAATGCATTCCTATGGGAGGGCAGCCTCACAGCAGTGAGAAACCAAAATGGCTGTTTGTCACTACCAGGACATGTCACACACTTAAGGTACATGTCCTACCTTTTACCTACAATGCACCCTGCCCATAGGGCTAGCTAGGGCCTACCTTAGGGGTGACTGACATGCAGTAAAGGGGGTCACAGACATGGCACACACTTTAGGTGTCACGTCACAGCGGCAGTAACACTGCGCGCACAGGCCCTGCAATGGCAGAGGCCTGAGACAGGTTTGAAAGGCTACTTTGGTGGGTGGCGCAATCAGCGCTGCAAGCCCACCAGTAGCATTTAATTTACTGGCCCTGGGTATCTGAGATACCACTTTACAAGGGACTGACAGGCAAATTAAATAGGCCAAACAGGTGTAGACCAATCTTACCATGTTTACCACAGAGAGCACACGCACTTTACACTGGACAGCAGTGCTAAAGTGCCCAGATTCCTAGAACCACCAACACCATGTCAGAAAAAAGGCTAGGAGGAAGCAAAAAGTTCAAGGATGACCCTGCAAAAAGGGCCAAGTCCAACACCCTGCCTCCCCTCTGCGCAACTCCCTCCCCGCGCGATTACCCGCCCCCGACCCGCGAGTCATGCCGGCCGCGACTCCGCTCAGAGTTGTGAGCTTGCTCTCCCCATTCTGGTAGAACTCACTTTTTCCTAATTGAGAGGGAGTTCAATACAAATGAAATGCAACTGCTCATGAAGAGGAAAGAGGGGAGAGAAAAAGATGCTTTCTTACTTATGTTAACTGGTTCTGGTTTCAGTCACCGATATGGTTTGTAGCTCTTGGGGTTGAATTAGATTACGGTGTTATTGGGTGTTATGTGTAACACCAGGATGCATCTCCACTGGGCTTCAGAGTAGAGTGCAAGTGGTTGCCCATCATCTGGGATGTCGCTGTGGTGATTGCATTAAATCTCGGTGTTGGTGCATAAAAGATCTGTTGTTAAGTCTCTTGCCTTGTGGGGCAATTTGTTGCAAGCTTTTTGGATTGCTATAAGTATCTGTATAGATCAACGCTAACAGAAACAACATTGACACCAAAAAGAGAACGAAAGGACAAGCTGATGATTTGAGCAGAAGCTATGGAACGTTTTAAAGGCAAATAAGCTGTTATGTAATTATCTGATGTATACTATGTTATGGTAAATTGTGATGTGTTGCATGATTTTTATATAGTGCACATTCACCAGCTATTTGGCCTCTTGGCACTTCTTGATGCAGAGCAGCGTTCTATGGCAGAGGCATGTTCTATGCCGGGTCTTCTGTGCGGTGTAAGGTGGAGCTCTGCCGACCAGCTCAGACCTGAGTTGTCAGTGTAGTGTGGGTTGGATAACAAGGGAGTACTGCCAAACAAAGCAGCGTTGAAGTGATGCATGTAAGCTACGGGTTGCTTCTCAGGGTGTACCACAGTCGGAGAGGTAATGATGAGGAGAACAGGAGAATAGAGAGAGAGAGACTATATTGAACTTAATGTGAGACATTGTTTTCCTGCTCGAATCAAACACACACTTTCTAGGTGAGATTTGTGTGAAGAGTTTGCAGAGGAATGTGTATCTTGATGGGCCTGATAGGATGGGTTTATCAGTTTCACCTCCTACATTTCCGCTGTATTTGTTTGTCTAGTCCACCAGAGATAACTAGCTGCCAAGTGACCCCGTGTTATGTGTACCACCTTAAGCATAGTTGGCATTTCAACCAACATCGCTTTGAAGGCTGGGATTTTTAGCCCATGCTTAAAAGTGAAATTACGAGCTCCAGGGTGCATCGTGTTGGTAGCAAAAAAGGATTGCCTAAAGGTGTCACACATAACATATGGCAAGCCACATAACAACAATGGATGATCTCACATTGCCCCTATCAGGTGTGAGTGAATACATATTTTCCCCACAGAATTCCCCTGCACCACTCCCATCACAGGCGCACTGTGGAGAGATTGTTACGTTGGGACTGTGAACAGCACCATTGCAGGCAGTCAGCGACCCCATCAGTGAAGTGAATAGTGCTGTTCTAAGAAACGGTTGGACCTTAAAGCACATTAAAGGAGGTTAGGTCTTCTGGCAGTTGAATGTCTTGAAGAATTTAACTTCAGATTCCTAATCCTATTCAAGAGTAGACTTCATTTAATGCGCCTCACACTCTCCGCAACTTGTAATGTCTCGTGACCTGCTACATCAGTACACCTACTACCCAATCAGGAATGAGGAGCCCATTCCTGCCTGAACGTCTACCTCAAAATTGCCCAATCAGCAACCCTCATAATATTTGAAGCATTGCACAGTCCCTTGTTGTTCAAATGGTTAGGTGACCTGCTGGGATCACTGACAGAATATCGAGGAGCAAAATATCGACCTGGCAAAATATCGAGGAAAAAATATAGAATGCCAGAATATCGAATTCCTATCTACAAACAGGTAAGTACAAAAATATCGAATCCAAAATATCGTTGTAAGAAATATAGTTAGTCAAAATATCGAATTTTTTTAATGTCTTACAAGTAATGTAAAATTAATAAAATAATACATATAATTAACTAAAACATACTTAAAAATACTTAACCTTAATATTAATAAATATTTAATGTAAGTTAAAAAAAATAAACATGCATTTTTATTTTTTAATACATATATATATTAACGTAATATTAATAACAAATATTCAATATTTTTAGCGTAGGATAGCGGGAGGGTAAAATTTACTATTCCCACTCCAGTGAGTGCAACAGTAGGGAAAGCGTTGGATAGCGGGAGGGTAAAAATTACTATTCCCACTCCAGAGAGTGCAACAGTAGGGAAAGCGTTGGATAGCGTAGGGGTAAAAATTACTATTCCCACTCCAGAGAGTGCAACAGTAGGGAAAGCGTTGGATAGCGTAGGGATAAAAATTACTATTCCCACTCCAGAGAGTGCAACAGTAGGGAAAGTGTTGGATAGCGTAGGGGTAAAAATCACTATTCCCACTCCAGTGAGTGCAACAGTAGGGAAAGCGTTGGATAGTGGGAGGGTAAAAATTACTATTCCCACTCCAGAGAGTGCAACAGTAGGGAAAGCGTTGGATAGCGTAGGGGTAAAAATTACTATTCCCACTCCAGTGAGTGCAACAGTAGGGAAAGCGTTGGATAGCGGGAGGGTAAAAATTACTATTCCCACTCCAGAGAGTGCAACAGTAGGGAAAGCGTTGGATAGCGTAGGGGTAAAAATTACTATTCCCACTCCAGAGAGTGCAACAGTAGGGAAAGCGTTGGATAGCGTAGGGGTAAAAATTACTATTCCCACTCCAGAGAGTGCAACAGTAGGGAAAGCGTTGGATAGCGGGAGAGTAAAAATTACTATTCCCACTCCAGAGAGTGCAACAGTAGGGAAAGCGTTGGATAGCGGGAGGGTAAAAATTACTATTCCCACTCCAGTGAGTGCAACAGTAGGGAAAGTAATGATTTAATATTTAAATTTAAAAAAGTAATTATCAATACCAATAAAAAATTTATTAAAATTAATTACCAACTACAACATATTTAATAATTAATTAATTATAAATACCAATAAATATTATTTATTAAAAATTAATTACCTATTAATAATTAATTAACCAATAAATTTTCAATACCAAAAATTAATAAGTAATACAAAATGTTTACCAATTAATAATTAATTAACAGTAAATTAGTTATCAATACACAAAAATATTTTCAATAATTATTTAATTACAATTAAATTACTTCCCACCCTATTCCCCTATAAACCCACAACCCGCTCCGAATAATAAATTAATACAATTAATATAATTATCAATTAATCAATTAATACAAATTAATTACCAATTAATACAAATTAATTACCAATTAATAAAAATTAATTACCAAATAAAAACTAATTAACAATAAATTAATAATCAATACCAATAAATAAAAATAAATAATTACTGAATTACAATTAAATTACTTCCCACCCTATTCCCCTATAAACCCACAACCCGCTCTGAATAATAAATTAATACAATTAATATAATTATCAATTAAAAATTAATAAAAATTAATTACCAATTAATAAAAATTAATTACCAATTAATAAAAATTAATTACCAATTAATAATTAATTAACAATGAATTATTTATCAATACCAATAAATAAAATTAAATAATTACTTAATTACAATTAAATTACTTCCCACCCTATTCCCCTATAAACCCACAACCCGCTACAGAACTAAAACGGAAAATTAAATTAAAAATAATTAATAATTCCTAAAAATTAATATTTAATTTACTATAATTAAATTACTTCCCACCCTATTCCTCTATAAACCCACAACCCGCTACGGAATTAAATTACGCAAAAATTAAATAACATAAAATTCATTACTTTAAAAAAATTAAAACATACATTACAAAAATAATACATACTTTTAACACATATACTAACACTTAAAACACTATAAAAAAAATCGATATTTTTAACAACTATATTATGACTGTCGATATTATGACAATCGATATTTCTTACCTGAATTTCGATATTCTACACCACTATATTTTGGCAATTCGATATTCTGTCCATTCTATATAAAAAACTCGATATTTTGGCAATTCGATATTAAAAATTCGATATTATGTCTGTTCACCGACCTGCTGCGCTAGAACTCTGGCAGCCCAATCAAGAGTAAGGGCTTTCTTTCCACCTGAAGGGCTGCCTCAAATTCACCATATAAGTGCCTATTGCCCATAAGATAGCGTGACCTGCATTGTTTTCCTTCTCGAATCAAACACACACTTTCTAGGTGAGATTTGTGTGAAGAGTTTGCAGAGGAATGTGTATCTTGATGGGCCTGATAGGATGGTTTTATCAGTTTCACCGCCTACATTTCCGCTGTATTTGTTTGTCTAGTCCACCAGAGATAACTAGCTGCAAAGTGACCCCGTGTTATGTGTACCACCTTAAGCATGGGGATCCATTGCCATCCAATGTGTTCCTCTTCACTAGGGCTTCTCACTGGCTGTGCGTCCTTTGGAAATGGTAAATGAAGAGCTGTCACCTCTTTGGGCCTGTTACTGTCACGAAGGTGCCAGGACCAGAACCCCTGTGTCTATAGGGACCTCACCCCGCATTCCATACTACTGTTCCACACACTCAGATCCACACAGCACAAACACTTGCAACAGCTCTGACTTAACTGCTCACACAGAAACAAGGCACACCATTCAATGAGTACCCAATACAACGTGTCCCAGACAGAGGAGACCTTATCACATATCGCAACTTCGAGGCACACTTTATCATGTCTCGACCCATCATCCACACACATCCTAAATGTTCTTGTGGCGACAGGCTTCAGCATTCAACTTGACAACTTTATTAGTCTAATAAATGTCCTGCTTTTTTTTTTTACCTCTTACTACCTCATAGCATGAACACTATGAAAAAAAATGTTGCCCTTCCATGGTGGTACATGCATTCTACCTCCGTAGATGGCAATGCACAACCTTGGTGACCAAGTCCAGATTTAAATCTGCCATAAACTCCTCACTCACTAATCTGTCTAAACACACACCCTGGAATCACCTGTATGAAGGCATCTGTATTTTCACATTGAGAGAGTGAAGATACCCCTATCCTTCTATGTCCCAGAGGAAGCTGATTCACGGTTTCTGAGGGGCATTTTCCCCTCTGCTCTGAGACTTTCCTCCGGGTAGGAAACTACGCTATTCAATGTAGCGCTAACCATAAAGGCTTCTCGAGGTTCTCTTTTTTGTAAGTGTTTCTTCATTAAGTTGACAAACTCTAGTTGTTCTGGAGTGAGTAGTCCATCTTAACCAAATTCTGCATTATTTATGGAGTTTTTTCCTTCAAGTAGAAAATATGCCTCTGAAAAATCCAATATGATTCCTTCTACCAAAAGGGTTCTGTCCTTATTTCTCTGCATCTATCCATCATGCGTGAAACATGGACCCCTGCAGCCTCTCTACTTCAGGAAAATGCAAATCTGTGAAGTGCTAAACCTAAGTAAAGTTTTAGGTGTCCCTTGCAAACTTTTGCAGGAGGGCCTCATCCGTTTGCATTCTACTACTGATACTTCTTTGTTCCAAGATGGTACTTTCCCACCTTTCCAATTTCAATGGACCTCAGCTCCCTTGTGTTACCTCCTCTGTCTGAGAGCCCCCTAACTTTGACGCACAAGAACATAATTGCCAGGGAGAACCTCATTCTACAAAGTTGCAGCTTCAACTTCTAGCTTTTTAAGGGGGATATATCTTAACGTTTGTGTCCTTGGGTAAAATGAAGGAAACTCTTGTGTTGAAGCCGTGAAAGTGTTTGATGGTTATAGGCCTTTCGCCTTTGTGCCATTGCTGGACTTGCCGTCTTTCCATTTTTCCTCCACAGGAAATTAAAAAGCAATTTGAAGTAGCTGTCGAACTACATCAATTTAGTTATCAATCCATCTTATTAGTTTTAAGAAAAACATTTTTGGTAGCAATTTTTCTTTAAAAAGTGGCATTGTATTTTGAACTAGGAAACAACAGGCACTCTAAAAATTGGCAACTACTCTGAATTTAAATCTCTCTCTTCACAGACATGCACTGTGTCAGTTTTAGCTCAGGGGGCAGAACACGTCTTGAAATATTTGGCAGAGCTCATACATTCTTTAGAGTTGGCATTCGCGCTATAGGCAGGGCACGCGATGAGCGGGAAGCTTTCTTTCCTCGCCCTCTCTAGCCATCATGCGAGGTAATGTTGTTATTCTCAATTACACCAATTGTTTCGAAAAAGGAAACGGACTCTAGGTCCCTTGCACCTGCGCTGTCCCGCGAGCCAAGTTTCCAGTTTTCTACACTAAGGGTTAGACTATGGCTAATGCAAGGAAACTCTCTATAGTGTCGCCTGGAGAGCCCAGATTTGTAAGAGCCAAAAAAGGAGAAAACCCACAGAAAAGAGACATCACTTAATTAGGGAAGAGGTGGTGTCACAACTTGCTCTTCAAAGGAGGGAGGAAGGTGCTCACCTACCTATAAAAGCTAAGCGGCACCACAGACATTGCAGACTTAATAATAACCAACACACATATCCTACTTCGGTAAATCCTTAAGGAAGCAGAATATGTGATATGATCTTGCCCTGGTGGTAAGCAGTCTTTCTGATGTTCCCCCATGAAAATCCTACTTGATCAGTTGCAACTAGTCTCTGGCATTGCAGATATGTTTTATTGACATTGACTTTCCTCCTATTGAGACCTTTACAACGGATTCTGTCTGCATCTTGTTCAGTTCCTGCCCTCTTGGTCTGGTGTGTCGCAGAGCAGGCGAGGACATAAAAGGGTCTCCTGTGTGGCCACATTGCAATAGGGTTCGTAGTAAAAGAAAACTCCACCTTTAGCTTGCATTTTGCTTGTAAATTCGTTCTATATTTTGTATTTTAAATACATCAAATTGTATCTTAATTGGAAAAGCCTAGAGTGGTTGAAAATGCCTCATATCCTGCAACTTCCTCACCCATGTATACAAGAACAAGACTAGACCCAAAAGTGAGCGCATTGATGTGTTCACTTGCACGAAGCCTCAATATAAATATACAAATCCTTACTATACATAAAAAATCTGCCCACACAAATGTTAAAAAAACAAACAAATGCAAACCTTTTCAAAACACAACTTTATAGAACTGCAACACTGTGGGTTACTAGTTTCTGCTGCCTTCTGGGCCAAAAAGGATAGATAGCCTCTGGAGCTTAGCCTTGATTTACTTTCTAAGCAATTGATTTAGAGGTGGGGTTAATAGAAAATCCGCAGGGAATCCTCCACCAGCGGAAGTAACTCCACCTCAGTGTGTCACAGTGATTGCCTTGGTATGGCATTAATGGCTGCGCTGATGGATTCTCCACCTTAGAATCCTCCGACATGTGATAGAGCACTTTCAGGGCCTCAATGTACTATGGAGCCTCGAGTTAAACCTGCCAATCGGAATGCGAGGCTGCGAACAGGCGTAGAAGGCTGCAGGAACAAACCCAGAGTAAACGTAGTGGAACTGGCTGCAGGGGAAATGAAAAAGCAAGATACCTTTAAAAGATGAAGAGATTGCAGATGGTGCATTAACACAGGGCAAGAAGCTAAGGTAGAAGAAAGGAACGCAGAAGGATTATTCTGCCCATGTAAGAGTGCAGTTCTAGATTTGGCTCGCATGTTATCCCCATGCCCTGGGTTTATTGTTTTCCGACAGATTTACTGTATCTTATTTGTTTAAGCAATGCTCCAAGCCTTGATCTCTTTAGGCAAAGCTGAAGGTTAAGGCTCGTTTTCTAATTTTAAAACTTTTTAAACTACTTCTAAAGTTAATGAGAACTTGATTTATCTATTCAATTTTGTGATTTAGCAATTAAGGCTCTGAATAAGAGTCCTGGGACACATTAATTAATAAACTGTAACCCAAACACTATGTGGCTAGGTTTTGGAAGCAGAATTTTTTGAAGGATAGCTCATGCAATGAAAGGCAAAGTCGTGCTTGTACTACTGGGTCGTCACGTTATCACTACGGCACCCTGAGCAAATAAACAGCCTATAAATTGTATCTAAAGCCAATGGCTGTTTGTCTTTCCGCACCCTTGTTTATCCATTCAGTAACAAATTTGAAGCCTCGCTCCTATGTGATCGATGCCACTCACTCGCTGTTTACCACACCATTTTATTTATGACAGTGTCATGTTAATGGTGTACTCTCCGCCCACTTCTCTTATTTCATCTGTCTACCTTGCCCAAGATTTAATTAAAAATAAAACTCACCTCTCCCGACACCAACGTGAAGAGGCAACAATAATCACACAAAAAATATTATAGTCACTACAAATCAAAAAGTGACGACTGCTGGAGCTGAGCATTTTCGATTTCCTTTCAGACTGTTTTTTGGGCTGGTTTTGCAAGTGTGTCCTGCTGTGCATGGGCAAGGCTGGCTAAGGGCGCATCTCTTGCAGCTGAGCGGGCTGAGTGACAACCCCGTGATAGAGGGAATTGATGACTTTGGGAGGCGGCAGAGGTGAAAGCATAGCAGGCAGATACTTCCTCATCTGCCAACAGTCTTTGAGAAGCTGGCATTGCCCAAGCGCCCACTGCACTCATTCCATTTGACAGGGCGTCGCTGAACACATATAAATTGCGAGGCTACAGCTGCCTGGGAGACTTGTCAAGCCCGGGAGGATGTGTAAAGAGGAGCGTCAATGCTCATTTGCAACAGAAATCTAACTAGGAGGTGCTAGGAGTGACAGCAGGCCCCTCCAGGTGCAAAGGTGAAGCCACTGACATTGTAGAGGAGTATGAGAAACAAGTGATCCACTGGAATTATGCGACAGGAGAGGGCCATATTATGCGGCTAGGTTGAGTAAATTATGTGTCGAGAAAAGGCAAGTTATGTACGGAATGCGGCACATTTTGTGATAGTATGTATTCATTATTCTCAGATTTTTACATTTGTTAACTGTGTCTGGGCATTGATTTCACCTCATTAGTATCAGTTCATTAATTCAGTTCCAAATATAGCAATAAGCAACAGAAAGGTGACCAATCAACTTTTGCAAAGGGCCTTCCACTGCGTGGCAACACGTGTTGCAGTATGTTTAGTAACTTTTGATCCTTTGGAACTAGAAACATTTTTGTTGTTAAAATATGCAGATTATGCAGCAGATGATGGATTATGTGAACAATGCAGCAAATCTATAAATATGCGAAAAATGCCACTGCCGCACAATCGCATAATTCCAGTGCCCCTGCCTATAATGCAGTGAGAACCAAATCTTACAGAGGAAGCCTTTATTGATGTGCTGCCTATAGACTGCTGTTCTGAATGACAACCTCATGTCACTCTGGCTTCTGGATGTACAGTAATACTTACTGTAGTCTGAGTAATGAGTAGATACATATGTGGGCGTCAACACTGTGTCGAAGGCCATACACAAATGCCAATGATTTGCTTCATATCTTTGCTAGCCATCTTTGTAAATTAATAATTTTAACTTGGTTTCTCAACTTCAGAAGCAACAGTTTAATCGTACAGGTGTCTAGAAGTAGCTATCATGAAGGTTGTGTATTTTGTGGGTGCTCTTCACTTCAGACCCACGGGCAGTCTTGCACCAGACATACTGGTGGCAGAAATTGCATTTCTGGTGGTATATCCTGCCCATTCTTTTGGCTACGAGTGCAAATGGAGTTCCTTGAATATCAACTTAATAAAATTGTATATTCAGACTACCGAACACCACAGTATCCTAAAGGCAAGTGTTGGAATAAAAATTATGTTTTTATATTGTTTTACATAAGTTAGCCTTCGCTGCGCCATTTTATGTAACAGGCGCCATTTTGTATCATGCTCGAAACTAATTCTTCGCCATTTCTGAGAAATGGCCTTCTCTAGGTTTCTTCGGAACTGAGTTTCGCCACACTAATGAATGACCTGTTCTTATTAGCACATACCTTTCTTCAGAGATGTAAGCCTTCTCCCACTTGTCTAGTGGCGGGCACAGGCAGAGTAACCTTGAAAGATAGATAATGTGTGCCCGGCCTCAGAATCGAAACTTACTCCTTTGTAATTTACTGTCCAGCTGCATCTCTCTGAAAAATTCCATGATGGGCGTGTTTATTTTGGGTTTGAAAATGTACATAAAGTATCGTTATGCTTGCTGATGTCAGTCCCTCTGCAGCACTCCTTAGCGGCTGGGCAGATTGGGCTCCGCTCTGAGTGTACTTTGAGTAAATAATTATTGGTTTGTATTTTCTACTGTTTGTCCGACTCTTCATTTTAATCGAAGGCTGAGAGGTGTTCATTAGTGACCCGAGTGGCCGGATTTGGGCCATTTCCTTCAGTTGGCACCCGAACAGGGACTCCTTCGGGTGAGGGAACCATCCCCTTCTGCGGGCGGGGATGGAGGTCGAGGCTATCGTCGGGTCGGACGGATGGATCAGGGATCCCTGCGCGAAGAGTTCCTGATACTCGCAGCTGCCCCTTCTGTCCTGCCGGACGGTGCCTCGCCCAGTGGTCATTCCGACTGGAGTTCTGAACGGCGAAACCCTTGGTTCTGACCGTTTGGTGAATAGATTCGTTTGACCTGTATATATCAGGTGAGTTTGTTTTGGTTCTTTGTGGATATGGTACCATTTTGGTTTGTATTTGGGACGGTCTAAAGACCGTCTTTGGGACAAAAACAATTGCAATTGTTTTGCTAGGCATAAAATAGTGTTGTTTTCTTTTGACAATGCCTAGTTTCAGTAAACTGTTTGCCTTGTGCTGTCGTTGTTGTTCTACTGATGTTCGATTGGACGAAAGTCAGCCGGCGCCTCCAGAAGGCACTCCGAATTTTGATATGTATGTGAAGCATGGTCTTGGCCCTATTATGTTTAGTACATTATGGCTCAAATATACGGGGGACAATGCCGAGTTGCAGTGGCCATTGACGGGCACTTTTGACGAACAAAAGATTTAATATTTACAGGAACAGTTGTTTAAGAAAAGAAGTAGGCAGTCTATGTTTGATTCCCTCAGAATGTGGCAAAAGGCAGCTAAGCAGAGATGAATGAAGGAAGAGAAGGAGGCTCGGAAAGGGAGAATGCAGACGTTGACTCAGATGGCTGTAGCATATGATAGGGAAAAGCAAGAAAAGGGTGTTGAATGTGAAGATAGAAGGTTTCGACTGCACATTGATAAATCGTATGTGGTTCAGGAAGAAGATGACGCTTTTGTTGAAGAATTATTAGATACACAACCCCCGCCTCCATATGCCCCGCAAAGAATATATCCCACTGTTCCAGTGCTTTCACAGCCGCCCATTACAGTTGCTTCCACTGTTTCTGTTCCTGCTTCTACCGTTGTTATTTCAATGGCTATGGCTTCGGCTCCTCCTCCTCCTCTTCCTTCTGTTTCTTTGCCGCCTGTGGCAACTGCGACTGTTAGTACCCCTGTCACACCTATTGTCTCTGCATCGCTCTCGCCAGCTCTTTCTTCTACGACGCAACCCTCGGCATCGATAGTACCTGACATTTCCGTTGCTTCTCCTTCTCTGGTTTTTCATCGTCCGGTTTCCTTGAGTGCTGGGACGCCAGTGCGCGGGTTTGGGGATGGAGATTGGACAAAGTTTAACGAGCGCATGGGTCCGTATGTACTGTCTGAAGTGGGAGATGAAGAGAAAAAGGTAGTAGCTAATCAGGCTGCGCAGTGGGGTCGTAATCCTATTTACAGTGTTGAGATGTTTGGAGTGTGATGAAAGATTGAGCCCTTTGTACAACAGCATGCCCTTAAGCATATGTCTGCTACGTTGATTAATCTTTGGGAGCAGTGTTTCAAGGATGCTGCGCCACAGGTTTTATATGATATTAAATATCGTGTATATGCTAGTAATATGGAGCCTGGCCAAGTTTTTAGTAGTGTTACGACATTGATTGCTTACAGGGGTAGGCTGCTTGAGAAGAGTCCCACCACGGTGTCCCAGTTTCCGATGAGAGAGGTCCATCCAAATCTATCATCCCGAGATACCGGAATTAACAGATGGTCGTGGTAATGTTACTCGAGCGGCGGTGGAGGCCAGGTTTCAGGAGCAATGGGTTTATACTCCATGGAAAAGAAGTGAGGTTTTATGTCTTAAGACTCATTTACCAGATCCTAGGAAGAATCCCACTGCTTATTATAAAGAACTGACTGAAGCTGCTTCTTCCACGGTAATGACTCTTGCTGATATCAAAATGTTCTTTGGTCTGCTTGTTCCGGTTGATATTTGGAGGCAGGTCCATACTCAAGATCATGTTCCGGAGTTGGGTGGTACTTGGGATCAAATTAAGGCATGGGATCAGGAAAGGAAGCCCGGTGATAAGCCTCGAGCGGAGATTTTAGCGTTGCCAGGTCGTATAATTACGTACATGCATTCTCTTATTCCACCAAGAAAGGTGGATTGGGATAAATTGTCAGCCTGTCGGCAAAAGAAAAATGAGTGTGTCTGATTTTTTCACTCGATTTGAAGGCACATTTTTAGATTATAGTGGACAGGATTTGTCTGTTGAAGGAGGTGTTCGGTTGTTTGTTAATAGATTTGTTTCTAACTTGCTTCCTGAAATTGCGACTCGATTGCAAGCGTCTGAGAGTACTTGGTCCACCTCCTCTCCCTCTGTTATTTTGAATATGGCACAGTATTATGAGCATAGGGATAATGAGGAAAAGGAGAGGACAGAGAAGAGACATAAGGATTTAAAGACGAAGGTGTTGTTACAGCAGGCTTTTAGAGGGAATGCGAGAGGACGTGGTGTTCCTGCCCAACAGCTTCCACGCACTAGTAGGCAGCCAACAACTATGCCTTTGGGTCCAAATCAGTGTGCATACTGTAAAGAGGAGGGATATTGGCATAGTGAGTGTTCTGTGCTTTTGCAGAAGGTGGCGGTCCCTAGAGGACGAGGTTCTCGTGGAAGGGGTCATGGAGCTGGTGGGGCAGACAGGGTTCAAAATGCTGTGGCCTCACAGGGTCGTTCTGATAATAATTATTTTGATGATCCTCGGGATGAACAGTACTATCATGATGATTATGATATGGAGGAAGTGACAGGGATGTCTTACAGCTAGGATGGCCAGGGGCAGAGTGAGGGACCAGTTCCGATACCTGTAGACCAGCGTGGTCCTTATGTAACAGCAGAACTGCAAGGTTCGACAAAGGAATTTTTGGTGGACACAAGTGCGACAAAAAGTTCTGTTTCTCGAAATATGGTCCCTGGGGCGGCTCTGTCTGGCCATAATAATGTGTCGGTTGGTTTTTCTGGTGTACCGGTTGTAAGCCCCATTTCAAAACCTCTTGCGTTGACTATTGGTCCTTTCACTGTGGAGTCGCCATTCTTGTTGACATCTAATTGTGGTGAGAATTTGATGGGTTTGGATTTGTTGAAGAAATTGCATGCCACGATTTACTGTTCTCCAGCAGGTGTCTATATGACCATGGGTCCAGATGTAGCACGTGCTAAGCAGTGTTTGTCCAAAGATGCACCCCTTCCTGTTGAATTTAAAGATGTGCCGCCCACTCTGTGGGCGACCAGCGACACAGATGTGGGATTATTGCAGATATCGCCAGTTTCGATACAGGTTAAGGATGGTGCTATTTTGCCCCGTATCCCTCAGTATAAAATACCGCAGGCAGGTGAGCGAGCCTTATTGCAAATTATACAGGATTTGATTAAGAAGGGAGTGGTTGAGGAGACAACTGCTAAGATTTGTAAAAGCCCTATCCTTCCAATTCTTAAAACATCTTCATGGTCATCAGGAGAACCTGAGGGCGTACTCCTGATGACCATGAAGATGTTTATTGTTTTGTGATTGATCTGCGCGAGGTTAATAAAATAGTGGTCCCTCAGTTTCCAGTGGTTCCTGACATTACCACTCTTCTGACAATGATTCCCTCTACTGCTAAATTTTTCTCTGTCATTGATCTGAAAAATGCTTTCTTTAGTATCCCTATTCATCCAGATAGTAGATATTTGTTCGGGTTTACACTAGCTGGTAGGAGTTTTAGGTTCTGTCAAGCTCCTCAAGGCTATACCGAAAGTCCAAGTATTTATAGTCAGGCTTTGAAAAGTCAGTTGGATTTCCTATCTCTTCCCTCAGGTAATGTATTGGTGCAGTATGTTGATGACTTGCTCATCGGTTCTGACACGGAACAAGGTTGCAAAGACAGTACAGTTAAATTATTGTTGCATTTGGCCCAACATGGACATAAGGTGTCCCTTTCAAAATTTCAATATTGTCGACAGGAGGTTACTTATCTAGGTCACCTACTGTCAAAGGAGGGTAGGAGATTGACCCCGGAGTGCATCAGTATCCTTGTTAAAATGCCTATTCCACAAACTCAGAAAGATGTGTGCGCTTTTATAGGTATCACTTCCTACTGTCGGCAGTGGATACCTAACTATTTGTTACTAATTAAGCCTCTGCTTTCACTAAAACTGAAGGATGTGCATGAGCCCCTGCCTTGGACGCCAGAAAGTCAGCAATCTTTTGAGCAATTGAAAACTGCGCTTTGTTCGGCTCCAGTACTTGGCACCCCAGACTACACTAAACCGTTTGTGTTGTACGTCCATGAGATGGCCGGTTGTGCGCTTTCTGTTTTAACACAAAAATTTGAGATAAGCAACGGCAGTGTGCTTATTTCTCTGCTTTTCTTGACCCTGTCGCAAGAGCCCTCCCGAGCTGTCTAAGAGCTGTCGCTGCTGTGGCCGTATCTATTAGACAATCGGCTGGACTCGTACTTGATACTGACCTCACAGTTAAGGTACCCCATGCTGTGGATACACTTTTGAATAAGACCAAGACACAGCACCTCACCAGTGCACGTCTGACTGGTTATGAGTTAACTTTGTTTGCCAAACACATCACAATTAAAAGATGTGCCACTCTGAATCCAGCCACGTTACTACCCCTCCCTTCTGAGAACGATGCAGTTGATACCCATGATTGCATCTTCCGGACGGAAGAAGAGATGAAAGGACGGGTAGACTTGACTGATGTTCCCTTATCTGCCCACAAGGGGAACTATATGTCGATGGGTCTTGTTTTAAATTACCAGATGGCACGACAACTTCTGCGTATGCTATCACTACGCTGCGTACAGTAGTTGAGACATCACGATTCCCCTATCCATCAGCCCAAGCTGCCGAGCTTGTTGCCCTAAACCGAGCTTGTGAATTAAGTGAGGGACTGGTTGTCAATATTTATACTGACAGCCAGTACGCCTTTGGAGTCGCCCATAATTTTGGGCGACTCTGGGCTGAGAGAGGGTTTTTTACTTCCCATGGCACCAAAATCCAGCACGGGCACCTCATATTGAGGCTTTTGTCTACTTTGACCCTCCCTAAGAAGTTGGCTATAGTGAAGTGTAGTGCCCATCAAAAATTCACTGGCGATGTAGGTAGGGGAAACGCTTTTGCAGATCAGACAGCTAAGGAAACAGCTCGGACCAATATGAAAAGAATGTTTGTAGCAGGTCCCGCAAGGTGGGTGCCTGAAATCACCAAGTTTGAGGATACACTTGAGAACGTGAAAGAGACACAGAGTGAAGCTACAGTAGAGGAGTTGGCAGTGTGGCAAGAAAGTACAGCACAATTGAATGACGAGGGATGTTGGATTGACAAGTCAGGGAAGCAAAAATGGATGTAGCCAGATGCATATGTACTCCCTGTAGTTACGATGGCTCATGGCCCAGTCCATATTAGTGCAAAGGGTATTTGCAAACTATTAGACCCTGTACGGCAGAATGATAACATTGCAAAAACGGCTGCACATTTAGTGAAGTACTGTATGGTGTGCATGATGCATAATCCTGGGAAAGGTACCCCTACCCCTCCTGGTAATTTTGCACCACCCACTTTCCCTTTTGAAGTCCCTCAAATGGACTATATCGAATTGGAAAGGTGCAACAATTTGAAGTATGTTCTGGTGGTGGTCTGTGCATTCAGTAAATGGGTTGAGGCTTATCCCACTAAAGATAATACAGCCATTACGACTGCAAAGGTACTCCTGAAGGAGTTCTTTCCTCGTTTCGGCTTGCCTCGTTTGATTTGGAGTGAAAACGGAAGTCATTTCAATGCCAAGTTTATTCAGTTAATTTGTGATGGTCTGCACATAAAGCAAAAGTTTCATGCTGCAAACCACCCGCAGTCAGCAGGTTTGGTTGAGAAGTACAATAGTACTCTCAAACTAAAAATTGCAAAGATTCAGGAGACAACAGGGTTACAGTGGCCAGATGAGATGCCCTGCCATTAGCACTCTTGTCAACGAGAACTACAGCACATTCTAGGACAGGATTGTCACCGTATGAGGTCGTGTTTGGACGCCTGGCAAATGTCTGGGGCGTCCCATGCCCTCGACGGTTTTCTGATATTGATTACCCCTTTTAATTGATTTTCTCTGCCAGTTAACTGAAAGTTTGCGTTCTATCCACCAACAGGTCCGTGAGTCCCTGCCAGCTATCCCAGAGGGGCCCGGACACGATATTCAGCCCGGTAATTTTATCTGGGTTTGGAATTTTCAGCGGAAGAAGAGTTTGGAACCGTGCTGGAAGGGGCCGCTCCAGGTCTTGCCGGCAACCCGCACCGCCATTAAAGTTTCTGGACGCAGGAACTGGATTCACGCCTCCCATTGTAGGAGGGTGCCCCTGCCGTTACCCTATGATCAGTTGGTTAAGGAGCGGGTAGCTGACCAGGAGTGTGAACAGATTCCTCGTTTTGTTCCATTCAGCGACCCTGTCCTTACATGGACGCAAAGTGATAAGGAGAATGACAACATCCTGAATGAGCTGTCCCACCAGAAATAAGAGACATTCAGGAACCCCTTTTTGTTAATCCCTCTGTACCTGGAGTCACCAGGTACAATTTGCATCCTCGGCTGAGGAATAGTGCACTGAAAGAGAAGTCAGATTAGTCAGGGATGGACTGTGTAAGTTAGGGTGTACTTTGCCATAGTACCAACTGAGTTAGTTTGAGGTGATGTGAGATTTGTGCACTGTTTGAACATTGGACAGGATAGATCAAGCGTATCCCCTTGAGGGTACATTATCCTGATCGGCGTGGGATACATCAAGAGCTTAGGACTGAGCAAGCTCCACCGCCGGTGCTCAAGAGCGCCGTTTGATGAACAATAGGAGCCTGTACCAGTGAGGCTCTGACGGACACTGGGAACTTGTATATTTCTTTTGCTGGCAATTCGCCCCCTTGCTTTATTAGTTGCTATGCACCCCTTTGGCAGAATGGTTGCTGACGAAGAGCAGCCAGTAATTCCCCTTGTTCATGTACAAAAATCTTAGTCTACGAAGCAAAAAATACTCTGCGTTGTTCTTGTGTTGTTGTTGTTGTTGATCTTGGGCGGGTTGTCTTGGGTTTTGGAATGTGATCAAAATGCACCATCATGTACTAAGCGCAAGATTGTTTCTCAAGTTCGTACAAAAAGGGCAGTCCCGAGGAATGTATTTCTAGATACACATAAAAGGTTCTTTGGGGGAGGTACAGCTTGTTATCCTACCGAATCTTTTACAAGTTTATGGACTGCTTACCCATTGTCGGTGGTCAATTAGACGTATACCCGCCCAGCCCACTTTGTAGAGGTAAGGGGTGAGTTTGGACTGGGGTATCCCGGTCCTTGTCTATATTATAGGAAGCCACGAGGAAAGGAATATCCGGGCTGTGACAAGAATACATATTGTGATAATTTGTATATGAAAGAGCAAAACATTACCTTGGTAGGATAGCATTACCAAGATTTGACATTTACTCGAAAAGCCGGATATTATCCCGCTTGTTGTCCAATAGTAAACAGCACTGATGCATTTCTGTATGTCAATTGTTCCGGGATAATATTGTTCAAAAATACAATGTCTCTAGAAAAAAGGAAGGATCCAAGCACGGTAGGATTGAACACAAGATATGCCCCCGTAGATTATCAAGGTCCACTTTATGCACACCCAGAATTTTATTTCCTGTCCAATGGTACTTATTCAAATGTTCATAATGGCACAGATGATGTTGCTTTAGGAATGGTGCTCCCTTTAGGTGTGCCTTGTAAATATGGTAAACCAAACATACGGTGGGTAAAAAGGACATTGACAGCTGAATTCTGTGATGGAGTGACAGATTTGGAAGTTAATAACTATAGTAATGGTATCACCTTTAGATATATTCTCTCTTCCATTATAACCTTTGGCGGTACTGCCATGGCTATAGGTGAAAGGGCTAGAGAATATTTTGGATGTAAGTTACAGATATTGTCGAATTCCACAGTGGCAGCCCTGCGTGACATCACCACCCAATTGGAAAGCATGCGAATATATTCTGAGCAAACCAGATATGCAGTTGACTTCATCTTAGCTGAGAGTGGTCATGTGTGCGCAGTAGTAGGAGACCAGTGTGTAGACGGGATAACTAATATGGAAAAAAATATTACCCAACACATACTAGACATCCTAGAAAATGTAAAAGGAATGGAGAGCGGCAATTGGAGTTGGTCATTGTTCGGTGGGTGGGGTTGGATCCTTGAAAAGGTGATCTATTTCACTGTGATTTTGATCTCTTGCTGTTTTTTTGTTCAGTGTCTTCCCTTATGCTCTTCATACTGCACCACTTTTCTCTCTCCTAAAAGAATATCAGTTCATGATACTAACGCAACCATAATGCTCCAGAAAGAGCTTGATGATCTTATGCAGTTAGACTAGGGTATTTTTGAAACCTCTTCCCTCCTTACCGTTCCCCCCCAGATGCTGAAGCTATGGAATGCTCTTAAATGTATTCATGATTTGCTGAATTATACGCTAAAATGGCTTAGCTTATGCTAAAAGGAGGGTCTGTTGGAATAAAAATTATGTTTTTATATTGTTTTACATAAGTTAGCATTCGCGCCGCCATTTTGTGTAACAGGCGCCATTTTGTATCATGTTTCGAAACTAATTCTTCGCCATTTCTGAGAAATGGCCTTCTCTAGGTTGTTTCTTCGGAACTGAGTTTCACCACACTAATGAATGCACTGTTCTTATTAGCACATACCTTTCTTCTGAGATGTAAGCCTTCTCCCACTTGTCTAGTGGCGGGCACAGGCAGAGTAACCTTGAAAGATAGATAATGTGTGCCCGGCCTCAGAATCGAAACTTACTCCTTTGTAATTTACTGTCCAGCTGCATCTCTCTGAATAATTCCATGATGGGCGTGTTTATTTTGGGTTTGAAAATGTACATAATGTCAGTCCCTTTGCAGCACTCCTTAGCGGCTGGGCAGATTGGGCTCCGCTCTGAGTGTACTTTGAATAAACAATTATTGGTTTGTATTCTCTACTGTTTGTCCGACTCTTCGTTTTAGTGGAAGGCTGAGAGGTGGTCATTAGTGACCCGAGTGGCCCGATTTGGGCCATTTCCTTCACAAGGACATATAGAGTATATACAGGTAAATATAGATTTACGATTATTAACGTCACATCTATATGCCTTGACTATATCTATCTCAGATATATATAAAATGGGCAGGATATACCATTCAATTTCTGCCACCACTATGTCTATGAGTAAGCCAGCAGGTTTCCTCTCCAGTGATTTAGATAAAAATGTCTAGATTCTTAAAATACTGTATGGTGCCACCACCACACTATATGCCAAACCCAATGAACAGGAAAGTAGCCCTCTGTCTCAAATGGCGGCACTCTTGGTGGTGCACCCCTCCAGATCACAGGACAAGCCCAGGACCTCTCACAGTGAGTGACAAAGCCCAGGCCTCTGCACACACTAGATTAGCACGAGACGAGGATACAAAATAGGAAGTCAAGATACCAGATACCCACAGTCCAGCACTAAGGGCAGGTAAACATACCCGTTTACCATGCAGGGAACATTCTTATCCGAACAGTGGGAAACTAACTTCCAGATCCTAGGAGCAGTAATTGGAGAGGTTAGTAGAGGAACATCAAGCTGAGCAAAGGACTTGAGATTGGAGCTTTGAATCCATAGATGAAGGCTGCTGCAGGTTAAGAGCTTTATAAGTAAGCCAGGTGAAATCCCTTCTCTGCTTCTGCATGCTGCCCTCTCCACTTCTTGGTCTTCTCGCCTAACCTCTCTGCAGCCACACCCTCTTGATACTTGAGAAAGTGTAATCCTTCTGCACCGTTCACACTTTGATATCTCTGGACAGTTTTCATATTGCCTCATGTACATCCACAACTGAAATCGTTGTCACAGTAAAGGAAAAGCAGACATATGGCATAAATATTAATAAGGAAATAGTTTTAGGAAACAATAACTTAATCTGAACCGCTCTAGCAAATTTATATACACCCTCCTGTCCTATTCTTCTACACCTGTTTTATGTCCTTAGGTCACTGTTCCTCATTTCTGACAGAAACAATTCTACATTTTATCCAATCTTCCACTAACTGTAAAATAATCCCCTAATCCACACCTTTATAGATCTTTCCTTAGCGACTTTATCACTAAAATGACCAGTGATGCTTAATTCCAGGCACTGCATAACTTGCCCAATCACTATGAGGACCCTGAGGAGTCAGCACGACCAGGTCACGACTAGGCCATGTTTTCACCAGTGCACTCACCCAGCACACTTTGGAACTGAAGCATAACAATGTGTATAGCTGTTCATCTCTGGGTCTCTAACAATCAAAAATAAAATTCTTCAAGCTAGACAGCTCTCTATTCACATATATCTTATATAACAATTGCATTTCAAGCTGCATGTGATATGACTTCCCGACAGACCTATATCCTGTCTGATCTGACCGCCACCTCGATTCAAAAGTAATCTCTGCTCATCGACCAGATCTATCCATGTGAACCAATATTGGTCATGATCCCATTTGTACTATGCTCTTCTCTCCAGGGCTTGCCAAATCCGGGGCCTTAATGCCATAATTGGCTCCTCTTATGATTTTTAGTCATCGAGGACAAACAATGCATTCCTCCTTACTACTACAGGGCAGCTGACTTCGGAGCACAGGGTTCACGGTTCGATCCCCGGCTCCGGCGGCAGCTCAGCTCAGCACCATGTGACTCTGGGCAATAGCTCACTTAATTTCCACTACGGCCCCCAGCGCCTTGAGACCCGTAAGGGTGAGTAGCTGCGCTATATAAAAACGGACTTACTTACAATTGTAATCTTCATACATGCTTTCAAAGTGCCTTCATTGGGAAAACACCAATCAGGTCTGTGGCCTCAAAAAGCCACACATAACGTTTACTAAGATGGACCATTTTCTCTGCTTGATGTCATCTTGCAGTCCCCATCCACCACATTGCAAACCATTCTCCTATAAACCTACCCCTTGCCCTATCCATCTCAACTCTGCAAGTGTGGAGCCGTTTCTATGGTGATATGTCTCTTTCTATCTGCTTTGTATCTCACCTTCCATTATACTTTTTCACTTGCTCTGTGGCCATTGTCTGAAGCCCGCTGATCATAGACCCATAGTCCAGTTCCAGTCAAAAAATATCTCTGCGGCAACTACATTTCATGGAATGTTTTTTTGTCAAGCTTGTAATACATGTCAGCATATCTTCTTCTCTTCTGTCCTTTCAAGCCCTCCTTAGCAGTCATGTTCCTAATTTTCAGAATTTCAACAATGTCTTTTGCTGCAGACTCAGTTTAGGTATTACTTAGCAAACTTAACACAAGCAGTGGCAGCCTGTAATGTGGCTGAGCAGAGGGCAGGCACACACATGCACACTCCCTTCCACCCTTCTACTTACAAGTGCACACATACTCACACCCACCCATCCACATGCACAATCACCAACACCCGTCCATTCACACGCGCACATCCATTCACCCACCATTCACAAGCAGATAAACACTCACACCCATTCACAGCATGCACGCACAAATATACATACATTCATACATACACACATACACCCAACATTATGCAAACAGTTACCTGGCCGTGGCGATGGCATCGGATGGAGAACCAGAAAGGACTCGGTGGTTTCTGGAGGCTTTGGAGAAGGAAGGGACTGACAGAAGATCCAGCCGCCGCCTCCCATTGGCTGGCCTTGTCATGGGTCAGCCAATGACAGCAGGACCTTTCCTAATTTGTCACAGAGTGGAATGGGATCTGTGAGATGAGGTGTCATTAATAGACAGTCAGCCTTGGGCACTTCAGGGCTTAAAACTGAGTATAGCGCTCCCTCTCATCATGTTTGTTATCAGTGTTTTGTATAGTGTGGTAACCACCCATGAGGGTATCCAGGTGCTCTGTAGGAGGTGTGTGAGGCCAGCCCTGATGGCTTACTAGAAAAGGCAGTTCTTCAGTTGGTTGCAAAAGTCAAGTAGAGAGGAAGGGGCTCTGATGTGTTGTGGGAGGTTGTTACAGCCTGTAGGGCCAGGTATAGAAGGCGTACCTCCTGCTCAGCTTTTGTGTATGTGTGGGATGTATGCTAGTGAGAGACCAGCAGATCGGAGATGTCTGGAAGGTTGGTGGAAGTGAATGTAGCTGTTCAGGCAGGTAGGGACAGTGTTGTGGAGAGCTTTGTAGTTGTGAATGAGGAGTTTAAAGTGTGTTCTCATGTGTATAGGGAGCCAGTGGAGTTCCCTAAGGAGTGGTGTGATGTGGGTTGGGCGTGAGAGGATGCTACATTTGGTCTGGTTGCTACATTTTGAATGGTCTGCAGTGTTCTTGTGAGCTAGTTGGTAATCCCTGCGTACAGGGTGTATCAATTGTCTAGTCTGCTGGTGATGAGGTCTTGGGTGATCGTTTTACTGGTGGTGTCTGGTAGCCACTTGAAGATTTTCTTCAGCATTACTAATCTGTTGAAGCAGGCAGAGACCACTGGATTGACTTTGGGGGTCATATCCAGTTTGTTGTCTATGATGATTCTGAGGTTTCTCTCTGTTGAGTAGGGTGTGGGGGTGGGTCCAAGGTCTGTGGGCCAACAGGTGGAGGCCCATGGAATAGCGTTCTATCACGTCAGCCATACCCTTGTTCAATTTGAGGCAATTGGATTTCTTCCAGGTGACTACTTCTGTCATGCATGGGGTGAACTAGATCCTGGTGTCTCATTGGCATAAGTGAGGATGGTTATGTTGTGAGCTCTTATGACGTTGGCCAGCAGGACCATGTAGAGCTGAGCTGAGCGAAGAGCCCTGAGGGTCTTTGCAAATAAAATCTTGTGCTTCAGATGCATTGGGAGGCATGTTGATGGAGCAGATCTTGTTGAGGCAGAGTACCAGGAGCCTGCTTCCTGGAGTTGTTAGATTAGGATGGGGTGGAAGACGGTGTGGAAGGTTGATGATAGGTCTAAAAGGATGAGGGCTGCGGTTTCTCCCTGTTGAGGATTGTCGGGATGTCACCCGTTGCTGCTATGAGGGCAGTTTCCATGCTGTGGTTGGGTCAGAATCTTGATTGTGTCATGTCGAGAAGCTGGTGTTTGGCAAGGTGGACTGAGAAGTGCTTGTTGATGGCTTTTTCCAGGACTTTGGCTGGGTAGGGAAAGAGGGCTATAGCTCGGTAATTGCCGAGTTTGGTCTGGTTAGCCAAGGGTTTCTTTAGGAGGGCATTGACAGTTGCGTGTTTCCATGGTTCCGGTGAGGCTGCTGTACTGATAGAGGTGTTGAGGATAGGGGTGAGGGCCTCGCTGATAGGTATTGTTTCATTGTCGAAGGCATAGTGGGGTAGTGAGGGCAGGGGTCCGTTAGGGGCCCAGTAGTGAATAGTATTCATGATTATTGTGGTTTCCTCTGTCCTAATGATGTCCCATGTGGTGATTGTGTTGACTTTCCTTCATCACTGGGAGACTTGTGGAGAGGGCCAGGGGGTCCGGTTGTGGGTAGAAGTTGCTCTACATGGTTTTGATTTTACTGCAGAAGAAGTTTGAGAGGTCATTGCACAGATTTTGTGATGGTTTGATGTTTCAGCTGTGGGTGTGATGAAGTCTTTGACGATTGCTAAGATTTCTTTGCTGCTTTTGGAGCTGGCATTTATTCATCTTCCCCTTGGTTTCTCGTAAGAGCTAGTGGTACTTCCTCTGGGTGGCTTTGAAGGTGCCTTTTTTCACTTCCCCTTTGCTGGTTCTCCATTTCCGTTCCAGTTGTTTGCAGTGTAGCTTGGTCATTTTGAGGTCTTATGTGTACCAGCTGACTAGTGTTCTGGTTTTTGCTTTGCTGTATTGCATCGTTTCATGGGGGCCGTGGCGTCAGTGCAGTTGATGATCCACTTGTTGAAATTCTCGATGTCGTGTGCTAGGATGCCTGTAGGTTCTGGTTTGTTCTCGAGTAGAGCAGATGTCCAGTCTACCTATGTTAGATTGTTCCAGTGTCGGCGGGCTGGGCCCGCTGTAAGGGACTCTTCAGAGTTGATGGATGTCGATTGTAAAACTGACTATGGCGTTGTCTTTCCAGGTGATGGGTCATGGTGTGTTGATCGTAGCGCTGTCGAAAGATGTGAAGACGGGGTCTAGGATGTGTTCGGCAGCGAGGGTGGACTCTATGATGTATTGGGTTAGTCCCAGGTTCGCAAGGTTGCAAAGAAGGGCGGCTGAGTTCGGGTCGGTCCAGTCTTCAAGATGGAAATTGAGGTCTCCTAGGACAATGCAAGCACTGGCATCGAGGACTAGGGGGCGATGAAGTCTGTGATGTTGCTTGCAAAGTTGGCTCGGTGGGTGAGGGGACAATAGATTAGGGTCACACCCAGGGTGGAATTTGCTGTGGTTTGTAATTTGAAGTTGAGGTGTACTTTGTCCTGGCTTCGGTGGAGGCAGTACAAAGGTGTCTTTTTATATGATCGCGATTCCTCCTGGCCTGGAGATCTTGTATCTGCAGGGATGGCAGTGGCGATGTCTGGCTTTGAAGCTGTGGTCAGCCATGTTTCCATGAAAAAGATGAGGTCCAGGGCAGCATCTTCCAGCAGGTCTCAGATCTCCGTGGCATGCTTGCTCAGTGAGCGGGTGTGTGGGGGGTGCGGGACTGTTTGTTGGTAGGTGTTTAAGTGTGTGTGTCATGAGCGGGAGGCTCTCACAAGACTTTTCTGGAATGATGAGGTCACGCCCTCAGGACTGTGAAGTCTTCAGCCCGGCGCCTGCCAATTAGTGCATTTAAATCACCCAGCTGCTCGACCTGGACATGATGAGTGTCTGTCAGGCTGACCTTTGCTAAGCCTGACAGACATTAATCATATTTAAAAGGGGGACGGGTATCCTTCGCCCACAATGATGGGCAATGCCTGAACCCAAGTATCCATTGCCAATGATATCTCCAAAATCCCTTGCTGACTGCTGTGTTTATAATTTCCACCTCCTATTTTGCATGTGAAAGCCTATGCAATTGTTCTGAAACTACTTGCCCCAAATAGTCTTTGCCAACTTCAACAGGAAAAACTCTAAAAATGGGTCCACTCTTATTCGCCTCTCCAACACACTACCGACCTCAGCACACCAACAGCCATTCCAAAACAATGAAGGCCACTAAATTTCACTGTAAATTAGCCTAGGTCTAACCAAATTTCCATCTGCTAAACTTGATTTATGCTTTTGTGCATGTTATACAATGTCTTGGAACGTCAGAACATTTACCAGGTACTTTTGCCCATAGTTGTTAAGTTTCCAGATTTTTGTGGGGTGAGCTGCTCCAGTCCATGCATTTTTTGTTTGAATTCTGAGACTTGTAGTCCTGGTTGTATAATGGAAAAGAAGACTTGGACTGGACTAATTAGTCATTTAGTCATATGGGCCTGGGAAACTTGGCAAGGCTGCTTGCCTATGGTGTGCCAGAACACCTGCCACACTTGTGCTCATTTCCACATTAAGACCCAACCTGTTCCTTTATTAATCATTGCAGCAATGCATGACATTGCCTAAAATGTAACTGGGTATTTTGTGTAACTCAAATCCATCCCTGAACTCTAAATAAACCCCTTTTAACACTTATTACCCCATACCCTTGCCCATCCCTGTATTTAAAAACCCCTTGTATCCCATACTACTCCATATCCTTACCCATCCCGGAACCCTAAAAAACTTTTACCAACCCATACTGTTACCCATCCCTGAACCCTTAAAATTATTTGCACTCTTTAATTCCTCTTATTTCACTTCATAAATATTAAGTTAAAAGACTTATCTGCATTGTAAATTAATGAAAAAGTCCCCTCGTTGTACTTACCTGTGTTGTAAAGTCCCATGATGTAATGTCCAACTTGGTAACGTTTGCATTGTAAGAGTTCCACAGCTTAGCTGAATTTGTCTTTTGTTCTCTTTTTATTTATTATAGCAGCTGTTAGAAATGGGGGTCTCCAGTTGGCAGAGGTAGGTACCTTTGTCCAAATAGGGACCCTTGCTTCTAGTCAGGGTAAGGGGGATACACACTTTAGCTAATCCCTGCTCACTGTCAGGATCTGTCAGAAGCACCAAACAATGTAATGCCACTAACCTGTTGAAGCTATCCAGTGGGGACGATGGATCGCAGCAAGCCCCCCTACTCCCCCGAGCGCTAACTCCCACAGAGTACTGATAAACTGCTCTGAGAGGGAACACTCCGGGGAAAAGGGAAGTGGATAAAACAACAAACGATGCTGCGTGGGTGGATATCTTCTTATACCTATGTCTGGTCCAGACTCACGTTATGTCATCAGAAGCCAGGTATGCCCAGACGTGGGTCCTGGGCTCACTGTGCCACTGGAATCAAGCTATCCTGGCTGAAGAGGGGTGAAACCCCGAAACCGGTCCTAGGATGCTTGTTTCCGGTCCAGGGAGGACCTGGCTTGGCAGTTCGGGCTGGACTGTTCCCATGAGGCACAGGGTCAAGACTGATTTGCATATGGCCGGGTCTAAACTGGGGTGGCATGGTGAGCAAAAGAATGATGGATTTAACCCAGATCTTTTGACTGGGGGTGAATGTTTTGATTTGTTCTGCATTCTGTCCATCAATTGTGTGTCTTTTGCTTTCTCGCCCTAAGTGCGCCAGGTATGCCCAGACGTGGGTCCTGGGCTCACTGTGCCACTGGAATCAAGCTATCCTGGCTGAAGAGGGGTGAAACCCCGAAACCGGTCCTAGGATGCTTGTTTCCGGTCCAGGGAGGACCTGGCTTGGCAGTTCGGGCTGGACTGTTCCCATGAGGCACAGGGTCAAGACTGATTTGCATATGGCCGGGTCTAAACTGGGGTGGCATGGTGAGCAAAAGAATGATGGATTTAACCCAGATCTTTTGACTGGGGGTGAATGTTTTGATTTGTTCTGCATTCTGTCCGTCAATTGTGTGTCTTTTGCTTTCTCGCCCTAGGTGCGCCAGGTATGCCCAGACGTGGGTCCTGGGCTCACTGTGCCACTGGAATCAAGCTATCCTGGCTGAAGAGGGGTGAAACCCCGAAACCGGTCCTAGGATGCTTGTTTCCGGTCCAGGGAGGACCTGGCTTGGCAGTTCGGGCTGGACTGTTCCCATGAGGCACAGGGTCAAGACTGATTTGCATATGGCCGGGTCTAAACTGGGGTGGCATGGTGAGCAAAAGAATGATGGATTTAACCCCTATCTTTTGACTGGGGGTGAATGTTTTGATTTGTTCTGCATTCTGTCCATCAATTGTGTGTCTTTTACTTTCTAAAAGTGGCATTTTCAAACAAACAATCTAAAAACCATCTTTACTAAAAGATGCGTTATTAAGTTCTGAGTTCAGAGAGACTAAACTTTATTTCTCCATCTTGTCCCAATGGGAAGTTATACTTGTAAGATGTTACAAAGTATTTCCCATTCTATCCTATGGGACAGATAGCCTTTCAATAGTGAAAAACGAAATTGGCAGTATTTCCCTATCAGGACATGTCACACACACCAGTACATGTCCTACCTTTCACATACACTGCACCCTGCCCAGGGGGTACCTTGGGCCTACCATAGGGGTGCCTTACATGTAGGAAAAGGGAAGGTTAGGGCCTGGCAAGTGGGTGCACTTGCCAGGTCGACATGGCAGTTAAAAACTGCGCACAGACACTGCAGTGGCAGGTCTGAGATGCCTTTTCAGGGCTACTCATGAGGGTGGCACAATCAGTGCTGCAGGCCCACTAGTAGCATTTGATTTACAGGCCCTGGCACACTCAGTGCACTTTACTGGGGGCTTACCAGTAAATCAGACATGCCAATCAGAGCTAACCAATCATGATAACAATTTACACAGAGAGCATATGCACTTTAGCACTGATCAAAAGTGGTAAAGTGCCTAGAGTCCTAAAGCCAACAACAGCAGGTCAGGAAAAGGTAGGAGGAAGATGCAAAAAGTTTGGGAATAACCTTGCAAAAAGGGCCAAGTCCAACAGCAGCCTTTTTGGTAGTGCATGTTGTAGGTTTCATTTGTGTCAGAGGCTGCTTCTGAAATATCAATCATGATGATAGCTGACAAATTCTCCGCATCTTCCTCTGATGTTTTTGATGGAGCCTCATAATTCTTTGGTATGACAATATTGTTTGTTTTGATCATGGTCAGTATCTCCATAATGTGAGGAGAGATAGTGGTCTTTCTGACAGTGATAATTGCCCCAGCCACACTGGAAACATTTTTAGCAGATACACTGGCTGTAGTATCCGACAGCTATTTTATTGTCAGCCTGCTAAGTTCTGGACTCTGTCCTCGTTCCTAAGCCAATACATCAATGACTCAAGATCTACTAGAAATTTTCCTTCTCCAGTGTCATAGTTGATTATTTTTCCTGTTGAGTTTCCTGCTGCTGTGAGTTTGATGTAAGTCCTGGAACATCTATACAGTAACCCAAACCATGGATGTTTGAATTGATGCTGATTATGTTAGTTTTACACCTAGTGTCTAACTTGGAATAGTAATTTGCTGCTGCTAGACGCATGCACCAGTGGTGGTTGCTATTGTGACCTCACTGTGATGCTGCTGGAGCCAGCATCCTGTTCTGCCATGGTTGGTGAAGTCAGCACTTCAGTTCTTCCTTGCCCGACGTTTTGCAGTCTTTTTATCTTCATGTACAGACACTGTCTGTGCAATACTCTTTCTTTACTTGGAAACATCCTATGCTGAACAGTGAAGAAACCAGACAGAGCATATGTGTACCACACACCCAGAAGAGTAGCACAGCTGTACTCTCAAGAAGAAATTATCTCTTGTTGCAGTCTCTTATTTGTTACCAGATGAAGGAGCAAGCTGTTGATAAAACCAGCAGTTTAATTATCCTGATTGTCTGAAGTGCTCTTTCCACCTTGCACAACTCGGTCTACTGAAGAAGAAAATGCGTTCATTTCCAGTACCAGTATTTCTTGTGCTGCTTTATCTTTTTTAGGAAGTTCTGCAAAATCAGGGTGATGCAATGGGTAAAGTAGAGCACTTAGAAGTATCTGCTATCTGAAAATGGCATGAACAGTGCAATTGCCACCTATAGTCTCAAGTAATGCAATTCTGAATTTGCTGAGTTCAAACAATATGTTGACCTTGGCATTTATTTCAGTGTGTGATTTCTGCCTGGAGAACAAACACTTGGTGCTTGTTGATGGATGAATGCCTTGAAAAGCAATACTGGTATTGGGTGCCCTTTAGTTAATCTTCTTGAAAGTGAGCGCATACGCAGTGATGCACACATAGTGGGTAGCTGTTGGTATCCATGTGTCAGATGGGAAATGATGTTCTCATTTAGTGCTTCAGCAGCCAATCTTAGCATTGCTTGTGCATCTGTAGAACACCAAAACACGATCACTGCTCCTGTCGTGTAGTTCCTATATTACCCATACAGGATCTGCACGTTCGGATAACATAAACTGTAGGACTGGTGGCAGACTGGCTCTGAGCACCCCCACCGAGAATGTTAGCCTTTCTGTTTTAGCTAGCTCACAGTGCCACTAGAATCTCCTCTTATCGGGGAGAGAATAGTTTCTGGCAACCTCAGAACATGACATCCCTGATCCCCCAGGATCGTGGAAACAATATACTACTTTTCGCTCAGTCACTCGTGCTCACTTATTCGGTCTCAGAGAGTTACACAGAAGAAACAGTCGGGCGTGTTACACTAAGAATTTATTGCACAGTTGTTTTTCTAGTGTAAAATAGATGTGCTGCAACAACCGTTAGACAGTAGCAGATATATATGATTAGCAGTACAGTGAAAATAAAAGGATAGTACAGTTCTACCATCTTGCAATAATCATGAATACATACATGAATATAAAATGCTTGATAAGAATGTGCGTACTCCTACGATGCCTATCTAGATGTACCTAAGTGTACCTAGCATGTGAGTAGGTGTGAAGCCAAGAATCCCTCTAGGATTTAGTCTAACCCCATTACCTGAAGTGAGAGAGTGTGGGACCCCGTCCTGGTCTCGAGTTGGACACCCCGCGAGGGATATTTTAGACCACTGTCAGCTGGAGCATCTGCATGCAGGAGCCTCAGCGTCTCTGGTCAGTGTGTCGGCCTGGAAGTCTCGGTCTCCTCTCCCAACCCTAGCAAAATGTGCTGTATTTATACAAAAAGTATCTAGGGTTTCTTTGTCCCTTGTTTCTTGTATTAGCCATTGTTGGATTTAAGGATGACGTATGGGATGAACCTTGTACGTAGATAATATGCAGGTGGTGTGTAGCCCCTGTCTGGTTTCCAGGAACCCTCATGAATATTCATTCATACTGTATGAGTCTATTGATGGAGTTATAGGATGCTATTGTTTAGGGAAAACCCTCCTTCTGTGCCCAGGACTAGAACTAGGTAAAGGTTCAATCCTAAAGGCTCGTTACTGTGTAGTATAAGGGAGATAATGTAGGTGAAGGTGTATGATTTTACCCGGGCCTATATTAGGGTACCTATATGAAACATAACACCCACTCCTCTTCCGAACATTCAATAATGATAAAAATGCAAATAAACCACTCTATGTATGCATGAAACATCAGTGAGTTTTATAAAATAAAATCCTTAAAACCATTTAAAAATATTCTAATAGGGGGGAAGAAAAATTATTGTCAAACGTTTAGCATATGGAAATGTCACTCGAAGCCAAAGTCCTAAGCTGAGTTTGTTTATATAATTCGAACCACTATAAGCGTCAGAAGGCCATGCTTTCCCAGCGAAAGTGTCAATTAAAGGAAATGTTCCAAATTTAGTTGAGTTTTCAAACAAAATGGAAAAACTGAATTCTTTCCCAGCACACGATGAGCCAATTATACATTAAGTGTACTGGCTGGGAGACGTAACATCGCCGTTGCTCGCTGTTGCAGAGGACGATCCCTGTAACACCTCGCAGAGCACGTCAATTGAGCACAGATGATATTCAGAACTGCCAATCGCTGGTGCAGAGGCAGCCGGTGCTGTAGTCGATACCTGAGTGCTAGTGGAAGAGCTGATGCTCAACCCAGTTGTAGCAAAAGGCCCCTGCGGGCTCTCGAGGAATACAGTCATCGAGATAGGAATACGCTGGGGACACTGCCGAGCATGGACCCTCACCGGTTCCAGCATGGTATTCATGTCCGGTGGCGTTGTCGATGGAAGTGTCGGACAGAAAGCTAACACGCATTCTTCTCCGCAAAACAGGCATCGAAGAACAGGTAAGATGCAGTCTTAGGAACCAAGAGGTGCTCAGTTCCCGCAGGCGAGGTGTGCCCAGATGTTGTACCATGCGTTCTCAGTATTTACGCTCCAGGAGTGCTTTTGCCATCTCGTTGGTGATTGGGCCGTCCATTGTGTAGCAGGAAAATAACAATCAGGATACCTGCTATTGAGAGCAGGATCAGCGGAAGTCCTCCAAAAACACTTCCCAATACGGAGTGTATAAAGTTTGGAATAACTCCGAGGACAGTCTGAAAGGTGCTCAGAAATCCCGACCCTATGGTCTTAAATAGGTGTACAATACCACTCGTATCAGACATATTAAAGATATGTCCCACCATTTCTGTGAAATGAGAGGGGCAGTTTGTACGTATGAGTGCCTGTATCTCAGCCGAGGTCCTTGCGATTTGAAGATCAAGGGTCTCCTGGGCGGAGGTTAAGGGCACAGTTTGCTGTAAAAGCATGGCTTTCATTCTGCTCAAAGTATCAAACTGTATAAAGGAAACATTTAGCGAAGGTCATAGTGGCGCCTCCCTGACTGTACTTGTTGGGGGAAACAATACTTGCATACAGCAAGTAACCCTGTAGTTAACCGTGACCAGATAGGCAATGCCCGGAAGCATCCCACAACAACCTTGATCATTCAACATCAAGTAACTCCCATTCGAGAGCAGCTCGAATACCGGTGTAATCACGGCTGCTGGAGTCCCTTGCAGGTGGCAGGACAAGTTCGCTACTGAACCATTACAAGCTCCGTGTAGTAAAATATCCTGGCACATGAGAGAACCACTCAAAGCGTTCTTGCAGTTTGTACCGCTTAGAAACACTTCTCGATCACCACTCCAGCATCGAAATCTGTACGGTAATTCCCAAGATTCCTTAATGTATTCCTTACCTAATCTTTCATATTTGCCTGCCTGTTTTTGTTCAAGGCACTACTGAAACGTCGTGACTGGTAGAGTGATGTGGCCATGGATTAGCCATTCTGTGGATGGTGATTCCGCTACCGGAAATGGTAATCTATCCAGTTTTTCAATACGCAGCATTGTATATTTTGCGCCCCTTTGTGCCATTTCTACCTTTTTATCTGTTAGATTATATTCAGAAAACAGAGACGTACTGTTGATAAAACGCCAAGGCACATAGCCTTCACGCAAAGATTGCAGTGTCCAGCTTAACAACATATTAGAACGTAACTGAGATTGTCCGTGTTGTAATATGGCCAAATCTTGTTCCAGTATGTCTATCGCAGAAGATACAATGTTGCCTAAGGAATAAATCCTAGAGGTCAAAGTTGTTAACCCATTATCCACTACTGCTAATGCCTTCTCTAAGTTAATACGGTCTATTTCCCGTATTCTCTCTGCGGCCTCTTGTTGGGATATTTTCCAATTTTCATTGTAGGCAGCATAAATGCCAGCATATATGAAACGTTTCTGACGTGATTTCCTGGGACCTAGTAAAAAATCCCTAAGATCCATGTCTTGTGTTAGTAAGGATAGGTGATGTTTCACTTCTGTGAGTGTTGAGGTTTCTAGCCAATCAAGGCACAACTTCCCAACGCTGTAGGATGTCACTACCCCTGGATGTTCTCTTTGTACATAGCGTGGGTCTGACCTATGGATACTGAACCCTTCGGTGGTACCCCAGAATCTTTGCTGACATCTGTTCGTGTCTATGGGCCAAACCAACCATCCTTTCCAATTAGGATCTGATCTATTGTACCGAAAAATGTCATCTACTTCTACCCCTTCTTGTGAAGTTGTATTTTGCCACCCCTCCATCTGTGATGGTGTTGGAAACCGAGGTGTGTTCAGGTCCTTGTTCTTGGCTAGTCCAAGACAGGATGTCTGTTGCACAGTGTCATTTAGGAATATCATCTTCTGTGGAATGAGGCATGCTCTAAATAGCGCTTCTGTTCCCTGGACTTGCCAGTCTCTAAAAACCCCAGACTGATTATAAGTCTATTGTGTCCTTCCATAGGTCAAAACCCTGTTCAGACAATCGGACGATAAAGGAGGCAGAGTAAAACTGTTTGGTGTTAGTCAGCATAATTTTCTGTGCCGATGTGGGCGCGACTTTATAATAAAATGACTTCGGGTCAGAAATGTTAAACCCTGAAAAATATGAGAATTTCTGTGCAAATGTTTGCGAACTACCTTTCGGTGGTGTAGGGCAATGTTCCCACTGGTGGTACTCAAAAACATTTCTAGGTGTTATAGATTTGTGTAGGAAATGATGACCATAAAGTTGGTAACAATACAAAGTGTCATAGTCTGAAGTACGTTCGAGCATTTCAGTGTGTGGAAATGCGGCAGTTTTCTCTAAATCAGACAACATGTTATTAACAGTTTCGGAGTCCCATCATCAGAAAATGTACTGGAGGTAATGATATCACTCAATGAAATTTTAAATACATGAGAAATTTTAAAAAGTTCAGTTGGACCGAATATACTAAAATCAACCTTGTCCCAGACTATACCATCCAGTATAGGAACTGCTGTAATGTTCACTGATGACAAGTCTCTTTGTTCACGATGAGAAGATTGATGTGGTTTCAGAATCAAATTTACTTTTTCGGCTTCAGGTCTTTGTTGAAGGTATCGTCCAGTAATAAGCATGCTAAAAGTTATAACTAAGCCTAGCCAGAAAAGAAAGAACAGTATCCCAGTAATTACCCAGAGTTGTACCCAAGGTGATACCAGGTAAGTCTTTTTGAGAAAGTTCAGAAAGTCTGTAATCTGCTGCTTGCGTGTTTGTTGGGCTGGCGTCGTTTCCGGTTCACTTGGATCCAAGGAAAACGTATCAAAGTTCATGAAGTAGCCAGAAGCGGTTGGATCAATTGTTGGAATTGCATCAGGATTTGTTGAAATCGCAGTTTGCTCTCGTCGAGGCATGTTGACGTAGACATCTGTATTAGGTCTTATTGCAACTTGTGTGTTATTTTGAGTTTGATTTTGAAGTTGAACTTCGGGTTCAAGGGGAACGAGTTCCATAGCATTGTTGCTTAGTCCTTCATTCCGTATTGGAGGCTCTTCGAACGTGATGAGTCCTTCCGTTTGAACTTCTTGGATTGTAGCTAGAGGAGGGCGTCTGCTACAGCGGAGTCCACGAGGCCTACTACTCAGTATCGGCCACATAGTGTGGTTTGATTAAGTCGATTGAGACAAATCTTTTCTCCTTTTTCCCAGCAAGAGGCGGTAGAAGTACAGTTCTTGTTCCTTGAATTGCTAGGACCGGTACAGGTTTTCTGTAGGATGGCCCAAATTCTTTTTTTATCCGCTATTTTCTCTCTGACCAGATCCCCGACTTTTAGGATCCAGACAGGTCTTGCCGTGACTGCCTTGACTTCCCCAGTGGCGGTCTGTTTTAGGTGGACGTTACTTTGTTGTGTCCTGGATTCATTTAGATCCTGTAAAACAGCCAAACGATCACGGATATCAAATGGTTTCTCATCCGCCACTGTGCCTTTACAATCAAGATCAGGTACCCACATTCTTGTCCCAAATAGGACCTCGTAAGGAGTGACACCCCCTAGAGAGCTTCTTGGCTGGTTATTGAGAGCTCGTTGTACCCCATATATATGATTGACCCAACTACCGCCCTTGCCTAATACCCTAGCTGTTAAAGATTGCTTTAGGTCCCGGTTTTTCCTTTCCACAACCGAATTTCCCTCAGGATGGTACGGAGAGGAGTACCGCAATGCTACGCCCATACTTTCCATGGCCTCTTTGTAAGCCCGCGAGCTAAACGCCGGGCCACGGTCAGAATGTAACGTGCCAACTGCGTATGTCCCGATAAAGACTCGCAAATCTTTGATAACAGATCGAGCGTCAGCCAAGCGCTGAGGCCAAACCCATAGGAATCTTGAGCATGAATCCACTGCAACCATGATATACTTGTATGCCCCATCTGATTGTAAGGGGCCGCAGTGGTCCAGATATACACAAGCAAGAGGTCTGTCTGATTTAAATAACGGTGTCTGTGCCGGGCGTGCTATGGTGGAGCCTTTCATCTGCTGGCAGATGTCACATTTCAAGACGTAGTCTTTAGTTTGTTTTGTCAGACCTGGCCACCAATAACGCTGTTTCAACAATGAAATAGTCGCTGTAACGCCTGTATGTGCAGAGCCCAAACCCTTGTGTGCTGCAATAATAAAACCTTGCCTACGATCCATATTTGGTATTACTCTGTCCCCCACTCCAGGAATCTGAGCATATGGAATGTTGTTTGCATGGTTCAGGCTCTGATCACGTCCAGACTGGACTATGCTAATGCCCTTTATCTGGGTCTGCCGGACTACCTGTTACAGCGTCTTCAGGTAGTGCAGAATTCAGCAGCAAGAGCAATTCTTAAACTAAAACCCAGATCACATATGACCCCCCATCTGAGGTCCTTGCATTGGCTCCCAGTTAGGGAGGGAATAAAATTTAAGGCCCTGGTTATTTTTTTTTAAAGCCTTCCATGGAACAGGTGCCGTCTACCTTAGAAAACGAGTCAGCCGCTATTTGCCCACCAGGACACTCAGATCGTCCAATGCTGACCTGGCTTGCATCCCCAAAGCTCGCCTGGCACGTAGAGGAGGCAGATCCTTTGGCTTTTTGGGAGCCCACATTTGGAATAAACTACCGGCAGCTCTGAGATCTCTGACAGTGCTCTCACACTTTTAAAAACAGCTGAAAACTTGGCTATTTAAAATCTGAGCCTCGTAGGAAGTGCACTTGTTAATTGTCAGCGCCGGGACACTCTCGAAAGAGTAGCTGTGCGCTATACAAATACGGGTCATTCATTCATTCATCTAACTTGTAGGAGTAGTTGAGTGGAAATTTCTTTGGTACTGCTGAGCTGCCTTTGCGTGAAGCAACGACAGCAACCATAATCTCACCGTCTATCCTTGTTTTTGAACGAGTGATTGCAGCTATGGAAGCTGTGCATATAGCCCCCTTTGAGGCTTCATCAGCCAATGAATTCCCTTCAACGTGAACGCCATCACGTTGATGACTCAGTGTATGAATCACGTGAGCCCGTGGTAGTTCGTTTTTCAACTCAACTACCTGTTCCAATAGCATTTTATGCTTAATTGTGCCACCTTTTGCATCTTTGAACCTGTTTAGTTCCCAATGATGTAAATATTAATTGTATGATTGCACACAGTAAAAAGAATCACACACTATCAGTGTGGGGAATTCGTGATCCGTATTTACCAGTGCCAGTATCAGTGCTTTTGACTCTGCCAACTGGGCCGTGCAGTCTCCTAGAGATTGCGTTTTGGTGCAACTGGGATGGAACTTTCCATCCCGCATGCGACCTTTAACGATAGCACATGCTGCGCTGTATTGTTGCTTACTCCCTATGGCCGGTTGAGCAGATCCGTCAGTGTAAATAATATATTCATACTGATCTAGAGGCAAGATTTCATTCGGCAGAGGATATTCTTGTTCGTATTGCAGAAATGCTTGTGTTTTTAGACTTGGATCAAATCTGTATTCAACATCCGGTGCAGTAAGAGAATTAGCCCATTGTATCCATCTCGGATGTAAGGCTTTTGCATTTGGAATGCTAGCTTTTGTAACAGTTTCTAAAGCCGGTACCGGTGTTACGACAATAATGCGCTTTCCCTGAGCCAGTGCTCTTTCTCTTGCTACAGCGGTGTGAACTGCTGTCAGGATTTTTTCTGTTGAAGTGAAACGCATTTCTGCGTTTGTGTACAGGTGTGATTTGTAAGCGATTGGTACTGTTTCACCTTCATTGAAGGTTAAGTAGGTGTACTCGCATTGACCCGCTATTACACGGATCACTAAGTTGCGTACATTTACCCCCGTCTGTAAGTGTTTTGAAGCTATCATGTCTTCTTGTAGTGAACGTAGGATGTTTGTGTGTTCCTGTGTCCATTGTCTAACTGAAAAGTCAGGTTTTATTAAGTCGTAGAAAGGTTTTACTCATTCTGCATAATCCAAAATGTATGTTATGCCGAAATTTAGGAATCCCAGTATTGATTGTAAATTTTTTAATGATTTTGGAGGTTGGAGCAGCGCACACTTTTCTAAAAAGTTGGCTGCCAGACTTTTCCCTTCACTTGAAAGCTCATATCCTAAAAACAGGACACTGAGGTGGGCAATTTTTGATTTTTTAAAGTTGAATTTGTAGCCCTCAGATGCAAATCCCAAAATAATGGTATTCACTCTGTTCAAGTGTTCCTCTAGGTCATCTTCCGTTAGATAAATATCATCCACATAGGACAATGCTTCCTCATCAAAATTTTGGAGTAATTCGGTTACTCTTGCTGAAAATAACCCCGGGCTATTCTTATACCCTTGGGGGAGACGACAAAATTGTCGCTGTGACCCCAACGCTGAGAATGCGGTCAAATACCTGCTTTCAGGCGCTATATTTTGGCAGAAAATCCATTTGAGATATCAAGTGTTGTTTTATATTTTTTCCGCACAATGTTATTCATTAATGCGGCACTGTGTGCATTTTGAACTGCAAATGTCTTAGTGCAAGTGTTTAAATGTCTGTAATCTAAAACTAGACAATATGTATTGTCAGGTTCCATGACAAGAAACAAAGGATTGTTCATTGGTGAGGTACAATTTTTGATCACCCCCTGGTATTCAAGTTGATCTAAGATCTCCCTGACCTGTGTTTTAGCGTCTTGCTTTATTGGATATTGTCTATGTGCATTTGGTGAATCTTTTAACGAGATCACGTGGTGGGTTGAATCCTCATCCCATCCAGCATGATTTTTGTACAATGCCGGAGCTAGGGCAACTGCCCACTCTTGTGCATATGTGTGTTTTAAATGAATGGGAACGAGGTCGGAGAAGGCTGGAAAAATTACTGTTTCTCTCCTAGGGCACTCCATAATGAATGCTGGCGGCCAATCTTGTTCAGCTAATAGGATGTCATAACCGGATGACAGATTCATCCAAAAGAGACCTTTAACTTTCCTGGGCTTGTCCCCCTCCATTTGGAGTGTTATTTCATATAACTTATGTGGGACGCTTACCCTCGTATCTGGTGTTTCCACCGTGATGTAATCATTCAAGTCCGCTGTCACCAGAAATTCCATCAGGTTCTGGCTAGCTATTGTTACTTCTGCCGCACTGTCTAGCATCGTCTGAGCCCATTCCCCGTTCAGAAGTAGTGTTCTCAGAATTCTGGGCATGTCTGATCTTTAGACCTGCAACTTTCTTCTTCTTAAACTGAGGTTTTGACTTTGGTTTTTCTTCTTTTTTGGAAGTATAGTCTTGAGCGTGCTGTTTGTCTCTGGACTTTGTACGCTCTTCCTTGTGTTCTGACCGTCCTTCTCTCTCGGAGTTTTTCGTCGAACCCTGAAAGGAACGAGAGGAACGTGTATCAGTATCCTGATACCTGTCAGGTTTCCTAATATTATCCCTATTCCTGAGATTATACCTCTTTTCAGAGGGCTCCTGTGGAGGAGATCTACCTTGGGATTGAGATCTATTTCCTTTAAAGTTTTGTTGTTTTTTATTATCCCACTTCTTTGTAGAAGAAGCAGGTGTCTGCTTGGAAGTGTCCTTTTCAGGACTGCCCATCAGTTGTGGTTTTAAAGCTTTCCCACCCAAACTGTCCCTGCCTAATTCTGCATATGCAGTTTCAATTATTTTGGTTAGTTCGTGTTGTTGATCTATAGGACTGAACTCCCGTAGGCATTGGCGGATTGCCACCGAAGCTGCTTCCCCTTTAATATTAGCTAGTATTATGGCCGATACCTGGTCATAGTTACCTAGTAACTTCATCCCTAAGTTTAGGGCAGGTACTGTTCCGTAGTCATTTTGTATCTCTCTCAATACATCAGGTACTACTGCTAATCACGGGATACCATGTGTTCTGGTATAAATGGCAGCAAAGACTGTACCCCAAGTGGTACAATCCTCTAATTGTGGTGTTATCCCCATGGGCAAGCAGATTGTTAGCATTCTGTGTTTTTCATACGGGGTAGTATTCGGGAATACTGCCTCTAGCTGTGTTATTTTCTGACCTACCCAGAATGGTATTTGTTCACGTTTTGGGGGCATTTTGCCCATTACCGCGTGTAATGTTTGTGGTGTAATTTTAGTTGCTGTACCCTGAATTTGAGTTCCATTTGTTGCAACTATTGCTGGTTGGACTAGAAGTGTCCTCATGACGAATTGCATCAAGTTTCTGTAGATTTTAATTAAATCCTTGTGTTGTATGAGTAAGTCTGCCTGTGGCATTGTGTCAATGTCAGGATGTGGTGTGTAGGCCGCTAGTATCGGCCATGTTGCCCCTTCTCTTTCGAGCGGGCCGAGTATTACTCTTCTTCTTATGTGGGGTAGGGCGCCTTTAAACCAGTATAAGTGTTCCTGGTATGTGAGCGGAACCTCTATATCCTCAAACGGATAATATTCCGCTGGTGCATCTCCTTCCATGTAGGAGTGAAATGTTTTTGTTCTCGCATTTGCTGCTGGGAATGTAACCCACGAATAAAATACCTCTGTTTTGTTGGATTCGTGTGCCTCAATCACAAAAACTACTATGCCACCCCTAGCTTATAAACCATGTGCTAGTAGTCTCAGGGTGACTGTATTTCTAAAGTTTGGTGCAATTTGTGTTGCGTCTGCATCGTCCTTGTCTGTGAGGGGCAGATTTTGTTGCAGTGGGTCTAATTCTGCGATATTTCTTTCCCCAGTCATTTTGAAAAGAAGAACTTTTTCAAGGGAACTAAGATAAGGTGTTTTGCACAATTTTAGGAACAATGTGTCCTTCAAGCTTGATTAACCAACAGCCAATAAATAGGATTTTTAGCCTACTCAGCTGAGGCGGAGTTTGTACCCACCCACTCCAGACGTCTCTGGTGTTTTGTGAGTAGGGGTCTGTGAGAATAGCACGACTGAACTACTCAGATTCTACTGTTAAATAAGTACCCAACCAACGTTGGCGGCGCCATGTCGTGTAGTTGCTATATTACCCATACAGGATCTGCACGTTCGGATAACATAAACTGTAGGACTGGTGGCAGACTGGCTCTGAGCACCTGCACCGAGAATGTTAGCCTTTCTGTTTTAGCCAGCTCACAGTGCCACTAGAATCTCCTCTTATCGGGGAGAGAATAGTTTCTGGCAACCTCAGAACATGACAACCCTGATCCCCCAGGATCGTGGAAACAATATACTACTTTTCGCTCAGTCACTCGTGCTCACTTATTCAGTCTCAGAAGAAACAGTCAGGCGTGTTACAATAAGTATTTATTGCACAGTTGTTCTTCTAGTGTAAAATAGATGTGCTGCAACAACCGTTAGACAGTAGCAGATATATATGATTAGCAGTACAGTGAAAATAAAAGGATAGTACAGTTCTACCATCTTGCAATAATCATGAATACATACATGAATATAAAATGCTTGATAAGAATGCGCGTACTCCTACGATGCCTTTCTAGATGTACCTAGCATGTGAGTAGGTGTGAAGCCAAGAATCCCTTTAGGATTTAGTCTAACCCCATTACCTGAAGTGAGAGAGTGTGGGACCCCGTCCTGGTCTCGAGTTGGACACCCCTCGAGGGATGTGTTAGACCACTGTCAGCTGGAGCGTCTGCATGCAGGAGCCTCAGCGTCTCTGGTCAGTGTGTCGGCCTGGAAGTCTCGGTCTCCTCTCCCAACCCTAGCAACATGTGCTGTATTTATACAAAAAGTATCTAGGGTTTCTTTGTCCCTTGTTTCTTGTATTAGCCATTGTTGGATTTGAGGATGACGTATGGGATGAACCTTGTACGTAGATATTATGCAGGTGGTGTGTAGTCCCTGCCTGGTTTCCAGGAACCCTCATGAATATTCATTCATACTGTATGAGTCTATTGATGGAGTTATAGGATGCTATTGTTTAGGGAAAACCCTCCTTCTGTGCCCAGGACTAGAACTAGGTAAAGGTTCAATACTAAAGGCTCGTTACTGTGTAGTATAAGGGAGATAATGTAGGTGAAGGTGTATGATTTTACCCAGGCCTATATTAGGGTACCCATATGAAACATAACACTCCTTCCTCCAAGAGAAAGGGAGGGGGGAAGCACCAGCATTTTGGCAGGCTTCCCATTGCATAAACAGGACAGGAGGAGACGTTGAATAGTGGCTAGAGGTGCCACCTTAGTAGCCTGGGGATCCAGGTTTGAATCTTGTCCTTGGCGCTTGCCTCAACTTCGTACGATTCTGGGCAAATCACTTAATCTCCATGTGTCTAAAAATGTTAAATGTATTGTGTGTCTGAAATATATTTGTGTAATCCCCACTTGATGTACCGGATCTTTGAGGTTACCGCCCAACCCTTCGCTTATTGCACAGAGCTCTGTTGCTTCATAGCTAGGTTTGCACTATATGAATACTAATGCATACGTACCAGTCTATGGTTTAGGTGGTGCTGTTTACATGCTGAACAGGGCCAAATTGTGCTTTGCATTTTCGTGACAGTCCCATCTGAACTGGCTAAATTGTGGTTCCTAGGCACTTTGGAATGGCCATGAGAATAACCTTACAAGTACGATCCCCAGATCCAGCAGGATGGCTAAAAATGGGAAAAGGAGAACACAGTCAGGGATGACTAGAGCTGGAAGACAGACTGAAGAAAACAAGGAAGAAAGGAAAAATGGACAGAGAGGAAGGACTGAAAAAAGAAGCTCTCCCCGCAAGGGAATGAGAGTTGAGACAGTAGAGGCTGGAGATGCGACGCAGAGGAAGATAAAGGACTGAACCCTATTGCAGAGGGAGAAGCAGAAGGAGAGAGAGACCAGGAGAGGCGCAGGCTGTCGAGAGGGGAGAGGAAGAAGTAGCCGGTGGCAGGAGTAGAAGAAGGCTGAAAGATGGCCAGCTGGAGAGCACGACCTGGCAGAGGGAGAAACAGGCCACAATCCAGGAGGGTTTTTACCATGCCAAGGGGGTGGGTGTCGGGGTCCAGAAAGGAAGCGGGTGTCAAGCAGGATTGCATTGTGCCAGGAAAGGCCCCCAGAATTGCCAGTACCGAAAGCCACAAAACAAAGGCCCGATACCTTATCTCATTAAGGTGGTTTTTTTGTTGTTGATTTTATTTTTTTATCTCTATCAACAAAAAGGAGAAAAGATCGAAAAGACCTAAAAGAAAGTAACTCTAAAGGAGACAAAGAAAAATATTGTTTTTATTATTAGCTTTGCTTTCTTGTTCCTTTGCACTTACCGGGTATCAATCTTGTTCTGTTCTCTGGAACGCTGCCTAAAGGGAGTGCAACTGATCTTCCTTAAAAAAAAAAAATGTTTACATAAACGAAAAGTCAACAAGTGATAATTTATTTAACTTATTGTTCCCTGGAGTTTATGTCACACTATATGTTCTAACCACATTACAGAATACAAAACACTGAAAAACCAAACGTTATTGCGAGTTATCTGTTTATTGACCACTCCCACACACAAACACTCATAGCTAGCGTTTTTTTAAAGTTAAGTACTTTGATGCATACACATTTAAATATTTTGCTGATAACTACAAATAGTTACAAGATTTAAGTTTGGATTCAATAGAATTTGAAACCTCAACATCACCCTCCCACCCCCACCCCCAACCAGGCCTCGCTGAATATCCAGGATGCTGTTCTCACAACCAAAACATGAGAATCTCAGTTTTTTCTGCACTACATTGCATACGGCTCTCACACAGCCAATGAAGAACATCCATCAGGCAGAAGTTAAAGGTCGTGGCCATGCCTGCGGAGGGGGGGTGAAATGTAAGGAGCAACTGTGTCATCGGCATATGAGATGGTCACCAACCCATATGATTCAGCGAGTTTAGCTAAGGGGACCATATAGATATTGAAAATTGTAGAGCTAAGAGAAGGGCATGTGGCCTATGGTGCGCAAGCCAGATCTCTTGCTCTCTACCTTCCAAGAAAGATTTGAGCCAATCTCAAGCAGTGCCTCAGATTCTTGCTTTCTCTACAACATGCTTGTGATTCTGCTTTGGGTGCAGCTGTCAGGTGGAAAGCTGGCAGTGCCCTGGTTCCCCTAGGCCTCCATCATCAAGGAGCCATAGTGGTGATGTCCGAGTGCTCCAGTAGGGCAGGAGTCTAACACACATCATTGTTGGTGGTTCTCAGCTCCAAGAGACGGGATTTTTTCAGCAGCATGCAATTGCACCCAGGTCCCTTGGAGGACCAGGCACAAAAGAGCTCCCTGAGAGGCGCAGTGCAATCGAGAAAATTTTTTCTGTGGTGGAGGGACCCTCAGCCCTACGGCACCAGCAGTAGGCTCATAATCAGCGACCTAAGATATCTTTGACACCACTAAATCTTTTTCAACAGTAATGGTGGAGTGCAGGCCCCAGTGGCAGGCTTTAGCCACCAGGACTATCAGTGAGAGGCCTGCTTACTTCTGGATTTTTTTCAGGTTTCCTTCAGCCTTCTGCCAGCCTATCACACTGCTGCTTCTTTGTCCTTTCAGCAGCATCTTAGCAATAGAGATCTAGGTTTGCTTTCCCCATCAATCTTGCTTGTCTCCCATCCTGAGGTCTTCCCTGTCGCACTCCAAGGTACTCTAAATCAGGCCACTGTACATGCCTGCACTCCTACGCCTGCACAAAGGGGACTGCCTATAACAATATTCTGGAGTGCCCTGTTCTGAGACACTACTACAGGACTAGTCTAGTAGAAGTCCAGGGGAGCCCCCAACCCCACCCCCTTCAGCTTCCCCTGCAAGTCCAATTTCAACAGAGCCTAAAAGAGAGTTAGGGGACAAGTGTTACAAGCCATGGATAGAGTCCATCAAGACCAGAGTGCATCCCCAAACACCAGATAGGGATTTGTCACCTAAGCCAGCCCTCCATCTTCTCTTCCTTGCTGTTTAGCAACTTTTGCAGTCTGCTTGTGGCCCGGAAAAATGGCACAACTCTGTACACGTAATGTCAGTGGCCTTCACACAAGCATCCTGACACCACAGGAAAATATGGAGTCAATATTTGAGAAAAATGGGTAAATTACTATCTGTAACGCCCCTAGGAAAACAACAGGGAGACAGGCAAAATTAATCAAGATTAGAAATAAAATCCATGGCCTACAGATTGTCACCAAACACACTATGAGACAATTTAGCTAAAAAGCGCAGCAAAATCAGCAGTGCAAAAGGCCTTAACAATCTAAATTTCGTTGATATAAGGATTTTGAAGTGACAAAAAAGTGATACTAGTCAATCATCACTTTTCTATAGCTCGCTTTCTTCCTCTCTCACCTGCACACACACAAACACACCACGCACACATACACATACAGATTTGACAATGTGGTATAGAACCACATGGAAAGACAGAAGACATAGAGAACAAAGGGTAATAGCTGGCTGCTCTAGAGCACTTCACCTCTACCAACATCACCCAGCAGATGCATGGCAAGGATTGCACAAACTGCGGCATGTTACCGGTTAATCTCGTGCAGGTGGTACAAGTGTCAGATCTTCCCAATGAGATAGTTTCTGGTTCCTGTGGGTGGCACAGTTGTCTCTTGTTCCAAACCTTCCGTGGTTTCTGCTGTAACAGAAAGTAACTGGTAAATATTTGTGCACTTTCCTGCAATGTTTTTGTGGGCAGAAGGAGGAGATGGAGTGAAGAGTTTAAAGGATACTTTCCTACATAAATAGTCAGTCTATGTGTTTTGTTCTAATCATTGCACTGCCTAACGTGTTACCTCACCTTAAAATCTCTAGGGAGGTCTGCCAGACAGGACTATGCAACAAAGAAAGGAGATATCAAAGATGTAATCATTTAACCTGTACCGACTCCAGTAAGTGTGAGAAAGCCAACACGAAGACTGTGACTTTGCACCTATGACGTACCTTTCTAGCAAAGTAACTTCCCGCCGAAAGGAAGTCCTGAAAGTGAGCCTGACTGACACAGGACGTTAGAATGGAGAACATGTGTCAAGTGCACTTTTGGCACTGTGCACGTCCGAACAAACAGTGTTCAGGAAACCTATTCACATATCTGTGGGGAGGACAATTTTTAAAGAACAATGAAAATGAAATACTCCCAAGCCCAAGACTGGTTAGGCTGAATAAGCTCATCCCCGAATTCAAATTGATAACGGTCAGTTTGTTTACTGACAGTCAGTGTTCAGCACGCTATTTTCCCTCTCCCATTTGAAACACTTTTAATGCCAGTTTCAGCAGCCTATAATCTCTGAACATGATCATGGGATTCAAAGCATGGGACAGAATTGAGTGGATAGGCCATATAATTGATAAAAATTGTATTTATATTTTATTGTATGATTCATTTTTCTTATATGGTTAATATAACAATTGATATTATTAGAGTGTATTAATATTATTCGTATCCGTACTACTGTTTATATTAATTTGGAGATTTATATTAATATTTACATTTTTTTAACAAATGGCTCAGTTTTTATCAATCATTCAACATATTCAAAGGCTAGATATAGATGATACAGAGGAATGTGTTCTTCCATTGACCACCGCGCAGATGTATTCACTAGTAACACTAAGAACCTGGATAAAATGGAAAGAAATAGATAAGAAAAGCAAACTTTTGCCCCCTTTTCCCAGTAGTAGACATATGCAAAATGTCCCAGATGCGATGTTTGCCAGCATTAGTATGTGTTAATGTTTTTCTCTTTATGAAGAAGACACGATGTTCATAAAGAGGGGCGCGGAGAATGTCCTCTTTACGGAATTCGATTTAAGAAGAGCGCTTCGACTGTAGTCCATGGCTGAGGAAGTGCCCTCGCACTGCAGTGGAGGAGCCTGTTTCTGTATCTAATGCTCGTGCTAGATGGGCATGCCAGCTGTTGCATTTGTTCGGCCGCGTGGCATGGGAGGGGCACCACCTGCTGCACACCTGGGCTACCTCGCGCCACCATCAGAACCAAGACACAAGATTGTTTTCCTTCAACCTGATGGGCATTTTTGTGAGGCACACACCAGAATATTCTGTGACTCCTTCTTTAATTATTGACCACACATTTACAATTCAGTGCCCCTGGTGGCACCCAAAGCACTGGTACCTTGCCATTAATTTATTATTCAGGGGCTGCAGCATGCCCTGTTTACCCTGGGCCGGCTCACATCTGGCACTGGCAGTGACGCAGATGCAGGGGAGCCTGCTGGACTCGGCCTGACGTTTCTTTTTAATGGTTATAATAATTCATGACTTTCTGATTTTAAAGAGCGGCCTCTCAAATGTCATTGGCATTTTTACTGTTAGTGTTGTTGACCTTGAGGCTGGGCACGAGGGCTGTTCCTGCTTCAGCTACTCCCACTGACTGTTAGCAGTAAGTTGTGGTACCCCACACACACCACACAATTGCGGCCAGTTTACCCGCACCTCGCAGGAATCGAGGGACTGCGCGTGCGAATCCCAGGGGAGTCAGGCCGAGGAGCAAAGTGCTGCTACCCCCCTAGCCAACTGTCACCGAGATCTCATGCAAGTATGACACATCTGATCCCAGCCCGGCACACCAGTAGCTTCAAAGAACTGTTCCTGCAGACGTAACACAAACAATTACTCCAGAGGCTTAAGTTGTCTCACGCATTGGACATCTCCAAGCAAGGGAACTCTGCTGTCAGTAGTCAGTGCCACCTGCCCACATCCATTAGGCTATTAGTTCAGTGCCACGACGAGTGCTGTTGCTGAGTTCATTGCCTCCAAAGCGAGGCAGGTTTCTTGGCTTTCATGGTGCCAGATTCCTTCCACCCGAGCGCCAGTTGAATTGTGTCTGAAGCTGCCACCGGGTCGGTGAAGTACCAACTAAGCAAATAAAATGAAATGCAGATGATGGGAGCAATGAGGGCGCGGCCAGCGTGAACCTTCGGTCAGTCCTGTCAGCCTGAGCTCAGCCATACCCAGTTTGTGAATCCTAGAGTAAGAGTCCTGGTAGCAGCACTGCCGTCTGGCTGTAGGGAGTCCACCAGGCCGTAGTGTAAGCCATAGAGCTCAGTGAGGCTTAAGGTGACCCAGTGGGGGTCATAAGGAAGTAGGCTTCTCTTGCAGTGGGAGGGGGCTTTGAGGTTCAAGGGTTCGCGGCCATTTCTAGAAAGCGAAATTTGCTCATCTGCTTTGCTGTTTCCTCAGGCAGCCTCATCTCACTTGTTTAAAGAGAGAACTCTCTAGAGCAGTTCAAGTCCCAGCTGGCGGTCGTGGACTATTACTATGCGATGAGTTATGCTTGCATAGTTTCTAGATGTCCCCATCAGGTGTCACTCCTACAGGCAGTAACTTTAAAGGTAATACTAGTTTGTATGTTATTTTATTGCCATTCAAGTATGAGCTTCAGAACCGCAGTATGCAATTCACCAATAGCATAGATGTTGCACAGCACAATAGAGGAGCAGGTACCAGCCATGTGTTATGGTCCCAGTGTTGTAAATGCAAGGGTGTGAGTTGTTGAAAAGAGCTATATTTGGAGACTTGATTATTGAAATAGTAGGGGTAAGGCCTCTGGAAGTCTTAGCATTCTCCATTAGCGAGGTTTATGTAAAATAAAGAAGTGCTTTGTAGAGCTGTGTTTAAAGGTCATGGTGTTTGTTGGAAATAGGGTTACTGGTTGAGGGAGAGTGAAACTCTACTCAAGCAAACACTACAATCTCTGTCAGGGTGAAACACAAGCAAACCCCAATTTAACCTGTGCTTAAACCTCTGGTAGCTTGGCACAAAGCAGTCATGCTTAACTTAGAGGTAATGTGTAAAGTATTTATGCAGCCATTCGAACAGTAATAAAATGAAAACACAGCCAAGACAAATCACACACCAGTGTAGAAAAATAGAGTACAATTTAATAAATTATTTGACACCAAAACAACAGAAATCCAAGCAGTAGAACCGGAGATATGCAGTTTAAATAATTTAAGTGAAAACCATGCCTAGAACCACATAGCACCAACTGTGGTTATGTAGTCGTGCCAGGCTGGGAAAAAGTCACAAGTTCGGACCGACTGTGATGGAGCCAGGGCTTGATACAGGGACCAAGTTAGTTCTGTTAAATGAAAGTACCATAACTCCTGGTTGCGGAGCATTTGCGAGATCCCATGTCGAGGATGTGTCGCAGAGCAGCAGTTCCGAGGAGCTGCGAGGCTGCGATGGCCTGCATCGTCGTCGAGGATGCTGTCAATGGGGGTCTTGCGATGCGAAGTCCTGCAGTGAAGATGCATCGCGCACCGGCTGGTTCCAAAGACTTTACGGGGCTTGTGATGTGGAGTCCTGCATAGTCGTCGAGGATGCCTTTGACAAGGGCCTGCGAAGCCCTGCATCGAGGATGTGTTGCGCAGTAGCTGTTCCAAAGAGACTGTGGGTTGCAATGTGAAGTCCTGTGTCGGGGATGCATCATGCAGCGGTGGTTCCGAAGTGAAGCTGAAAGGAGATGTATTATGCGGCTTCATTTCTGCCCACAGGACCACAACTGGGCTGGCAGACCACCTTCAGGCCCACTTCCAATGGTCCAGGACTGTTGTGGCATCTCTTGGGGGACAAGATTCACAGCAGACTGAGTCCAGGTGCTGTGTTCAAGGTGGCTTGAGTCTGTTATGTCCCTGAGACTTCGGATCAGGAGGCCAGCCGAGTAACCCTGGGAGTCACTCTGGTGTTCCTGGGTTTAAGATGCAAGTCTAGTTCTTCACTCAGGCAGCAGGGCAGGAGGCAGCAGGGCTGAAGGGCAAAAGAGTAGCAGTCCTTTTTGCAGAGCTGCAAAGCAGTCCTTCTAAGGATGCCGTCAATGGGGGGCTTGCGATGCGAAGTCGTGCGGCGAAGATGCGTCATGCACCGGCTGGTTCCAAAGACTTTGCAGGGCTTACGATGTGGAGTCCTGCATAGTCATGGAGGATGCCGTTGACAAGGGCCTGCGAAGGCCTGCGTCGAGGATGTGTTGCGCAGTAGCAGTTCCAAGGAGACTGTGGGTTGCAATGTGAAGTCCTGCGTCAGGGATGCATCATGCAGCGGCGGTTCCAAAGTGAAGCTGCTAGGAGATGCATTATGCGGCTTCAGTTCTGCCCACAGGACCACAGCTGGGCTGGCAGAGCACCTCAAGGCCCACTTCAAAGGTTCCAGGACTGTTGTGGCACCTCTTGGGGTACAAGACTCACAGCAGACTGAGTCCAGGTGCTGTGTTCAAGGTGGTTGGAGTCTGTTCTGTCCCTCAGACTTTGGATCAAGAGGCCAGCCAAGTAACCCTGTGAGTCACTCTGGTGTTCCTGGGTTTACGATGCAAGTTTAGTTCTTCACTCAGGCAGCAGAGCAGGAGGCAGCAGTGCTGAAGGGCAACAGGGTAGCAGTCCTCTTTGCAGAACTGTAAAGCAGTCCTTCTGAGTCTTCCACAGATCCACAGGTGTACTCAAGAGTTGGGTTTGAGAGTCCATTATATATATCTTGTGCTCACTTTGAAGTAGGTGAAGGTTCTGGATCTTCCCACGCCCCACAGGTGCCTGGCCCCAAATTGTCTGGGGTCACAATAGACTAGTGTCAAACCCTTTGCGAGTGTGCTCAGTCAGAGCCTTTGTGATGTGCAGGTGTGGGTGGTGACAGCTCCTCTGCCTTATCAAGTCAGAGATCGCCCATCCTGCCAACACCCATCTTCCCTTTGTCTTACTGTCTGGGTGCACTACATGAAGACCAGCTGCTAGCTACACCTAGTCATGTGGCCCAGGATACAGGCAGCTGACACCACATGGTTTGGACAACAAAATGCCAACTTTCTAAAAGTAGCATATTCAGAATTATGACTTAAAATCCAACTTTACCATTAAAGAGGGCTTTAAATTACAATTCTTTAGACACCAAAATCGGCATTGCTTTCTGCTGTCAAGTGAAAGTTATCACTTATTAAATGTAATAAGTTAACCCAATGTTGTCCTGTGGGAGAGGCAGGCCTTGCAGTAGTGATAATCGAATGGTAGAGTTTTTCACTACCAGGACACGTATAACTAAAACTAAAATGTCCCATTTTTTAAATATACTGCACCCTGCCCTACGGCTGTTTAGGGCCTACCCTAGTGGTGACTTATTTGTATTAAATAGGAAGGGTTAGGCCTGGCAAGAGGTTTTTTTGCCAGGTCGAAATTGAAGTTTAAACTACACACACAGGCTGCAATGGCAGACCTGAGACATTTTTAAAGTGCTACTTAAGTGAATGGCTCAATCCGTGATGCAGACCCACTAGTAGCATTTAATTTTCAGGCACTGGGTACATGTAGTACCACTTTACTAGGGGTTCCAAGTAAATTAAATGTGCCAAATGGTTGTAAGTCAATTTAACCATGTTGAAAGGAGAGAGCACAAGCACCTTAGCACTGGTTAGCAGTGGTAAAAGAGAGCAGAGTTTCATAAGCCAACAGAAATGGGTTCAGAAAACAGGAGGGTGAAGGCAAAAAGTTTCAAGATGACCCTGCAGAAAGGGCCAAGTCCAACAGTGCTTTATGCCAGTCGATGAAAAAATCAGGATTGGGTTACCTTGGTAGAACTTCACAAAAAAGTGCCATTTCCATGTGTTGGGGAATATGAATTTACTATAATATGAATGAAGCATATCATTGAAGAAATAAAATATAGGTAAAGTGTGAAAAAATGGGTAGTAGACCAGTGTGGCTTAACAATATAACTTGTACTTATAGAACCATGAGTTCATAGTTATAAACCTGCCTTTCCTGCATGGCTCAAAATTTGTGATCCTGGGCCAGTCAGTTGTGTTCCTGAGCCTCACTACACTCATCATTGAACATTTGGAATACTTTAAAAAAATGTTGACCACCAGCTTTGTGCATGACGTATTTGCCAAAGTTAATATACAAATATATACACCTGCAATCCAATAAGAACAGTTTTTTTGTTACTTATAACGTTTGTCTATGTAACGTGGCTATCTACATAGTGCATTATGACTGCAGGCAGAGGTGATTGCAGGTTTTCGTCTCTCCTGTACCATGGCGACTGAGTAATATACAAAATATTAGGCGAGCTTTGTGGGTGCCCACTCCAACCTAATACTTGCACTGGTGTAATGGTTGACATTATGGCATTGTGTAAGTACTCGTTGTACAATAATACCCTTGCCTTGTTTAATGTTTACATCGGAATAATGGTGACGATTCATTATATAGTGTGGGCATTTGTGGCAGAATGGGGCCTAGCCCTGATGTAAAGGATGGTGCCGGCATAATATTAGTACTTCTGTCATTTTTCTAAAATGATCACTACTGCCATCTGAGGCCTTACCCGGTAAGACTCAGGGAACCTGTCTTTGTCCATATCTATGCTCACTCACTCATTCATCCATACACTCCCATATTCAATCATTCATCCATGCCACCACTTATTCATCCACCCAACAAGGGACTCATCCACATCCATGCACTCAGCCATCATTCATTCATTTGAGCCATGCACTCACTCTTTCACCCAACTCTTAATTAATTCTCACATTTACCTAGTCACCCATTCGCACAACCACACACTCATAATCGCCAATCAATGAAGAAACACTTAAAAGATGTCCAGACCTATCGGCTTCACTATTACCTGTTCCGTCTGTCACTCACTTTGCCTTTGTGGTTACCTGTGCTAAAATGAGGTACAAATGTATGGTTCAGTCTGCTGCGATTTCCACTGTATCAACCACTATTACATTTCATCTTTAGGGTCTTCTAACATTAACAAAGGCTTCCCATTTGTTTGAAGGTTCACAAGTAATAGAGGTGGCCTCCTACCTAGGTATCCTCAAGATTTCTTGAGCATAACTTGTATTTTAGTGAGGTTATTTAAATTGTATTTGGTCATTGGTAATAATCGCTGCCCATGTGGTGACAAAATTAATGTAATCAAAATAATGGTTTGCCTATTATTCATTTAGATCGCTTTTGGTTTGTTTCACACCCTCATGTGCTTCACAGTAAAGCAAAAACAATTCTATTCCCATTGTTCTGCACAGTACAATGCGGCCTATGGCTATAAAACAACTTTATCAGCACTTTGACCAAATGCTTGGGTACCCGGTTAACTCATTCCAGTCATTAATCCTCAAGCTGCAGTTGGCACTTGATTTCATTGTGAAACATTCCTTAGAGAGCATATAGTCAGGCCCACCTTTATGTGTCTATGTGAAGTTCCACAGTGAAGTGTCAGAACAGAGATTTAAAAAAGATGACTTTCTCAAATTTATGTTCTGCCAAACCAGGGCTGATTGGCAGTAAAGATAGCTGAGATTTTAAAAATGTATCCAATGGGTGTCGTTTTTCTCTAATTTTAATTTTCCCACACATTTTAATGGATAAGTTGTGTCCATTTTCAATTTAACATTTAAATTGAAACTAGGGTCCTGAATTAGATATGGGCGAACGGGGCGGCCCATGGGTCTGCCATAGGGACGGATTAAATTACTCCTTCGCCATGGTGGAGATGTTGCCCACCTAATTTATAAATGACCGCCAAGCAAGTGGCCATTTATAAAGACATTGGCAGGAACTGCCGTCATGGCGGTTCCTGTCAATGCATTTGACTGTTTGCTGCATTGCTGTGTTGGAAGGGCCCAATCCTGCAGCAAACAGTATTCTTTTTTTAATTTCAGAAACAAAATCCTGAAACGGGATTTTCTTTTTGAAAGGAAAAAAGTAATGCTCGCCTTGGGAGGCATCTTCCATGGCGAGGAGGGGCATTAGAAGGGTTTTACTGTTCTTTACCACCAGCTTTTTCCTGGTGGTAAGAGACGGTAAAAAATTACCTCATGTCTGCCCATCTAAATTGGGTGGACGAACACTTAGCCATTTCTCTGACGGCGCTTCTCTTCAGGGCTGACAAAAAAGTCTACCCCATGGCCAAACTTAAGGTCTGCTCACAATTACATTTAGCAGATGGACCACTATTTTGGCGGTGAGGAAACTCCGTCACTGTTGCAATGAAGTACCCTCTCTGCCAATATATAAATCAGGCCCAAATTTCTGAACTTGATTTTACTCTCAGTTGTCTACACAAAATCTTTTAGTTAAAAATCTAAGTAATATGTAACCAAATTTCATGAAATTGATGCCGCTCACTTGAGAAACGATATTGGTCTTTTTTAAATGCCATAAGGCGCACCATTAAATCCTAGATAATGTGTCCCTCCATTAACAACAGGTACAAAAAAGAGCAATATCTTCAGTTACATAGCAAAGTAAAACAGCTCACTCGTAATTTTAGAAATTTGTGCAAATATCTGTGCCTATTAGAAATAGAATTCCTGAAGAGTAGCGATAATATGAAACCCTTCTGATATGCATATATTTGGCCACAGCTCCCAGCAACACGCTGAAAAGTCTCTAGGGATTTGTAATTTAACCTATACATAATAAAGTATTGAGGCCTTGGTGGTTTTCAGGCAATTAGAAGCTTATGCAGTAATTTATATAATCCCCCTGAAGGAGATCATATTTAACTTACTTGAAGCCCTTGATTCAATACTGTAATTAATTTATTATCAGACCCACAATGGGTGTTGACAAGTATCTTATAAAAAATAGATGCATGTGCTTGTGACAAAACGATTGCAGCTATTATCTCAAAAAACAAATCCCCTTTTGGAAACGAGCTTATTTTAATGTGCTTTGCAGGCACCTGTGCACTGACATTTTATGCCACTGGACATATTTAATTACTTATGCTCAGGCTTTGAAATTTAATGTTCATTTAACAGCACTGTATGTGTTATAACCATGACGTCATTGTTTTTTAACCTACACTAGTCAAAGAGCTCAGCTTGTCTTTTTTTTAAATCTTATGCATTACCGAAAAATGTAATAATATTAATCATGCTCAATGTGCATACCAGTTGTGTTGCCTCCAATTTCACAACTTGCCCTTGTTTCTACTGTCTTAGCTAGTAGTTTGAAACTAGGGCTACTATAAATCTATTTAAACTCCTTGGATTAATCCACACAGGTGTAAGGTGTGCCTTCATGAATAAGTCCCATTTCTTCAAAATCTTATGGCAGATCTGGAAACTAATAATCGGACTCTTGCATTTTTATTTTTTATAATATGGGAATTGAAAATCTTAAGATGAAACAACAAACTGATGTTGTCCAATAATATATTTTTACTAGTGGAAACCTTCACCTCAAATAATGAATTCATCGTACCGAAAATCGTTTTAATGCAGCAACCCAATACTATTATATGTGGGCAGAGCCCGGCCCTTCCACCTCTTTACATTTCATACAACATAACTTCCTAGTGAATTTTGGAATGTGACAGTTTTAATGAACTTACAATTGTACTACATAGTGTCAGATACCTTTCCCTTGGATTAAAAACAAATCTTGGTAAATTATGCAACGGGAACTTTTTTTTTAAAAAAGGAAGAGGGGGATATTTTACAAGCATTTTCTGAATTGTACACAAAGTTACAGAATAAAGGGATGGATACCTCTTAACATACTCATACTCTATATTTAGACTCTATGAAGCAACCTTGTCTTACGAAGTGATATACTGACTGCTAAACTTACTCACTGAAGTGCATACAGTGATTGCCTTATTTCGGAACTGAACAGGAGCAGGTCAGGTTTATAAACAGAACTTACAACTTTTTTAAGAAAGTGATAGGAACTTTATTTCAGTATTGCTATGGTGTGAGTGGGGATACCTGGCTTACATCAATGATAGTTGAATTTTTCAAAGATGAAAAATGTCCTGTATGTTGTGAATGTTATCATCCAAGCTTCATGATAAATGTGGACTCAAAACAAATTTTAACCACCAAAATGTACAAAAAAATAACCAGAGAACTTGTGAGAATTACTACCAGCTTACTCGAGATGGAGCAAAAAGTGATTTATTCCAGGGCATGGTCTGCTAACAGAGATCAACAAATTAATTGGGACAATGAATTTTGCACATTGTGAATGGATGCATTTGAGATAGACACTGAGAAGTCTGTTTATTTTGCTCCAATTCAAACTTTTATGTCAGACAATTTTAATAAGCCTCTCTGAGTGATTTATCAAGAAACTTCAAAGAGCAGTCAACAGCTTTATGTAGGCAAATAAAAATTGTAGGTTTTCACTTTGCTGAAGCAGAAGTGGGTGGGAAATTCTCAACGTCAAAAGGTATCACCATGAGCCCAAATTCAATAAATTAACTGTTTGTATGAACCCTGTAGATGGGCAGAGGCATTTGTAGATATGCAGTTATCAGGTATGAGTATAGCAACCTGTCAGTACATTCTTAACAGGTTTTCCTGCCCAACTTACTTCAAGCACAAACAGTATATATATATATATATATATATATATATCTCAAAAGTAAACTTCTCTGTAACCCTAACCAGGGCCCATTTAGTGCACCCTCTCCCCCACACCCCCCCAAATTAGCAGTTGAACGGTGAATCTTCAGAAACAGCTTATGAACTTTGATGTATTTAATGAAACATTTAAACAGCAAAAGATTAATTTCCTCAATTATGTAGGAAAGTTAGGAAGCCTATGAAAACATATAGACTGATGCCAAGAACATAAGGTGAGATTTGAAGAGGTATTTTATAATGATTTAAAGATGTCATTTTATTATAGGAAACTAAAAATGCTGCATCAAGTAGAAACGTTTGGTATAAAAATGAAGTCGGGCAGGAGCCTTAATAAGGGAAGAGATGGAAGTTAGCAATGACAAACATACTTTAAGTTGCAGTGGGTTTATCAGAGTCACATTATGTTTTGCTTTTTCATCTATATCATGCATTTGAGCGAGTAGCAACATTTGGAATGGAGAAACACCCAACACATTGTAGATGTCTAGAAGAGGACTTATTACAATAGATTTTTTGGACTACTGTCAAATAGAAGGGTTCCGGGAAGGTACTTTCAAAATCTTATGTGAAGTATTGCAGAGAATAACTCTTACTAGGATATTGATGATCTTGCTGCTGGCTGAGGAGTAACTTCACATAAGTGCAAACTTGTTATTTTAGCAACTTGTAGTACACATACGATGATTGCTAAGAACTGTTAACCCCTTCCCTGCTCATGACGAGCTCAGCTCGTCATGCTGCGCGGTTGGGCTGTGCGCATGACGAGGCTGGGCTGCGTCACGACCACGCCCGCGATCGGAATGTCCAGCACCTGGGCGAATTCCCGATCGCAGCGAAGCGTTAAAGTCCAATGGCCCCCATAGAATTTCAAGAAATAATACTGCTGTAAAATGTTTGATCAAAATTGAGGATTTTTAGAAAAATATGTAAATATTAAAAGAGGCCTGCTGTGTGATGGGTGATAGAATCCATAGAAGTCCCAGCTATTTTATATTTTGGATGAGGGAGTAGCCATTATGTTTTGAGCATTCTGCAATATTGCACATACAAGTTGAATTTAAACTCTATATTGCTGTAATTTCTGATTTCTCATTAATTGATTATTGTAATCTATGTTGTACATTTCTTTTGGATTTTGGTTATCCGAGCTGTCTTTTGGTGTGTATGGCTTGCGGACTTAACTTCCTGTAAAAATTGTATTTTTCTTATTAAACAGTTTTCACAATAGCACATCGATATAAGCAGTTTTTAAAAAGTATTTCATTTTTACTTGCTTATAGGCATTTTCTGCAGTTTGGGGGCAGTTATATATTTATTTAAGGGCGTCTTTTACATTTTGCATTTATTGGCGAGTTCCTGTTATAATTATTGGCTGATGCGAAGTACACACCAGCCAAGGCTTTTCGATTCCTATTTTTCCTCCTCTATCTGGGGACGACTCTCCATTCATTATGGGCTGTAGTCTAATCCCCAGAGGATTTCTAGGAGTGTGGGTCAGTATTTTAGGCACCCTGTTGCGTGCCAAGGCATACCAGTCTGTACCCGTCCACACTCAGCGCAGGTTTCTCACAGTAACCCGTACCGGAGTAAGTCCACATCTTGTTATAACTTGTTCTTCAGAAGATCTCTGAGCAGTTAGAATGGTATGGGAAGAAAATATTGCTGGGTGCATGCTTGGTTGCAGAAAGTTATCTAATTCCACCGATACATTTAAAAAATCCTTCGTTCTGCGTAATCTGAAATGTGGCTAATATGTGCACCAAACATTCACAAGAAATACATGATTTATCAACTACAACAAACATGGATATTCTTTAAATTAGGGAGACTTGGGCTACAGCATCACGCAGTCCTGATTTAGCAGTCACATGGCCGCTGGGTTTCAATATTTTCTATCTGCCAAGAATCGATTAAATGGGCGAGGGAGCTGGCTATCTTACATATGAAAGTCCTTAAAATCACACCATTCAACCTTAGCCCGTTAGCCATGTGGAGCTTCTGGGTTTCTCTATTATTATTTGACCTAAACCAACTATAGTGGTCAGTGGCGGCTCGCATAGGGCGTGCTGCGGGGCGGTGGGGCGGGGCGGTGGAGGGACAGGGTGGGGGCGGTAGTAAGCTCGGACATATGACGGAACGGAGGAAAGTAATGTTCCTCCTTTCCATCGTATGTCCGAGTTTACTACCCCCTACCACCCTGCCCCTCCCCCGCCCCGCCCACCGCCACGCAGCACGCCATATGCGAGCCGCCACTGATAGTGGTAAGTCTCTGCTATCATCCTTCGTTTTTTCAATGCATTTTCAGATGTGATAGTGGACTTTCTTTCTCCATTGCTCATATCTCTCTCAGCCATACTGTTGTTGAATAATTTTAATGGTTAGGAGGAATCACTCATTGGTGCTTTGGCCTTATCATTGATCACTTCCATGTCTGTACTCGGTCTGTTTCAACATGTGTCCGAGCCCACACGATACCGGTTAAATCTTGGACTCAAATTTCAGTACACAGTGATGGTCAATGATGTCCGCACCATGACTTGGACTGATCGTTATCTAGTAGCTTTCTCACTTGACAATAATGAGCCAATCTATTTTGGTCTCCAGCAATGACCCTTGGGCCTCCTATGCGCCATTGGTCTTGATTATCCATAGAGGAATTTGAACGGGTGTTAGCAGCGCTCAAGCCTTAGCAATCAGTTACTATTGAGCCTGTGTATCTTATCTTCTCTAACTGAATTACCTATGTTGCGTAAAATGTACTTCCATTGTCTACACCTTTAAGTAGGGCAGAGCCGCCCGTCAGCCCAGTGGTACAACACTTCCCTTAAAGAGGCAAAACTGGACTGTAAAAAGCTTGAGAATCAATGGAGGACTGGATATGATGCTGAATCTAAAGTCAATGTTAGTAAACCCTTATAGGAGTACATGTATGGTACTTGACAGTATTGGTATCAGTTACTTAGATGACCAATGTTTGCTTGCTTGCAGTTCCTCTGCCTTATTTTTGTTAGACCCCCAACAGCATTTAACACGGTCTAGCATGACCGTCTAATTGTGAGGTTACAAGAAGTAGGGACCACTGGGTTTGCTCTAAATTTTGGATTTGGTTATATCTTCCACCAAGGCAGTAGGCAGTTTATCAGCCTCCTCTTCAGTCTTCTTTCCAGCCACTTCTGCAGGGAGTTCCTTAGGGCTCGTCACTCCGTCCCATCCTGTTTAATGTGTATGTCACAAAATCGGCCAATCTGATTTGATCAAATATTTTTTCTTTACATGTTGTTACATGTTGCGCGCATGGTTCCATTGCTATGGAAGAATCCACAACTTTTGTAGCCACCAGGTTTCAGGACTGTACAATGGCAATGGTCTCTTAGCTCTCAGGTAACTCTCTCAAATTTAGTTTAAAAAAACAAGAGATTATGATGGCATCAAGATGATGTACTGCTGCGGCACCTCAGCTTGACATCTGGCCTTCCGCTCTCATACTAATGCCTGACCCAGTTTCTTCTAAGAGGAACCCAGGCATTAATATATTCTTCTTTTCGCTGGTCATTCCAGTTAATCATGTTTCCTTGACCTGTTTTGCATTGATGAGGGTGTTGCAGATAATCTTGCTCCTATAACCCGAGATGTTCGCCCAAGAGAAATCTAGGGTACCATTCTTAGTTGCCTGGATTATTGTTACGCACTTTACCTTGCTGCAGCTACTGGGCTGTTCTGCAGGCTAGAACGTATTGAGAATGGGGCTACTAAACTGGCACTGCACTGGCTCCATAGTGCATTTGCCTTGGCAGCCTTGGACGCTCTTCCCTGGCTCCCCATTAAGGAACAGATTATGTTTAAATGACTTTGCATAGTGCCCCATGCATTTCATCACACAGGTCCAGTTTCCCTTCAACAGAAGGTTCATCATTATGTCTCTCAGTGGTCTTTAAGGTCTGGACAGGCTGTTTTGTTGGTGGTGCCCAGGTTTCGTAGTCAAAGACAGAGGTCATTCCTTCTCTGTTCAGGCTGCAAATCTTTGGAATTCACTGCTTGTTACTTTAAGGGTTTTACCAGTCCTTATGTCATTCAGAAAGAGCCCTAAGACTTGGCACTCTGGTGGAAGCCCCTGTTCCAAGCAATCCCACAGCTGATTAGGCCTAGTTCCAGGCCACAACACCTTACAGGTAGCAGTGCTCTTTACAGTACATTAGATTTTGGAGTAAAACATTTCAAAAATAGATAATGTGGGTCAGGTCCCAACCTAACTTCAGCATATACACAATATAATAATTTTGATTGGGTCTCTGGCTTGGGTTATTTAATTATTTAATAATTTGCCAAACATTACTGATTTAAGGATAATTTTTATGGCAAAATTAATAAAAATATACCTACCCATCAAGGGCATTTAGGATATGCTTCACATTGAATATGTGATGAAGATTCATGTTTGCCACATGAGTAGATCTCTTGGGCCTTGAGGTGCAATGACCTTGACTGATTGATGCTAAGAACTCATAAAAAAAATTGATGGGGACTGAGTTGGAATTGGTTATCGTGGGAATCAGTTAGGATGATGAAAGGATGAAGGGGGACAGGCAATGTTAACCCACCTCTATGTATCTGTGTGCTGCGTGCCATGGCAAGCAAGCATCGGAATAAGATAGTGTTAGAACTGGGGGTCTCTAGTTGGCAATGGTTTGCACCTTTGTCCAAATAGGGATCCTTGCTTCTAGTCAGGATAAGGGGGATACACTCCTAAAATAACCCCTGCTCACCCCCTGGTAGCTTGGCACGAGCAGACAGGCTTATCTCAGAGGCAGTGTGTAAAGCATTTGGGAACACATACAGTAATACAGTGAAAACACTACAGATGGACACCACACAGGTTGTTATGTAAAAATAAGTAATCTTTATATAGACTTATCACAAGACCCAATAGCAAAAATCCACAATACTGTACTCAAAAATAGACTTTAAAAGGTTATAAAATAGTTCAGTTCTCTCAAGTTGTAAATGCGACACTTTACTCTCAATGTACCTTGAATGCGTAACGCAAAGAAAACAAAAGGGTCGCAGGGAAGGTGATGCGTCGGTTCCTTACACTCAGGGAGTGGATGCGTCGGTTCCTTACTGCTGCGCAGGGAGTTGATGCTCGCTTCCTTACTGTGTGGGGAGGTGATGCGTCGGTTTCTTACTGCTTTCCGGTGCGATGCGACAAGATGGCACCTCGATGCGATACTCTTCTCCGGTACGATGCGACAAAATGGCGTCTTGGTTGCGATGTGACAACGTTGGTGTGATGCGTGCACGCCCGGCGGCCGTGCGGCGACTCGATGATCTTTGGAGCCGCGACAGGCCCTGCGACGCGCTTCTCCGGTGATGCGACGATGACCTCTGTGGCAGCGTCCCGCTTCTCCGGTGATGCGCCGCGCTTCGGCGATGCGAGGATGACAGCGGCAGCGGCGTCTCGCTTCCTTGGCGATGCGATGACCGCGGCTGCGGCGGCGACACGCTTCTCGTTGTTGCGTCGCGCTTCCAGCTCCCAGCGACACGCAGTCTCTCAGAAGGCCCAGCACAACAGCAGGCACTTCAATTCCCAGCAAGGGAATGCAGGGGGAGCTGGTTGGTGAAGTCTTGTATCCCTGAGACTTCAGGCAGGAGGCAAGCTCTAGTTCAAGCCCTTGGAGATTCTCTTCTTCAAGATGACAAAGCACAGCAAAGTCTTTTCTCCTGTCCTTGGTAGAAAGCAACCACTGCAGGCCAACCCCAATCAGCAAAACAGCACAGGGGCAGTACTCCTCCTTCAGCTTCTCCGGTTCTTCTCCTTGGCAACAGGTTTCTTGATTTCCCAGAAGTGATCTAATTTCCTAGGGGTCTGGGTCCCCTTTTTATACACAGTTTCTCTTTGTTCTCTGAAGGCAGAGAGGCCTCTGCCTAGTCCAAAACCAGTTCTGGTCAGTCCTGGAGCACTTTGTTTTTCTGACTCCTTCTTTCCTTTGTGAGTGAGGGGCAGAGCCATCAGACGCCCGGCAGGAGGTGGAGCCAGCATTGTGGAAGGCAGGCACAGCCCTATTCAGACCCAGGTGCAACTCCTCCCTCCACTCTGGATGCAGATCTTTCTATTCAGCCCTGTGCTGACTCACCCTGTCTCCTGTAGCCACCCCCAGCCCCTGTCACTCAATCTCCAGACAAGGAATACACAACCTAGCAGAGGCAGGCTTGGAAGTTTAGGCAAGAAAATACCCACTTTCTAAAAGTGGTATTTTCAAACACAGAATGTTAAAACCAACTTCACTAAAAGATGTATTTTATCATTCTGAGTTCAGGCATACTAAATTCGTTTTTCTACCATGTTCCCTGGGTCAGTTAGGATTATAAGGTGTAATAATCAAACTGCCCATTCTGGCCTATGGAGAACAGGTAGCCTTGCAATAGTGAAAAACGAAAATGGCTGTAATTCACTATTAGGACATGCCACACACACCAGGGCATGTCCTACCTTATACTCACAATGCACCCTGCCCTTGGGCCTACCTTAGGGGTGTCTGATATGAAGATAAGGGAAGGTTTAGGGACTGGCAAGTGGGTGCACTTGCCAAGTCGACTATGGCAGTCACAGACCGCACACAGGCTCTGCAATGGCAGGCCTGAGACACATTTTACAAGCTGCTTCTGTGGGTGGCACAACCAGTGCTGCAAGCCCACCAGCAGCATTGGATTTACAAGCCCTGGGCACACTCAGTGCACTGTACTAGGGACTGACAAGTAAACCAATCATCCAATCATGGAGTCACTAATCCATACATCAATTTACAGTAGGGAGCACTTGCACTGTGGCACTGAACAGCAGTGGCACAGTGCCCAAAAGCATCTAAAACCAGCAAAACATAAGAGGCAACAGCAAAAAAATGGAAGGAGACCCACGCCAATGGTGCCAAGTCTAACACGTGTCCCCTCCAGCTGAAATGTGGGGAGAACTACCCTTCCTCCTGGGAGTTCTCATCACTAAGGCGGAAAAATCTGGACAGACCATCAGCATTGGCGTGTTCTGTACCAGGGCGGTGTTCCACCGTGAAGTCCATCCCCTGTAGGGAAATGGACCACCTCAACAGTTTTGGGTTCTCACCCCTCATCTGCATTAACCATCTGAGGGGCCTGTGGTCTGTCTGAACCCGGAAGTGAGTCCCAAACAAGTATGGTCTCAACTTCTTCAGTGCCCAGACCACAGCAAATGCCTCACGTTCAATCGCACTCCACCTCTGTTCCCGTGGGAGTAACCTCCTACTAATAAAGGCTACAGGTTGGTCTAGGCCCTCCTCATTCATCTGTGAAAGCACAGCCCCAACACCATGCTCTGAAGCATCTGTCTGCACAATGAATTCCCTTGAGAAGTTGGGCGCCTGAAGCACGGGCGCCGTGCACATGGCAGATTTCAGGGCATCAAAAGCCTTTTGGCAGGCATCAGTCCAGTTCACTTTCCTGGGCTGCTTCCTGGAAGTCAGCTCAGTCAAGGGTGCAACAATGTTGCCATACCCCTTGACAAACCTCCTGTAATACCCGGTGAGTCCTAAGAAGGCTCTCACCTCTGTCTGGGTTTTGGGGGTTCCCAAGCCAGGATGGTATCTATCTTGGGTTGTAGGGGCGCCACCTGGCCGCTCCCAACCTGGTGTCCCAAGTACACCACAGAACCCTGCCCGATCTGGCACTTACTCGCCTTGATCGTGAGGCCTGCCCTCCGCAGCGCCTTCAACACTTCCCAGAGGTGGTGCAGATGTTCCTCCCAAGTGGCGCTGAACACTGCAATGTCATCCAGGTAGGCGGCACTGAAATCCTCCAGCCCAGCCAACACCTGGTTGACCAACCTCTGAAAGGTGGCAGGGGCATTCTTCATCCCAAAGGGCATCACCCGGAATTGGTAGTGCCCATCTGGTGTGGAGAATGCTGACCTCTCTTTGGCCCCATCAGTTAAGGCAATCTGCCAGTATCCAGACGTTAGATCAAACGTGCTGAGGTACCGGGCAGCCCCTAACCCGATCAATGAGCTCATCAGCTCTGGGGATGGGGTGCGCGCCAGTCCTGGTGACTGAATTGAGTCCTCGGTAGTCCACACAGAACCGGAGTTCGGGTGTGGCACCAGGCGCGGCAGCCTTTGGGACCAAGACCACTGGGCTGGCCCAAGGGCTGTTAGAGGACTCAATCACCCCTAAGGCAAACATCTTGGAGACCTCCTCCTTGATGCAAGCTCTCACCCTGTCAGTCACTCTGTAAGTTTTGTGCTTCACAGGAGGACTGTCCCCAGTGTCCACATCATGGATGCACCATTCAGTGATACTGGGAGTCAGGGAGAACAGATCAGAAAACTGCCCCAACAGTTGGCGACAGTCATTCTGCTGCTCAGGGGTCAGGGTGGGAGAGAGGTTCACACCATCCACTGACCCATCTTGCTCTTTTGCATACAGGAGGTCAGGAAGAGGTTCAGTCTCCTCTTCCATCCCAGCATCTGTTGCTAAGAGCATGCCCACTTCAGACCTCTCAAAGTGGGGCTTCAGGCGGTTCACATGCAGGACCCGCAAGGGAGTTCCTGGGAGACTGCAAGTCCACCAAGTAGGTGACATCACTCTTGCGCTCCACCACCTCAAATGGTCCGGTCCACTTATCCTGGAGCGCACAGGGCTCCACTGGGGCCATGACCCAAACCTTTTGTCCAGGCTGAAACTCGATCAGAGTGGCATTCTGATCATGCCAACGTTTCATCTCTTCCTGGCTGGCTTCCAGATTCGCCTCAGCGTGTTGTCTGAAACGCCGAGTCTGGTTCCTGAAGGCCAGCATGTAACTAAATACATCCTGGGGAGTTTTCCTGGGAGCTTCCTCCCAGCCTTCCTTGACCAGACTCAGAGGTCCTCTTACAGGATGGCCGTACAGCAGTTCAAAGGGACTGAACCCTAAGGACTTCTGGGGCACCTCTCTGTAAGCAAAGAGCAGGCATGGCAAGAGGACGTCCCACTTACGCCTCATGGGTTCTTCAAGACCCATAATCATGCCTTTCAGGGTCCGGTTGAATCTCTCAACCAGCCCATTACCTTGGGGGTGGTAAGGAGTGGTGAACTTATAGGTTACACCACACTCCTGCCACAGGGACTTCATATACTTGGAAATGAAGTTGGTACCACGGTCGGACACCACCTCCTTGGGGAACCCCACACGGGAGAAAATCCCCATCAGTGCACGTCCCACCACGGGGGCCGTCACTGTCCGAAGAGGGATGGCTTCCGGGTACCGGGTGGCATGGTCCACCAAGACCAGGATGAACCTGTTGCCCATGGCTGTCTTGGGATCCAGAGGCCCCACAATGTCAATACCCACCCTCTCAAAGGGGGTGCTGACAACAGGGAAAGGTTGGAGAGGAGCCTTGTGCTTCCTCCCACTCTTACCACTTGCCTGGCAAGTCTGACAGGTCCTGCAATGAGTATCTGAACTCTTGCGCATTTGGGGCCAATGAAAGTGGGTGACAAGCCTTTGAAAGGTCTTGTCTTGCCCCAAATGTCCTGCTAAAGGCACATCATGAGCCAGACCCAGTAGGAAGGCTCTGAAGCGCTGGGGTACCACCAGCACACGGGCTGACCCAGGCTCAGCAACCTTAGGCTCACTATACAGGAGACCATTCTCCCAGTAGATCCAGTGTGATCCAGACTGATCACCTGCTGCCTGGCTTGCAGCCTGTTGCCGCAAGCCCTCAAGAGAAGGGCACTTCTTCTGCTCCTCGCAGAACTCTTCCCTGGAGGGGCCTCCTTCCTGCTGCCAATGGGTCAGCTCAGGCAGGTCCCCCAGTTCAGCCACTTGTTCCCCTGTAGGTTCCAGGGCATCCCCCTCAAGGTCTGCCTCCTCCTGGACCGTGGGAACTTCGGGGGCCGGTTTCCCGTGCCCCCCGCCTCCTCTCTTTAAGGCAGGCACCTGGGCCTTTCTTCCAGGCTCCAGGTTCTCCTGAATACCCTTACCGGCTGCCATTGACCGAGTGGTCACACACGCCCACTCTGGCAGACCCAACATCTCCAAATGAGACCTCCGCTCCACCTTCGCCCAAGGGGAGCTCTCCAAATCATTGCCTAGCAGACAGTCAACAGGCATGGCTGGCCTCACAGCTACTTGAAGGATACCTGAGACCCCCCACTCAAAGGGAACCTGGGCCACCTTGCAGTGGCTCTCTGAGTTGTCAGCGGCAACTACAGGGTAGAATACGTTGGGGACCACCTGCTCCTCAGACACCAGCCGACAACTGACAGCTGTCACACTGGCCCCGGTGTCTCTGAGAGCCTCCACCCTATGGCCATTGATGGTCACCCACTGCCTGTATTTTTAGTGTTATCAGGCAGCTGGGTCCTAGGGACCATCTCACTGTCTCCTAAAGAGACCAGGGACATCTCTGCGGGACCCCACCCACCTTGGGCACCCAACTCCTCCCCCAGGGCTACACTAGCCATCTGCCGGGGTGGTGCACCAGTGGGTGCAGTGGTCACGGTATTGGGGCACTTGGGACTTCCTACAAAGTGACCCACCTGACCACAACTAAAACATGCTTTGGGCCCCTTCTGAACAGACTTATCTGTTGGGACCCATGGTCTTTTCTCAGTGGGAGGCTGGGAACCCTTACCTTGGTTCTCTTGGGGTTTACTTTGGGGCCCTTTTTGGAACTCCTTCTGTTTACCCTTGTCCCCCCACTCTTCTGCTGGGGACCCTGCCCACCTTTGGCGGAGTCTCCCACAAGACCCTTGTGGACCCGGGTACTGACCCAGCGGTCCGCCTCCTCAGCAAGCTTCCTAGGATTAGTCAGCTTACTGTCAACAAGGTGCTGGCGTAGCTCTGGAAAACAACTACTGGACAAGTGCTCCCATGCAATTAAATCATAGAACCCCTGCAAGTCATTTACTTTGCTACCCTTCACCCATCCATCCAATGCTCTGCAAAAATAAGACACATACTCCACCCAGGTACTAGACTCCAGCTTTTTGCAGTTCCTAAACTTCTGCCTATAAAGCTCTGGAGTTAACCCATACCTTGCCACTAAAGCTTCCTTCAGGTGGGCATAGGACATCTGATCCTCTGTGGGCAAGGCTAGCAAGGTTTCCCTTCCCTCACCTGTAAAGCGGCCCCACAACCCCGCTCCCCAATCCTTCTCAGGGACCCGGTGTGATGTCATGGCGATCTCATATGCTTTAAACCATTGCCCAATGTCCTCCCCCTTCATGAAATCCTTAATAACCTCCTTGGGGATGTATACTCTACTTTCTACAGGCACTGGAGGTGTGCTGCCACCAGAGGGAGTGATCTCTAGGCTCCTAGCCTTTAGCTCTAGCTCCCTCACCACTCTCTCATGCTCTAAAAGCATCCTTTTTTTCTTCCATGGCCAACCTCTTACTTTCCAACTCCAATTTCTTGTGCTCAAGGCTATCATGGCTTCCCTGTTTCAGTTTGGCCATTTCCATTTCATGCATCCTGCTTTTGTCCCTGTCCTCCAGCTCCTCTGGAGACAGGCCCTTTGAGAAACACTGCTGCCCTCCCTGGAAGGCACTCTCCTCCCGGGTAAGCCTAATGGCCCCTCAAGCTGCTCATCTAAATTCTCTGCCTCCTCCACAGGCTCCTCGGGCTGCCCACCGGCATTCCGTGCTTCCAACCAGGCCCTCAGCGCCTTTTGAAGCTCCTCCTTCCTGGTGAGGCCTCTCATAGAGATTTTAAACTTTTACAAACGGCTTTGAGCTCTGGCACAGTGTAGGTATCAACCCTATCTTCTTCAAATTCAATATCTGCAGGTGCAATGGATCCTCTTTTGCTCATTGTGAAAATTGGCAGTTCTCAACAAAAATAAAGGTTCCCAGGAAAAAAAGTCCTTTCAAAATGTATGTGGTCGCGTATTGGTCTGCACTCACTAGTAGTGTACACCAATCACTGTATATGAATCACAAATGCAAGTCCAAATCCTCACCGCTGACCACCAATGTTAGAACTGGGGGTCTCTAGTTGGCAATGGTTTGCACCTTTGTCCAAATAGGGACCCTTGCTTCTAGTCAGGATAAGGGGGATACACTCCTAAAATAACCCCTGCTCACCCCCTGGTAGCTTGGCACGAGCAGACAGGCTTATCTCAGAGGCAGTGTGTAAAGCATTTGGGAACACATACAGTAATACAGTGAAAACACTACAGATGGACACCACACAGGTTGTTATGTAAAAATAAGTAATCTTTATATAGACTTATCACAAGACCCAATAGCAAAAATCCACAATACTGTACTCAAAAATAGACTTTAAAAGGTTATAAAATAGTTCAGTTCTCTCAAGTTGTAAATGCGACACTTTACTCTCAATGTACCTTGAATGCGTAACGCAAAGAAAACAAAAGGGTCGCAGGGAAGGTGATGCGTCGGTTCCTTACACTCAGGGGAGTGGATGCGTCGGTTCCTTACTGCTGCGCAGGGGAGTTGATGCTCGCTTCCTTACTGTGTGGGGAGGTGATGCGTCGGTTTCTTACTGCTTTCCGGTGCGATGCGACAAGATGGCACCTCGATGCGATACTCTTCTCCGGTACGATGCGACAAAATGGCGTCTTGGTTGCGATGTGACAACGTTGGTGTGATGCGTGCACGCCCGGCGGCCGTGCGGCGACTCGATGATCTTTGGAGCCGCGACAGGCCCTGCGACGCGCTTCTCCGGTGATGCGGCGATGACCTCTGTGGCAGCGTCCCGCTTCTCCGGTGATGCGCCGCGCTTCGGCGATGCGAGGATGACAGCGGCGTCTCGCTTCCTTGGCGATGCGATGACCGCGGCTGCGGCGGCGACACGCTTCTCGTTGTTGCGTCGCGCTTCCAGCTCCCAGCGACACGCAGTCTCTCAGAAGGCCCAGCACAACAGCAGGCACTTCAATTCCCAGCAAGGGAATGCAGGGGGAGCTGGTTGGTGAAGTCTTGTATCCCTGAGACTTCAGGCAGGAGGCAAGCTCTAGTTCAAGCCCTTGGAGATTCTCTTCTTCAAGATGACAAAGCACAGCAAAGTCTTTTCTCCTGTCCTTGGTAGAAAGCAACCACTGCAGGCCAACCCCAATCAGCAAAACAGCACAGGGGCAGTACTCCTCCTTCAGCTTCTCCGGTTCTTCTCCTTGGCAACAGGTTTCTTGATTTCCCAGAAGTGATCTAATTTCCTAGGGGTCTGGGTCCCCTTTTTATACACAGTTTCTCTTTGTTCTCTGAAGGCAGAGAGGCCTCTGCCTAGTCCAAAACCAGTTCTGGTCAGTCCTGGAGCACTTTGTTTTCTGACTCCTTCTTTCCTTTGTGAGTGAGGGGCAGAGCCATCAGACGCCCGGCAGGAGGTGGAGCCAGCATTGTGGAAGGCAGGCACAGCCCTATTCAGACCCAGGTGCAACTCCTCCCTCCACTCTGGATGCAGATCTTTCTATTCAGCCCTGTGCTGACTCACCCTGTCTCCTGTAGCCACCCCCAGCCCCTGTCACTCAATCTCCAGACAAGGAATACACAACCTAGCAGAGGCAGGCTTGGAAGTTTAGGCAAGAAAATACCCACTTTCTAAAAGTGGTATTTTCAAACACAGAATGTTAAAACCAACTTCACTAAAAGATGTATTTTATCATTCTGAGTTCAGGCATACTAAATTCGTTTTTCTACCATGTTCCCTGGGTCAGTTAGGATTATAAGGTGTAATAATCAAACTGCCCATTCTGGCCTATGGAGAACAGGTAGCCTTGCAATAGTGAAAAACGAAAATGGCTGTAATTCACTATTAGGACATGCCACACACACCAGGGCATGTCCTACCTTATACTTACAATGCACCCTGCCCTTGGGCCTGATATGAAGATAAGGGAAGGTTTAGGGACTGGCAAGTGGGTGCACTTGCCAAGTCGACATGGCAGTCACAGACCGCACACAGGCTCTGCAATGGCAGGCCTGAGACACATTTTACAAGCTGCTTCTGTGGGTGGCACAACCAGTGCTGCAAGCCCACCAGCAGCATTGGATTTACAAGCCCTGGGCACACTCAGTGCACTGTACTAGGGACTGACAAGTAAACCAATCATCCAATCATGGAGTCACTAATCCATACATCAATTTACAGTAGGGAGCACTTGCACTGTGGCACTGAACAGCAGTGGCACAGTGCCCAAAAGCATCTAAAACCAGCAAAACATAAGAGGCAACAGCAAAAAAATGGAAGGGAGACCCACGCCAATGGTGCCAAGTCTAACAGATAGCATGTTGAATTCCTGTGTTTTTGCAAAGATCCATGTGTCTCCTGTCAGACAAGTTCTTATCTTGGTAAATAGTTCAGTAGATGAGGTGTCTGCTGCAACCATCTGCATTTAACCAGAAAGAAATGCGTGTGAATTCTTGGAGCTGTAACTCAAACATCTACTATTGAGTTGGGGAGTGGTTATCACACTGTATGGAGTGCAACCATGATTCAATGTGTATTATTTCTTGTGTCTATATTATAATTTTTGGTATACTTTACGACAACCATTGTTGTATATAATCTGTGCTGGATAGGCATTATATTGCCTTTGATTGTGTTGAAGGAATTATACAACATATCTGCAATTTCTCCAACACTTTCTGCTGACTTGTTTTTCTGGTATCCTCGAACACACTGCATCGAAAAATCCTCAGTAATTGCTAGAGTTTGAAGAAATAGACCTCCGGTAGGTGGTTGTATCTCTTGGAAACCTGCAGGCAGAGTATATCTTCATTCCCCCTGGTTGGCTGCTGACTCTGGAATCAAGATGCGATTGTCTGCATAGGTGCTGACATCTGACAATCACTGGATCACAGAATTCTTGAAAATAGGCATTACTGACTGTCCCTCTAGACAGAGTGGGCTACAGGCCTCATTTCTATTCTTGCTCTAAACACAGATCTGTTTTAAAGTGAAAGGCTTGACTGACGTCCCAAAAAACATACTAAAAGTCGGACAAAGAGCTGAAATCTAGGGGACTGGACTAATCACTATAGACAAAATCTATATGGTTTCCTTAGTCATGCAGTGATTCAATGCACAGCTGGATGGAAAACAGAGCCGCACAACAAGGGGTAGGGAGGGCTCACAGGGATTCCCATTGAGAGACAGAGAAAATTGTTACATGCCACAGGAGTCAGAATTCGAATCGGTGTATTGAACCAAATAGGCCATTTCTGCAAAATATTTGAAAAACCCTCAACATATTTTACTTTGCGAACTGTGCAGTGGCTTGCTTTAGGTTTTAACTCTGCTTTCTTTCTTCAAGAGAAATAATGCCAATGGTTCTTATGTCAGGTATTTCATGTAGCACACCCCTGGTTCCTAGTTTTGTTGGAGCAGTACATTGCTGACTGGCTTTTTTATTTACATATTTACATTAGAACTACACTTATTTACAATTTCATGAATATTGGCATGTAGTGTTTTGCCTGGAATCAAAGGTTGAGTACCCCACTAAACCACACGTCTTGTAAACTGTAACCATTCCAGATTTATGATTATTGATATCAGCATGGAATGAAGCCAGTAAATAAAGAACAGGTATCCCTTTAAAGCAATTTCAGGGTACCTCAGCGAAGACAACACCATTGCAGTTGGATGCTGTCTTGAAAGACCTTTACTTTTAGGTCTTGCCTTACAGCATCATAGGATAGTTTTCTCCACTAGGTGTTACTAATTCGTTCAAATATACATAGAGTGTGCTTTAGCTCTTCATATCACTCGCTCACCTGGTCCTATTAGCTGTCTGATGTATCCTTCCACCTTCAAGAAAATACGTCCTTTGGAGTGCATGATAAACTACCTTACATTTGAAAAGTTCACACTGTCATCACGTTGTTCGTCACATTCACTTCTCTATCACCTATATGCAGAAAGTATTCCTTTTCTGCTACTGCATTTCTCAGCACTGGCAAATCCAATAGGGCAGGCATTGATATGATAAATATAAATTCCCCATGCAGCGCATGAAAACACCATTTGTGAATGCCTGGGTTACACACAGTGCAAAAACAACAGTTGATGGACAGAATGCAGAACAATGTCATACATTCACCCCAGTACAGAGATCTGGGCCTAAATCCATCGTTTTTTTGCTCACCATGCCATTCCAGTTTGAACCCAGCCATATGCAAATCAGTCTTGACCCTGTGCCTCATGGGAACAGTCCAGCCCGAACTGCCAAGCCAGGTTCTCCCTGGACTGGAAACAAGCATCCTAGGACCGGTTTCGGGGTTTCACCCCTCTTCAGCCAGGATAGCTTGATTCCAGTGGCATGGAGACACGGGACCCACGTCTGGGCATACCCGTCCCACTCGGGGTGACGAATGCAAAAACAACAGTTGATGGACAGAATGCAGAACAATGTCATACATTCACCCCAGTACAGAGATCTGGGCCTAAATCCATCGTTTTTTGGGGTGGCATAGTGAGCAAAAGAATGATGGATTTAACCCAGATCTCTTGACTGGGGGTGAATGTTTTGATTGGTTCTGCATTCCGTCCATCAATTGTATGTCTTTTGCTTTCTCGCCCTAAGTGCGCAGGTATGTTCAGACGTGGGTCCTGGGCTCACTGTGCCACTGGAATCAAGCTATCCTGGCTGAAGAGGGGTGAAACCCCGAAACCGGTCCTAGGATGCTTGTTTCCGGTCCAGGGAGGACCTGGCTTGGCAGTTCGGGCTGGACTGTTCCCATGAGGCACAGGGTCAAGACTGATTTGCATATGGCCAGGTCTAAACTGGGGTGGCATAGTGAGCAAAAGAATGATGGATTTAACCCAGATCTCTTGACTGGGGGTGAATGTTTTGATTGGTTCTGCATTCCGTCCATCAATTGTGTGTCTTTTGGGTTACACACAGTGGCATATTAAAACCAGGCCTTTCACCTTGCCAATGCTTGTTTTATTTCGTTCCAAGCCCCTCTTTTCCGTCGGCGTTGGAAATAGCATGCTGACTCCAGAATGATTGACAGACAAATGGCCCGTTTCCTTCCCTCTTAACTTAAACAGGATATGTTTAGTGTCATAAAGCAAAATAAATGCTGGGAACAAGATAATATTTTGACTTGAAATGCTGAAGAGAATAGGATATCCGGCTCCAAAAGGTATTGTGGGGATTGAAAACAAAGCAGGGACGACCAGACTAGAATAAGCCTATGGATTGCTAGTGATACTCTGCAGGATGTTTATGTACTAATCATCTACGTTATATTCATAATCCGATGTTTCTTTCTTAAAATGGAGAGCATTGCATCCGTCTCCAAGTGAAGGAGTGCGCTTCCGGGCATCGGCGGAGCGTGTCATGTGGGCTCGAGATCAGCCATCCTTCGGCCTCAGTTTGGGCTCGAGCTTGTAGAGAGCCATCCGGGCTCTCTCAAACAGTGTTGCAGTTTACCACAGATGCACACCCCTCGGGGCGGGCTCGACCCGAGGGGATAAATAAACGGCGGGAGACCGCTCGGGGTTTTCGCGCCAACTAGCTATCCTACAGTGTGGTCGTGCAATTATTCCGTGGAGCCCAGCTACGGCCTACTGCCTTCTGGTGCCCCACGACACCGGCGACGAGGCCGGTCGGACCGGGACGTGTGCGCACATCACCTGCAGCGGCTGTTGTGCCCGCCCGCACTTCCCAGTGCCGTCGCTTACCCGCAAGTGGCGCCCACCCACGCGTCTCCTGGCCCAAAGGGAGCGTGTTCAGCTGGCGGCGCCCACTCCGGAGGACGACGCCGAATCCTGCTGCTGCTGCCCGCGCCTGCACGCGCCCGCCCACGCGTCTCCCAAGTCAGAGGGAGCGCGTTCAGCTGGCGGCGCTCGTCCATCGGCAGCGCAGGGGCGGGTGAGTGCGTCGCTGCGCAACCGCAGGGAAGGCTCCCGCTCGGCGGTGGATCACGCGCTACAGGCCACACCCCTGGGAGCGCCCCTGCTGCCTCAGGCCCCCAGGGCTGTGTGTAGCACCGCCTGACAAATAAATAAGGCGAGTTTAAAGGAGAAAATAGCACGTGTTCAACTGCAGCGTCTGCAGCAACAAAAACAAAAACAGGAAAAAAACAAGGGTGAAGAGGCCTCCTTTGAAACAGGACGAAAGGGGGACATCCTGACCTTAGCGACCACAAGGCCCAGAATACACCGGCACGCGGCCCCACAGCGGCGTGGGAGGCCCCAGCTCCGTCGCCTCACCGCGCCCACATCTGCAGTTACACTGCCCCGCACGCAAGCCACGGGACAAGGGGAACAAGGAGGGTCTCCCCTAGCAAGTGGCAGGCCACCGAGAGATAAGCAGAGCGGGAGGGCCACCTACAGCGCAGCTAGTCCCATCAGCGGATAAGGTGCGTAAGGCGTACCCAAGATGAGCAACAACCAAACGGCCAGCGCACAGGCTGGCGCTCAGGCTCAGGACGGAGGACAGGGTGCGCTGCCCCCCAGAAGCCATCACACCGCTATTGCTCCCTTGCCGCCATTCAGTGAGGCTTCAGACCCGGCTACTGCCACGCCGCGATGGAAGGCGTGGGTAGGGCGGCTGAATCTTTATTTTAAAGGGACAAGGGAAATGGACGGCACTGTCAAGCGGTCGCTCCTCATCTATTATGGTGGGCCCGAAATCTATGATCTGTTCGAGACGCTTCCGAACACCGGGAATGAGGATGACTACGACGCGGCGGTGAGGGCGCTCGATAGGCATTTCGATCCACAGCTGAATCCGGACTTCGAAAAGTTCAAGTTCCGAAGGGCCTCACAGACAGATTCGGAGTCTGTCGACATGTTCTATGCCAGGCTGCGCAAGCTGGCCAGCACATGCGCATTTGTGGCTCCGCAAACGGAAATCAGGGATCAGATCATCCTGGGCTGTCGCGTAAAGCTCTTACGAAAACTCATCCTGAGACAGCCAGGGATCTCACTGGACGATATCCTTGTCTTGGCATGCTCTCATGAGCTATCGGATGTCCGGGCAGAAGCAATGGAAGCCGCACTCCACACGCCCGTAGCTGCTCCAGGCACCCCAAGATACCCGGTCGTCAAAGAAGAAAGGGTAGAAGCCATACAGAGGCGCCCCGCCCAGGCCCGGCCAACGCAGCCGCCGTCGCGAGGCGGTCAGTGCGGATACTGTGGGGATGAACATGCCAAAACAGCAGTCTGCGGGGCGAAAGGCAAAACATGCTCCCGGTGCGGGAGGCTTAACCATTACGCCAGGGTCTGCCGGGGTGGACGATTCCGGCAGGGCCTGTCAAGACAGAGGAGCATCACGCAACGGGTACAGTAGGTATCCCTAGAGGATTCGCCCCCTCTCGAAGAAGCCAGGCAAGTGTGGGAAGATGAAGATGATGACGTCTTTGTGGTGTCTTATGTCAGCCGAGCGGACAGACGACGGAGGCCTCCCCCGATGTGCTCGGTGACAGTGGAAGGCACGGATGTGCGGGCCCTGATTGACACAGGCGCCTCAGTTAACGTCATGGACATGGAACAGTACGATCGCCTGTCACCGAGGCCCCCGCTCGAGCCGTCCACGGCGAGAATATATGTGTACGGAGGAACCGATCCGCTCCCGCTGAGAGGGGTCATCCAGGCTAAAATCGACAGCGGAGCGTACACCACGAACGCCCGTTTCCACATAACAGAGGGGCGGAAAGGAACCCTGCTCAGTTGCCACACCGCAGAGGATCTTTGACTGGTATTCTTTGCGAACCAGATACATGAATCACACGCAGAGGCCATACTGAAGGACTTCCCGGCACTCTTTACAGGTCTGGGGAAACTCAAGGGCAAACGGTTCCAGCTACATATCGACCCTGCGGTTAAACCGGTGGCACTCCGGCATAGGAGAGTGCCATTTAATCTAAGGCCACAAGTCGAAGAGGAGCTGAGAAAATTGGAAGAGCTGGATGTAATCGAAAAAGTCTCAGGTCCCATTCCCTGGGTGTCTCCGCTGGTGGTGGCCCCGAAACCCAAACAGCCGGGGGCCATAAGACTCTGTGTGGATATGCGCCTGCCCAACGTGGCAGTGAAAAGGGAACGACATATAACCCCGACAATGAAAGACATTGTGGCCGACCTCAACGGGGCCAAATGGTTCTCCAAATTGGACCTCAACGCTGGATATCATCAGCTGGAGCTAGAACTGGAGAGCCGGTACATCACAACGTTTTCGACCCACGTTGGCCTCCGGCGATATAAGAGACTCAGTTTCGGGATATCCTCGGCAGCTGAAGTTTTTCAGAACGCAGTAAGAGAGGTGCTGTCAGGGCTGCCAGGGGTGATCAATCTGAGCGATGATATCCTAGTCTTCTCAAGCACGCTGGAAGACCATCACAAGCATCTCCGTGCGACGTTGAAGAGGCTGGAGGACTCTGGGTTGACGTTCCACAAGGCGAAGTGTTCGTTCTATCAGGACACCGTGGAATTCTTCGGCTATGTATTTACGAGGGAAGGGCTCCGAGTGGACCCGAAGAAGGCAGCCGCCATCCGGGTGGCCAGCACACCGAAAAATCCCACGGAGGTGAGAAGTTTTCTGGGCATGGCAACGTACTGTGATTCATACCAAATCTCGCAACGTTGTCGGAGCCCCTCCGGACCCTGACGAAACAGGGGCAACCATGGGAATGGTCGAGTGCGGCCAACAAGGCGTTCAACGACATCAAGGAGAGGTTGCAGGACAAAGCGATCATGGCATATTTCCATCCAAAGAAACGCACTGAATTGATCGTGGATGCTAGCCCCACGGGTCTAGGAGCGGTGCTCCTACAGGAACATGACCCAGAAGTATGGAAGCCGGTGGCATATGCGAGCAAGGCCCTCACGGACACCGAGACCAGGTATGCTCAGATAGAGAGGGAGGCTCTCGCCATCAAGTGGGCCTGCAGGCACTTCCATCTGTACCTGTGTGGCCAGGACTTTCAAGTGGTGATGGATCATAAGCCTTTGATCCCGCTCTTCGCTGGGTCGTCACGGTTGGCGCCCCCAAGGATTGAGCGGTGGGCCGTGCAGCTGCAAGCGTATCAGTTCAAGGTCGTGTACCGACCCGGAGCACACAACCCTGCCGACTACCTATCACGCCACCCCGACCCTTCCTCCCCCATGGACCCGTCAGCCGAGGAAAGGGGCACGGAAGAGTTTGTGAAGATGGTCTCACAGCACGCATGCCCGAAGGCCATGACCCTAGAGGAAATCGGACAGGCCACGGCGGAAGACGGGACGCTGTCAAGGGTGAAAGGAGCTCTGGAGGAGAACACGTGGGCCCACTTCATGGATGGAAGTCGCCTACTACGACCGGAGGTTGGACATGACCGACAGCAGCTCTGGAGGGTGCGGCATGAGCTCAGTGTGGGGGAGCATGGTGTCGTCCTGAGAGGACACCTCGTTGTGATACCGGAAGCCCTACAGCAACGCATTCTGGAGCTCGCTCACGTGGGCCATCAGGGCATGGCCAAGACTAAAGCTAGATTGCGCCAAAAGGTTTGGTTCGCGGCCATGGATACTAAGGTGGACGAGATGGTCCGAAGTTGCCATGAATGTACCATCACAGGGGGGGACCCCCCGACGGCGCCAGTAATCATAGAGGATCTGGTCAAAGCTCCCTGGACCCATGTCAGTCTCGACTTTGGGAGTTTCCCAGACGGCCGTCAGATGCTGGTTGTGGTTGACACCTTCTCGAAATTTCCAGTGGTGGAAGTCGTGGGGTCAACGGCGTTTTCCGACGTGAAGAAGGCCTTGGACAGGACATTTGCCATGTTCGGGCTGCCCGAGGAGATCAAATCCGACAATGGTCCTCCATTCCAGGGCAGGGAGTTTCAGGAGTATCTAGAGAGCAAGGCCATCCGACACCGGAAGATCACGCCACTCTGGCCACAAGCCAATGGGGAGGTGGAGCGGCTGATGAGAACTCTCAACAGGGCCCTGCGCATAGCAGTAGAACGAGAGGAGAATGCGGAAGCAGCTCTGGATCAATTTCTCGGAGTGTACCGACTAATGCCTCACAGCACCACTAGGTGTGCACCCTCGCACCTGATGTTTCTGCGGCCACCACGAGACAGTATACCAGCTGACCCGACGTGGGCTCCCCCAGTGCGAGACGATGAAGCCGTTCAAGCCCGCAGAGAAATCACAAACCGGAAGGCCAGTGAGACCCGGAGGGCTCAAGAACCCCGAATCAGTATCGGAGACCGAGTGGTAGTCAAAGATCGACACCCTGGGTGGAAGTTCCGAACACCGTTTGAGCCCGAAGCATGGACCGTAACGGAAGTGCAAGGAACGATGGTCACGGCGCGAAAAGGACACCTCCAAGTCACAAGAAATGTGTCGTGCTTCAAGCGGCTCGCCGGGGGTGGCCAAGACAGTGAAGACTGTGACAACCCGGCAGAGAGTCCCAGCGCGCTACCTCCGGAATCCCCCAGGGCTGTCGGCCTAGTCCCCGAAGGAGGGGAACAGAGAAGCCATCACCGGCCCTGACGTGGCCGTTTCTGAAGACAAGGTTGGCTCACCCGCGGGTGTCCCGGATGGCGTCGAGAGCATTGGTGTTCCCAGGAGCCAGAGATACGGCCTCCGGGCAAACCCGGTGCCGAGCCAAAAGTTCAAGAACTTTTTGTATATGTCCCCATGAACAGTACGGACTTTGGTGATGTTAACCAAAAGAAGGAAGGGATGTAGAGAGCCATCCGGGCTCTCTCAAACAGTGTTGCAGTTTACCACACATGCACACCCCTCGGGGCGGGCTCGACCCGAGGATAAATAAACGGCGGGAGACCGCTCGTGGTTTTCGCGCCAACTAGCTATCCTACAGTGTGGTCGTGCAATTATTCCGTGGAGCCCAGCTACGGCCTACTGCCTTCTGGTGCCCCACGACAGAGCTCTCATTATCTCGATGGAAAACGTTGCCCAGGGCCTGGTAAAATTACAGAATCTCTTGCTAATTGCTCTGACCTTTATCTGGGGCGTAATGTATTCATAGAAGGCTCCTCATTTTAGCAGCGCAGGCTCTCTTTGTCCTTCGACTACAATTAGTTCCCTTTCAAATAAAAAAGAATAATTGATAATCCATACTGATCTATCATTGTATGTTCGTACCACGGCCCCAGGTGCTCAGAGGGCTCGGAGCTTTGAAAATGGAAAGGACTGTATAGAGGAAATAAATATGCTTGACGTGGCATAGTGCATTCTGAAGGTCATTGGGGCGCCTGCGTGTGTGTGTATTATGACCTAAACCGGCCAATCGGTGAGAGTAATTTATTGATAAAAGTTTGAAAACAAATGTTCCTTCTGAAAATGTTTTGTCCATCTGAAGGAGCCACATTTTTTAATTGCATGTGAATGTGGGCACAATATGGAGCAATTATTCTTTGCCTCTTACGACGAGGCGTTATTTCTCTATAACCCAGTGTTAATGCCATCTGTTTAGGGTGTTAACTGCTGTTAATTTCCCAGCCTGCACAAAGGGCCTATGACGAACAATTAACAGCTGCGTGCAGTAGGTTATTTTATACCCATGTCCTATATTTTACTAAATACAGGTAGGAAACTGAACCAGGCCAATTGTCTTTGTCCTTCACCCTCCTCATGAAACTTGGAGTGCATTGACAACAGTAGATTATGAAGGATTTCTAAATCTTCTTACTCGCAAAGCCAATTTGCATCTTTCCATAGCAGGCGCAGATAATTTCGTAATGTTATATATATTTTTTTAAACATATTTTATTCGTCAATTTGTACATATAACGCAGGGCTCTGCACACCAGAGACATCTGCCAAATCAGACTGTGCTTAGGCATGGTAACAATCGACTTTTGGTTTGCCAAATCAACTATGCATAACAAAAACACATTAAATATTACTAATCCCCCCAACTCCCTCCCTCCCTCACCCCCCTAATGATCGCACTGATACCACAGACTCTTATCCACCGCCTTGATGTACGTACAAATATCCTGAATACCAATATACTCGCCCTCCCAGCTCCCCCTCCCTCCACCTTCACAGACCCAGAATCTCAACCCGGTAACTATGGCTCCACCCTCACTGGCGGTTCCAACCATAGGCCCCGGTACTCCGCCCATCGTTGCCATATCTTATAATGATTACGCGGGCATCCCCTGGCTACAAAGATAGGTTGCTCCAGCCCCATACAAAAATCTAATCCATTTTTCCAGGCAGCCACCGATGGGGCCCGCACCGCCTTCCACCCCTTAGCAATGTCTCGCTTCGCCAGTGTAAAGCCCAACACCAAAAGATGTCGTTTGCAAGCGTTGCCACCTATTCCTGCCATAACATGCAGCAGGGCCAACTGCGGTGTGCGTGGAAGCTCCCATCCCAAGACTTCAGAGAGACGTAATGTTATATTTTGATCAATAATGCAGTTTTTCCATTTTTTGAGCTCTGTAAATATGAGATGTTTCTATTCGTTTTCAACCTTATTAAGATTAAAGGCTGAGTTGGCCCTGTCTGGATTCGAACTTGTGACCAGTAGGTTACACTCAGAAGCCAGCAGCAAGCGCTTAACTCACTTAGCTATCTAGCCAACCGATTGGGCAGAGGAGGGATATTTTGGGCATGCCTTTGCACCTGTAACATGATCCATCACTTTTAGTGTGATTTAGCATAAAACATTCGGTGATTCCTATGTATGGGTGCTCACAAACATGCAAGAATAGTTGTTCCAGGGTGTTGGAAAATGGCCCTCTCTGGAGGGTCACCACAAACTTTTTGCCTTCCTCCTCCTCTTTTTCTGACCATCTTTTTGTTGGCTTTAGGACTTTGGGCACTTCACCGCTGCTGACCAGTGCTAAAAGGCATGTGCTCTCTCTAAAAATGTTATAATTGGTTTACACCTGTTTGGCACATCTGATTTACTTGTAAGTCCCTTGTAAAGTGGTCTACCATATACCCAGGGCCTGTAAATTAAATGCTACTAGTGGACCTGCAGCACTGATTGTGCCACCCACAGAAATAGCCTTTCAAGCCTGTCCTAGGCCTGCCACTACAGGGCCTGTGTGTGCAGTTTACTACCACTTCGACTTGGCATTTAAACCTACTTGCCAAGCTTGAAGCTCCCCTTTTATTACACATATGTCACCCCTGAGGTAGACACTAGGTAGCCATAAGGGCAGGGTGCTGTTTAAGTGAAAGGTAGGACATGTACTTTTACATTTTACATGTCCTGGTATTGACAAACAGCCTATTTAGTTTTTCACTACTGTGAGACCTACTCCTCTCATAGCTTAGCATTGGGAATTCCTTAATGCACATTTAAGCTGTAAATCCTGATCAGAGAAGAGTAGCTTTTTCATGTTTCATATGTTTGGAATGGTAATGACAAATCCTCCTTACTGGTGAAGTTGAATTTGACATTACTGTTTTAGAAATGCCACTTTTAGAAAAAGGACATTTCTCTGTGCTTATAACTCTGTGTGCTTTGCAGTCTGTCTCCAATACATTTCTGGACTGGGTGAGAGCTACACTTTGTGCATTCCCTCTAGACAGCCACAAAAACAGGAGGGTGAGGCTCATCTGCATTCTGAGCACTCATCTACATACATCTGAATTCTGATGGGTCTTCCTGGGCAGGGGGGAATGGGAGGGGCTGACACACTTCAATAGGTATTGTCCTGTCCACACACAAAGCACTGATTCCCCCCCCCTTTCCCCCACAGATAGCCTGGCAGACAGGACTGGGTTGAAAGGGATCCGTGTTCACTTCTGAGAGCTGCTTTCAAGTCACCCCCTACATCAAATGCACTTTTGGTTGTAAGTACTGGTTCTTTGTCCCCCTAAAATCAGACACTTCTGGATCTTGAGCTGAACCTCTGTCAGAAGGACTGGTGTGCTCCTTAAATGACTCAACGGACTGCTTTTCTGAAAGGACTGCTTTTCTGCTTGTTGCCCTGCTACCTGCTGCTCCCTGACTCTCCTGAAGGAGAGCTAGACTCTGCATTCACTCCATGTGATCTCCAAAAGCTTCTTGGCTTGCCTTCTGTTACTTGAGACTCAGGGTATCAAAGTCTCTACCCCTGCGCCTGGCTCACTGGAAGTGGCCCTGATACTTGCAACACGGATTTCGATGCATCTCCTGTCTTCGTGTGGCAGAACTTGTGCACCGACCCGGTTGCGTGAGTAAAATCGGCACATAGCCTCAGAACCAGCGCTTTGCCTCCAGAGAACGATGGATCGGACCGAGTTTGCCACCACTGCAGCTTGGTGAGATCAACGCATCCCCTCGACTGTGTGGCAGAATCCGACGCATCACTCAACGCCTCTTGACTCTGGCACTCATCTTTGGAACTGATGCATCGCCTTCACTGCGTGGAGAAGCTTGACGCATCATGCGCCTGCGGTAATCGACATCGATGCATTTCATTGCCTGCGACCAGAAAAGTTACTTTGTTCACCAGGGTCTGCATGGGTCCTGTAGCCGGCCTGTGCTTTCACAAGGTCGGGCCGAACTTTGACTTTACCCTGGTCCAGCATGACCTGAAGTAACCTTTTTAGTGCTACTTGCTTCTAAGCCATATGCTGCATTTATTCCTTTAAGATTCAATATCTCAACTTCTATACACTGGATTTTTGTTGTTTTGCTCTTGTTTTGTTCAGAATATAATCTACCTGTGTGGATTCTTTTTGTGGTGTATTCATTGTGTTACTGTGTGTGTTGCACAAATACTTCACACATTGCCTCTTTAGTTTAGCCTGACTGCTCTGTACCAAGTTACCAGAGGGTGAGCACAGGTTAACGTTTAGTGTGTATCTTACTTATCCTGACTCGAGTGGTGGTTTCTGCCTGGCCTTGGTGAATACCTCAGCCAACCAAGTATCCCATTTCTAACACAGGGCCTAACACAACCCTCTGAAGCCCCTGTGGTGGGTGCAGGGGAGCCCCCATTCAACATAAAGCCTCTGAATAGCTATGATCTATGGAGTTTCCGGGCCTCCTCACCACCTTCTGCAAAGGGGGCACATCATCTTGCATCAGGCCTCTGAGTTGTTCACAGTGATGATAAAGCTGGCTGCCACAGTCATATGATGGCAAGTCATTTTGTGGACTTTTAAATGGCACTCAAACTAAACATATACAATCCTTTTTTATTGTATTTAAAGTATGTATCTTGTCATCTATGTGGTCCTAACCCATCAACCCTCAATCTCTCACCTGTAGTTACTGGACAGTTAAATCTCTTCGAGGCCACTGAAGGGACAGTATAAAGGACAGGCCTGAACCTAACAATAACACCCATGCTCTTTATGTATCCTGCTGGTGGTTCAATGAACTAATGCTTTCATTGCATGGACCTTTGACTCCATGGTCAAAGGTTTTGCTGGCCCACCCAGCTATGACACTTCATAGGTCGATAAATTGAGTACCCTTGAATTGGGTAACACCACATAGTAGTTGTATGTAAAAAGCACCAGTGAAACTCTATGGTGACCAATACCTCAGCAAATGAACACATAGTTATCTTCATTCGACTAATCTCCTCCATGAAAAAGTAAATATTCCCTCCTTTCTTCCTTCTTCACATACTTTTGAAGCAGGCTTGCTACCCTACATGCTCTCCTTTTTTTGTGCTTAGAAAACTCTTAAGTGCCCAAACTCTTCCACTATGTATGGCAGTAGGGGCAGTAGGGAAATATTAAGAGTGTAGTGGACATTTTTACCTCATAGGTCATTTTACTCTCTGTAAGTCTGACTAGTAAAGCATTGCAAGGAAGGCTCTCTGTTAGGAATGTGGGATGATGGAAATTTATGACTTCCAAAATGTCAACAAATTCAACAGAGAACTTCGGCAGATTTCCACATTTTCGCAACGATTTTCATATGCACATATCACTATTGGGTGCTAAAAATGGTACTGCACTAAATACACGTTTTTTTAACATTGTTAACATTTTTCTCCTTTGAAACACTATTGTGCAAAAAAATCTCTGCAAATTGTCGGTATTGAAGAATAAAATCTGCAGAGGTTTTGGTGGGAGTTTTCAGGATAGGAGAATGGCACAATATGCCAGTAGCATGAATTGTGCTCCTTACTCTTTTTTTGGCTCTGAAAGAGTGCTCTGGCCTACTGTTTAACTGTAAATCCCCTGGCATTTGAAAGACTGTTCATGGCCCTTTTTTTTATTAACTTTGTGTGCATCATCCTCTTGTTTTTTGTTTTTTTTTGGTTCACATTTTTCCTGTACACTCAGTCTCGCCTACTAGACAGTGCATGCCTGTCTGTTGCAATACATATTGTTAGTTTACAGTGGGATTAGAGGCCACCTATTATTTATCATTGGTTTTCATTGTCACTATCATTTGCTTGCTTCTTATTTGTTAGCTTGTGTGGGTGATCCTTCCTCTTCTTGTGTTTGTCCCTCCACTGCAGCAGAGATGCATTACATGTGCCCTTCCGCTGCAAATTTTTCATGCACTCCTTTTTAGGTGTCACCAGAGACAGTGAGTTGGAAATTGGGTTACTGGTTGAGGGGGATGAAACCCTACTCCAGAAGCAACCACAATCTCTGCCAGGATGAAACACAAGCAAATTCCAAATTAACCTGTGCTTAACCCTCTGGTAGCTTGGCCCAAAGCAGCCAGGCTTAAGTTAGAGGAAATGTGTAAAGTAAATAAGCAGCACTTCAAATAGTAATAAAGTGAAAACACAACACAAGAAAAATCCCACACCAAATTAGAAAAATTGTGTAAAATGTAATACATTATTTGATACCAAAATGACACAAATCTAACGAGTAGAACCAGAGATATGGAATTTTAAACATTTAAATGAAAATAGTGCCTAAAAGCACAACACGCCAAAGGTGGTTATTTGGTCGAACCAAGAGCCCAGGAACCTACAATCACAGCCTGGTGTGTCACAGTGGAGAAGGTCATGCCCTCTGTGTTCTTTCACTGAAGTACACTGCTTCCCCCTCAGACAGATAATACCGGCTGTGCTTCTGCCCTCCCAGAGATGCTGCAGAGGGAGTGCGCAGATGAGCAAAGTGGCCACTCCTTTTTTCTGCTCCACAAGGACTTCACATTTTTACAACATCATAATTTTTCAGTTCTCGCCTACGAGAGCTTTTAACTGTAAATAGCCTCTTCTGGACCATGGTGCTTTAAATGGGAAGCAAAAGCTGGGGGAGTGTCTTTAAAAAGGGCCTGGCCAAAGTAATTACGGGCATGACTTAAAACATGTGAACGACAATCCTGTGCTTTATATCACATGCTTCCTGGCCAGCATTTAGGTGCCTCTTTGTGAGTTTTCTGCTATTGCATCCAGACATGTCACACAACACACATATGCCTAAAACAAGCAAGATTCAGTTGACTTTGTGAGTGCTTGTCAGTAGTTTGATATAAATGAGTAACAACAATTTTGTTGTATATAATTAAAATAATTATTTACAAATGGTACGTATGTGGCGATTACTATGTGCATACTGGAGAGAGGCCAAGGAGTGTATAAGCATGTAATTTGAACGCTGTTATGGCACACTGACTCTCAGTGCCTTCAGCCTCCACTCCAGAGCTCTCAATTGTGCCCCATCATGAACACCCTCCCAAAACCAGAACTCACCCATAAATGTGACTCAGCTCACATGTACCACAGAAGCATGGGAAAATCCAACAGCTCAGCCTTTTAGAGTTGAGACCTCTTAGCTTTGACAGACACTGCCAACGATCCTTCACCATTAACAGCGCCCCCACGACCGCCGAGGCCCACCGGACGCCCGCACCACCGAAGCCCTGACCTGCATCCTCCTCAACGTGCGCTCCCTACACAAACACGCCTTAGAGATCTGGGACCTGATCGACACCCTCTCGCCCGACGTCGCCTTCTTCACGGAAACCTGGACAAACACCACCTCTGGCCCGACATCGCTACCGCCATCCCCGATGGATACAAGATACAGAGAAAGGACTGCCCACACCGCCCAGGAGGAGGACTCGCCATCGCACACAAGACCTCCCTCCGTCTCGCCACCTCCAGCACGAGCGACCCCCGCTCCAACACAGAACACCTCCACTTCCAGATCCAGACCAGCCCCAGGACCACACTATGCGGCACCCTCACCTACAGACCCCCGGGACCTCGCACCCAGTCCGCAACAACCATCGCCGACCTCGTCGCACTCCACGCCATCACCTCCACGGACTACATCCTACTCGGAGACCTGAACTTCCACCTCGACAACCTCTGCGATCCCAACTCCACCACCCTCCTTGACAACCTCTCCAACCTCGGACTGAAGCAGCTTGTCACCTCCCCCACGCACAGAGCAGGACACACTCTCGACCCCATCTTCGCAGGAGGGACAAACATCTGCTTCAGCCACACCACGCAGCCCCTCTGGACGGACCACCACTGTGTACACTTCACCTTCAACACCACCACCGCACCCAAACCCGCCCCGCGCCCGCCACGAAGGAACTGGAGCAAGATCACAGAGGAACACCTCAACACCACCCTACTCCTGGACCCCCCCAGCTCCACGGCCGACGCCAACTCCGCAGCAAAAGAACTGCACCGCTGGATCTCCAGCTGCGCCGACAAGCTTGCACCCCTCCGCCACCCCGCCAAACAACGCCCCCTGAAGGCCGCCTGGTTCACCACCGAACTCCAAGAAGCCAGGCGCTCCTGCAGACGCCTCGAGAAGACCTGGCGAAACCAGAAAACCATAGAAAACCTGAACAACCACAGGAACGCCCTGAAGGAATACCACCAGCGGATAAGAGACACAAAGCGGACTTTCATCAAGAACAAAATCCACACCAACACAACCAACTCCAAGGAACTTTTCAACGCCATACAGCAACTCACCAAACCCCCCAGCGAAGCCACAGACGTCACACCATCCCAGGAACTCTGCAACAAGCTCAGCTCCTACTTCCATCTGAAAATAAAAGCCCTCTACGACAATTTCAGCGAACAGACGACGGACACCAGCCCACTCCCCACCGCCAACAACTAGCCGACCGTCACTACCTGGAATCCCGCCACCGTTGAACACATCACCGCGACCATGAAAAACACCCACTGAGGAGCCCCCACGGACCCCTGCCCACCGCACATCTACCATAGGGCCGCCGCCGCCGCCATCGCACCCGAACTAGGATGGACCATCGACGCCTCCTTCAAATCTGGCATCTTCCCAGACGACTGGAAGCGGGCGGAAGTCAAGCCCCTCCTCAAGAAGCCCACGGCCGACCCGACGGACCTGAAAAACTTCCGGCCCATCTCTCTGCTCCCTTTCGCTGCCAAAGTCACCGAGAGACTTGTGAACACCCAGCTGACCGCCTTCATCGAAGAGAACTCCATCCTAAACTCCTCCCAGTCCAGATTCCGCAGCAACCACAGCACTGAGACCGCCCTCCTCGCCGCCACCGGTGACATCCGCATACTACTCGACCAGGGACACACCGCGGCCCTCATCCTACTAGACCTCTCCGCAGCCTTCAACACTGTCTCACACCGCACGCTCGCAGCCAGACTTCACGACGCTGGGATACGAGGAACCGCCCTCAACTGGATCCGATCCTTCCTCTCCGGCAGAACCCAGAGGATCAGACTCCCTCCCTTCCTCTCCGAACCCACAGAGATCAACTGCGGAGTACCCCAAGGTTCATCGCTCAGCCCCATGCTCTTCAACATCTACATGGCCCCCCTCGCCGCCATCGTCAGTCAGCATGGGCTCAGCATAGTATCATACGCCGGAGAGGTGTGGTGCAGCGGCCAGTGCAGCTGACTTCGGAGCACAGGGCTCACGGTTCGATCCCCGGCTGCGGCAGCTCAGCTCAGCACCATGTGACTCTGGGCAATAGCTCACTTAATTTCCACGACGGCCCCCAGCGCCTTGAGACCCGTAAGGGTGAGTAGTTCGCGCTTTACAAATACGGATTTTTACATTTTTTACGCCGACGACACCCAGCTCATCCTCTCCCTCACGACGAACCCCGAAGACACCAGACTCTGCTTCCAGGAAGGAATGAAGGACGTCGCGGCCTGGATGAAAGATAGCTGCCTGAAGCTCAACTCGGAGAAGACGGAGGTCCTCATCCTAGGACCCTTCAACTCCGCCTGGGACAACACCTGGTGGCCCTCCGCCCTCGGGAGTCCACCCACCCCCACAGACCACGCACGGAACCTAGGCATCATCCTTGACTCTGCCCTCACCATGACCCGCCAGATCAACTCCGTCGCCTCCACCAGTTTCAACTGCCTTCGCATCCTCCGAAAGACCTTCAAATGGATACCCCCCGAATGCAGAAAGACCGTCACCCGCGCACTCATAACCAGCAGACTGGACTACGGCAACGCCCTCTACGCGGGAATCAACAGAACTCTTCTACACAAGCTCCAAACCATCCAGAACGCCGCATCCAGACTCGTCCTCGGGACCCCACGGCACGAGCACATGACCCAACATCTACGAGACCTCCACTGGCTCCCAGTCGAGAAGAGAGTAACCTTCAAACTTCTCACCCACGTCTACAAATCCCTCCACAACATCGGACCCAAATATCTCAACGAGAGAGTCTCCTTCCACATACCCAAAAGGAACCTCCGCCGACCTCGCCCTGGCAGAGACCCCCCGCATCCGCAGAAACAGAGCAGGCGGAAGAGCCTTCTCCTACATTGCAGCCAAGACCTGGAACGAGCTCCCAGTCAACATCAGATACTCCCCAAACCTGCGCACCTTCAGGAAGAACCTCAAGACCTGTCTCTTCGACTGAACCGGAGCTGCACCCCCTCCCCTCCCCCCAGCGCCTTGCGACCCTCACGGGTGAGTAGCGCGCTTTATCAACCCCTGATTGATTGATTGATTGATTGATTTAACAATTTCAATGCAAAATTGCACTAAAGCAAAAAGAGTTTACAAACATTAACAAATTCAAAGTCGTAACTTTAGTAAAATATGCACTGTGTGTACAGTAACTAATTGCTAAAACCATTAGCAAAGCCAATAGGTCTCAAATGTGAGAACTATTGGCTTTGCCAATGCTTGTTTTTTGTGCTGGCGGGAGTATTGTTGGCAATGGCAACAAGGTGGGTGAGATTTTTAGAAACTGAGGAAGTTTTCCAAACCACAGAGACTCCCGCCCATACACAAACACAAATCCAGTGCAACAAACTCCCTTCCTCTACTCCCTCCCCCGGGCCTGGAATGCATCTAGCACTGCCTCATATAAAACAGTTAAGAAAATACAAATACCTAAAAAAAAAATGATGCATGCCACAGCACTCTCCCATCAGCTCATTTAATAAAAATATAAAATATCTGGCTTTCCAAAAAATTGGAGCTAATGCTGTACATCTTGTGATACTTTAATGATCAAGCTTAAGATCAGTTTCTGAGAGAGTTTTAGAAAAGATCTCAGAATTGATCTTTGCCCACTTTCTTGTGGTAATCATATGATTAGACTTGGTGGTGGGTGTAAGCTCGCGTAATGGCATAGTAAAAGCTACCAGGTAGTGGTCTGACCAGGGCACTATTAACGGCGTGTCGACCTTAATGGTGGAAAAGTTTGCAAATGTCGGGTCTAAAGTGTGGCCTGATTGATGGGTAGGAGCACCCACTTTTTGAATTAAGTTAACTGTTTTGAGCTCCCTACTTAGTGTAGGGTGAAATGTTGCATGGGTAAAACTGCAGAAAAAACTTTGAACTTTGCAAACTTCACGAAGGGTCTTAATCAGTATCTTTGCAAAATGGTACAAGAGGGAAGTATTAGTTATAGCCACATCTCTACCCTTAGGCTGGATCATGCGAACTGCTTGGTAATACTTCTACTGCTCGGAATGCATTTGCACTTGCGCGCTATATCTCACCACGCTGTTTTGCAATAGAATGAGCATTATGTTTTGTTTGTAAAAAATATCACAAACCATCTAAAAAATAAATGACTAGGTACCAAGCAGGCCAGAAGGATGAAAACTGGTTACATGTAGCACTCCCAGTGCCTGTTCGCCTCTCTGTTTTCTTTAGGTTTTTTTTTTATTCAGAAGGGTCTACATTCAAATAAAACGATTTACATATATCTGGGCATAGCATGTCACGAAAAGGGAATTCAGAGATGCACGATTGTCTATATAACTCTTTTGAACTTTTGAATTCTGAATTAAAGGTTGTAAATAATTACTGAAATATTGACAATAGATAAAGGTTGCAAGCAGTTTTTGGGGATAATTTATCATTTGATATGTGTACAAAAATATAAAATTAGCAAAAAAAGTAACATTGCAAGATAACATTTGCATGCGTCCAGTTTCAGGAAATCCCAATAAACTGTTTGCACACACCCGGCTTCAGGGGAACAGCATTTGTCCTATGGTACTGTCACAAGAAAACATAAATGTCCAATTTTAGATGAAGTCTCTGTCTACTGGTTTCAGCTTCAGCTTTTTTCTCTTCACAGGGAAATTTAGCTTGAATCAAAAGTGATGACTTGCTTGAATTAATGGCAACCACTAATACTTACTCTGGGCCCCAGTCCAATCCAGGTTTCTGATCTGTCTGTGCTATTACAGACAGAAACCAGCCATATGCAAATCAGTCTTGCCCAGACGAGGACGCCATTGAACAGCCTGGCATAGGACTCAAGCTGCTCGTTATTGTTTAGTCCTAACAAGGATGAAACAAGTCACAGGTTGCTTGGGGTGTCATTTAGAAAGGACGTGGCTTAGCAATTCAAGCTGAACTGTTCCTATAGGAGCTGGACCAGTGGTGATTTGCATATGGCTGGTCCCAGTCTGTAGCAGCACAGAGAGCATCATAAGGATGGACTGTGTAGATTGCGCTGGACTGTTTCTATTGGAGAGGGCAAAGGGTCCCTGTCTGGTACACTGAGCCAAAAACCTATAGACTGGAATGAGGCTAATAGTCATTCCCAAAAGGCTGAGATTGTTTAAAGCATTCCATTTATCACTTGTTTGTTTTCCTCATGAGAAAAGTTAACCTGCTAAAACATTTATTTATTTATTTTTATTCATACCATTTATACCCACCGGTGTGTCCCCACGCTATGATACTAACCCCGTAAGAAGTAGGGAGAAATGGGAGGGGAAAAGGGAGATAATCTGAAGTCCTAAATGAGCAAGATGGTAGAGAAAGGCAGAGCTAAACAGTCCCTGTCTGAATACAGAAAAGCCAGGTTTTAAGTCCCTTGCAGAAAGTCCTTTCCATAGGTTCTGCTCTCAAATTAGGCAGCAAGGCGTTCCACGTTTTGACTGGTAGATAGCTAAAGGATCAGGCTCCCATCCTGGCCCTCTTCACTCTTGGCACCCTTACAAGGTGAGCCTGTATGGATCTTAGATTACGTGAAGATGTGTAGGGTGTTATCATGGATCGTAAGAAGCTAGGGCCTTTGTCCATCATGATTCTATGGCAGTAACACATGGCTTTATATATAATCCTCTTCTCCACTGGCAGCCAGTGTAGAGTAGTCAGAGCTTTTGAGATAGATGCTCTTCTCCAGAGATTTAGGACAAAGCGGGCAGCAGCACTTTGAATGCGTTGGAGTTTAGTCAGACTCCCTTTGGTGGCCCCCAGATAGAGGATGCTGCAATAGTCTATTTGTGACGTAACTAGGGCATGTACCACTGTTATCCTGGCCTTTATAGGTAGTAGGTCCAGGAGTTTCCTTAAGACTTTAAGGGTCCCGAAACACTTGCCGGCTACACTCCTTATTTGACTCTCAAACAAGAGTTTGGGATCAAACCACACACCCAAGTTTTTGGTTTTAGCTGTCGGGATAGTGGTTTGGCCCAAGGCCTCAGGCCACTAGGTCGATGACCAGATGGAAGGTTTTTTCCCAACTATCATTACCTCTGATTTATTGCCATTACCTTTTAGGCAGTTATTGGTCATCCAGGAGGCTAGCTCTTCTAGGCATAAAGAAAATTGTGCCGCAGCTGCGTCCTTTGATAGAGTTACTATGAGCTGCGTATCATTCGCATATGACACAATTTTTACATAGTGTTTTTCCACGATTTCCGCTAGGGGACCAATATATAGGTTGAATAGGGTTGGGCTCAATATTGAGCCCTGTGGAACCCCTTGCGTAAGAGGGATACTGTCTGACATATGCGGATGCTGGGCAACTTGAAAGCTCCGAGTTAGAAGGAAGGAGGTCAGTCATCCATCGTAATGCTGTACCCCTGACCCTGCACCGTCTTAACCTCTGAAGGAGTAGGTTATGCAATACGTGTCAAAAGCCACACGTAGGTCGAGTAGCGCCAGAGCGGCTGTTTGTCCTTCATCAGCATACCGTCTCAAGGTTTCGGTGGCGAGGAGCAGGGCTGACTCCATAGAGTGGGAGGCCCTGAAACCCAATTGAGTAGGGTGGAATAGATCATTCAAATTGATATAATTTGTGAGTTGATTATTCACAGTTTTCTCCGTAATTTTTGCGAAGAATGGCAGAAGTGAGGTGGGACGTAGATTCTCTAATTGCATGGGATCAGCAGAAGGTTTTTTCTGCAAGGGGAGTACTATCGCATGTTTCCATTTTCACGCGATTTCGCCTGAATGAAAGGACAGAGAAATCAGCTGTTGTACGTAAGAGAGGATAACCTCCATCCCTTGCACCAGAATTTTAGGTGAAGCCGGGTCTAGAGGGGACCCTGATTTAATGCTCGTGGACAAGCTCTTTAGGTGTTCCAGAGTTGGGGTCCTAAATTAATTGAGACTGTTCTCCTTTGGAGAATCATCAAAGAAAATATCTAGATTTAAACAATTGCGAGCTTCTATCTGAAAGGTGTCCTATATCATAGCTACTTTAGAAATGAAGAAGGCGGTGATATTGTTACAGCTTTCTAGAGATGATAATACTGGGGCAGCAATGCGTTCTAGGGAGGACAGTGAGTTAAGGCTAGAGAATAGTTATTTGGGAGAATTATAAGCATTATCTATTTTTATGGTGTAAAAGTCACAGCATGTTGTCCTAATGAGCACATGGTACTGTTTAAGTTCGTTTTTATACCTAGCTCTGCTGGTTGGACAGTAGTCCTTTCTCCAGGTGCGCTCCTAGCGTTTACAGGTGGTTTTTTTGCTGCAATTAAAACATCATTAAACCAAGGGGTGGAATTCCGGGACCTGGATTTGTTCTTAGTAGTCAAAGGGGCTATCTTATCACGGACTCCTGATATCCATTTTTCCAGCTTCAGATTAGTGGTATTAACATACTCCCCAAGCTTAAGATCAGTTTCCGATATAGTTTTAGAAAAGATCTCAGAATTGATCTTTGCCCACTTTCTTGTGGTAATCATATGATTAGACTTGGTGGTGGGTGTAAGCTCGCGTAATGGCATAGTAAAAGCTACCAGGTAGTGGTCTGACCAGGGCACTATTAACGGCGTGTCGACCTTAATGGTGGAAAAGTTAGCAAATGTCGGGTCTAAAGTGTGGCCTGATTGATGGGTAGGAGCACCCACTTTTTGAATTAAGTTAACTGTTTTGAGCTCCCTACTTAGTGTAGGGTGAAATGTTGCATGGGTAAAACTGCAGAAAAAACTGTGAACTATGCAAACTTCACAAAGGGTCTTAATCAGTATCTTTGCAAAATGGTACAAAGGGGAAGTATTAGTTATAGCCACATCTCTACCCTTAGGCTGGATCATGCGAACTGCTTGGTAATACTTCTACTGCTTGGAATTCATTTGCACTTGCGCGCTATATCTCACCACGCTGTTTTGAAATAGAATGAACATTATGTTTTGTTTGTAAAAAATATCACAATCTAAAAAATAAATGGAAAAATACACTGTTGCATTACACATCAGTGCAAAGCGACACACACCAAAAATCTCTATTTGTAAAAGTATGTATCTGAGCATGTCACTTGTCCAAAATCGTTTTCCTTGGGTGTGTTTTCCATTATTCCAAATAAAAACTTGAGGAATTAGTCCTCTTGCTGTGAGCGTAGTTGGCTGACTCATAAATGGATCACAGTGCCCAAAGAGACTCTGCTGAAATGTACTGCTATGATTTGCAAACACTGACTCCTCAGAGACTGCAGTCAGAGGAGCTCACAGTGAGCTGATAGTTCCAGCGCTGGCAACGGCGGAATAGTACAATACTGTGCGCCATTTTAAAAAACAACCTACCACTGACATCAGTGGCTGCTGGTCTCATTATTTTCACAATGTATGATAGATGTCTGTGCTCTGTCGGTGGTGCCTGCTGCCTTGAGTGAATCACTGTTGTACAATATCTACTAAGGAGGCAGCTCCCTCCATGGGACAGAGGACACAGTGCTAGCCTTCCTAAGCCTGCCTGACATTTGGAATGCTTGCCCCATTTATTACGATGGGCTTCAAAGTGTGGGTGGAAACAAGCATCCTAGGACCGGTTTCTGGCATTCCAGCCGTCATCAGCCAGGCTTGCCTGAATCCAGTGGCAAAGTGAGCAGTTGGCGGGGGTATGCCCAGACGTGGGTCCCTTGCTCACTTTGCCACTGGATTCAAGCAAGCCTGGCTGATGACGGCTGGAATGCCAGAAACCTGTCCTAGGATGCTTGTTTCCGGTCCAGGGAAGACATGGCTTGGCAGTTCGGGCTGGACTGTTCCCATGAGGCACAGGGTCAGACTGATTTGCATATGGCCATGTCTGAACTGGGGTGGTGGAGTGAGCTAAAGAATGATGATGGATTAAACCCAGATCAGTTGACTGGGGGTGAGTGTTTGATTGGCTCAAACGTTCCGTCCATCATCCCCTTTGTATCGCTTTGTTCGCCCTAAGTTGGCGGGGGTATGCCCAGACGTGGGTCCCTTGCTCACTTTGCCACTGGATTCAAGCAAGCCTGGCTGATGACGGCTGGAATGCCAGAAACCTGTCCTAGGATGCTTGTTTCCGGTCCAGGGAAGACATGGCTTGGCAGTTCGGGCTGGACTGTTCCCATGAGGCACAGGGTCAGACTGATTTGCATATGGCCATGTCTGAACTGGGGTGGTGGAGTGAGCTAAAGAATGATGATGGATTAAACCCAGATCAGTTGACTGGGGGTGAGTGTTTGATTGGCTCAAACGTTCCGTCCATCATCCCCTTTTGTATCGCTTTGCTTCCGTATTCAGCTACTCTCTTCATACTAGCTTCTACCCATAACACTTACGAAATTCTTTAATTTTGCCTGCTGTACAAAAGTCTACCATGGACTATAACCACCATCTTTTCTCCTACCTACCCTTCTTCCCCAAAACACTAGAGGATCTAATCTTCAGCAATCTCACACTAACCGTTCTAAGTACATCCTGCCTAACCTCTTCAGTCTGGCTTGCGAGTAGTTCATTTTGTTTACTTGTGTGTCAAATTTTGTTTTGTCAGCCAGGCACAACAGACTATTCTTCTTCTCTATTCCACTCAAACACTAAACCATTAAACACAGTTGACCACGCCTTCTGTCTGGCAACATTTGCTTCCCTTAGCACCACTGACCGGCACAGCACTCGATTGAACTATTCTATCTCTAAATCGATCCATCACATTCTCCTGGTGCTCGTCAGATTCAGTGCCAACCAATTAACCTGTGGCTGTCACCCACAGATCAGATCCTTTCCCTTTTTTCACATTAAACTACCTCCTTATGCAACATTCCATTCATATTTGTCTTCTAATAAGACCTCCACTCAGATTACACTATTCTTTTTCTCATTTCCTTTTTTCTCCCCTCATTGCCGAGAACTAGATGACATCTAGATGGTCATCTCCAGGGGCGTAGCTTGGTCCGTCAGATTGGGGGGGGGGAGGATGTGAACTTCAGATTTCCCAACAATCATGCAGGGATATCTTGTTAAAATACATTGTGAGAAGCAGGACACGAGGGGGTTTTAAGAGGCAGTGGAAAGAGAGAGGAGTGCCGATTGTTAGGGGCACTTAAAACAAAACAGTTTTCAAACTAACCATGTTTTAAGGCAGAGATAAGAGAGAGAGTGTGTGTGTTTGTTTTTGTCAGTGTGTGCATCTACAAATCCTGGTTGAAATCTGACAGATACCTCACCCTACCGGACTGAAAGCATCTCATATAGCAATGTTAATGTAAGCATAATTTCCATTGCTACTATATGCTCTGTCAGACCTCTTTCATGCTCTTCTTCAATATAAAGACTATGCATGCACATTCACCTCATCTGTGGTCTTTAGCCACAGCATGGCCATGATTATGCAAAAGAAATAATAACAGGGAGATATGCAGGTTATAGTGAATTAGAAAAATGTATTCTCTTGAGCTGATAAGTCAGCACAGGACAAAGTCGGCCTTCTCAAGTGTGCAATGTCCTCATCCTTGGGTGAACTTAGACACTCGCAGCCCCTGTAGTTCAACCTCGTGGCACCAGTTTCTGTGAGACGTCATCTCAGATAAGGCGTCTTCTGAGTTTCTTGAACCCATGAATTTGGAGATGTGTGCACATTTTTGCCTTCCCTTTATGGACGTACCAGGGCAGCAATTTAGTGGCACTGCAGTTGATGGCAGCGGCATTGCGAAAGCTTAGCAGGGACTACGACTCTATACTTATTCATTCATTGTTTTAATTTTCTTCTGCAAAATTATAAATGTTCTGCTTTATTCAATTGCGTGTGTTCATCAGGCGCGAACTTCTTGTGATGCCATCGGGGACACTTGCCATGCCATGTAATGTTAGTTCCTATGATGTCAGAAGGGCAAGTGAAAGGGCCGAGGATGTCACTTCCGTTTCCTCCTGTGATTATGGGGCAAAGACCCCAGTGTTCCCTCCGCTGAACTGAATTTAACAGACTGCATTTCTCTCTTGTTACAGCATAGCTGCCAGTCAGACGGCAACGCCATTTACTTCCATGGCACAGAAGGCAGCGAGTTCAACTTTGCCACAACTCGGGATGTGGACCTGTCCACCGAGGATATCCAGGAGCAGTGGGCCGAGGAGTTCGAGAGTCAGCCCTCTGGGTGAGTGCCTCTCGCTGGCTAGCCCTTCAAGTGTGCAGGCAGACTCCACACAGTGCTTAAAGTGCCAAAGGGAAGAGTGCGCCCACTCTATGGTGGTTTGTTGTGGAGGAATGAAGGGGTCTTAAGTAAGCCTGGGCGTAGTTCGCGAAGTAGCGCTACGCGAAGCTACGCAAAGTGCAGTTCGCACTACGCGAGCTACGCGTAGCACTACGCGAACTGCGTAGTGCACTGTTCGCAATGATTGCACAGTGCCGGATGCTTGTCCGCACTGTGCAATCATTGAAAACGGCACCTTGCACAGTGCGAGCTGTCTTTTACTGCCGCTCGAGTAGATTTTTACTCGAGCGGCAGCTTTCTCAACGCGGACTGGTAGTTTCTCATCGCGAGCGGTCGCGAGCATACGCGACCACTCGCAATGAGAAACCTGACCTCCCCGCGTTGAGAATCTCGCCGGGAGGTTTATTTTCCACGCTCGCGATCGGCAACTTGATGTTGCTGATCGCGAACGAGAAAAAGTCTCGCCGGGATGTCATTTTGCTTGCTCGCGGTCGCCAACTTGACATTGAGGACCGCGAGCATGCAAAATGACCGCTGCACTACGCTACGCTACGCGTGTTTGCACTGTGCTACGTGCAATTCGCGTTGTGCGAAGTAGCGCAAACTTCGCAAACTACGCGAGCGTAGCGTAGTGCTTTGCCCAGGGTTAGTCTTAAGTGAGGGCATATGAGAGACAGAGAGCGTGCATTGTGCGCTTCATTAAGTGGTCTTTTTACCTCTTTCAGTGACTCATACGAACGTGCCGGCATGGCAACCTTAGCTGAATACAGTTGCTGGTTCATTTGCCAGAAATCTAAATTAAATGAATACCCTGTGGTTGAGCCAGTCTGTGTACCTGTATTTCATAAATTCTATCGAGCATGCCCTGTTGTGTGATAGGTGCAGCCCAATGATAGGCCAAAATATACAATATTAATGAACATATTTTTTATTTGATTTAATAGGAATAGTGATTTGATGGAACGGCAGCTTAGAGCCCATAGGGTCTAGGGTTATTGGTTCATAGTGTGCCCAATGCAAATTAGCTGTAGATGGAAGGGGTGCACGATCTGGGAAATACAGCAGAGGCCCTTTTTAGGTCGAGCCTGGGCAGCGCATGCGCTGCTTTGTGAGGCATGCTGTATTCGGAGTATGGAGGTGAAGCTCCACCCACTCCCCGCCCATATTTTTCATTGGCTTGTGTCATTGTCCTTGGTAAATGCTAGCTTCTGATTCGTTAATAGGCTTGGTAGTCCCTCCTTAGTACCGCCTTGTCTTCATTTGTAGCCTCCCATGGCAACACCCCCTGCTACGTGTGTTGTTGCTCAGTAGGCTTTTATTACAGCCTCGCAGCACTATTTTGTTAAATGCTTTTTACCTGCCTGCAAACAGGCAGGACGCGCTCTCTTGTAAGGCTTCATTTATTTTTTCCTTAGCACAGCACGCCACGCCACAGTGGCGGCTGCGCCTTTGGTTTATTTGCGGCGCCGAACGCGGCCGCATGATTTTTCATTCTCTATTTTTTAACTTTTGTTTGTAAAAGCGCACCATGCGGCGCTTTCACATTAATGGCGGCCACGCCCATTTCTTCAGACGAGCCGCATCTAAGGAAAGGGGCACGGCCGCCAATAAAGTGAAAGCGCTGCACGGGGTGCTTCCGCAAACAACCATTTGCAATGCATAGGTCTCGCATTTTCGAGAGTTTAGTAAATGTGAGACCTATTGCATTGCAAATGCTTGTTAATGTCTTGTAAACTTCCGTAATATGCTGTAATAGTGACTTATTTATATGTGCTGTTCTATTTATTTATAGATTTGTTGTTTGGCTTCTGTTCTAAGGGACAACTGACGAAAGGAACTAAGTGACATAACTTAGGGGACAGAAATCATCCTCACTATTCGGAAAAACTAATATTAAAAAACAAATAACTATGAGCAGAGCAACTACCTTTTATCCAAGGTTATGGGATTTTTCTAATCCTTTGAATCATTGGCGTAACAAAACTTGAGACGACCCCCTCCCCCCACCTCCCACAGTACATGGAGGGGCCCCTAATGCTGCGGACCCAGTCAGGAACTCTCAGGCCAGATTCACTGTTGGAGTCCCAGAGTCTGTCTTGTAACATACACCCTGGGACCCTGTCACGACTGTGCACTGCGGTGCACTCTTACCTCAGTGTGCTGGGCGCAGACTGGGCCATTGCACCCTATGACAGTGAATGTGCTGTTGAGAGTGCTAGTGGAAACTGAATGCAGCCGCCTGTCTGCCTCGCTTCCCGCTGCGCCTGTGTGCAGTATGGCACGGGTACAAAGGGAAAGCCGTCCCTCGTGCAAATGAGAGAACAACCCCTTGCTTGTGATCACAGCAGTTCAGAATGCACACTTGCGTGATCTGTATTATAGAGCGGGCCCCACAAGCATCTGCCAATAACCCCGTCCATAATACCAAAGTGCCCGGGGCACAAAAACCGGGCGCAAGCGCCTGTGGTGCCCCAGACACTATTTCTAATACACCCCAGGTTGGCAGCTTGTTATGACTGCATGCACCCCCTTTCTTCAGTCGGACCTTTCAACAGCAACACTCCTCATTCTGTTAGAATGGCAATTCAAGTGTGGAAGATTTATTTTCACAAAAACCTTTTGTTCAAGAACATGTTCCCTCTGAAAGTAAGTTTTTGCTAAGATTTGGACTCCAGAAGTCTACTCTTGCACATTTTCTTGTAGTTTCAATTGAGAATTCTTCACAAGTTTTACATAGCAAAACTTCTCAATTCCATAGTTATGATGCAAAATTAAAGTGCCGGCATAGCCTTGTCTTGGGTCTTAAGCGTGCTTTGGAGTGCCGAACCTTTGACAGCACATAGGTGAGGAGTGAGATATCTTCCTGTTTTGATGTGATGCTCATTGCATAAGAGAAGGATTTTAGAAGCTTTCTTTTTTATCTAGTGTGCTGCCCTTCTGTGGAAACTAAGTTCTATAGCGTTGACCTTGTAAGTGCTAGTGTCCTGCCTCCTCTGGTGGCATGTGAGTATGAGGTGAGTCATAGTCAACTTCTTATCATGGTGGGCCAGCTGAGGTTTGTTGAAGAAACCTGTTACCAGTGTATAGGGGGGCATGATATAAGCACAGCTTTGTGTAGTAAGCATACGGTTTTGGACTGCATAAGTTGTCTTTATGGCTACTGGTCGAGGATTTAGTGTCAGGTTAGTATGACTTGGTAGGGTTAAGGCTGTGGGCGCACGTTAGTCCATAGTTTGTCAAGTTCCATGGGACGTCGAGATAGAGTCTAATTGGAAGCAAGAAGGCTCTGTGCATTCTGGTGTAGCGTTTGTTCTTTTAGCCTATTTAAATGTATAACTACAACTATCAGAACTCCAAGAATAAAATTGGGAATGGATGAGTTTCTCAAGTTTTCGAATGGGCACACTGGAGAGATCTATGTTTTGATGTATTTCCTACATAGTGTCTAGTACTAGATGCTGTGAAGATCTATCTGGCTTCCTCCTTGATTTCCAGAGGAAAGGGTGACTTCTCCCAGCAGACACTGTGCAATCCTCCATTTAGTATTCATGTGAAAGGTGGCAAATGTTTACTATAGAGGGTACCGGTTAGAAGGAAAAAAACACAAAGAGCATACAAAACCTCCTTGGCAATCTTGGCAGTCCCTGATTGAAGATTAAGAATGAATGCAGATGTTGGAAAGCAAGGCATTGGAACACAAGGCACATAAACAATCCTGAACAAGGGTTGAGAAAGATCCCAATCTAGATCTTCCCGAACAAGAATCCAAGCAGCGACCCAGCTACAAATAGACCAAAAAATCAAGGACAAAAATTGTAACAAGTGGGCAAAGAACACAACTAAAACAAGGGAACGAAATGTGTTTCTTACTAGTGCCTCCTTATGTATGGTCTGAAAAGGAAATGACATCACAGGACACCAATAAGCTCTATGTCAGATAGGGAACTTCAGTGGAAAAGGTAACATCTTAGAATGTTTGCATATAAGGCTAGCCATGTCTAAATCTTCAGAGATATGGAATCTTACACGTGTGTTTTGAGCCCCATGCTTGACATCCTCCTTTCTCTGCAAGCTTTAATGCCCTAACAGCCGTCCTTGAAGATGAGCCCTTCGGGCAAGTTGCAGAGCACCCCCTCCCGTCAATCACTGATGCGATTTGAGCAGTGAAGGGTGAGATGCCTTCCCATGCACTAAGCACTGGGACCAAAGGCCTACTGCCTCACCATGTGCTGAGCCTGGTACCATCAATGAGCTGCTTTCTCATAATCGTACAGAGCTGCTTCTGGTAAATTCCTGTCCAAAATGTAATACATAGGAAGAAAATGCATGATCAATGATGGCATCCAGGTTACATACTTTTTGTGCTATGGTAGGATGTGTTCATGGGGGATGGGCATTAATTTGGTTTAGGGGCTGGAGCTGGGTTTTGTGCACACATTCGTTTCGCTTTCTTTGTACTAAACAGAGCTAGTTCTGGCTCTTCCCTACTAACTTTCCTAAAAGGAGCCTGTGAAAAGGTACTCTTCTATCTTCTTGCTACTGATGATTGACTAAAGGTCTAGGGTAAATATTAAGTAAATGTTAAGTAGCATAGGAGAAAATTCTGAGCAGTGAGGAACTCCAAAGGGGAGTTACTGCGTGATAAGGTCAGCTTGCTCCCGTGGTCCTTTCAGAGACGCTGGGGAGGAGGCTCAGCACCTGCGTCCATCGGGAAGATTTTTAGTGAGCAGTACCACTGCGCACCAGTAGGTGTCGTCGATCGGCTCTGCGTGCGTCGTCCGCATCGTCTGCACCGGAAGTAGCATCCACAGCACCTATATAGGCGCCACATAGGCACGCTGACATCAGTTCATTTCTTTCCGTGCCAACCAGCACTGATCCAGAGAAGAGCTAACCCTCAGTCGCTGTTTGACTGTATTTTTTTGTGGTTTTGCAGAGTGTTTTTGTTGATTTCCTCCTGGTGTGTTAGGAAGATATCATCTAGGAAGACGGGATTCAAGCTCTGCGGAGCCTGTCATTGGCCGATGTCGGTGACAGACCCACACCTTGTCTGTCTGTGGTGTTTGGAGCGCGACCCAATGTCGTGCTCCGATTGCCATGCCATGAACCCTAAGGCTTTGAGGGAGCGGTCCCCAAAGCTCATGGTGGCCCGGCATGCGACTTTGCATAAATTTAGGTCCCGGTCGAGAGGAAGGTCCAGGGAGCAAGGCATGGCTGCGTGGTAGAGTCCGCTCCTGGGCTGACTACGTGCCTCCATGACTTTCCAGGAGCAGGAGTGACCCCCGCTAAATTAAAAGAGTTCTATGTGGCCATGTGCCTCATATTTGGGTGGCCTGACCCCTCTGGCGTGGCTTCGGGCCCCATAGGGTCAGAGGGGAGCCCATCTGGTTCCGCGCCAGTGGCTGTGGCCCTGGCTCCAGTGGACCACCATGGATCCATTCCTGAATCCAGACTGGCACCAGTCGTATCAACTCGACCTTCCCCAATGCTGGTCCCAATGCTGGCACTCCCGGAGCTGCCCATAAGCCGCCCCAACCCAATTGTGATCCCCGACTCCGATACAGAGCTAGGTGTCATCGCCCGACGCCAACTCTGCTGCCATTGGGAGCCTTGCCTCCTAGATCAGAGCCTGAGCCCTATTCCCTTGGGTTAGGACCCAGGGAAGAATGGGAGGGTTCACTGGACCCTGGAGAATACCAGCCATATGAGGAAGACCGTAGCAAGGACTGGTGTGAGAAACTGGGTGAAGCCAGTGCACTGGATACCTCTTCAGATACTGGTATGCTTTCTCCCCTACCATGGCTACGGAGGAGCGAGCCTCATATGCCATACTGGTGCGGAGGGCGGCTGAGGTCCTTGACCTTCAGTTGCCCTCGGTAGCAGTCAAGACTAGCATCTTGACAGAGGTACTGCAACCGGGAGTCTCCACATCCAAACCATTACTCCCTTTCAATGACGCCCACACTGGTGTCCTTTTGGGAACTTGGTCCAAACCCAACACAGGGATTCCTGTGAATAGGACGATTGCCTGCTCCCAGTGCCCCACTCCAGGGGACCCAAATTTCTTTACCCAAAACCCTACCCCAGAGAGCTTGGTGGTCCATGCCTCAACATCCCATGGCACATTCCCTACCACTCCCCCAGATAGGGAATCCAAGAGGCTGGAGTCCTTGTGGAAGAATGTGTTTTCTTTCCCCAGCCTGGCATTGTGGTCTGTGAATACCACATGCCTATTGAGCTGTTACTCCCACACTCTGTGGGACACACTTGTGCAAGTGCTGCCACAGGTCCCAGAGGAGGCCCGGGCTGTACTCTCTCAGGCTGCTGCTGATGGGTGGGACGCAGCAAAGTCCACTATGAAGGAAGTCACCCGATTAGGGCCACCCGGGTCACTCGAGACCTCCTCTTAGCCTTCCAAGAAATGAAGAGTCGGTGACGCAGTAGAGAATACAAACCAAGTTATTTTATTGTAAATGCGCTGCACGGGAGTCCAGTCTGACTAGCCTCCTTAGATGCTACCGAGGGGACTGACTTCAAAACATTTGGTAACACAAAATAAGCCTTCCAACACCTCTCAAAACCCCGCCCCTGATGGAAAAATACTGCTAGGGCAGAAAGACTGAACAAAGGAGGCACTGAGGGATGAGCTACCACCTGCAGAATGTTATCAGGCTCCCAAGGCCACCTTACTCAGTCTCAGCTCTCTGTGGTGTGGGAGCATAGCTATGTCCAAGGATAAGAATGCAGAGCTGAATAAACTATTCTCTTCGTGCATCTGGGCTCCAACCTTGGATGAGATATGGAAACTTTCTGAACAGCAGCTTCTGCTGATTCAGGCAGAGAGCGGGGAGACACAGAGGCCGGGGATTTCTCACAGCGTAAAATGGCGACTACAGCAGTAACAAGCATTTGCAATGCAATAGGTCTTGCATTTGCGAGAGTTTAAACTATTGGCATTGTAAATGACTATGCCTTTTATTTTTATTTTTTAAACCAACACATAAAGAAAAGGCATTGTCATTTGCAATGGCAATAGCTCAGACTCTCGCAAATGCGAGACCTATTGCATTGCAAATGCTTGTTCTTTTTTACTCTTTGTATTCTGCAGTCTGATGGTGTCCTGGCCCATGGTATGCGGAGAGCCAGCAGAGCTGTTGAGCTTGTTTGTAGGATAAGGGGTGGCGATGGTCGTGATGGCTTTGTATAGGGTGCAGCTAGCTTTGAAGATGTGCGAGCAGGAAAGGGGAGCTTGGAGTTCCATCAGGGTGGAAGTGCTGTGATCCTAATCACACTGAACAGCCACCCCTGAAACATGCGTTGACCTGCAGGCCACAAAATAAAATACTGGAAAGGCCAACTCAGTCACCCATCCTTCAGAGTTCGGCAAATGGAGTGCTATGTTATAACGCTAAGAAGCAGCAGAACAGCAGCGTGATTTACAGTGCTTAGAAACGGCAGAACTGTATGCTGCATGAAGTTATAATAATAACAAAAGCCAATCTATCAAGGTTTGTGAAAAGCTGAACTGTTCCCAAGTTAGCCTGCTTAGATGTAATGAACACAACAGGAGAAACTGCGAGGCACCAGTGGGGGGCGTTACTTGTCTCCGGAGCAGGAAATATCACAGCAGACTTCAGGGCCCAGGACTTGTTCCAATCAGTCTGTTACACGACTTAAAGCTGGCTATTGTGTCTGGGGTTTGCAGGGGGGGGGAGTGGGTGGGTGGGGTAGGGAAGGGGAACTGGACGCACGCTGTACTTCACAGGCTACGGACCTCCAGTGAACCCTTCTGAACACAGAAGGAGAACGACTTACTCTCTGTGCTCGGTTACCGCAGGCTCCGCGCTCCCACAAACGCCAGCATAGCCGATACTGTGCAGCACGGCCAAAAAAAAAAGAATGAAAGATTTTTTAAAAAAAAGCAATTTTGTTTGGGCCCACATCAAGCAAGCATGTGCCTACAGAGCAACGCAAGCTCATATTTCTTTTTGCGTTTACCGATCCATGCTGGATCGGTGAACAAAAAAGAAAAAAAACAGTGGTGCGCGCGCACCACAGAGGAGCGGGGGGGGAGGGGAGCGCGGCAGCGAGGCGAACGCGCGCTGCTGCGCGTGCTAGACACCGGTGGGAATGGGCGCGGCAAAGGCGGGACATGCGCCCGCCTTTGCCCAATTGCGTGCTGTCTTTCTTATAAAGACGCACGCAAAGCCCAATAGCCGGGGGAAAAACGAAAAGCACACGCACGAGCGTGTGCGATTCCTAGCTCACCTTCTAAACCCCCTACATGAGGTCTCGCACTGCGCGAGCAGTGCTGCGCACTGCAACGCTAGGCGCGAGACCTAAAAATGGCGTCTCAGATGCTAACTTAAGCCTGCACAACTTTAGAAAAGCTGGGCACACACACACACATTTGCAATCGCGATTAATATGATATAGCTACATGAATGCTAACACAACAGAGTATACATCGTGAGGACGGGGCAATGGGGCATTCGATTCTAACAGACCCTCCTTTTAGTATTCATTGCTAAGTCTTTATTGGTGCTCTCATGTTAGGGTCTTTACAATTCTAATGGATGGGGAGACATGATGTTACATATATAACAGTTAACCATTGGGGTAATCGTCAGCAATGTTAGGCAGGTACACATATCAATATTCAAAAATGCCCTCATCAATGGACATCAAGTCATGCACAGCCTGTACCATCATGACAGAATTTTTAGCTGGTTGTTCTTTAACTCCGGGCTTTGGTGTTAACTTTTGCATGCAATAAGAACAACAGGCGGGAAGGCAATTGATGCACAAACAACAGTTGAATACAGCACCTGCAATAGCTACTAAGAATAAGAGTATTTCCCAGCCCCATGTTGCTAACAGACCCCAAAACCACCCAGACAGGGACCAACGTACCATTCTCCTGGTGGATGTCGGAAGCTAGTCTGTGTAACTTTTGTATGGCCGCATATACATTCGGGGCATGGTGTGGTATGTACACACAGCAACTACTACTGATGACGCGACAGGCCCCACCCCGATCAGCAAGGATGACGTCTAACACCATCCTGTTTTGAAGGGCAACAAGTCTCGTAGCCTGAAGCTCAGCTGTGATGTTGGTCAGTATTCCTGCTGTGGTGTTGATAACTCCCTCTACAACCCTTGTGAGTCGGCGTATGCTACGGCTGTTATACATAGGGCCCCAAAATGGCAAAATACCCTTCATGGCATCTGTAAATTGCTGCAAGGTAGTGTCAGTCTGATCGATATCATTCGTGTCAAGAACCCGTCTTACTCGAGACAGATACACACCCCTGCGCCGTAATCTGTGGTCTCTATGATAGTTGGATGGTGCAATATACACGGGGCAAGAGAAAGGACACATAGCACACTCCAGACCACCCCCTAGGAAGCCATTTATAAGCCTGGGACCCGCAGACGAAGTACACGTTGTGGGGCGGAAGCAATGGTGAACTACTAGTGGTGTTCAAGTCATAAGTGTAATTACAAATACTCTCTCCTACCGGAACTTTCCAAAGCCTCGGACACAGAAACTAGTGGTGGTGTTAATCACCGGTACTGGCATTGCCTCATCCTGAGTAATATTACGTAACTGAAAAGACCTGAAATATTCAGTGACGTTAAAGTCTTGGAAATCTGTCATCTCATCCAGAAGCCATGTTACATTTTTCTTCCTTTCATACACATTCATGCAGGCATCGGGATGTAGAGTGTCAGCAGCCCCATCCCTCCCCGGGGTAAATCCTTGGTGAATTGCTATATAACCCAGTACAGCCTCATAATTGAGGTATGTCATATTCATTGCATCTGAATGATAATGGATATATACCATGGTGAACAACTGAAACCAGGCTTCGCAGCTGGCCAAATAAGAGAGGGGCAAGGACAGCAACAGGTCATTTTTATGCATCACTGAGGGGAGTAAACCACAAACCCAACAATCGGTGATATTGGTGGTATGGTGGGCCTGATGGAGCATCTGCAGGAAGACATTATCTACATAAGTCTGCCTATGTCTTTCCTTATGCGGAGCCAGGGTGACAAAGACATGCTCCAGGGGCCGTAGTGGTTGCAATCAGGGAGTGTACAGGATGTCTTTCTTCCAAGAACCATAGGATCCCTAACACTGCTACCAATGCTACAAAAACTATCACTAGGAACACTATCTTAGTCTTGGTGGGCCAGCTCGACCAAGTGGGGCTATGTTGGTCAAGACGGCGTTCTTCTAAAGGCTGTTCTTCTTCCATAACAATACGACCAAAGGGATACATGTTCATCTATCAAACTACCAGAGGGGAGTCCGTGCTATGGAGCCAGGTACACAGAAAGGGGGAAACAAGGGAAAAAATAGTCTCTCAGTGTCTATCAACGGTGGTGCTAATGAGCACTTCAAAAGAAAAGGAAAAAAAAAATTTGTCTCTCAGTGTCTCTCAACAGTGGTGCTAACTAGCACTTCGCGGTGGGGCTGCACGATCACAACCCTTTCTGTCTCTTCACTCAGGATAGGGCAGCTTCCCTCCTTGGAAAGCACCCCCCACTTATCCTGTCCAATGTCTCAGACAATGCACCAATCTCCCTTTCCCTAAACTATTGTTTGTACCATACGCAGGGTACGTGGGCCCAGAAGTCCATCCCTACTAACCTGACTGTCCCTTGTGTGCACTGTCCCTCCGCCGGGGACGCAGATTTTACCGAGCCACTCCAGGCACTGCCTCTTCTCGGAAAAGAACCTTAAACTCAGGGGAGGCAGTGGACTGAGACTCCTGTTCCTGTGAACCAGATGGAGGAGAAACCTGGGCAGCCCTTATTTCTGGAGGCACAGCCTCGTTCAAAGCAGCATCGTTCTCCTCTTCTGTCTGTGCCCAGGTCAATCGGGCATCAGAAAAAGGGACAAAGCGAGGGACCTTCTCCGTCTCGTGGTCCCCATTCCCTCACAGACCCACTTGTCATAAGGGAGAGGGAGCGGGACTCACCTGCAGTGGGATGAATGGATCCAGTTCGTCCGTCCCTCCACCTTCACAGCAGTCCGCGTGGCGAGTAAGACCAGGAGGGGCCCCCTCCACCTCGGCTCCAAGCATCCTAGTCTCTGGTAGTTGCGCACTAGTACATATTCCCCAGGCTGGATACTGTGCCCTGGCCCCTCAGGTATTGGCGGGAGTGCCTCGTGGATATGTTGATGAATAGAACTCAAATTTTTAGTTAATTCATTTAGGTAATCCACAAGTAACGGGTATTCAATATCAGAGAAATGGCGTGGGTGGGGGACACCCCACACATTTGCGGGGCGCCCAAAAACAACTTCGTATGGGGATAACCCTGTTCTAGAATGAGCTGTCACTCTGGTGGATAACAGGGCAAGGGGTAGAGCATCCGGCCATTGCAACCCTGTGCTCTCCCTGATCTTTGCCATCTTCAACTTGAGAGTACCATTGTACTTCTCAACCAAACCGGCTGACTGGGGGTGGTTTGCTGCGTGAAACTTCTGCTTGATATGCAGACCGTCGCATACAAACTGAATCACCTTTGCATTAAAGTGACTCCCGTTGTCACTCCAAATCAAACGGGGCAAGCCGAAGCGCGGGAAGAACTCCTTCAGAAGAGCCTTCGCCGTCGCCATGGCTGTGTTCTCTTTAGTGGGGTAAGCCTCAATCGATGTACTGAATGCACAAACGACCACCAGCACGTACTTCAAGTTGTGAACTCGTTCCATTTCGATGTAATCCATCTGGAGAACCTTGAAAGGGAAAGAGGGGGGTGCAAAATTACCAGGATTATGTATCAGGCAAACCATGCAATTCTTCACTAGATGGGCCGCTACCTTAGGGATGTTATTATTTTGCCATACGGGATCCAATAACTTACATATCCCTCTTGCACTAATGTGGGCTGGACCATGTGCCATTGTTACTACAGGGAATACATATGCATCTGGTAACATCCATCTTTGCCTTTCCGATTTATCGGTCCAGCACCCCTCCTCATCTAAGCGTCCAGTACTCTCCTGCCACGTTGCCAACTCCTCAACTGTTGCCTCACTCTGAATCTCCTTCACATTTTCTAACGTGTCCTCAAACATCCCACCTTCAGGCACCCATCGAGCTGGCCCTGCCACAAACATTCTCTTCATCTTGGACCTGGCTGTCTCTTTAGCTGTTTGGTCTGCAAACGCATTTCCCCTCACACGTCATCAGTGATCACTTTATGGGCACTACACTTCACTATCGCCAATCTTTTGGGAAGTGCTAGAGCTGACAGGAGCCTATCTATCAGAGGGCCGTGTTGTATCCTTGCGACGTGTGAGGTCAGAAATCCCCTCTCCGCCCAGAGCCGCCCAAAATTATGGGCTACTCCAAACGCATATTGGCTGTCAGTATAAATATTGACAGCCAACCCCTCACTCAACTCACACGCTCGCAAAAGAGCAACCAGCTCCGCAGCTTGTGCCGATTGGTAGGGAACACGTGATGTCTCAACTACAGTGCGCAGCATAGTAATAGCATACGCTGCGGTGGTGGTGCCATCTGACAGTTTGAAACAAGAGCCAATGACATATAGTTCCCCTTGTGGGGAACGTCAGTCAGGTCTACCCGTCCCTTCGTCTCTTCTTCTGTCTGGAATAGACAATCATGGACATCTGTGTCCTCATTGTCCGAAGGGAGGGGTAGTAAGTGGCTGGGTTCAGAGTGGCACACCTCTTTATTGTAATGTGTGGTGCAAACAAAGTCAATTCATAACCAGTCAGATGAGCACTGTAAGGTGCTGCGTCTTTGTCTTGTTCAAAAGTGTATCCACAGCATGGGGTATCATTACTGTGAAATCAGTATTAAGGACGAGCCCTGCCGATTGTCGAATAGAGACGGCCACAGCCGAGGCAGCTCTTAAACAGCTCGGGAGGGCTCTGGCGACAGTGTCAAGAAGGGCAGAGAAATAAGCACACGGCCTCTGCTTCCCTCCAAAGGCTTGTGTTAACACAGAAAGCGCACATCCAGCCATTTCGTGTACGTACAACACGAAAGGCTTCTGATAATCAGGCGTACCAAGCACAGGTGCAGAGCAAAGCGCAACGTTTAATTGCTCAAAGGTTTGCTGACATTCATGCGTCCAGGGTAAAGGCTCATGCATGTCTTTAGTGGTTAAATGGAGCAAAGGCTTTGTTAGTAAGGAGTAACCGGGTATCCAGTGGCGACAATACGAGGTGATGCCTATGAAAGCACGCACGTCCCTCTGAGTCTTGGGGACGGGTATCTTAACAATGGCATCAACCCGTTAAGGTGTTATCCTCCTTCCCTCCTTCGACAGTAGGTGACCTAAATAGGTGACCGCCTGTCGACAATATTGGAATTTTGAAAGGGACACTTTATGTCCACGCTGTGCCAAATGTAGCAGCAATTTGACTGTGGCATCTTTGCAACCCTCTTCAGTATCGGAGGATACCAACAGGTCGTCCACATATTGCAATAATACGCTACCTGAAGGAAGAGAGAGGGAATCCAACTGGCCTTTCAGGGCTTGACTATATATACTAGGACTTTCAGTATACCCCTGAGGAGCACAACAGAATTGGAAACTCCGGCCCGCTATGGTAAAACCAAAAAGGTGCTGGCTATTCGGATGAATTGGGTTGCTAAAGAAAGCATTTTTCAAATCAATCACGGAAAAGAATTTGGCTGTGGAAGGAATCATTGTCAAAAGAGCAGTAATGTCGGGTACCACCGGGAACTGAGGGACCACTATTTTGTTAACCTCCCGCAAATCAATCACAAAACGATAGACATCAGGATGAGCATCAGCAGAGTCAGAGGGTGTCTTTTGGAGGATGGGGAGAATAGGGCTGTTACACACATTGGCAACTGTCTCATCTACCACCCCCGGTTTTATCAAATCCTGTATAATCTGCAACAAAGCCCGTTCCCCCGCCTGCGGTATTTTGTACTGGGGAATACGAGGCAGCATGGCATTGTTTTTAATCGTAATAGAGACCGGTGTTATTTGCAACAATCCTACATCCGTATCTCCTGTTGCCCACAACGTGGGCGGCACATTACTAAATTCAGCAGGAAGCGGTGCGTCTTTCGAAAAACACTGTTTGGTACTGGCCACATCGGGTCCTATTGTCATATAAACGCCATCTGGTGTACATGAAATCTTAGCATGCAACTTTTTCAACAAATCTAATCCCATTAAATTTTCTCCACAATTCGCTGTCAACAAAAAGGGCGAGTCCACTGTGAAAGGGCCAATAGTCAAAGCAAGAGGTTCAGAAATGGGGCTCACAACCGGTATGCCTGAAAAGCCTACCGAAACATTGTTCTTGCCAGACAGAGCTGCCCCGGGGACCAGTGAATGGGAAACAGAGCTATTCACTGCACCTCTATCCACCAGAAACTTCTTAGCCGAACCATGCAAATCCGCCGTGACATAAGGACCACGCTGATCTACAGGTATTTGAACTGGTCCCTCACCCTGTACCTGGCTGTCCTAGTTATAGGACATCCCTGACGCCTCGTCCGGATCATAATCATCATGATAGTACTGCCTTCCCCAGGGGTCATCAAAATAGTTCTGATCGGAGCGACCCCCCGAGGATGCCCCACCCTGAATCTCATTGCGACCGCCTTCACCACGTCCCCGTCCACCGGCACCCTGACCTCTGGGGGCTGCAACCTTTTGCAACAAGTCCGGACACTCACTCCGCCAGTGCCCCTCCCTCTTACAATACGCGCACTTGTTCGGCCCCACCGGACCACCTCCTCTGCTTGTGCCATGTGACCATTGAGCCGGACCAGCGCCACGTCCTCTGCCGGACCCCCTTGCTGCCTGCTGCATTAGTACCTTAGTCTTCAACTCCTTATTCTTCTTCTCCACCTTCTCTTTCTCCTCATTTTCCCTATGCTCATAGTACTGTGCCATACTCAATATCACTGAAGGGGAAGAGGTAGTCCAGGTGCTCTCAGAAGCCTGCAACCGAGCTGTGATCTCAGGAAGCAAGTTCGTTACCAATCTATTAACGAACAACCGGACACCGCCTTCCACCGACAAGTCCTGTCCACTAAAATCCAGAAACACCCCTTCAAACCAAGTGAAAAAATCTGACACACTTTCTTCCTTCTTCTGACGACATGCCGCTAACTTATCTCAATTTACTCGCCTAGGTGGGATGCATATAAGTAATAATACAACTGGGCAAAGCTAGTATCTCAGCCCTAGGCTTTTCGCCAGGCTTGCGCTCATTATCCCATGCCCTAATCGCATTCCAAGTGCCACCAAACTCCACAACATGATCCTGCGTATGCACCTGCCTCCATATGTCCGCTGGTACCAACAACCCGAAAAACATCTCAATATCGGCCAGTGTCATCACCGTCGATGAGGCGGCCTCCGTTAATTCTTTGCAATATGCTGTTGGCTTTTTTCTAGGGTCCGGCAGCTGGCTCTTGAGGGCGAGCACCTCACCCTTTTCCATGGAGTGTAAACCCACTGTTTCTGAAAACGAGCCTCCACTCGTTGTTGAATTACAATATCCTGCGCATTTCGCCGTTCTGGGATCTCGGGATGAAAAATAGGATGCACCTCCCTCATTGGGAATTGGGACACAGTCGTCGGTGTTTTCTGGTGCAGCCTACCCCGATACCCAATCATCGTTGCCACATTACTAAAGACGTAGTTCGGGGCCATATCAGCAGCATATACACGGTCTCGAATGTCATAAATTATTTGGGGTGCTACTCCACCAAAACACTGTTCCCACAACCCTATCAATGTAGCCGATATGTGTTTGAGAGCATGCTGCTGCACAAACCGCTCGAAATCCTTCAACACACTCCACACATCCTCTACACTGTAGATCGGGCTCCGTGCTCACTGCGCAGCCTGGTTGGCGACCATTTGTTTTTCCTCATTTCCCACATCGGATCGAATCAACACCCGCCCCATTCGTTCCCGTGCCGCAGCCCAACTCCTCTCATCCATTCCACGCACCGGTGTCCCAGCACCCAACGATGCCGGGGATGAAATGTCTGGGAAAGACACAATAGATGAAGGGACGGGCACTAGTGTTAGTAATGACTGCGTTGAAGGTATGAGAGAAAGGGGAGAAACATGAGCGGGGACATCAGTTACAGCAGAAGGACCCGCAGCTACTGCACTCGCAGCTTGCGAAGCCAGGGGGGAAACAGGCGGGCCGTAGCAGAAGCAGCTGGATCAGAGGTAGCAGGGCCAGATGTAGGAACAGGAGGAGCAGCAGACTGAGATGTCGGAACAACAGGATATACCCTCTGCGGGGCGTAGGGAGGTGGGGGCCGAGTGTCTAACAGTTCATCCACAAATGCGTCACCTTCCTCTCGGGCAACATAGGACTTATCACATTGTAATCAAAACTTCCTATCAGCACACTCTATACCTTTTTCTATTTTCTCTCTATCGTAGGCTACTGCTTTCTGAGTTACTGTTTGCATTTTCCCCCTCCGGGCCTTCTTCTCTGCCCGCATGCGCCTTTGCCTAGCTTCCTTCTGCCATACCTGGAGGGAATCAAACATCAACTGCCTACTTCTTCTGGTAAACAATTTATCCTGCAGATAATTCAATTTCTGTTCGTCAAAGGTACCTGTTGGTGGCCACTGAAGCTCGGCATTGTCCCTCGTATATTTGTGCCATAATGTACTAAACATAATAAATAGGGCCAAGGCTGTGCTTCACGTACATGTCAAATTTCGGGGTGCCTTCCGGAGGCGCAGGTTGCCTCTCCTCCAGCCGAGCTTCGGCAGAACAACAGCGGCACCCCACACACCACAATTTACTTAAACAAGGTATCTCAATAGCAGACACATACACTACTCACATGAACCAAACAACACACCAAACAAAGGGAAACCAAAACAAGACAGTCCGAAGACTGCACCAAAACAAGACAGTCCGAAGACTGTACCAAAACAAGACAGTCCGAAGACTGTACCAAAACAAGACAGTCCGAAGACTGTACCAAAACAAGAAGGCAGGCTCTAGCCCCAGGCCTTTTCAAGAGTAAACCAAATTCAGTAGGTGGCCTGGCAGAGTGTTCGCAACACTCTGGACCTCAAGGGTCCACAGACCCACCAAGTTCAAACAAGCTAAGAATGGTCCTCAGACCATATTCAAGGCTATTCAAGATGGCGCCATATTTACCAAGAGGCAAGACAAACTCACCTGGTGCACACAGGTCAAACAAAGTTATTCTCCACTGCCGACTCTTCGGACCAAGCAGTCAGATCCAAGGGTTTCGTCTTTTCAGGACTCCAGCCAGGACGACCAATGGGCGAGGCACCGCTCAATCAGATGGGCGGGGCAGCTGCAAGAACTAAGCTCGGTCATGTGGGGTACCCCGATCCACCCATCCGACCGGACGCAATGCCGACCTCCACACCCGGTCGCGGGCGAAGATGGGTCACCTGGTGGAGTCCCTGTTCGGGCGCCAACTGAAGGAAGTGACCCGATTAGGGCCACCTGGGTCACTCGAGACCTCCTCTTAGGCTTCCAAGAAATGAAGAGTCGGTGACGCAGTAGAGAATACAAACCAAGTTATTTTATTGTAAATGCGCTGCAGCGGAGTCCAGTCTGACTAGCCTTCTTAGATGCTACCGAGGGGACTGACTTCCAAACATTTGGTAACACAAAATAAGCCTTCCAACACCTCTCAAACCCCGCCCCTGATGGAAAAATACTGCTTGGGCAGAAAGACTGAACAAAGGAGGCACTGAGGGATGAGCTACCACCCGCAGAATGGGTACACGTTATCAGGCTCCCTAGGCCACCTTACTCGGTCTCAGCTCTCTCTGGTGTAGACGCTTTATTCGTCCTGCCAGAATTGTTTTTCTCCCCACAGGTCTGATTCAAGCACGCTGTCCCGTGCTCCTCGTAAACCCGCCCGTCCAACATCGTGGACTGGGACCCCCCTGCCTCCACCGGATCCATTCTTTCCGGGCAGCACTATCTCAGTGCCCAGATACCAAGTTGGCAGCCTGAGCCAACCCGATCCGGTCTACGATCCAATTGCTCACAACTGAATATACGCCCACCAGCCATCTCCTAAACCTGATTTCTTCACCCTACAACTGTACAGTCTTGATTACTGCAACTTCGAACTCGATCCAGGCTCCGATCTATTTCCTCAATTCCGAATACACGCCCCCCAGCCATCTCCTATACCTGATTTCTTCACCCTACAACTATACAGTCTTGACTACTGCAACATTGTGCTACCAGCACTATTTAAGAAATTAGTAACCATCGTCCTGATGACCTTAATTTGAACAGGACGAAACGCCGTCGACAACGCAGCGCTATTCGCGGCTTCCACAGGGTCATTCAAACCTACCTAAATCATAATACTGCATTTGTATTAACCTAATTTGTACCATTGACCCTTGAAATATTTGCTTTTACTGTTTTTCGCCGTTCACGCTGTTTTTTATCACTTGTGTCACTGCGCCGTTCACTTACACCAGCACGTTCAGTGCACACTTGGTTGTTATGGTTACTCCAATTTAATTGTATCGTAGTGCTGTTATAACTACCTACAAATAACAACCCTTCCAAACTATTCTTGGTCTCCCTATCCCCTTTTTTTCCCTTCTTCCAGTGATTTATACACTTATTGTAACGGTCTTTATTAATGATAACCGGTTGAGACATTGTTGTTTTTGTTATACTCTCTGGTGTGGGAGCATAGCTATGTCCAAGGATAGGAATGCAGAGCTGAATAAACTATTCTCTTCGTGCATCTGGGCTCCAACCTAGGATGAGATATGGAAACTTTCTGAATAGCAGCTTCTGCTGATTCAGGCAGAGAGCGGGGGGCACAGAGGCCGGGGATTGCTCACAGCGTAACATGGCGACTACAGCAGTAAAAATGGCGTCTCAGATGCTAACTTAAGCCTGCACAACTTTAGAAAAGCTGGACACACACACACATTTGCAATCGCGATTAATATGATATAGCTACATGAATGCTAACACAACACAGTATACATCGTGAGGACGTGGCAATGGGGCATTCGATTCTAACAACTATCCACTGTGGACTTGACACAACCTACTCACTGTGCAGAGCGATTTAATTGACTGTGGTCCTGAGGCGCCACGGCTGGTTGAGGACGACTGGATTTTTGGGTGATGTCCAGGATTCCCTTATGGACATGCCTTTCGATGGCACCCATCTCTTCGGAGACAAGGTGCATTCAGCGCTCGAGTGCTTCAATGAGAGTCAGGCTACCACCAAGTCCTTGGGCCTTTCTATGGCCCCACGTCACCCTCAAGCTGCCTTTCGCTCCTTTCGTGGCTAAGGAAGGGGCTTCCAACCATGCCAATTCCCTCCCAGCCACCGAGATGCGCATGCTCCCCAGCCTCTGTGTGGCCAAGGGCGCAGTACCCACAGACCTCGTGGGTCGGGTAGCCAGCAGTTTGATCAGTTTTGCAGTCTCCAAACTCTCCTAATCTGGCCCTTTACTACCATAGGCATCCAGTTGGTGGCAATATTCGCCATCACCTGCCTCACTGGCTGTCCATAACATCGGACAGGTGGGTTCTGCAGATTGTCCGAAGGGGTTACTCCCTCCCCTTCAAAACCACCCCTCCCTCCATGCCACCATCTCATGTCCCTTCTCAACGAGGAAGTCATGGCTCTCTTGGCTAAGGGAGCCGTAGAGAGGGTTCCAGGGCCAGAAATAGTCTGTGGTTGCTATTCCCGCTACTTTCTGGTCCGTAAAAAAGACAAAGGCCTTCATCCTATTCTAGATCTGGAAGCCCTCAACTTCTTCTTCAAGAAGTCGAAATTCAAAATGCTCACATTGACTCAGCTATTGTTTACCTTGGACCCAGGAGACTGGATGGTAGCGTTGGACTTGCAGGATGCCTACTTCCACATTCTGGTCCCAAAGAAAGAAAAGGGCCTGCCTATCCTAGATCTGCAAGCCCTCAACTACTTACTCGATAGGGAAAAGTTCAAGATGCTCACTCTAGCTCAGGTCTTGCCTGCCCTGGACCCAAGAGACTGGATGATAGTGTTGGACTTGCAGGATGCCTATTTTCACATTCCCATCCGGCTTGTCCATCTGCGCTACCTGTGGTTTATGGTTGGCCACGAGCTTTTTCAGTTTACCGTGCTCCCCTTTGGCCTTACTAGTGCCCCTTGGGTGTTCACCAAGTTAATGGCAGTGGTTGCAGCTCACCTGCGGAGATCAGGGGTGCCAGTCTTCCCCTATGTCGACGTTTTTCTGCTGAAGGCGAGCTTGCCCCAGGCTGTTGGCACCCACTTCCAGACTACGGCGAACCACCTGCACTTGCTTGGGTTCACTATCAACATGCCAAAGTCACACCTGACTCCCTTTCAGATGCTCCCTTTCACTGGAGCTGTTGTGGACAGTTTCAGGCTTATCCTCTTGAGCGGCGAGTCCAGGATATTCAGGCTACAATACTGATATTTTAGCCTCTGTCCTGGATTTCGGTGAGGCAGACACTGAGGCTGTTGGGACTCATGGCCTCCTACATCCTGCTTGTAACACATGCCCAATAGCATATGCAGGCTCTGTAGTGGGACTTGAAGTTTCAATGGGCACAGCATCATGGGAACCTCTCTGACATGGTCAAAATCACAGAGAGAACTGTGCATGATCTGCAGTGGTGGCTAACGAACCGCGATTGGGTCAGAGGCAGACCCCTCCCCCAACCATATCTGTCTCACATTAGTGACAGATGCGTCACTCCTGGGCTGGGGTGACCATCTGGGGAGGTGGAGATCAGAGGCCTCTAGTCTCCGGTGGAATCTGGACTCCACTTCAACTTGCTGGAGCTCCGTGCAATCCGACTGGCATTGAAAGCCTTTCTACCCTTCATCAAGGAAAGGCTAGTGCAGGTGCTCACTGACAATACCACTGCCATGTAGTACTGCATCAAACAGGGCGGTGTGGGGTCGTGGACCCTCTGTGAAGGGACCCTGCGTCTCTGGACATGGCTGGAACAGCAGGGCATATCCCTGGTGGTTCAACACCTGGCAGGTTCCCTGAACGCCAGAGCAGACAAACTCAGCCGTCGATGTCTAGCGGATCGCGAATGGCGTCTCTATCCGGATAAGGTGCAAGGTCTCTTTCAACAAGGGGGAGAGCCTTGGTTAGATCTGTTCACCTCAGTCGAGAACGCGCAATGTTAACAGTTTTGCGGACTGGAGTTTCCAAGGCAGCTCTCACTCAAAGACGCATTTCTTCTCGAGTTTACCTCAGACCTCCTGTGAGTCTTTCCACCCATACCACTCCTGCCCAGAGTTCTCAAGAAGATCAGGAATGACCGGGCCCGAGTCATCTTTGTGGCTACTGACTGGATACAGAGAGTTTGGTATTCCGAGCTACTGAGCATGGCTATCGATCCTCCGATCAGGCTGCCCCTTCCGGAGGATCTTCTCTCGCAGCAGCTGGGGAGGGTTCTTCATCCGAACCTGTCCACCCCGGTCTTCTTGCATAGAGATTGAGCAGCAACAGTTGACCGCTTTTGACCTTCCTCCATTAAGTCTGTAATGTGCTTTTAGAAGCCAGGCGTCCCTTCCCCAAGACAGTACATACCTGCCGTTGGAAAAAAATGGTGGCATGTTGTGCAAAATATGTGGCATGCTGACATTGATCCCCTTTCTGCACCCCTTACTGAAGTTGTAATCTTCTTTCTTTCCCTTGTCTAGCAGGGCTCTGCTCTGGGCACTCTTAAGGGCTATTTGGTTGCTCTTTCTGCCTTTTTGCAGCTTTCTGAACAACCCTCATTGTTCAAGCCCCCTATTGTACATAGATTCTTAAAAGGTCTTGTCCATCTCTTCCCACTTCGGCATTTGGAATGCCTCAGTGGGACCTTAATTTGGTTTTGATTTTTTTAATGTGTGCTCCTTTCGAGCCTCTCCATAATTGTCCCCTCAGGATTCTGACAATCAAAACAGCCTTCCGTGTGGCGATTACATCTGCCCATAGACTGAGTGAACTGTAGGCCTTATCACCTAAGTTGCCTTACCTCTCAGTCCATCCTGACAAACTGGTGCTTCGCACACAGGCCTCCTTTCTACCAAAAGTGGTCACCCCATTTCATGTGAGCCAATCTATCACACTGCCCACCATTTATGCTCCTCCACATCCCTCTAAAGAAGAGAAGCAACTCCACAGTCTGAACCCAAAAAGAGCGTTGTCGTTCTACCTTGACCACACACAAGAGTTCCAGGTGGACGACCTACTCTTCATGGGGTATGTTGTTACGAAAAATGGTCGAGCAATGTAGAAGCGAACCATCTCTAGATGGGTCATGCTCTACATCAAAATCTGCTATGCATTGGCCAAGAATCAACCTCCTGAAGGCTCGAGAGCTCATTCCACTAGAGCAAAAGCTGCGACCACTGCGTTAGCACATGGAGTTCCGATCCTGAACATCTGCCAGGCAGCAACGTGGGTAAGTAACTTGTTTGTTTAACCATGCCACCGTTCATTTGAGCAGAAAATGGCCCTCAGTTCCCCCAAATGACCCTCATTTTCAGGTTCTATTGGTGCCCACTTCTGTCTGACCTGAAATTATCAGAGGTAACGACAGATCTGAGGAACAGCGAGGGACAGTGTGCTCTGGAGACGTTGATCCTTCTTCCTTTGATGCGTAATTCTATTTTTGTGGCAGTGGTAGCTGCAATAAAAGCTGTCTGTCTGATTAGCTGCATTTATTTGCTGCATATATTTCCCTGCTGTATAGAGGGGAGTTACATTGAAGTCAGGTTTATCAGTAAAAATCCACCAATGGACCAAAGGGGACTATTCAAAGCAGTGTTAGGCAGATTGAAATTTTAAGTATTTTAGTGTAGTACCACTCTACACAGTGACCTTATCAGAAGCAAGATAGGTCTATTAAAGAAAACATTTGAGGCTGTAATCAGCCATACCCCATGCTGCTCATGTACCTCATGGAATTACTCTACCTTGACCACTTATCATCCTTCTGTTGTATGTGGTTTCTGTGTGCGTCTCCCCAGTCTCTTATTGGTATATGTTTTTTCCTTTAGCACTGGTTTTCACTAACCTATGCTAGGCCAGCTACCTCTTCCTGTTTGTCTACATAAAACCCTGCTGCTTCTTTGAACTTGGGCCTTTATATTAATTCTCTCAATAATATATATGGGATAAAATACCCCCCTGCTGTACATTAAAAGAGTATTGCAAGTCACAGAGGAAGGAGACCGAAGCCCTAGTTCCTTTATAAGGTCATGGATTTCAGACGTGACCTGCAATCAGTGTAATCTTTAGGATTTTTGGAGCCCTGGGCAAGACATATTTTGGGGACCCCTGTTCAAAGCAACTTCAAATTTTATTATTCATTTTCTTCTAATTCAAGCTTGCAAAATACAAAACAATATTAAATTAAATGTTAAATTATCAGAAACAGGGCCAAACAAAAACAGCCGTAAAGGTTGCGATAGAGAAATAAAGGTGATATAGAGAGAACATCCCTTTCTCAGGAGGCCCCTTGGAAGATTGGGGCCCTGAGGAATTGCCCACTTTGCCCATGCATTAAAATGTCTCTGGTTGCAATAGCCTTTTAATGTATTTTATTTCTTGAACTACAGGATCACACTATCACCCTTCTCAAAAATGTCTTAAATCCTTTGGGTCTTGTTCTTCCATGTTCATTGCAGACATGAAGAATAAAAACAGAATCTGTACTGTGAAATTAAACACACTAAAAGTAGCTATTAGTTTTTGCAAACAGATATGAGAATCAGTTTAATATTGGTCATGTTAAAAATTGCTGTGGTCCAGACGATGTAGGCACATTCAGACTTTCCCACAATTAACTATAGCATGGAAAAAAAATAACATGTTGCCATAAACATCTGGTTTCTGCTGTATTGACCCTGCTCCCCATGGGAACAGTCCAGCCCTAACTGCCAAGCCATTTTCTCCCTGGACCAGAAACAAGCATCCTGGGACCGGTTTTGGGGTATCACCCCTCATCAGCCAGGCTAGCTTAAATCTGGTGGCATAGCGAGCACAGGACCCATGTCTGGGCATACCCTTCCCACTTCCACTTATGGTGACAAATGCAAAAAGAACAGATGATGGACAGAAAGCTGAACAAATCAAACATTCACCCCAAGTCACAGATCTGAGCTAAATCCATCGTGTTTTTGCTCACTATGCCATTCCAGCTGATCCTCTCACTCACCAACGAACCCACAGTCTCCAAGAACAATTTCCACGACGGGATGAAGGCTGTCACCACCTGGCTGAAGGAGAGTTGCCTCAAGCTAAACTTAGAGAAGACCGAAGTCCTCATCCTGGGCTCCATCCCCTCCACCTGGGACGACTCCTGGTGGCCCGCAGATCTTGCCCCCCCCCACCCCCACAGACCATGCACGACACCTCAGCATCATCCTGGACTCCTCACTCACCATGAACTGGCCAGATTAACGCCGTCTCATCATCCTGCTTCCACATGCTACGCCTGCTCCGAAAGATCATCAAGTGGATCCCCACTGAGTCCAGAAAGACAGTCACCCACTCACTCATCAACAGCAGACTCAACTACGGCAACGCATTCTATGCCTGCATCACCCAGAAACTCCTCAAGAAACTGGAGAACATTCAGAATGCCTCTGCTAGACTCATCCTCAATATCCCCCTCCGCAGCCACATCACTGGCCACTAGAGAGACCTCCACTGGCTCCCAGTCAACAAAAGAATCAACTTCAAGCTCCTTACACACGCCTACAACGCTCTACACAATGTGGGACCTGCGTACCTCAACCACAGTCTCATATTCTACGTACCTACCTGAGACTTTCCCTTCGCCCTACTTGCCCTGGCCGCCGTCCCACATATCCGCAAGATTTGGAAGATCATTCTCCTATCTCGCAGCAAGGACCTGGAACACCCTGCCTCTCCACCTCAGGCAATCACTGTCACTGCCTTAATTCAGGAAGGACCTATAGACCTGGCTCTTCGACTGAACCACAGTGCCTTTCGAGGGTCAGCAGTATTCCCCCAGTGCCTTGAGACCCTTACGGGTGAGTAGTCGCGTTTTACAAGTCACCTGATTGATTTGATTCATTCCAGTTTGGACCCAGCCATATGCAAATCAATCTTGACCCTGCTCCCCATGAGAACAGTCCAGCCCGAACTGCCAAACCAGGTCCTCCCTCGACCAGAAACAAGCATACTGGGACTGGTTTTGGGGTATCACCACTCATCAGCCAGACTAACTTGAATCCGGTGGCATAGCAAGCACAGGACTCACGTCTGGGCATACCCTTCCCACTGATGGCTGATGAAGGGTGATACCCCGAAACCAGTCCCAGGATGCTCGTTCCCGGTCCAGGGAGGACCTGGCCTGGCAGTTCTGGCTGAACTGTTCCCATGGGGAGCGGGGTCAAGACTGGCTTCCATATGGCTGGGTCCAAATTATGGCGTGCTAAGCAGCAAATCGATGATTTAAACCCAGATCTGTGACTAAGGGTGAATTTTTTATTTGATCAGCATTCCGTCCATCATCTGTTCTTTTTACTCTTGTTACTCCAAGTAGGAAGGGTATGCCCAGACGTGGGTCACGTACTCACTGTGCCACTGCATTCAAGCTAGCCTGGCTCATGAGGGGTAATACCCCGAAACCAATCCCAGGATGCTTGTTTCTAGTTCAGGGAGGTCCTGGCCTGGCAGTTCGGGCAGAACTGTTCCTGTGGGGAGAAGGGTAAAGACTGATTTGTATATGGCTGATGCCAAACTGGGGTAGCGTGGTGAGCAAAAAAACATGGAATTAACCCAGATCTGTGACGGGGGTGAGTGTTTGATTTGTTCAGCATTTCGTCCATCATCTGTTCTTTTTGTTTTTTTCGTGCCCAGTGAAAGGGTCCGCCCAGACACGGGTCCTGTGCTCACTGTGCCACTGGATTCAAGCTAGCCTGGCTGATGAGGGGTGATACCCCGAAACCGGTCCCAGGATGTTTGTTTCTGGTCAAGGGAGTACCTGGCCGGGCAGTTCAGGCTTGACTGTTTCCATGGGGATCTGGGTCAAGACTGATTTGCATATGGCTGGGTCCAAACTGGGGTGGCGTGGCGTTCTGAGCAAAACAATGATGGATTAAACCCAGATCTGTGACTGGGATTGAATGTTTGATTTGTTCGGCATTCGGTTCATCATCTGTTCTTTTTGCTACTGTATATTATACGAATATTGCAAGTCAGCTTGGAGTTCTAAGAAAGACCAAAAGCCAAGTTCCTTTATAAAGACATGGAGCTCAGAGGTGACTTCCAATATTCTTCAAATGTATGGCTGAGGGCATTTTATTCCTTATGATAAATGGCCATGCCATCAACCTTTCCACAAACCTCTCATATCCGTGGTGTCTTGTTGTATTATATGAAAGAGATAGTATGATTGCAAACATGAAGAATAAAAGCAGAAATGTTAGTAAAAAAAATAAACACACCAAAAACCATTTAGTAATTTGTAACAAAATAGATATTAGTATCAATTTAAAGTAAGCCAAATTTATTTTAAAATGGTGCAGATCAGATTGTGACGAAACATGTAGAGAGATTCGATGTAATGGCCTAAAAGTAAACATGTTGTCTTTTATATCTAACCTTGTGTTGGCCACTTCTCCTTTTAGAAAAACAGGTCAGTAAAACATAAAGCCAATTCTCGTTTTCATAGCTTAAACTGCAGCTATATTTGTGCCCAGTGACCTGCCTTGCACCCTGGCTGCAGGCTCTGGCGGTAGCCATTATGATGTCACAACTCAACTGTAATATCCTATTACAGTTGAGAAGTTTCATAATTTCATCTACATTAGCAGATCAAGTTATGATTCGGAAGAGTTCAGATTATTGCAGGTCAGATTAATTTCCATAAATAAGCACAGACTAACTTTTTTAATTTCACATAGAAATCCAAATTTCAGATGCAAGGTTCCATTCAATTTCAAATAAAGCTATTAAAGAATGAATTTAAATGTGAACACCTGTGGTTCACTGGATTAAGTGACACTGAATCGAACCTAATTGTTTCTTTCTGAAGGAGGCTTTTATTTTTAATGCCACAAGAGTGTGTTTACATGGGAAACATTTGTACCTCCTCACACAATGTCTCTCGCTTGATGGCGTGCACCACAGGAAACTCTAAAAGAACGCTTATGATTCCTGTGAAGTGATGAGCATTGACACTGCATGTCTTATAATCTCCCAGAGAATAGAGTACCTGCTCTGCTGTGGGAGAGCGTTGTGCAGGCAGAAAGCCTGTGCATGGACCGTTAAGCATGTTTAGTAGCATCACCGCCTAAGTAGACACTCATGGATGCACGTTGCCAATATCAACCAGCTCCATGTAAATGATATGCTGCAACATGTTCAAAATGAAAGTACTAAATGCTCAGAAATAGAGCTGCTTCCCTGCTGATCAAATTCCCAAATTGATATCCAGTCAAAACATTTATAAACTTGTCAATTTCCTAATTATTGTGTGTTTTGAATGGTCCTTATCCATTTACCAATGGCATACTTGATCTAATTTAAAGAAAAATATAGGATCCACCAACTTTTACCCTGTGCAAAGATTTAAGAGTCAGGTAGTGTACTAAGTCAATTAATGTATCGATTCTCAAATCAGGTCAGCGCATACAGGAGATTTTGTCAGTTACCTCTTAAAGAAGGACTAATGTTGGACAGGGCCTGTTTGGTCATTTATTCCATCTGGCATTCCCCCAGAGGGTTGGAACCATTGGAGTCCGGTTTGTTAAGGTCAATGGCTGCTGCCTCGGTCTCCAGCTCCCTGGAGTTTATGGCATAAGGCATAACAGGCAAAAAAACAAATATTGGAAAAGCCAATAGGGCTTTGCCAGTGTTTTTAGCGATATGTTACTGTATGTACATTGCATATTTTATGCAAGTAAATATTTTGAATTTGTTAACATTTATAAACTCTCTGCTGTGGTGCAATTTTGTATTGCAATTAGAATTTACTTTACCATGTACTAAGAGGCTGAGCTATTAGGTTGTCCAGTACTTCTATAGTACATGTGAGGTGAGTTGCATGTAAGTGTTCAGGTGAATTCTGGTTGTGGAACAATGTTAATTATGGGGCAGGATTGAGCACTCTAGAGCTGAGGCTGAAGGCAGTGTGAGTCAGTGGGCCATAACCAGGGCCACTGGAATTATACGATTGTGTGACCGCTGCGATTTTTGTGTAGTTATAGATTTGCCACATAATCCATCATCTGCCACATAATCTGGAGATTTTAACAAAAAGAAATTTGTTTCTAGCTTAAACGATTAAAAAGTTACTAAAAATCAGTGACATTTTGCTGTGCGGAGCTGGAGTAGTCACCTTGCTTTTGCTTATTGCTATATTTGGGTATTAAACTGGCACTTATGAGGTGCAACCAATGCCCATACAGTGTTACCAAGTTTAAAAATTATGAAATAATAAAGTACTATTTATTGCAAAATGTGGCGCATTATGCCACATAATTTGTCTTTACTTGCTGCATAATTTACTCAACTCTGCTGCATAATTTGGCCCTTTCCAGCAGCATAATTCCATTGCCCGTGGCCATAATATTAGGAAATGTGATCTAATAGCTAGAGCTACCAACTTTGGAACTGGGGAAATAAGTTCTAATCCTGGCTTCTACTCAATATCCTTTAATTCTGGAAAAATCACGAAATCCCCCGCCCCCCTCAAAAAAAAAATCTGTCTTTGGCTCATGTAAAGCACTCCAATGCCATTGGGCCACTTTTGCGCCATATAAAACTCCATAAAAAGTGTTCAGATGACATGCTCACCCAATTGTTGATGTCTCTTCTGTGCGCACATAGTGATGGTCACATGAACCATTTGCCATTATCAATTCTAATTATTTACAACAAAATCATTGTTGTTACTCATTTATATCTAACTGCTAACAAAGCCAATAGGTCTGGCTTGTTTTAGGCATATGTTTATTGTTGTGTGATACGTCTGGATACAATAGCAGAAAACTCACCTCACAAATAGGCAACTAAATGCTGGTCAGGCAGCATTCTGTGTAAAGCATAGGATTGTAGTTCACATGTTTTAAGTCACACCCTTAATTACGTAGGCCATCCCCTTTCAGGCACCCGCCACCTTTGTCATCTCATTTATAGCACTGTGGTCCACAATAGGCCTTTACCTACAGACAACTAAAAGATGTCTCATACGCAAAACCTAAAAATTGTGATGTTATAAAACTGTGGTGTCCTTGGAGTCAAATATAAAACTTGAGGAGCAGAAAGAAGGAGAGATCGCTATGCTCCTCTGCGAGACTCACTCTTCAGGCCCTCAGATGTATTTCAGTGAAGTGCATGACTCTCCCCCCTGATACGTAACACCAGCTGTAACACCAGCATACTCCTGCTGTCCCAGAGACCCTGAAGAGGGAACATGTTTCCTTGCAAATTTCTTAGTTGTATGGTTCCCTCCCAGCGTTGTTCATTTCGTTCACTGTCCCAGTGCCTTTGTCGTTTTTTCCCTCCCTCCCTTTCTGCATTTTCCTTCCTCTTTAGTGTTCAATGTTTTTATTCATTCTGTGTTTTTCCCACTGTGTTTCTATGAAGAGGCATGCCGCCGTCCAGTTTTTGAACAAAGGCACAGGAACACGGACCGCGAATGAAATGAACAACACTGGGAACCATACAACCAAGAAATTTGCAAGGGAACGTGTTCCCTCTACTGATGGTTATTATCCGGCTCCAGAAGTTCCAGTTTACTCAATCCTGACAATCTGATTGATCTGGCTCTGTGTCTGCCCTTAAATTCATCCTCCTTCTACTCCTCAGCTCCAATCTCCATAGACCGGTGTTCTAGACCTTCGAGCCCTCTCGATTGAACCAAAGTTTCTGAGCTGCTTGTAATCTTCCCATGCGCTATAATTGCCACCCTTAACTGTCTTTGCTCTTGATACCCTTTGCCAGGCCAGGTCCTCCTTGAACTGGAACACAAGCAGCCCAAGACCAGTTTGCCCTGGATGACTGGCCAGTGTCTTTTAGTCCTTTCCTCCCCCAAACCCCCATTTTATCCAAGGGAGATTGTGTTATTCGTCAAATGCCCAACTCATTAGTCTTGTTAGAGGGAGGATAGGATAGGATTACTATTGGAGCTCCTGTCACCACGTTCCCCAACAGGTTACTGGTCTTCACAGGATGTTCAGTCACTTCAAGAGAACTTTGACATTACTGTATTGCATAATGTTTTACTGCATAAAATAATTGTTAATTCTGCTACTTTTTATTTACCTTCTACGAATCGCACTAAACCAATACTTTAGCAATAATTTAGCTAGGATCTTCTACATCAATTAATGATTTTTATGTTGATTACGTTTTCCAACTATGAGATCCAAATCAACAGTGAAGTACAATTTGTATTTAAAAAATATGGGTCTAAACTAAGCGTTAGATCTCGGTGCAGCCTGATCTGACTCATAAGAGAGGGACTGGGTAGAATGTATATCCTCCACCTCACATTTCCATAACTTAGCCGCTGCAGCATAATGCTGCTGACTTACAGCGAGTGTGGTATTAACTTTTTCACTGGGCTCAGTGATGGACAGAGATGGCAACACACTTTTACAGAGCACTTGGCATGGAGTCTGTTATGCAAACCTAAGGTCACAAAGAGGAAAAAATGCAAAGTTGTTAAAGCAATAACAAGAAACTGACAAAAGTGACTGGTGTTTACAGTGTCATCATCTTCTAAACATTGTGTGCTTCATCTGAAAAACACTGTGGAACAGATTTAGCAACACTTTGCGCCCCGGCAGTGCCACCAAAAGTGACGTAAACCGGAGCATAGTGTTGATTTGGGATTTACTTTCCAGTGCAAAAAGTGTGCTGGAAAGTAACCCTAAAGTTACTCAAAGTAGCATTGCTTCGCACTATTTTGCGTCACAGGGCATCCCATTGGTGGTACATGAACTTTCCCATGCACCACCTGTGGGTTTTGATACAAAGCCCTGTCTGTTAACAATGGTAAACAGGGCTCCCTACAAAGTAGTAAAGTTTTTTTTCTCCAAACGTTTCATGTGTGCTGTTCTGTACAGCAGACACATAACATTTAAGTGTTAAGTTATGTCCAAGCATAGTTTTTGTAATGAAAGATTAACCTTCCAGTAAAATAACTTATACTATACACAATGCAGACCCCCTTGCACTGTGGTGCAAGGGTGTATACATTGAACAAGGCAGCCTAAAGTGTGCCAGTACTAGGGAGAGAGCAACTGCCAGAGTGCATAGTCATTTTCCAGTTTGTCATAGTCTGCCAACCAGTGAATTTCATCTTATGGGAAATTGTGTGTGCTATTGATTGTAAAACAGCTTACACCATCGGTCAAAAACTGAATAACATTCGACAAATTGTGTATTTCGTACTCTGTCAAGAAAGCAGCGGCGCCTCCTCCGTTAAGGCAGAGGAGCGTCGCCCTTCCCCCCCTGCAGCGAGCACAGCAGGTGCACACAGTATAATAAAATGGTAATTACCATTTTATTATTCTGTGTGCCCCGGTCCGCGCTAGCAAGCGTGCTGGTGGAGGTGGGGCAGACAGATTCCTGCATATTGCAGGATCACTGCTCAGTGCGCAATGCAGATGGCCAGCTGTCTACGGCCGGCCAATCTGTCATGCGCACTTCAAAGCCTGCAATCCCAGTGCTGAAAAACAGCCGAGGGATTGCAGGGACAGGCCTCCAGTCTCAAAATGTGCACTTGGTTAGCCTGCTCCTACCAATCCTGGAGCTGCTGTCAGCAGCTCCAGGATTGGTTGGATTTGTATTAAGGAAGTAAACCACATTCCTTCCTGCTCCTCGTCGTCGGGAGAGGGGAGAGGAGAAAGGCAACATATCGGTGAGTTTTACAGCGAGCTGCACCCCACCAATTTTCACAGTTGCTAGCTGCCCCTGCAAGAAAATATGCCATAATCTGCCCAATGACGTACATCAATTTTGCCACTGGAGGCTATCCTCTGTCAAACAATGTTCATCATCACCTGCCGCTGTCTCAGAATGCGCAAAACAATAACAACTATCATCTGCTACCCAGTGTACAGCATTTTTCACCAGAGGATGGACTCATCTGCCAAACAGCATATGTCTTCATCTTCCAAACACAATACTTCATAATTTCTCAAACAGTGCACGCCATCGTCTGCAGACGGTGAGTCTCTTCATCTGACTCACAATGTCCGTCGTTATGTGCCAAACACCAAACATCGTCATCTGTCAAAAAGTCTGTAAAAAGAGGAAAATTATACTAGGACTTACAAAGATAATATTGCATATATATATTTTGATTTGTCAGTTACCAGGTTATTGAAAGCCTGCCACTACGATCTCAAATATAAGAGCAGACTTTCCAAGCAGCTTTTGAGCAGATATATTTTTTAGCACAGCTGTACAACTCGACAAATGGTGTCCAATGGGTTTGCCTTTCCTGAGTCGCTGTACTATCTGGATATTTATTCCCTTCTATTCTTGTGCATCCTCAAGATGGCTGCCGAGTTAAACGTGCGCTGCTGAAGTTTGATGTCATTTCCGTATTCGGAGTTTGAAATGCCTCCTTTTACGTTCCTCAGCTTAAGCAACTGAGGACGATTAAACTGGATAATAGCAGCAGCCGTCATTTACAGATCTTAGATACCACAAAGCTATGTCATTAAGGTACAGATGGGAAGTACCAATAATAAGTGTACTAATACCAGTACTAATAATAATAGTTGTTTTGTTGTTGTCATTATGTTATTATTATTATGTTGTTACAGTTTACAAAACTGGGCGAATGCAGCTAATTGTTCCTAGCGCAAAGTAGATTTGCTATAGGACTGATTAGGATTTTAAGATCAAAAGGGTCCAAGAAACATTGAAGCACAAGCTATTAATTTGATTACAATATTTGTAAATGTTATTTTTTTTTTTATCTCAAAGGTATCTCTGTGTTTAGAAACCATTGTGCTTTTAGTTACATGCTTCCTCGTGGGAGATTGGAATATATGGCAGCCTCTTGAATTTATTCTACCAGTGGCTTTGCGTTGCATATTTTTCTACCTATGAGCGTGAAATTATTTATAGCAATCCTACACTGCGCCAGGCATGTTCAAAAGCATATTTACACAAACCGATGGTCAGACTTCTGAAGCACACTCGGTCTGCACTCCGACCTGGCATGTTCCCCCAAGAGGGACTATCAGAAGATGTACATTTATCACCCCCGGGTGGGGTTAATCGATTCCTCTTAAGTTGTGTTTCTTTCCAGCGCACTGCATTCCTTACTCTCTCTTCCTGCTCACAAGGAGCCCTCTAACGTCTGTTCACAATTTGTTATCGTTCATATAATTATTTCATGAAATAGCGATTTCTGCGCCCGCTTGTCTAATGACCACTCAATTCCTGGCTTGGGGCTCCGTGCAAGTCCTGCATCCCATTAAATTCCATACATTATCTGGGCGCTGGGCATTCCCTGCAGTGCTGGTAACTGGGAAGGAGACAGTGGAGCTGAGTTCTCCTCCTTGTTACAGATGTTAAACTGCCCCTCCCACCCTCAAGACCAGGGACACTTACACGATGTTCCTCAAAATGGATTAACCCTTCGAAAAAAGCCTTAGCTGCGTCGTGACCCCCCCTCGTCGGCTTGCGGGTCAACGGACAGGCAGGGTATTTTAATTGGAAGAAATGGAGCATACGCAAGGCCGACGACCCATGGGCAGATTGCCTTCAATACATCAACGTCGAGTCAGCTACTTACTTCCGCTGGGCTGGCCCTGCCTTGGAGAGAGTCTCTGGTTTATTCAGACGTACCTCATGTTTCTTTGTTCTGGGCCTTCACTGTGGAGAAACACAAAGCACCTGACGCATACTTGCCCATATGATGTAGGTGATTAATAGAATCTGTGAAGTCATTGGATCTGGTACCAGTCTTGTGCCCCAGGTCTCATTCCCTTATCTAACGCATTGGGTAGTTCGGGTCAGATCAATCTAATTGCACCAGCTTTCTCATCTGTAAACCTGTTGTCTTAACATGCTTGTCCCTGTCTCATAACCTGCTGCATGGATATGCAGTGCATTAGGGACCACATACATCCGCAAACCCGCATTTCAGATGCAGCCTGTAATGAAGAAGAAAGCCATTGTTGTATTGAAAGCCAATGCAATAGGGAAAAGGCACCAGATACTGTTCTGAGAGTGGGCTGCACACAAAGCTGCAAGGAGAAAGGTAGTTATAATTTGATTGATGGTACGTGTTGTTCTTTGTCTAATGACGGGATCATTAGTGAGAGCTATCACTTACACTACCTAACTAGTTTAGTAATTTATAGCATAACAACTGTACCATCTCACATCAGCTAGTGAGGTATTTTCAGAAACAGCAGCGATCGCTGATATGCTTCCTAGACTGTGATGTCAACAGTGATGTCAGCAACTGACAGCACTGAAAGCAGGTTTCCATGTGGGAGGTCTGTTCTCCCACGGGAGGTAAATCTTGAACTCAGCCTGAAATACCAGTGGGTGAGTCAGTTGAATTTCAAAGTCAGTCTCTGTCTGTGAGCAGATGCATTAGGATATGGTGGCGCCCACTTGAAGTGTGGTACGCCTCTCGTTCCTCTCTCACCACACCATGCTTGTTGAATCTTCACAGTCACATAATACGTTAGATAAGCAAAACGTATACCAGTCTTATTGGATGTATAGTCAGAAGAGTAGGTGCCCCTGGTGGTGTGTAACAAGAAAGTGCAAAGCTGGGTTTTAGATGGACAAAGATCGTTCTGCCAACATTACACACTCTTTCCAATCGTGGTGGGCACAGTTTTCGGCTCAGCAGGTCTTACAACCTCATTTCACTTTGAATCAATTGAATTAAATGGATAATGAAGACAATAAAAACTAAGAAATATCCTTTTGTCCAGATGTCTGCAGCAAACTACCCACGAACCACCCAAAATCTGTGAATATTTTCGAATTCCCCACTTGCTCAAAATTTGATCCTCCTGAACCAATGTTGTAAGCACCTGTCGTTGACCAATGTGCACCGAAACGTCTTCTTTAAGGGCACCATAATGCTGCAACAGAAAGGTGTAATACTGGCACTCATCAAATTATAGATGCTTGTGCTAGGAACATGAACATGCTCGACCGCCAAGTCCAATGTAAGCTTAGCGCTGGCCGTATTTAACATTTGTTTGGCATACGAGTTTTTGAATTATTTGTTAAGCAAAGGACTGTAGTGTGCAGAACGAAGCAATCGCAGTAGTGTTTTGGTCTGAGAACGTGGGCTTCTTTTCTTTGCACTACTCTGCCCCAGTGTCAGAAGACTGATATGCATTGCATCAGCAAATGGTTTGTGGAAGGTGAGGAGTGAAAATAGAAAGGTCCATGCTAATGTACTTTTTATTTATTTATAATACACAGATGCCTACAATCCCTGTATGCAAACACGTTTCTAATTTTCTTATTACGGTCTAGTTGTAGGATCACTAGTCACCTGTAACATGAAAATGAAGTAGCTGCTCAACTGTAAGATCCTTTTACAGTTGAGTTGTGATGCCACAATATCTGCTGCTAGAACCAGCTTACTGTGCTAAAGCTAAATTGATAATGTAAACGAGAACTAGATTTTCCACTGTTCTGGTCTGTTTAATTGAAATGGACAATCATTAGCAGACAGGATATATTAATGGATAATGATTATTTTTGCACAGCTGTAGTACATTACATCAAATCAGGAATATTTCTACATGTTATTACACATTAAGAGCTATAGCAAGTTTTGAAAATATATGTTGTCTGTAGTGGTAACATGAGGTCTAGACCACTGCATAAGGCTGTCTATATCCAGGCCTAAAAATACGGTGCAATATGGCAGTTTCAGTGAAGCACCTTGCATCCAAACTTAAATTACGCAGCCATGGAGCTTCTACTTTTTTTTCCTTCCAGATCTATGTTTTAAACTTCAGCACCCACTGCCTTCTTGGGTCTAAGTCAATCTTAATGCCTTTAATTTCTTAATGATAGTGCCTCCTCTCGGGGGCGTGGCCTGGCGGCCAAGATGGCGTACATGCACTAGAGCAGCTCTGCTGTAAATACCCTGACTATCCTGTTCAATCCCCCCTAATAGAGGCAGCATCCACAAACAGCACGCAGGCATTTCCATTTGCACTGCCAAGGGACACATCCATGCTGTTGTCGTGCAACGAGGAAGCTGCGTAGGGACGGTACCACGCTGCAAGTTTGCACACCGTGTGGGAGTGCGACGGCCCCCCCTTGCTGCCGCCACTTGCCCTGAACGGTGCGATTCCTCTCTGCTGGGCCCTGTGGACGGGCGGCCGGTGAAACAGAGTCGAAGAGCCGGAACAGGATTCGCCACGAATGCGGTGCCTGGCGCGAGGTGTCGTGGTGAGGGCCTGGTGTGCCACGCCGGAATGGCCTGGTGGAGGCAGCAGCGGAGGAGCCCTGTGTGAGCTGCGCACCTTTCCATCGGGGCTGTAAGCTTCAGACTCGACCCGGCCGCAGGATCAGGGCGGCTGAGAGGAGTCCCGAAGGCCGAACACCCAAGCAGAGGTGAGGAGTAGGGGGACGGGGCACTGCGCCGGCAGGACCCGGGGGTCGGGTCGGGCCTAGGCCCGCCAGTGGCCAAGCATCAGTGCAGATCCTGCCTTGTTTCTCCCCCCCTATCCACCGCACTGCAGGCCCTGCTCAGTGGCGCCCACAAGCCCTGCGGACACTGCCTGCACCAGAAAGACCCAGCACGCCCTGCCTTAGTGGGGAATTGTGGAGTCGGGAAGAGTCGCGGCCCCCGTGCCGACACCCGGAGTCTCTGGCACCTCCTCAACAGGGCGCCCCTGCGGAGGGCACCAGGAAGTCTCCCAGGGTAGGCGCCCTCCTACCTCACTACATGTGAATGAGCTGACCCTACTGCGGCTAGACTTGGGGAGCTGGGCCTCTCATCACAGTGGGGCCCCAAGTCAACGCTCCATTTCCGCCCTGAGACTGCGGCCACCAAAAACACTGCACAGACTGGCCTAGCTGAACGTGTGCTCGAGGTGGGCGCCCTGCTGAGGTGAATAGTGAGAGAGTGTTACGTGCGCCGGCGGGGCCCGGGGGTCGTGTCGGGCCTAGACCCGCCGGAGCGCTAGTGTGCGTGCCAACTTTGTTCCCCTCCCCCCTCCCAATAAAGTATATCCTCGTGGGCGGGGAGCGTAAGGGGTCTACAGCCCAGTGCTAACTTCAAGGCTCACTTGTGCCGGCCTCCCCTTGCTGGGGTCCGCAGCCCAGTATTAGCCTCAGGGACCACCTGCACCCGCCTGGCTGGGCGGCTCTGGAGATCACGCCCAAAGACTACACGGGGCGGGGGACCCCCCTTGCGGCGGACTGAGCAACCAGGGCCGCACGGATGTGGGGGCCGCATGGGACTGACCCTGGGGGTCGTATCGGGCCCGGGTCTGGCAAGGCACAGGAGTCGGCCAGTGGAGGGCCCAGAAGCCTTCTCCCCCTCTCCAGGCAACTGTGACCGCTAGGGACGGCTCCAAGTAAACCCAGCTGCAGCAAGACGTAAGGACTGGGCCCCTGCCCGCCCATCTTACCCAGAATTGAAGCGGCGGAGACAGGAACCGGGGGTCCGTGCGAGCCCTACGTCTGCAGCACATCCCACAGCGATCACCATTCATATGCCGACAGCTCAGCAGCTGGTCATGGGCCGACTACGATCCACCTCTCTCCAGGCACCCACACGCTCGGAGGGGCCACAAAAGCCGCAAGCAATGCAGACCCCTGGGACCCAGCACCAATTACTATCAGAGAAGATGGATACAGTTCTGAGCGCTGTTGAAAAGGTGGGCGCCACGATGAAAACAACCCGCTTTGCCCTTGAAGCGAAAATTGACAAAGTAGCCATAGACTTCACGCTACTGCATGCGGATCATAAGAAGCTAGCCGACAAGGTGCAGACTCAAAAGACGGCCATCTTGGAATTACGCCCGACCACTAGCTCGAACACGTCTAGAGTGATGGATCTCACGTCCGGAGTCCAGACACTCGAGGAACGGTTGGACGATGCGGAAGACCGGTCACGGCGCAACAATGTGCGGGTGGTAGGCTTGCCGGAGGACTCGGAAGGCAGAGACCCAGTGTCCTATGCAGAGCAGTGGATAAGGACCATAATGCCGGAAGGGGCATTGTCCCCCCAGTTCGTTGCTGAGTGGGCGCATCGAGTTCCAACCCGGAGGCCCCCCCCTGGAGCACGGCCTAGACCTTTCTTGATCCGTCTCCTCAATTTCAGGGACAGAGACGCTATCCTACGGGAGACTCGGAAAACCTCAGACATAAAAGTCGGCAATGCCCATGTCTTGTTCTTCCCGGACTATACCGTGCTGGTCCAACGACGCAGAAGCTCTTTCCAATCGGTAAAGAAACGTCTTCAGGAGCTAAACATGCGCTACTCCCTCCTGTTCCCCGCCTGCCTTCGCGTGGCAGTAGACGGCAGCACACACTTCTTCGAGTCGCCCGCAGACACATGGTCCTGACTGGAGGAACAAGGGTTATCCGCCGGCCGTCCAGAGCTAGGAGCCACAGCGAAGACACGACAAACCAGACGACGTCGAAAGCGAAGCAAACACCAGAGAGCAGTGTCACTGGCCTCACAGATCACGCCTCCCAACTTGGAGCAGATTATCATGGAACAGCGGAAGGCCCTGCAGGTTGTGGGGACACTGGGCGACCCATCTCACAGTTCGGACCTGGACACCGACTCTAATCAATCCATGGCTGAAGATGAACAGCCCCAGTCGTGGTCGGGAGGACCTGACTCTCCCCATCCTCCTGAGGTGACACCACAAACTGCTGATGATATCATTTAGCACCTGTAGCCTCGACAGATACTATATCATCGTTACATCTCCCAAGCTGCCATGGAGCAAAAAGCAGTCACCCCCAAAAACTCTTGTCCGATGGACCATGCGTAGGCTAGGCGGAACTGCGCATCTGATGGCGGCCCGCCGCACTGCACCACCGTGCTGCATCCATCCGGCAAGCAGTGAGCCTCCTGGACACCTGCTGGCCTCTAGCAGGGGTCACAACAGCGGCAACTCACAAGGGCACCAGGATGAAGCCACCACAGCGCCTCATAACCCCATACTGTACTGACATTGTTTGATGCAGAGTGTATCTGCACCATGGTTTGGGAGGGCTCCCGTTGAAGTTTTTCAAGTTCTACTGTTAACCCTCTCCCCCCCACCCTTTCTCTTGTACCTCACACCACAATATACCCCACATGAGGTCGGGCATTCACACGCTTTTCATGCCAATAGGTCGTGGCGTCAGCGGAGGGCGAGACACTGCACCTGGACATTATACACCCCAGTATGGCGCACATTAATGTCATAACATGGAATTTGAGGGGCATCCAAACTCCATCTAAGCGCTGTGCCATATACTCATACTTACAGCGTAGAACTGCTAACATAGCGCTGCTGCAGGAGACACATATCACACAGCTGGAGGCTACTAGACTTCGCAGGCGATGGCGCGGGCAAGTGTTTAGTACGAATTTGTCCGCCCAGGCGAGAGGGTCACTAGTTTGGGTCCGAGCTGGCACTCCATTTATCGCAGAAGAGGTGACTACCGATCCAGCGGGCGATACGCTCTAGTGCGCGGTGGGCTAAACGGCCAGTCCATTCTCATAGGGCCCATATATGCTCCAATCATAGAGCAGCCAGCCTTCCTGCAAAAACTCACCTGCGCGCTTGCACCTTGGGCCGGGATCCCGTGGCTGCTGGGTGAGGACTTTAACTTAGTGCTTGACATCTCCTTAGACCGCTCCTTCCCCCCGCTGACGCGCACCACTGCCTCCTCCAACACCCAGGCCCTACGCGACTGGCTTATGCACTGGTCTTTAACAGACGTTTGGCACACTAGACATCCAGACACCCGCATATACTCATTCTATTCCCACGTGCATGACCTGCATGTTCGGCTTGACCGAATTGTCGGCTCCTCCTCACGACTGCCGCTTGTTAAAACCACTGAATATCTCGGCCCCACACACTCCGACCACAACCCCCAGATACTGCAGCTGAGTTGGGAGGCTGGCCCCCCACTGGTTCCTACCTGGCGCCTTCAGCCAGCAGCGCTGGAGGACCCTGCGTTCCGTGCTTCGTTAGAAGTTGCCGCCACACAATACTTTGAGGACAATGCAGGTACCACACACAACACCCGCTTAGAGTGGGAGGCATTTAAAGCAGTCGTCAGAGGGCACAGTATGGGGTTGGTCTGGAATATGCACAAGCAACTCACCCGGGAGATAGGGCAACTAGAGCAGGATCTCCTACCATGCAAAACCCAAGTGGCATCAGGCGCAGGGGATTTACAACAACTGCGTGAGAAGCAGAGCGAACGCTGTCGCCAAATGGATGAAAAGCAGCTGCCTAAAACTCAACACTGACAAAACAGAAGTACTCATCATGGGCCCACACCCCGATGCCTGGAACGACACCTGGTGGCCCCCGCCCTCGGAAGCCCACCCACCCCCACAGGCCACGCACGCAACCTTAGAATCACCCTGGACTCCGAGCTCAAAATGGACCGCCAGATCAACTCCGTCGCTTCCTCCTGCTTCCACACCCTCCGCCTCCTACGTAAGGCCTTCAAATGGATCCCCCTCGAGCCCAGAAAGACCGTCACTCACGCCCTCGTCACCAGCAGGCTTGACTACTGCAACGCACTCAACGCCGGAATAAACAAAAACCTCACCCGCAAACTACAAAACATCCAGAACGCCGCCGCAAGATTGGTCCTCAACCTGCCAAGACACTGCCACATTTCCCAGCACCTGCACACACTCCACTGGCTCCCCATCGAGGCTAGAATCACCTTCAAGATTCTCACCCACGCACACAAAGCCCTCCACAACACCGGACCAGCATACCTGAACAGCCGACTATAATTCCACGAACCCCAAAGGACCCTACGATCAGCCCAGCTCTCCTACGCCGTGGTCCCCCGTGCCAGAAAGACCAGATCGGGAGGCCAATCCTTCTCCTTCCTCACGGCCAGAGCCTGGAACGCCTTACCACTCCACCTCAGACAGACAACATCACTCCCCATCTTCACGAGAAACCTCAAAACTTGGCTCTTCGATAGACCTCCTCCATGATGGACTGGAACCTGCACCTCCCCTCCTCCCCAGCGTCTTGAGACCCATACGGGTGAGTAGTCGCGCTGTAACAAACACATGATTGATTGATTGAACGCATTAGCCTCCTCGAACGGCTGCGCTGCCTCAACTACAAAGCACACTAGGCACGCACACATGCGCTGTCGGACAGGCCTGGCAGATTGTTGGCCTGGCTGTTACACTAGGAGCAGCCCAGTCACCCCATACATGCCATACGCCCCGCAAGCGGCCCCATAGTATACACTCAACACGAGATCCCACGAGGTGATGACCAAACATTATGCAGCCCTGTATAAAGCCACAGCCGCAGCCGACTGCGCCAGACTGAACACGTTCCTCTCGGCAATCCAACTACCGACTATCACACCGGAGCAGTGTGAGGTGCTAGGCGCTCCGATTGAGCCAGAAGAAATCAGGGATGCCATATCGGCATTAGCAACCGGCAAAACCCCGGGCCGGGACAGGTTACGTCTGAATTCTATAAGGCATATGCAACAATACTGACACCACGTCTTCAAGCGGTCTATACTGCCCCAATAGACGACTCCTCCCTCCCACCCTCACTAAATGAAGCGCGGTTAGTTTCATTGCTTAAGCCGGACCGAGACCCTATGGACCTAGGCTCTTATAGGCCACTAGCCCTTTCAAACACCGATTATAAAATACTGGCGAAATTGTTAGCGGATCAACTAGCCCCCTGGTTCGATCACTCGTGCATGACGACCTAAACGGGTTTGACCCGACGCGCAGTACCTCTCTAAACCTTCGCCGATTCTTCAGAGTTGCCGAATATGCGCCGCGGCAATCGTCCCGTGCAGGATGTCTGATCTTAGATCTGGAAAAGGCATTCGACACCCTGGGATGGGATTTCCTATTCGTGGTGCTGCCACTTTATTGGTTCGGGGAAGCCTTTATCAAGATGGTCCGGCTGCTGTACGACAACCCGCTAGTGAGGGTAAAAACGGGCCTGTATATGTCAGCCCCCATCAAAGTACGAAAGGGTACCAGACAGGGGTGCCCTCTTTCTCCGCTACTGTTCTCGCTCCCAGTGGAGCGCTGGCAGCTATGCTTCGAGCAAAGGGCACGGACTGGGGGGTCTCCCAGGGTGATAACATACACATTATCTCATTTTATGCGTATGACCTCCTTCTATACCTGAGGGACACGCACACTATCCCAGGTGAAGTAGGGCACATCTTACAAGAATTTGCCGCAGTGTCGGGGCTGGTAGTTAATGCATCTAAATCCTGTTTCTACCCGTTTGACGCGGACTCCCCTGACCGGCAATATGTTCTTGATTGCACATGCTTCAAAGGCCCACACATTCCGATATCTGGGGATCCGGGTGCACCATCGCCCAGCGGACCTGCTTGAAGGAAATCTAGGCTGGACAATAACATCTATCCGGTCACCAATAGCATTCTGGGGAACACTTCCTCTAACCACCATGGGCCGAGTAGCGTTATTGAAAAGGATAACCCTGCCACGGTTACTAATATATTTTTTTGCCAATTTGCCTGTATATCTCCCACCGGCCCTTTTCAAAACACTGGAAAGATTAGTGAGAGGGCATATCTGGGGGGCCTCCCGTAGCAGAGTAGCAATCGGGAAGCTATATCTACCGACCGATCAAGGTGGGCTTACCTTACCCAACTTGGAACACTACTATGTAGCAGCTCAGCTGCAATGGAAGGCCGTATGGCTCTCGGAGCAGCACCTAGCGGACACTGCGTCGGACCTTCCGGCCCTAGCCCATAAGACCCGTCTCGCTCTCTTCCACCCATGCTGCAAATAGAAGCCACCGCCGCAGCTCCTGTTAACTGTGGCACATCGATGCTACCGCAGAAGTCTGCACTTGATGAGAACTACCAAACCATATGCCCCTGCGCTCCCAATAATAGGTACACCAAGTCAACACGGTGCCATCACGGCCCGAGAAGTGCGCCATCTCACTTATAGCGGCATACAGGATCTTGGGGACCTGTATCATGTTGGTACCCTGTCGTCCTATGCCTCACTCATTGATGCTTACGGAGTAACTGGGGCAATTCCTAAAACACCGAGCGATCATAGCCGCCCTACACGAGAACTGGGGAGACATGTCCACAGAGCCATCCATGCATCTAACCATACAATACCTGCACATGATGGGGAGGGCCAGACATCTCATAAAGTGGTTTGTGGCATCCCTTCGGTCTCACACAGCAACACCGTTACTCTCCCTACGCGCACACTGAGAGGAAGATCTCCAACGCCCTTTCACGGATGCTGAATGGGACAGGGTACTGGAGGGTCAGATAGGCGTCCTGCGCAACATGCGATTCCGGCTCATACAGTACTTCATCATGCAGAGGGCATACCTCACGCCAGCGCAAATTAACAAATACTATGTCGGAGCGTCTGCCGCCTGCCCACGCTGTCAAGCTGTCGATGCAGACTTACTGCATATGCTGTGGAACTGTTCGAAGCTGGGGTAGTACTGGGAGTTGGTAGTGACCGCACTGAGCCGCTACACGGGCCGTACCATTTCCCTAACCTGGGAGACCTGCATCTTGCACCTGTTTGCAAACAATAAACGTTTGCGAGTTACCTCTTGGTTTCTGGCGCTAGGGTTGATCACTGCAACAAGCTTGGAAACGCTCGCTATAGATCTGGGCTGCGGCGGAGAGCGTAGCGCTGCGCAAGGAAGATGCACTGGGTCTCCGCAAGATCCCAATCGCAGAAAACTGGGACGCAATTCTACAGGAACTCCTGAGCAGTGATGAGACCCCAGAGCCCGACGCTGGCCCTATAGCATGCGAATAGCAACGGAGCCCCTCACACACTTGTAACATGTAACCTAGCACATTTAGCGGTACGCATGATGGTTACGTGCTGCGCCTACACAGACACACGCCGAATTAACTAGAGTGCGGTGCCTCCACCCCCTCTCTAACACGCAAGCCACCCCTCAAACGTTGTAGTGACACAATCTGCACTCCAGCCACCCATGGGTGTTCTGCCCACTCATGCCCCCACCCAGTTATTCGTAGTTACTCCCGATATCTCCACTGCTCAACATCCCCCCAGCAGCACCAACATAAGGAAGCAGCGAGAATGCACTCCATGGGGAAATGACCTCTCCGCTGGTGCGCAGCCGCAAAGCGCAGGGCACACACTTCTGAGCATTCGCCTGTGCCCTTGCCCATAACACGTAATCACCACATAGCTGGAACAGTCAATCAACTCCCTCTGCTAGGTAGCAGCCGCAATCGCCACCTACATGCCCTTAGCTTGAGCTGCGCCTGTCAGAATGATAAACACGGTGACTGAATGCCATAGCATGCCGGGGGGGACATGCCCCATAGTCTGATCGTTTGTCATCAATGTTGTTCTCACAATTTGTTTAAAGCATTAACTGTTTATTATTTTTTTTTAATTAAAGGCTGGTCCTCCAGATGCTTTATGGTATCCTAGCAGCCGGCGGTTACCCCACACATGTACCACTGCCTTATTATCCCGATGACAAAATATTGTACTCTCCTCCATTAACAAGTACTGTGTATGTCAGGATTGAAGTGCTGCGAAATGTTGTGGATTGTATTAAAATATTGTCTCACGAAAAACACAATAAACAGATTTAAACAAAAAATGATAGTGCCTCCTGTCAAAAATGAGTTTGGCGCTCCATCTATGCTTTCATATAGTTACCTGGCCAGTAATAAACATGGACCGGAGTGCTGTCAACCGCAGGGCACCAGGATTCAGGGGACATATCATCACTGTAGTCCACCTAGTAGTAAAGAATTGTTTTATTCACCCTTAAACGCCATTTTGGTTAAGTCTTGACACTACCACTAACCCTAAAATTGGATGGAGCCATCCTTACCACTAACCGCAGAACCTCTCACCTTTTTATGCCATACTCTCCGCATTCCTTTCTGCTGCTTCTGGAACAGATGCAAAAAGAACAATTGATGGACAGAATGCTGTAACGCTTCTGGAACAGATGCAGAGTTTTGTAATGAACTAGTTAGATTTCTGAAAATATAGTAGGGCAATGTTGGCATGTGTTTTTTATTGGATAAAAAAATCAAATAGTAAAGTACATCTCAATGGCTCATATACTGAGAAGTGGTGATCATATACTCTTGTGTACAAAAATAATTTTTGTTCTGTGAAATTTGTAACAGTATATGTACGACTTCAGAAATCACGTACTCAGGAACTTTCAGCTCAATGTTCCCTTTAAAGAAGGTAGTGAACATCATATAGTAACTAACCAGGGAAACATCTAGTACAACGCAGGCATTACAACGTAGTGCCTTTACAACGCAGTCAGTACCACGACTGCGACGTTACCACAAGTTCCATTACAATGCAAGTCATTACAGCGATTTGCTTTCGGGAATGTTGTATTGGACTGGTGTTGGATTTTAAGTCCAACACCTTCCCTACTGATACACCAAGTGGAGTTGGAATAGTAATTTAAACTATTCCAAAGTCCAGCGCTTCCCTAAAGCAAGTCGTTGTAATGACTTGCGTTGTAATGGAACTCGTGGTAACGGCACAGTCGTGGTATTGACCGCGTTGTTAAGCCACATGTGGTTTTAGCATGCGTCGTAACAGATGATATTCAACTAACCACTATATAAGCAAGCCCATAGGATTGTTAGTTAATTCTTTCCTCCCAGTTGCATAACATACGACAACCCAAATCTTTTTTATCCCTGATTTCTGCTAATATTTCAAGTTCTCTTCTGAACTAACCCTTCTTGTTCTCTTCTGCATAGCTGGGAGATCACCGGAGGTGTTGTTAGCAGCGAATGTGGAACCCTGGAATCTGGTTCATCACTTGTATTTCTCAAGGATGGAGAGCGAAAGCTGTGTTCTCCTTATATGGACACCACGAGTTACGGGAACCTGAGATTTTACTTCAGTATGGGTAAGGACAATTGGCAGAGTGTCATATACATGTTGGTGCAATCTTTGTATGAGCATCCGTGTTAATGATGCACCATCTTTGACCACTTGCACAAGAAAAAAATCAGAATGTCCAGTCAATGGCCACGCTGCATAGAGTTTCATTCTAATGTTACAGTTTGAATAAGTGTCAATAATTGCCTTTTGGGCTTCAACAGTAATCCGTATGGATATTTGATTGGTAAATGCTATTTCATTTTCTTTTGTTTTTTTAAGAACGTTTACAAACATTTTGACCAAGAGAATTAAATAATTATTGCATTACACACCATGGATATTTTCTTTGTCAATTTTATTTCATTTCCTTTGTTTTTTTATGACCTTTTGCAACACTTTGTCGAGGAGAAATCAACAATTATTGCATTTCACAACATTTATTATATTGCACAACAGTTATTACATTGCATTATATTGCAGCATACACAGTTCCAGATACATAGAAACTGGAAAGAGGTGAAAAACAGTAGTTTTCCAGCTGTGTTTTGCACTGAAAAGGAGATGCACAATGGGTGGTAACTATATGAACAGATGAACCCCCACCTTTTTACACCTTTCCAGTTTTATTGTAAAATCATGTGGTAAAATCACCCCAAACAAAGGGCTTCCCTACGAATGTCACTTTAATTCCTATGGGACCAGTAACTGGATCCACAGTAACAACGCAGACCCAGTGCATTGGAGTCAGACATTTTGATTGCTGAATGGAACTGAAATCTCCAGGGGAAACGTTGGTGAGAAGTATTGAATTTCTGGAGAAATCAAGTTATTCTCGATTACCCTGGTAAATGCTCATTTCTGAGGGTACCTTTGGGGCACACCTCGTAATCCACTGCTGGAATCTGACCGCCATGATTCCTCATCACCCTGCAACTGTGGACGCTACATACTGTTGACCGGGCCGGATCAGATGCACTGCCTTGGCTCTCTCTCTGTCCATTGCTTTGGTAGCGGTACTGCAGCTCAGAATGCGGAAGTTCGAAATGGCAGTGACCCTAGTGAGCCTCCATTCTGAGAGCTGAGACACTGTGGAGGACAAATGGATCTGGATCGTATGACAACTGCCAATGGTGCACAACACGGCCGGACTTGCTGAACATCACACCACCTGGGTGCTGTCTGTGATCTGCCTTAACTGTTGGACAGTCACTCCATGGTGGGGGAAATTGATGCTGCTTGGGAGAGGGAACAGCATTCCCCGCTCCCATCCCAAGCCTGCACTTCGAGCCTACTTCATCTCTGCTAAATGTGAGCAGTTAATCGCAAACAGCTTAATTTCCAATCCCCTTCATGTGCTTGTGCCGGCAGTAGCGTGAGCTAAGAACACTTGTCACAACCTTCTCCTTTTTATGTTGTCTCCCCAACTTTTTATTTATATGTGTCAGAGGGGATACTTTGTATAGACAGTTGAACAATTTGCAATAGACCTGCCAAGGTTGGGACTGCTTCGGGGGCCTATCCCTTGACTCCATTTTTTAAAAATTCTTTCTTTACTAGTAGGAGTAAATTAAGGGAAATAAGGTAAAGAAGGGGTTAGGGAAAGGAGGAAAGTGGGAGGGGAGGAAGGAGGAGAGGGGGAAGAAACCAAAAGAAAAAAGAGGTAAAAGAGGTAAAAAGAGTAAGGAGTGTGTTGAAAAAGGGGGAAAGAGGAAGGGAGAGGAAGGGGAGTAGTAGAAGTAAAAAGGGGTGAAATACTGTGTCTGGTGGCATCAGGGTGACCATCCTCAGTTATAGATCTTGCTCGGGATTGTGGTTGGGGGCAAAAATAGACCCTCCAGGGGTTTAAAACCTATACTCCCACCCCAGTATTTTGAAGTGGATCATTCTTCTTCTACCTCCAACCTATGGAGGACCCCTTGATGCAAGCCCAGAAGAAGATGGCAGGTGATGTTGCATAAACTAAGGCTTTGGCTTAGCTCTACAAGGTTTGACTTTCCCATCCACAGATGCCTGAACCTAGTTCAGTGCACCAATGCTTAAGCATGGAAGTACAGGTTGTTGTAGCCCTACACAATCCCACTCAATACATAAATGATGTGGTGTCTGTACTTTCTGTGTTTTTGACAGTCCCTTAAAAAAGGGGTCAGGGACACAGTGGTAATTCAAACCCAATTTCGTTCCTTAGAATATCACACACAAGTTCTGCACTAAGAGAAAAGACGCTTTATACTTAAAAGTGTTTTATTTCAACGGTCTCATCTTGTTGCTTAGCACATGTAAAATAACCACACAGAATATTATGAAAACAGCACTGATACATTTTACAATCCCTGTATGGCTCTATTCTAATTAAATTCCTCTCATTGTGTGTCATTGTATATCTCTCCAGGATACCTAGTTCTATGTATGTAATAGTGTGCATAGTGATGGAAACAATACATTTCTTTAAAATTTTGTACATTCAAATAAGGATCTTCATTGTTCAAAGTGGTGTACAGCTGTAAATCAGACATCATACGTTTTACAGTTTCAGTATCCCAGTTATCTGAAACAGAACCAGGAATAATCACATCATTCATTGAAACTTTCAACACATATGGCATTTGCAATTTCTCAATCTGTCCCATAAACTGATAAGGAACCTTTTTCCAAATTATGCCCAGGATAAGCTGTGATGATTGCAGCTAGAGATCTGGTTGAACTGTGTGGGATTTAGAGATATGGTCGGAGTTCTCAGGTTGTAGCATAGTTCTTTCAGGGACATATTGTCCATTTAGTAGCAGTAGAATGACAGTCAGCATTGTCAGCCACTTGATGAAAAGCAACACTCCTGTAGTGATCCAAACATAGGACCATTAGTTTTGTGACAGGTATCAAGTACCTGTCACAAAATCAATGTTAAGCAAGAAGAAATCGATGGCGTAGAGCATGATGAAAAGTTCTCTATGTAGAATTCAGATTCATTCTCATAAGTTGTTGTTTCTTGAAAAAGCATAATCTCTATGTTGATTGATGCAGAGGTTCATATTAAACCATGGTGCTGCTTGGAACGTTTGCGACTGTAGTGATGGCAGCATCAGATCCATCCATGGAATCCATTGCTTGGTGTGAAGGTGGAGATGCAGTAGCTCAAATAACCTCAGCTTGATACTCAAGCTAGTAATGTTACTGCTCTCTTCTAAGACTATTTCATTCAGACTAGGGAGAGGCTGAGTCTGAATGCTTGTAGATGACTAGGAGAGTCTGCTATAAAGAATCGGCCACGTAGTGCTTCTTGATGTAGTCAATGGACACCTGTCGGTTTTACTTTGAACCAGGCAAAGGAGACGGGATTACAGTTTGTTCACATTTTACCCCAAGAACAGGTACAGATGGCCTGTAGGACATTTCAAAGCTTGCTTATAGTGGATCTCTTCTTGAATTGCATCCCCTACAATAAGGAACCACCTGTCAGCAGCTGTAAAAACCTTCTTTTTGCTGGTGGCAGCTTCCGAATGCTTCACATTGGACAGCTTGTCTATGGCCTCTTGTACACTCTGCAAGACATTTAAACATTGGTTCAGCTCCAACTCTTTTTCGCCGGCCACCTTCTCAGGATTATCTAGACCAGATACATACATGGGCACTCCAAATAGTACATTGTTTGGAGTGCGCCCTCCTAATACTTATCTAGGCAGGTTATTTAATGCTCTATGAACTCTTTAAATATTTGGTACCAACTAAGACCCGAGCTCAGTGCCCTAGCAGTCAAAGCTTGTATAATCATGCCATTTTCATGCTAAACAAATCTGTTACTGTCTGCTTAATGCAGATTGCTGAATTGCAGTCAAACTCCCAGAGCAGACATAGCACCCCTGAGGGCCTTGGAGGCGAATGCAGGACCATTGTCTGAATGAAATGATTGAACTGTTCCCATGGCTACCAGACACTGTAAATCCTTTATGACTGCTCAAGAGCCTGTATTTCTCTGTAACCACATCCATAGGAATCGAGAGCATGAATTGATTGCCATCTATATTTACTTATATTGGTTAACAGAATTTATTGGCTCAACATGGTCCAAATATATATCCCTAAATGGGATATTTGAGACTGTGAGGGGAGTCTGCTTGGGTTTTCTACCAGTAGGAGCCTTGATCTGGTAACAAACATCACAATGTCTAACATAATCTCTAGTCTGTTTAGATATACAGGGCCACCAGTAGCATTGCTACGGTTGCGTTTATCCAAGCATGGGAAGACACCAATCCCTCATGGCCTTTCCTGATTAAGTCTAATCTAGACAGCTTGGTAGTAATTATCCTGTCTCCCACTATGGGCAAAGCCACAACAGGAATGCTATCTGAATCAGGGATGTAGGAATATTTGAGAGAAAAGCCACCTGGAGGTGTTTTAGTCTTCATAGTTGCCTGTGTCGTGGTTATTATAGCTGTATTTATCATTGTTTAAGATCCATTTAAGACAGCCACCTTGACAGTCTGTATTGCAGCATTTGTAGCTAAGTCGGCCCACAGTTCCCTATGGTGTGAATCTCATCACGCGGATGGCCCAAATTGTGCATCACATGGACAGATAGAATCTTATCTTGTAAGACAGCTTCCTTTACCCAAAGGTGTTCATTTTCTCGATAGGTTTCCCTTTTGAACCTTTGAATCATTTTAGGCGCCAATGTTTTAAATCTACATTGTAACCCTGCACTCAGAAGGATGAATAAGACACTATTAGTGTGGGAACTGACGGGTAAGCCTTCTGTTGTGCAAGTACCAAGGCATGAATTTCTGCATGTTGTGAGGTGTCATCTAGGATTTTGGTGTGGGTATGTTGTGGGTGGAACTCACCATCTTTCACTACACCCTACACTGCTGGACATGCTGTGGAACACTTATATTTGGTTCCTACCAGAGGTTGTGCAGAGCCGTCCATGTAGAACAAGCTCTGATATGACTCAATGGATAAGGCTTTTGGAGTTGGAGTGACATTTTGTTCATATTGGAAGAAAGCTTCTGTCCGAAGAGTCAGATCATATTGAAACTTCACATCCACTGCACTTAAGGAAGAGTCCCACTGCACCCTTCAAGTTTTGACTTTCCCGCCCACCGATGACTGAACTTAGTTCAGTACACCAACACTTGAGTGTGAAAGTACAGGTTATTGTAGCCCCACACAATCACACTCAGGATGCAATTGATGTGGTGTCTGTGCTTTCTGGGTTACTAATAGTCCCTTTAAAAGGGGTCAGGAACGCAGTGGTAATTCAAACCCAATTTAATTCTCTAGGATATCACACACAAGTTCTGCACTAAGAAAAAATGCACTTTATTATTATTTCACCAGCCTCATGATGTTGCATAGCATATTTAAAATAACCACACCGATTATTTCTAAAACAGTACTAATGCATGGTACTAACCACAAGAATAAAATGAACATTTCTAACATAGTCAAAATTTCATTTGGTGATCTAACACCCTAAAGATTACTTCTAGGTGCTACACTATGAGAACAGGGAGTAGCTTAATTTGCATTCATACAGCAAGAAGCTGTAATTATCAGTAGCTGTGAGAGACTGTTCCCTCAAAAGTGAAGCATATATAAGCTGGGCTCAGCTCCTCCCCTCTCAGACTTGGCTCGGTAATAGCTTTCAGCCTAGGACTGAATGCTGCAACAGTACAGCAATCTGGCGATTTCTGTCAGGATCTCTGGTTGTATCTTGTGAGATAACCTGGGTGAATGAACCTCTCTACTTAAGTGGCCTCTTGATGGGCCCTGCATACTGTTGACCACCAATCTTATCTTGCATTTGGAATTTCTGAGGAATTTCTGACATAACCTGTATGCTTCAATATGCTAGTTGTTAGACTTGGCACTATTGGCGTGGGTCTCCCTTCCATTTTTTTGCTGTTGCCTCATCTGTTTTTGCTGGGCTAGAAGCTTTGGGCACTTTGCCACTGCTGTTCAGTGCCAAAGTGCAAGTGCTCCCTTTTCTAAATTGATGTAATGGATTAGTGATTCCATGATTGGCTGATTTGATTTACTTGTCAGACCCTAGTAAAGTGCACCATGTGTGCCCAGGCCTGTAAATCAAATGCTGCTGGTGGGCTTGCAGCACTGATTGTGCCACCCACAGAAGCAGCCTGAAAAATGTGACTCAGGCCTGCCATTGCAGAGCCTGTGTGCAGTCTGGGACTGCCATGTCGACTTGGCAAGTTCACACACTTGTCCCTAAACCTTCCCTTTTCTACATGTTAGTCCCCCCTAAGGTAGGCCCAAGGTACCCATGTGGGCAGGGTGCATTGTATGTGAAAGGTAGGACATGCCCTGATGTGTGTGGCATGTCCTGATAGTGAAATACTGCCAATTTCGTTTTTCACTAGTGCAAGGCTATCTGTTCCAATAGGCCAGAATGGGCAGTTTGTTTATAACATCTTATAAACATAACTGACCCTGGGAACAAGATAGGAAAATAAAGTTTAGTATGTCTGAACTCAGAATGTTAAAGTGAATCTTTTAGTGTGGGTGATTTTTACATTCTGTGTTTGAAAATACCACTTTTAGAAAGTAGGTATTTTCTTGCCTAACCATCCAGTGTGCCTCTGCTAGGTTTGTGTATTGCATGTCTGACTTTTGAATGACAGGGGCTGGAGGAGGGCAGCGGCACCGGCAGTCTGATGAGTCAGGGCTGGGCTGAATAGACCTGGGTTGAATTTAGAGTAGGGGGAGGAGATTTCCTTTCACCTGCCTGGGCCAGGTCTGCTTTCAACAATGCTGTCTCCACCTCCTGCCAGGAAGCTGCACCAGTGAGGACAGAACTGGTTTTGACTGGGTACAGACACTCTCTGCCTTCAGAGAACAAAGAATTTGTGTGTATAAAAAGGGGGACCCAGACCCCAGAACTTTAGATCACTTCTGGGAAATCAAGAGGAACCTTTGCCAAGGAGAAGAGCCGGAGAAGCTGAGGAAGATTACTGCCCCTGTGCTGTTTGCTGTTTGGGGTTGGTCTGCAGTGGCTGCTTGCTGCCAAGGAAAGGAGAAAAAGGACTTTGCTGTTTGCTTTGTCATCTTGAGGAAGATCTCCAAGGGCTTGAAACTGAGCTTGCCTCCTGTTCTGAAGTCTCAGGGACACAAAGACTTCACCACCAGCTCCCCTGAATTTCCTTGCTGGGAATTCTAACCTGCAAAGAGGTGCCTGCTGCTGTTTAGGACCTCTAGAGACTGTTTGTCGCTGAGAGCTGGAAGATCGACGCAACGAGGAAGTAGCGTGTCGCATCCGCACCGATTCCCAACGCATCGCCGAGCCACGGGGAAGAAGCGTGCCTTATCCGCACTTGGTTCCAACCAGGGAGAAGCGCGCCGCATCCACACCGGGTCCCGACACATCGCCGAGAAAACCGTCGCAGCACCTGCCCTGCGGCTGCAAAAGTTCACGCATCGTACCGGACCATCGCATCGCATGGAGCCGCCATCTTGTCGCATCGTAACCGGAATGCAGTAAGAAACAGACGCATCCCCTCCTCTCCGTTAAGGAACAGACGCTTCGCGTCCCCTGTGCTGCAGTAAGGAACAGACGCATCGCCTCCCCCGAAGCAAGGAACTGACGCATCACCTTCCCTGCGACCCTTTTGTTTGTTTTGCGTGACGCATCTAAGGTACTTTGTGAGAAAAGTGTCGCATTTACAACCTGCATTGAACTGAACTATTTCTACCATTTAAGAGCCTTATTTTTGATACTGTATTGTGGATTTTTGTCGTCTGGTCTTGTGTTGGTTTAGATAAAGATTACTTATTTTTCTAAACCGGTGTGGTGTCCATTTGTCGTGTTTTCACTGTGTTACTGTATGTGTTCACAAATGCTTTACACACTGCCTCTGAGATAAGCCTGTCTGCTCGTGCCAAGCTACCAAGGGGGTGAGCAGGGGTTATTTTAGGAGTGTATCCCGCTTACCCTGACTAGAAGCAAGGGCCCCTATTTGGACAAAGGTACCTACCTCTGCCAACTAGAGACCCCCATTTCTAACACTAGTCTTGAGATACACTTGTTTAAACAAGTATGGTAAAAAATACATCAATTCAGACTAAATTATTTAGATTGCTTTCACTATCTGACATTGAAATATAGATAGCAAGGCAAATGTCCCAGACTGATGTTGCATTAGGTGTCTTATCAATGTCACTGTCTGGAGGATTTGACACTTTAAGAGGTTCTTTGAAAGATAAGGACAAATGAAGTCAAAGGTAGACATGCCGATGAGCAGGCAGAAAATTGAGTCTTGCCCTGCTCAAAATGGAGTCTGGCCTTAGGGTCTTTACGTCAGTGGCTTGAGTAGCAAATTTCGTTCACTTCCATGTGTTACTGGTAATAATGAGGTGGCGTGTGCTGGAAATAAGAATAAGCCCTCACCCAGTGAGGCGGACCCAAAAGATGATCTGGTGGCCATACCAGGATCTTATTATAGCGAGGGCTAATATATCAGAAGTGGCTTATTTAGAGAAGGTAGATGGAAGGGGCCAAAGAGTCAGGCTGGAGATTGCTCAAGATCAGGCACAGAGGACTACCCTGATGCAATTATCTGCCCTAGACCAACTACAATATTTTCAGTATTCCCTCTGGCTTTCAAAAGGGAATCTGGGAATAACTCCACTAGTCTCCGGCTCTAGTCACTAAACCCTGCTCAAGCAGGAACTTTCCTCTGATCATGACCTGGTGATGAGTGTGGAGGAAGTGCATCTGGACACTGAGTATCTATGGCCGGGAACCCATTTGGAGTCTGATGACCAAGAATCAAAAGTGCTCAGATATAGCAATCTTCACAAATATCTACCTCATCCACTAAATCTGTTAAAGATTATTCTGATGGAGATCAAAGGCATAAAAAGAGCCCAGGCTGAATAAGCTCCGAAGAGGGAAGCCCTGACAAGGAAAGTTGATGCACTGGAGGTCGTTTTCGAGCAACATCAACAAAATTGAAACTCAGCTAACAAGGCCAGAGGATCATGTGAATTCCGATCTACACAAGTAGATTAGTAATTTGACTAAAAAATGTGAGGACCTCGAGAATAGATCCAGATGCTCTAATATCTGGATCGTTGAAGTTCCTGTGGGTGCTGAGACGGGGCTCCCCTAAGTGATCAGCTGGGTAGCCCTGCTTCTGTCTGACAATTTGAAGGATGACCTTGGGAGATGGAAGAACACTCTTAATCTCTCAATCCCTTAAGTACATCAAGTTCTGTCTAAAATAACAGGGAATAAACAGAAAACAATTATCTTTTATTTCCAAGATTTTCAGATCACGGAAGCTATATTAGAGATTGCCCAACACAGGAATAGGGTATCATCCGAACATGGAATAATTTGTTCTGTTTTTTCCTATCCTGCTTGGGAAACAGTAAGGAAACAATGAGAAATGCAATCACTACTACCGGAGTTTCGAGCTTCACAGACCCCACTACATTAAGAGGGGTATGCATAAGAATGAATTGGCAGGGGGCTTACCAGGATTTTATGGATGTTGCTGATGCTAATCAATTTCAGATACGATGGAAGACTTCCAATAAGGCATTAAGACCTAATGCTTAAAGGAATGCTTAATGTGGGATATCCTTGGGAGGAATGTTTCCCCCTTTTTTCCCTACACTGGATTTCAGAGTGGGGGAGCAAGGAGAATTGGTTGGTGGGGGGTGTGGTGTGGAAAGAGATTTGGGGAGGAGTGGGATGTGTGGAGGGTAGGGCACGGGGAGGAAAAAGAAAAGGAAAAAAGCAGAAGACTGTGGCTTACAGGAAAGTGGAGGGAGTGCAGTAGGGTGAATATGAAACTCATTATCAGCCATGTAGGGGGAATGGGTAATAATAGGGTTCATGATTTATGGCTTTCAGCTTAATATTTGCTCTGTATGTGATCCCAATAATGACAACCCCATCATATTCGAGGTAATAAGAGATGAATTTAGGATGCTGCCCGGCAGCCGTATAGTAGACTGAGACTTGAAGTGTAGCTCATCAAGAATTAAAGATACTACTAATACCCCAGGGCATGTCTGACTTACCAAAGTTAGGAAATGTATAGATACACCCAAAAATATTCTTGATCTAGGCGCTGCTCTGAGATGGCGAAATCCTGATCTTAGATTGCATACTTTTTTTCTCTTTGTCATAAATAATATACTCGTATAGATTATTTTTTAGTTAGTAAGGAAATGGCTCAAAGATCTGTGGTAGATTTTCACCCTACTTAGGTTTTAGATCATGCCCCACTCACACTGACAATAAATGATTCTTCAACAGGTAAACATAAATGGACCTTCCCTAAGTTTGTATTACACAAAGAAGAATATGTGGTGAGGCTAATGGAATTTGTGAACATGTTTATTCAAGTTAATTATGGCATAGCCAGTGTGAGTATTTGCTGTATGAGATGCTTTAAAAGCCATCATGAAAGGTTTCACACAACAATATGTAGTTACTCCACAGAGAATTTCAGCTTGTGCACACCTTTTCAGTAGCCAATAGATATAAACAGCACTTATGTGTCTAGGGTGAAGTTACCAGGCCAAGGGCACAGATTAAAGTACTTAGTAATAAAAAATTGAAAATCAAACACAGATTTCTAAAATGTTAACAATGAATAATGGGGATAAAATTGTCCGACTTCTTGCTGCGCATACCAAATCATGTATAGCGAAGCAACGTATATTAGAAATTCATGCTCTCAGAAGGAGTCCTTAATGATGATGATATAGCCAGTGAATTTTGTAACTGCAATCATAATCTTTATACATCTGCCATGGAAAAGGATAAGAATGAGAAAATCACCTGATTCCTTGCCTGGAAAAAGTTACCTTTGCTCTCCCTGCCCCAGGAAAATGATATTATGAGGCCTATTACTCTGCAGGAGCTCAGTGACTCTAGCAAGGAGGCTCCATCAGGGTAAGCTACAGGTATGGATTCAATCCCCAATGAATTATACAGCTGCTTAATGGTAGCGATGCCACTACATTTTTATGAGCTAATCAGGGACATCAGGCAGGGGGAGGCCCACTTAGCTCATGGTCAGAAGCTATTATTATGGTTTTTTCTCAAAATCTATGATTCATTCCGCCAGAGTTACTGCTGCCCATACTAACTTGGCCTCGATGCTAATCAACTGGGCAGAAACCACACTTTCAGTGATAGCTCTAGATGCATGCAGAAAAAGCATTTGCTAGGGTCATTCCTCAAAGCAGGTTCTTGTTTTATTTTGGGTCCCCAAAGCCGTTATCAAATGTTACAGGCTAACTACCAGTGATGGTGTCCATTAATGGAGTTTCTTCAGGTATGTTTACAATCACTAGAGTGCCCAGGCAGGGATACCCCTTGTCACTCTTTGGCTTTTATATTGAGCCATTTCTTAGATTGCTTATTTCACACCTGGATTTCATACCATTAAACTTCCTCAACTGGAGGTAAAGCTTATGGCTTATGCAATGATATATTAATTGTTAGAGAGGACCCAGATTGTGCATTTTCTGCTTTTGAAGAAACTGCATCTAGATACAGTGAAATATTGAGATCTAAATTAAATCCGGCTAAGATGGAAATTTTATATATAGGATTGCATCTAGTCTATTCTGGTTATACAGTGGAAAGTCTAAACTATTTGGGTATTTGACTTAATACTTCTTATCAAACTCTTAGAGAGGCAAGCTATAAGAGAATCTTGAGTAAAGTCTCCTTTTAAATAGATGGGTGGGCTGCCTATTTCAAATCTTGGAACAAGCGATGTTATTACACTGATTATCCTGCCTAAAGGTTTGTATTTGTTTAGAGCATTACCCATCTATCTCCCAGCAGCATTTAAGGCAAATTAATGCTATTATCACTTCCTTTATCTATGGACCTCTTAGACCCAGAAATACCTGAAGGTATCTTCAGTTGCTGGCACAGAGAGGGGAATGGGCTCTGCCTAACTTTCAGCTCTAATTTTGGGCAGTAATGTGCTGTTGTTTAAATTAACTGTTTAAGCAATGTGAACACGAACCGATTTGTGTTGAGGCTCTAATGAACCAAACACCTTATTTAACACTGTTAAGGCCCTCCTACTTTGTACGGTGCACAAACATGGTAAATATGAGTGCATAATAGACCAGGGCAATGGGTAAGGGTGTGCGAAATGTCCGTAGTTCTCTTTTGTGTGAATTAGCCCTAGTTACTCAAAAAGTAAGTATACTTTACCGTGAAATGCATCCTCGCTTCAGTTTTTAATGTGAGGCTGCATTTCTACAAAAGCATCGCAAACAACAGCCACTTGCTTATTGTTCCCAACGGAAGGGCACAATTTGTTGTACATTTTTACAGTGAATGGTGTGTTTTTACACAAAGGGTCATAATGGCCTGATTTCGGGAATTTCATGTCCAAACTGAGTTGGCATGGTGTGCAAAATAATGATGGATTGGGATGCGGCACTGAGTAATTACAAGTAGCTGAGATTAATTCAAGCATTCCATTCATCACTTTTTTGTATACTTTTGAGGTAAAAGTAAAGTCACTTAAGGTGCAAAAAAGTGTCGGGGTTCAGCCTATGGCAGAAGGAGCTTCCTTTCACGGGCTTGTAAAAAAATGTAAAGACTCTTCACCACCAAAACTCAGCTGTTGGGTTACGTGGAAACAAGCCTGCAGCAGCTAGAGGTTGTTGTAGGCAAACAAACGGTAACTTGTGGCTAGTCCTGTCTCTGGTTTCCCACATCGTAGGGCTTCTTTAATATATGCCTTCTTTTGAAAATCTGGCTCACTGTGGGCTATCGAAGTCGCTGCTTTCTAGGAAGCTACTTCATTCCTGCCTGACTTTTGGTGCATTGCAAACTCGCATGAGGAGAAATACCCGCGTTATGTCGACATTTCACTGCCGAAACTCAGAGTAGATTCTTAGCTGAGGGACTGTGCCCAGAGGCTCATGTATATGCTGAAGAGATACCAGAGGAATGTGATGCTGATTGAAACATCAAGAGCGTATTTCCTTTGCTTGTAGGACTTCGTTAGAAGAAGCCATATATTAGCCTTTGGTACTGCCCACTCCTCCAATAGCAGCGCACTGGCCACTTAAACAGTGATGAGTCTGAACAAGTGTTCACAGAATACGCCTTGCTGTGCAGCGCTCCAACATGCAGCAGATTGGTGGAATGCTGTTTTCATCTTTTGTACTGATTCACCCTTGGAGCAGGTCACTGTTTCTATGACTGGTTCATCTTAGAGCTGCTTGCTGGACCTGTCTGTTGGTTCCTCAATTGCTGTCAGAAAATCCGCTTGCTCCTCAAGGCCTTTGTTCAAAGATGCAATAACTGATGCCCTGTAATGAATGACTATCTTTACTGCCACCTGAGACTTGCATTCAAATATAGTTTCCTTATCCAATGCCTTGACCGTGTACATGAGTGATTTGTAAGGCAAACAGGGTATAGAATTATAATCTATAAGAAAATGGCGTTATCTGAAGGATTAAGGATTTTAGAATTATGGTTCTGAATCTGAAAACTGCACGCAGGTGTACTGTGGGGACAATGATCAGAAATATTCTCTGGTGTCGAGAGTCTAAAAGAAATGACCCCACTGACTGCGAAACTCTAAACATAGGAGCGCAGGGGCTTCTGCCGTACGAATTCAGGGGTCCTTTCATTCATTCATGCATAATTTCTTCAGTTCAGCTTTAGAAGAGTTTGCACGAGAAAAAGTCGCATCGTTTTAATACGCATTACAATCTATTATAAAATAGCCCAAACATGACAATGTTATCTACCAAAAACGAAACCGTATACAGTTATTTAAAAAACTTGTTCCACTACCACGGTTTCGGAATCTCCAGAAACTGAGGAAATTACACTTAAATTTGTAAGGATAGGGTAATTCTCCTACAGGTATTTAAAACTTTCCCTGGTAAGCAATTCGAAAATGTAGAGCATTTTGGGGGGATCTGGGTGTTTTCTGATAATGTTTGACCCTGTCCTCATGTCACAAGAATCTCTGGCGACTGTAAGTTTGGAAACGAGATAGCACTCAAGATGGATCGCCTTGTAGCCGAAATGAAGAACTTTGAATTAGAAAACAGTAAAGAAGCCAGTACATGAATTACCACTGGTGTGTGGTATATGAACAACTACCGCAGAGTAGCACGCCAGGATTTAAGTTTACCAGGAAAACTGACATCACCAGATTCAATGTATAAAAATCATTGGAGCTTCTTCTGACTGAACGTCAGAAGAAAGTCGAATCGGTTTGTCAGAGTAATGAGAAATCAGAACAGAGTGAAGATATTTCACGAATATTGAATTCTGAGTTCGATAGAAGGTGGGGCGGGGCGTATCTGCATGAACTTAAAGCATTTGGCAGAAGGTGAGCTGATGACACCCATGAGAAATTCATGCATCTGATATGAACACGAAGTTTCCAATGTTGGTTGGTGCAGGGAACACATTTTGTTTCAGAAATGGAAAGAAACTCTGCCCGCACTGAAGTCTTATAATGTTTATTATCAAAAGAAAAAGCTATTTGTGACTCATAAAAACGGGCATCAAGTGGGTCCGCCCAGGACCCCATATGAGCATAAGCAGTGCAGGCAGAGGCAAGACATGACTTCTAGAGTTTGGTAAAGGGCGCACCAGTGCAGATCATGTATGGCGCTTGCAACAAGGGAGGCACGCATGTGCAGGATCATGGGAAAGTATGTCGAGGACCTTCAAACAGATGCAGAAATGTAAACTCTCGCCTCTGAAAAAGCTAATCAGAAATTTAAGAGCCAAGCATAGCAACGAGGCTTTTACATGTCATAGACAGGCACAACTTGAAGGCATGGTGAGCATGAGCAGAAAGAAGCTGCAGCAGTTACAGGTACGCTGAGGCAACATTTTACAAGCTCCCAGAAACAATAATCTGCAGAAGGTGATCTGTTATTAGCAACTCGATCCTCTGAAGGCAGATCTTCACAAACTGTTCATCGTTATTTGAGGAAACCTGAAGATAATGCAGCAGGGCACTCCGGGCTTTAAGTGGGCCGGGTCCTGCCGGTGCTCAGCATCAGCAGTTTTAAATAGCAGGTGCTATGACGGGTCTCTATCGGGCTCTCCATTTTTGCCCTCACCCTAGGGGTGAAAAAAAATTCTTAACTCTGCAGCAGTACCACCCTTCACCGCCTCTGATGTAACTTCAAAGAGACTCGTTATAGTTCTTGTACAGTCTCATCATTTCAGAACTGAAGCATTTTCAATATGATATACAACGAAGCCATAGTCGTTGCTCATTCATCTTATGCCACTAACAACCGTTGACAAAGCCAATAGTCCTGGCTTGTTGTAGGTGGAATATTACGTGTTCTTTTATATATCTGGATGCAGTGACTGAAGCAGCAAAATACTAGCCAGGCGGCACACTATGCTTAGCACAGATTTTGAGGTTACATGTTTTTAAGCCACGCCCATAATTACATCGACCACGCACCTTTGAGAGAACCCCCTCCCCCCCAGTTTTTTCATTCCACTTAAACCCTGAGGGCACTCGTGTAGGCAATCAGATACCTGGCCTTTACAAATAGAGATGAATTACTGTGGGGAAAATATTTAGCATTTGAGCAATTCAAAAGGCAAGGTGGAAAAGGAGGGGAAAAAGGTCGCAGTCTAATAAACTGGAATTGTTGGAACAAGACTAGAGTTCAGAACCAATCGAACAAGCTCTCTTTAGTGCCCATAAGCATTAGCAAATTGTTTACCAACGGTCCGACGCCAATAGTGTCAAATGCCGAGGACTGACCAGTCACTTGTGAGGCATCGTGTATCTAAGATGTGATATACATCATCCATCAAGTGCAGTGTTTCACTTGTATTGCTGCAACTAGCGTGGAAGCTGAATTCATGCAGCGCCAGGAGATTAGAGTGCAACTCACCAGGGAGAGGTATTGCTGCAATTGGCTGGTCGTCGGACAGACCATCCTGATCTTAAGACAGGTTCCTAAGAAGGGGTAATGTCCATTTTACATAACATAGCGAATGATACCCACAAAAAACATGATCACTAATCTATGACCTTCAGAACCCCTGTGATGTTAGTAGGTTATACAGTCACTGGGCCTTCCTCATTAAGGACTCTCTCACAACAGCACAATATTTAAAGATCCCAGAATACAACAATCAAGCTTGTGCCTCCTTGCAGTAGTCACACACCCTCAGTGTTTCCACTGGTTACATATCTGGCCATGAACCCCAACATCCTGACTAGTCTCCATGAAACCATATTGCTTATTCAAATCCACCAATCTCAGGGCAGTACGAAAGCCACTGTGACTGACACACGCGCACGCACACACTCACTCTCTCTGCCTCTCTCTAGCTTCAGCTTTCTGTCTTTCTTAGAAAGAAAGAGGGAGTGTGTGTGGGTGTGTACATGAGTACCAGAGTGCTGGGCATTCAAGGAACCTAAAGCAAGGTTTAACAGTTAAAGACAGATAATGATGATGGTAACAGATGCTTGTATTGTAAATACCGGGCTTTATTATTGCTGAACACAGCGAAAAATCTGACAACTTCAGAAGTATGGAAATTGAGCCCCACAACTGAAAATTGAACCAGTGTCTTGCAAACTGCACACCTATATCTGTAATAATCACTTTAATACAAAATGGCTGGATGTTATTACTGAATACTTTCGTAATAAACTAACGAGGTTTTAGCCTATTTAGCTGCGGGCCAGGTAAGGGGGGATTTCGAGGGACGATGCAGAGGGAAAATTAAATAAATAATTAATTTTCCCTCTGCATCGTCCCTTGAAATCCCCCCTTACCTGGCCCCACCGCCCGACCGCTGTTACCTGCACGGACCGTGGCTGAGTCTATTGTCCATAATTCTGCATTGTGCCTAGTTTCATTGATGTGGTCTCACGGCTAGACTGCCGACTTTGGAGCTGGGAAACCAAGGTTCGAGCCTCTGGGTCGACTCCACAACCTGTGATTCTGGGCAAATCACTTAATCTCCCTGTGCCTAACAAAAAAAAAAAAAAAAAAATGAATGTGTCCTTGTGTAACGTAACTGGTGCTCATGTAAAGCGCTCCAATACCTTCGGGTCGAGTTCGCGCTATATAAATCTGCAAAATATAACTAAATACAAGAGGAGAAAAAAATGTGCTGTGTTAAAAACTCAATAGTCAAATAGAGGACATACATAAACTGACACCAGCATAAAAGGTCAAAAAATGCATTTAAGAAGTAAGTTGTCAAATTCACTGATTCATAAATCTTTTCATCGTGCATGTCGTGTAGATTTTCCAGTAATTTCGGGGTTATGGGAATATGGATCTACTATATCAAAGCTGAGATCTTTCCTGATGAATCACCCAAATGGGCACAAGCTCAGGCCAGCGCCAGCCAATGATGCGGTGTGAGAGTTCTGTGCCTTTGGCACGGTTGTCCCTCAGAGCACAGGATGAGAAGAGAGGCTCATTCCCAGGTCCTCTGCACAGAGCAGCACCTGGAAGGACAACAGGAAGGGAACGGTCTGACCTGCCAACCTCGTAGGAGAATCCACGGGTTCCGCCAGAGGAAGACGGCAGGCAGCCAAGGGCTGACCTCAGCCCTGTGTCCGCCTTCCCTCTTCCAAGTTTCCATGCATCGTTTGCTTTCTATCTCATCCTGACCATTGGAGTTTTTAATAATGGGAATCACAAGAGTGGACAAGTTGAAACGAATTGACAGGTTTGAAAGGTTTTCATAACTTTATCGCTGGCGGCAATACAATAAACAACAGGATTTGAGGTTTTGCATAGCTTTTTCTGTCTGGCAAAAATGGCAAAAGTTGTGAATCTAAACGCCATGTGATTCCTTTACCCACTTAAATATTCAAGCACCACTCAAATAGAGCTTGGATGCCTGCTTCTTTCCCCAAAGTTGTGCATGTTATAAGTGTATTACGATTCATTCATTCATTTATTCTCCCATGCAATCACACGATGTTATTTCTGGGTCCCATAAAAATCACTTGTAAAAACCTCAAATGTAAGCACTTAAAAAGAGGGCTATATTACGACATTTTTGTACCTCCAGTATAAACGCCCTTGACATGCAGGACTTTTCAGTGAAAATAAATTGTATGCAATCGTGCGTAACCTAAGGAAATATATTTAGGTCTGAAGGCCAGATTGAAACTGAGAGTAGTGTTGGGTTCAGCTGGTATAAGGCATGTTTTATTGCACTGCTTATGTGTGACAGAATGTACATTTGTGTATGAGTGGAGTTAGCAGTGCAGCTTCTAGTACTACTTCTGTGTCCTGGGGACCCACCCTCACAGGCTGGTGGGCCAGATATTACAGTAGAATTGCCAGACTGGACAAATGTGTTCCTTGTAAGGTGAGGCGGGGGGTTCTGAGTTTGGAACTGGGCAGATTAGACCATCAGGACACCCTATCAATGTTCTGTGGAGACCCTGCCTTCAGGCACGACTACTGAGGTAGTGCTTGTTTGACTGTAATGACAGATATGAGAGGGACTAGAGTGCCTAAAGTATTTCCCAAACAAGTTGAGTCTTTCCTAGGAGTAAGTATGTCACCACTGGTGAAAGATGGAATTAAAAACACAGATTTCTGGGTGCCAATTCTCCAGTGGGACCCCAAGCGCTGGGTGGTTACTGGCTGCAGGTAGGACAGACAAATGAAGGGGGAATGGCTGAGTGCACCTGGTGCAATCTAGCGTACCCTAATACTAAGCTCAGGTTGGGAAGAAGGTACACAAATGGCCAGCAAAACCAGCCCTTGGGAAATAAGGTTTTCTCATGAGAGGGTGGGGTGATTATCTGATCTGTATCCCTGAGGAGGGGCCACGAGGAAGAAAGCATGAGGAATCCACAAGTACCTACTGCCCAATTGACAACGTTTTGGGGGGAGGCTGCCACTTAGAGGCCGTATCTGAGACGTTGAAATATGTATGCAGCTGGAGACCATAGAGAGGGGCCCTGTGTAAAGGTAGCCATTAATGCAGCCTGTACCTGAATCCTCCATTCCAGTTAGATTTCCCTATGCACAGCACAGCAGCATGTAGCTCACAGAAATCGAGCACAAACTGCAGGGGCTCTGCAGGACAGACATGATTACTACTATGGATGAAGCTGACTCGCAGCAGTTGACATGGTTGGAAGAACATAAAAGGCAAGGAGCTAGCACCCATGGTGAGATGGATATAAACCAAGGGAATAATTCAAAAGAAGAAGATAGGACCCCCCCCCGCAGGAATCAGAACAGCCAAAGGATGATGAGGATAATGCACCAGGATGAAGACACAGTGTGGTCCAACACTGCAGTCGGAGGCTACCCTGATAAGTCTAAAATAGACGCAACCCCCCCCAAGCAGTCCTATTGCTGGACTATGACTTAAGAAGAGTATGTTTAAACTGGTTGTCTCTTCCAAAAGCAAAACTAAAACGCTGATAATTTTGTGTATGTTAGCTACATCATTTACCTTTGGGCAACATAAAGCCAACTAACGTCACGTCTGAGCACTGGGAGGCACCGAAGAGTGTGAGATAAATCACCTGGGAAAAAACTCTTGGTAAAGAGGTTCTACTGGGTGTTGCACAGGGGCACTCCAGACGGAGCACCTTAGCCCATGGTTGTGGGGGATATTAATGAGACTATTTCCATGGAACTGCCATCTGCCTATCCTATTCTGCTGTCCTAATTCAATATATACTGTGCACCTTACTCCAAAACTTCTGTCTTTTCTTACACTGTCTCAGGTCCATCTCTCCCAGGAGAGCCAGATTTTTGAGACCTAAGACACGGGTACCTCTTTACAGCCAAAGATAGTGAAGTCTCAAGAAAAATTCAATAAGGACACTCCAGTGGGTGATGTTGGATCTCACACAGCAAAAACAACATAGAAAATTGGTGTTTAGCATTATACAAGGGACTGTGATGTTGGATCTCACACAGCAAAAACAACATAGAAAATTGGTGTTTAGCATTATACAAGGGACTGAATGGGAAAATTATGCATTAAAGACTACATGGGAATGCTCAGGGAAAGTAGAGTTCCTTCATTTAAAGCCAATATAGATCCCTGTAAGTAGCTTATCTGATAGAGACATCTAGCCGCAGATTCCTTACCTTTGAACTTCCAGGTGTCAGGCTGGATCTGGAAGATTTTTCTTAGCAGTATCCCTGCGCGCCAGTAGGTGGCGTCGGTCGACGCCACATAACGTCATCGGCGTTGTGTTCGCCGTCGTCGTGACGTCTGCATTGTCAATATAACTGCCACTCTGTCGCACTGATGTCAGTTCTGTTCTCTCCACGCCAGCCAGTGCCGATCCGTTGGAGAGAGTTACCCCCTGACAATTTTTGACAGACTTTTTTCGACTTTTGTCGACTCCTTTTGGTGTGTAGGATGTCATCCAATAAGACCTCGGGGTTCAAGCCGTGTGGCGCCCGTCACCGCACCATGTCGGTCACGGACCCCCACTTAGTGTGTCTTTGGTGCCTGGAGCTCAACCATAACTCGAAGTCGTGCTCCGACTGCCGGGCCATGGCGCCGAAATCTTTGTGGGAGCAGTCCCTAAAGATGCTCGCGGGCCGGCGTCCGGCACCGCAGAGGTCACCTTGTCGGTCTCGATCCCAGTCCTGGTCTCGGTCGAGAGAGAGGTCCGAGCACCGTTCTGGCAAATCAAAGTCCTCTTCATCGAAATCGACACAGTCAGGTAAGAGGTACCACACGTGCTTCGACCTCACCCTGCCCGTCTCGCAACACGGCGGAGGAACCTCGGCGTTCGAGGCCCCGCTCTGCGGAGTGGGTGCCTGGGTCGGCTCTGCGTTTCCCTCCCGTTCCGGGTCCGGGAGCGACCTCCGCCCAGCTTATACAGTTTTACGATGCCATGTGCGCCATATTTGGGCTGTCTGACCCAGCCGGCGTGCCTTCGGTCCCTGCAGGCTCAGATAATGGAGGAGTCCCCGTGGTTCCGCGCCTTTGACTCCCGCCCCGGTGCCACGGCCTCCGACTGGACCCTTTCCCGGGTCCGGACCGGCACTGGTCGCACCTCCACAGCGACGTTCCCCGGTGCTGCGTCCAGCGCCGAGGTGTTGCCTGCGCCCACCGGCGGCGCCTCCCCAATCCTCATACCCGACGACATGGAGCCAGTCAGGCACCCCTCGACGCCGAGACCAGCGCCGACGGAGCCGTACAGTGCCATGTCATTCAACCTGCCCTTTTCTGAAGGGTTGAGGATGGATGGAGAGGATTGGGAGGGGGAGCAGGTTCCCTTAGAAATCCAGCAGCCACAAGAGATGGGCTGGTATGAGGAACTGGTTGATGCCAGTGGTTTGGACACCTCCCCAGACTCAGGCTTGCTGTCTCCACATACCCTGGCTACGGAGGAGGGGGGCATCATTTGTCATGGTGGTAGGTAGGGCTGCGGAGGTCCTGGACCTGCAGCTCCCTACGGTGGCAGTGAAGACTAACGTCTTGACAGAGGTCCTGCAGCCGGGGGTCTCCAGCTCGGAACCCTTGCTGCCTTTTAATGAGGCCTTGACGGAGGTCCTCCTGGATACCTGGTTCAAACCCAGCACAGGGGCTCCTGTGAATAGGACGATTGCCCGCCGCCATCGCCCTGCACCGGGGGACCTACTTTTCCTAACCACCCACCCCACCCCACAAAGCTTGGTGGTCCAAGCTTCCACTTCCTGTGGCGCGTTCCGTCTGGACAGGGAATCCAAGATACTGTAGAATTTTGGAAAGAACATTTTTTCTTGTGCCAGTCTTGCATTGCGGTCGGTGAACACCGCATGCTTATTGGGCCGTTATTCCCATTCTATATGGGACACAGTTGCGCAAACGCTGCCCAGGGTCTCGGAGGAGGACCATGCTTTACTCTCCCAAGCTATTTCTGACAGGAGAGACGCAGCAAAGTTTGCCATCAGATGTGGCTTGGACACGACAGACTCACTGGGCAGTGTGATTTCCACGACAGTGGCCATCCGTCGCCACGCCTGGCTGAGAACGTCTGGCTTCTCGGTGATGTCCAAGCTAACCTTATGGACATGCCCTTCGATGGCTCCCGTCTCTTCGGAGACAAGGCAGATGCCGCCCTTGAGCTCTTCAAGGACTCGCGGGCCACGGCCAAGTCCTTGGGCCTCACCATAGCCCCCCGGCGGGCATCTGCTTTTCGCTCCTTTCGTGGGTTTTCCAGCCAGAGGGCCCCACACGCTCAGCAGCCTCTGCAGGGCCGTGGACGCGGTTCACCCTGACCCCGCGGGTCGGGAGGCCAGAGGTAGAGCCAAGCCACAACCACCTCCTCCACCCCAAAACCTTCCTAGTCCGATCCTCCAGGCCAGTTGGTGGCAGAGTATGCCATCATCTCCACCACTGGCAGGATATCACGTTGGACAGGTGGGTGTTGCAAATAGTCTGAAGGGGTTACTCCTTTCCCTTCAAGACTACTACTCCATCCATGCCTCCAGTATACAATCGGCTGACGGAGGATCACCTTGCCCTACTCCGTGAGGAAGTCAAGACTCTCTTGGCCAAGGGAGCTATAGAGAGGGTTCCCGGGCCAGAAGTGGGCTGTGGTTGTTATTCCTGCTACTTTCTGGTCCCAAAGAAGGATGGAGGCCTTCGTCCTATCCTAGACCTCAGAGCCCTCAACTACTTCCTCAAAAAGGAGAAGTTCAGGATGCTCACCCTAGCTCAGGTCCTGTCTGCTTTGGACCTAAGAGACTGGATGGTTGCTTTGGACTTGCAGGACGCCTATTTTCATATCCCCGTCCTGCCTGCCCATCGTCGCTACCTGCGGTTTACGGTGGGCCACGAGCACTTTCAATTTCCAGTGCTTCCCTTCGGCCTCACCAACGCCCCTCGGGTGTTCACAAAGGTGATGGTGGTGGTTGCAGCCCATCTACGGAGATCAGGGGTTCAGGTCTTCCCCTATGTCGACAACTGGTTGTTGAAGGCGGACTCGCCCCAAACAGTTGTCTCCCACCTCCAGACTACGGCGAGCCTCCTGCATTCACTGGGGTTCACTATCAATGTGCCGAAGTCACACCTGACCCCCTCTCAGACGCTCCATTTCATTGGAGCGGTTCTGGACATGGTGCAGGTTCAGGCCTATCCTCCCGAACCGCGAGTCCAGGATATTCAGGCTATGATACCGATGTTTCGGCCTCTATCCTGGATTTCGGTGAAAATGACTCTGAGGCTGTTGGGCCTCACGACCTCCTGCATCCTGCTAGTGACCCATGCACGGTGGCACATGCGGGCTCTGCAGTGGGATCTGAAGTTCCAATGGGCACAGCATCGAGGAAATCTCACCGACCTGGTTCAGATTTCAAAGAACACTGCAAGAGACCTGCAGTGGTGGCTATCAGACCGCGATTGGTTCAAGGGCAGGCCCCTCTCCCTTTCCCACCCAGATCTCACAGTAGTGACGGATGCGTCCCTTCTGGGATGAGGTGGCCATCTGGGGGAGGTGGAGAGCAGAGGACTTTGGTCTCCGGCGGAAGCCAAGCTCTATATCAATCTGTTGGAGCTTCGGGAAATCTGACTGGCACTGAAAGTCTTTTTGCCGTCAATAGAGGGAAGGCTTGTACAGGTGTTCACGGACAACACTGCCGCCATGTGGTACTGCAATAAACAGGGCGGAGTGGGGTCATGGACTCTTTGTCAAGAGGCCCTGCATCTCTGGACTTGGCTGGAACAACAGGGCATTTCCCTAGTGGTTCAACACCTGGCCGGTTCTCTGAACGCCAGGGCGGACAAACTCAGCCAAAGGTGCCTTGCGGATCATGAATGGCATCTCCATACGGAGGTGGCACAAGCTCTCTTTCAGCGGTGGGGAGAGCCTTGGTTAGATATGTTCGCCTCTTAAGAGAACACGCAATGTCAGCAATTTGGCGCGTTGGAGTTTCCAAGGCGGCTCTTGCTCGGCTACGCTTTTCACCGCGAGTGAAGCTCAGGCCTCCTATACGCCTTTCCGCTCATACCACTCCTGTCCAGAGTGCTCAAGAAGATCAGGAGCAACCGGGCACAAGTTATTCTTGTGGCTCCGGACTGGGTACGGAGAGTTTGGTATCCCGAGCTTCTAGACATGAGCATCGATCCTCCGATCAGATTGCTCCTTCAGGAGGATCTTCTGTCGCAGCAGCAGGGTAGAGTTCTCCACCCGAACCTGTCCACACTCCGCCTCCTTGCGTGGAGATTGAGCGGCGACAGTTGACAGCTTTCGACCTCCCTCCTGAAGTCTGTGACGTTATATCTGGCAGCCAGGCATCCCTCCACAAAATCAGCATACGCCTGCCGATGGAACAAATTTTGTAAATATTGTACAGACCGGTCTATTGACCCCCTATCTGCTCCTTTATCTGAAGTCCGTCTGTTTATACTTTCCTTGGCCCAGCAGGGCTCTGCTCTGGGCACATTGAAGGGCTATCTTTTGGCCCTTTCCTCTTTTTCCTTCGACTGCCTGATCAGCCTTCTCTTTTCAAATCACCTCTGGTGCAGAGATTCTTGAAGTGGTTAACCCACTTGCTTCCTCCTTCACCTTTTATTATGCCACAGTGGGACCTTAATTTGGTTCTCACCTTTCTGATGTGTGCACCGTTTGAGCCGCTGCACAACTGCCCTCTCCGGTTGCTCACCATCAAAACAGCTTTTTTGGTGGCAATAACCTCTGCCAGGAGGGTAAGTGAACTGCAGGCACTGTCGTCACAGCCTCCTTACCTGACGTTCTTCCCAGACAAAGTGGTTCTCCGCACAAGGGCATCTTTTCTGCCTAAGGTGGTAACACCCTTTCATATGTGGCAGTCGGTTACTCTACCCACCTTTTATGCACCTCCGCACCCTTCCAAGGAAGAGGAGCGTCTCCATCGTCTGGACCCAAAAAGAGTGTTATTGTTCTACCTCGATCGAACCAGAGAGTTCCGGGTGGATGACTAACTCTGTATAGGGTACATGGGTGCAAAGAAAGGGCGTGCTGTTCAAAAGAGGACTATAACCCGCTGGGTTATCCTCTATATAAAAATCTGATATGCCTTAGCGAAGAAAGATCCCCCTGAAGGGCTTAGAGCCCATTCCACCAGGGCAAAAGCAGCCACCACGGCTCTTCAGCATGGTATTCTCGTTTCTGATATCTGCCAAGCAGCCACGTGGGCATCGCTGCACACGTTCGGCAGACTACTGCCTGGACTCCCAGGTTTGCAGAGAAGGCCTGTTCGGCTGCCCTGTTTTGCAGGATTTTCTGGTCTAAACCTTTCCGCAGTCCCTCCTCTGGGGATGGTATTGCTCGGGTCTCTGTTCAAAGGTAAGGAATCTGCGGCTAGATGTCTCTATCAGATGGACAAGTTACTTACCTTCGGTAATGCCTTATGTGGTAGAGACATGATCTAGCCGCAGATTCCTTACCGACCCACCCATCCTCCCCGCACTGCAGATTTGTTTTTAAGTGTCAGGGATGTTCCCCTTCAGGGCCCTAGCTGTTCATTTTTTAACACACCATGGTCAGTCACTTCATGGCTTCGCGCTTCTGGCGTGGAAAGTCATGAAAAGTACTGACGTCAGCGCGCCGGAGTGGCGGTTATATTGACGACACTGACGTCACGACAATGACGAACACGACACCGACAACGTCACGCAGAGTCGACCGACGCCACCTACCGGCGCGCAGGGGTACTGCTAAGAAACATCTTCTGGATCCAGCCCGACGCCTAGAAGTTCAAAGGTAAGGAATCTGCAGCTAGATCATGTCTCTACCAGATAAAGCGTTATCGAAGGTAAGTAACTTGTCCGATAAGGATTAAATCCGTAGCAGAAGAGTGTTGTTGTGTTGAGTTCCACTGTTGGTATGTGGGCTGTATGTTCTACGTGGAACATAGAACGTTGCTGGGAGAATGGCAGACACCTGAGAGGCGAGAGGATGTGCACGTCAAGTGGCTTCAGACAATAAAGTTGTGTACTTTGGTACTTTATTGTGCACTTTATTTGCCACTAGTAGAAAGATGCAGACACTTCGAGGCTAAAAAATATGGGAGAAAAGAAAGAGTTGTCGTACTCCAGAATGTGAACGCTCCCAAACTCTGCCAAAAAATGAAAAAGAGTTTGAAGTAATAGATGGCTGCTAATTAGTCTCCAGGTTCCTGGAAAACACTGAAAGATGCCTGAATAAACAGATAAACAGTTTTACGTTTGGGTTGAGGGGAATGTAGTTTGTATGTTTGTATGAGGTATTATACTCTTGTAATACAAGCATGAAATAATGTGCACCCAAGCAACTCTTGGGCATTGTTCGTTGCCGGGTTATCAGGTTTATGACCGCAATAGAAGAGATACCTTTGCCCATACTCAGATCAGCAATGTTAGCAAAGTGGAGGCACTTGAGATAAAAGAGAGTAATTTAGGATGGACATCAAGATAGTGCAGAAGGTAGCAAAGCCCACCCTCAGAGTTCAAGCTTCAGTAGTAAGCTTCCCTGTCATATAGGAGCCAAGCTGTATGAAAGAATTAAGTTATTGATTCCCGCTAGATTGGGAAAGTGAGAACCCCCCTCCTGTTTAACAGATAGAGCACCTTGCTTTTGCTGTGAACAAAGGGGGAACTGTTGGTGTTCTGCTGTATCAAAGCAGAGCGACCAGTTACATAGTTGAAGAGGAGAATGAATGTATGAAACTATTTATAAGCAGAGTTTGTAGTGACCAATTTAATGTAGAAAGGCAATGGACTAGTAGATTGGATACTAACTGGGATGTATGGTGCATATTTTACAGGGAATTTTAGATTTTACGCTGCCCATGATCTAAGAAACATTTACGGTTATGCCAAGCAACTTTGCAAAAGAAATGTAGTGAAAAACTCATCAACCCATTTTAAAACTAAGCACTCCATAAAACAAGCATTTCATAGACCTTGCCTTTGGGACTTATTACTTTGCCAATGTTTTTAGCGATGCTGTCTAGCGTCCCCTTTGCTATGGAGTATGGCTAAAGAAGAGAGAGAGAAAATAGCCTATGACATGCCCAGCCCCTTCATTTAGTAGGTGTGTGCACCATGCATGTGCGGAAATACAAAATGACAGGGCACTTTTTCCCCTCTTTTCCGGTGGGATCGGTAACTAAAGAAAATATAGCTGGTGGGGGAAGTAACACAGAGGGCAGGGGTAAGCAACACTGAGGGTTCAGGGGCAGAAACAACATGGAGGGCAGCGGGTGGAAGCAACATGGTGGATGTGGTTGGGGAAACAACATGGAGGGCGTGGGTATTGGAAGCAACATGTAGGGCTAAGGTAGCTGCAACACGGAGGGCGGGGGAGAAGAATGTGACATGGGTGAGAGAGAGCTACACGGATCGTCGGGGGGAGAAGCACACGGGCAAGAGAGAGCAACATGGACCTGTGGAGGAAGCATACAGACGATAAAGCAATGCAGGGGAGAGAAGCAGATGAGGGCAAGCGCAACACGGACAGGGGTGGGGGAGAAGCACACAGGTGAGAGATAGCAATACAAAGCGCTGAAGTGGAAAAGAAATACACCCGGGAGAGAGCTGGAAAGTACATGCACTCTTATAGAGAGCTTAGCCAAAAAGAAAAAAGCAGTGCCTGAAAATTAAGCAGTGGAAGCCACAAGTCAGAAGGCCATAATCAAGGGGAGGAACAAACACAAAAAGAGGAAGGAAAGCCCACCCAAGCTTACGAATAAAAAGTAAGCAAATGATAGGACTATAAAGCCAAACAATGATAAGCAATGAGTGGGCTCTAATCCCACTGCAAGCTGACAATAATTCTTTTTGCAAGCAGACAGCTTGTGCTTTCTGGTAGGCAAGATCTAAAAAATCTTTTGTGACTTGTGACATTAACAAAACATTTAATTGCATTGAACATATATTTGAAAACCAGTAAGTTGAAAGCCAGCAACAGATTCTTCAAGGAGAAAATGCACAAAACCTGAAAGCATATTAAATACCCGGAAGCCAAAGCCAGTACCACCAAACCCATCGATCTATAGACCCAAATGGAAGTACTTTGCGCCCTCACCCTTGATAAACTAACAAAGCTCTTTGACTACCTCAACAATAACTCATTTAAATACAGCATCACCTCTTCCTCAACAGGGTAGCCCATCTCTCGTGAAGCACTCAAGCCTCTGGTGGGCATTATCAACTCCTCCCTCACTCCAATAGATTTTTCAGATCTTCTTAGAGCGACTCAATCGTGCTCGCTGTGTTATCTCACACCATGTAATAAGTGGGTTGGCATTATAACAGTGTTCAATACTTATTTTGCCTGCCAAACCTAACTAACCTTATGAAAATTAATAGCGGGCAGGATGGAGAAATGTAGACAAAATGGAAGGTTCCTAGCCCGCCCTGTTCGCCTTGTATATGTGCAGTTGTGAGAATGTTTAGTAGGCGTGTCAGTGTGAGTAGGGGGCGACAGAAATCCTCTCTGAGTTATTGGCACTGATCAAAAGGAAAAAAGAAAGAGATGGGTGAAATAAAGACTATAGATGAATAGATTGTTATTCACTGAAATCGGGAACAATGTACATATTGAGTCGTTTTCCTGACACACTCACCACCACGTTCCCTGGTTTTGCGACAGCAAGAGTCCCCATAGCCAATCAAGATGGGCTCTAGAGTCTGCTTAACAAAAAGGTGCCACTGGCAGCCTGCTCGTTTCGCGGAACTCATTTTTAGCACGCGAGGGCAGGAGCTGACAATGACATCTCACCTCAGCAGCGCCATCGCACCGAGGCACCGGCTGGGGTGAGATCACGTCAAACAGGTCCACTTGCAGTAACGCACCAGAACAGCTCCCACTCCCGCGCAATTAGCTGTCTCGTGTCCCAATTAAAAGATTGAAACCTATGTTCAATTATTTCTGAACAGCATCTCTGCTGGCACCGCTCCCTGCCGCCCCAGACATCATATGTGCTTCCTGCAGTATATTTTACAGGCGCAGCAGGAAATGACTTATCATTTCAATTGGCTGTTGTTTTTGGAGGCCGCTATATGTTTGCATATTTTGATCATTATCCGCATTTGAAATCTGTTGATATCTGGCTGGCACAAATGTCCAATGTTTCGCAGTTTGCTGTTCCCTTTTCCTCCCCTAGCGGGCTCAGAGAAAGAGATCCAGTTTTCTGGTCGCAGATGGCGTCCGAGCTGCTTCGCTTTAATTCCAAATAGCATACTGTCTCCCCACAGCTGGGATTCAGCGACCAAAGCCTGTGGACGAAAGTGAATCCTGCAATCGAGACTTTAACTAGGGGCCTGGAGAAGCCGCCACTTCCGGCTCATTCATTGACCACGGGCCATCTCATAACGTGCGCACTGAAACTGCGAACGTGTTCGAACATACATACTGTTTCTGCATATAAAATCCCAAGTTTCGTGAGTGTAGTAACAGTCCAGGTTTATAAAATGCCACCAGTATGTGAGCAATTCATTTAATTTATAAATTATGTTCTTTGTGGTAGCACCATGCCTCTTCGCTGCAGTGTGACAAGGTTTGGTACCAAAAGAATTGCAGGTGTTTCCTCTTTGCCAGCATACCCTAAGGCCACTGAGGGTAACAACGTTAGTGCTCATTACTTTTCAATGAAATAACACTGATAGGATGCTAGGTCCACCGCGTAAGGCTGTTGCCACAATCGCTGGCGTGTTGGCTTTTACGGTGGCAGACTAGGAACTCTCTGTCCTTTTCTCAAAGGGAGTATATGGAAGCAGCAGAGCATTCCCATGCCCCCTCTGCTGAATTTTCCAATGCCATTTCAGAGTCTCTACAGCATACCATAAAAAAAAGCAGTTTCAGCGGCTCTCAAGCCTCAAGATAAGGAACAATATCAGCTCACTTCATCTTGGCCTTCTCTACCCCAGCAAGGAGAGGTTGTGTCTCCTTCTGGGATGACTGGCTTGGCTTTGGAGCCTTCTGCTCCTAAAACTAAGAATTGTGCTCACCTACAGTGTCTGACCATTTTGAAAAGATGAGAAGGGCCTTCTTGTTATCCTCTATGGCGTAAGTGGTCCCACCCCCTGACCCGGGAGATGAACAGATAGCCTGCACAAAGGTACGAAGTCTGCATGCATTGAGGACCAGGGACATGATGATGATGCTTCCTCTACGGATTTTGATTATGAGCCCATGGGGTCCAGGGACTGGCACACTTTGGGGTATGGAAAAAAACAAAAATGCAGTCCCAGTCTGATAGGGGTGCACACCACCTACTGGAGTAGAAGACGACCTATCTGAGGGATGACTAGACCACTCCATACCAGAGGATCTTTGCCACCCCCGCTCAACAGAGTGGTGCCCTATCCCAAGGTGACCTTTTATATGCAGACAAGACTCCGAGAACTCCTAGATCAAGGAGTCAGGAACATGCTCCGTGCTGAGTGTCCTAGGGACTTCATTCCCCTTACAAGCTAGATGATCTTCAGATGGTCATGTATAAAGGCAAATGTAAGAAAGGCTCAAAAAGGGCATCAATTGCTGCTGGCCAGCAGGAGATATAAGCTCTTGGATATTACTGAGCAAGTGGCCAAGATCACTGAGATGGCTGAGGCAGCCAAAGTAGATAGTTCCCCAACTGACCTTGAGATGCTTCCAGGCTGGACCCAACACACCTTTTGCTTCCACGGAAATGCCATTGTGGCATTCCCGCAGAATGGAACAGATCTATACTTCTAACATTACAACCAAAGCTAAGGGAACTGGCATCCTCAGAGGCATGCTATTAGAAGAGCACCTCATAATAGATTTGGGATCGTTATACTAAAACTGTTGTTGATTTCTCATTGGATCCTATCCCAAGGAGATCTAAGCAACCATTTGAAGTTTAAAGGGTTAAAGACCCAGGGAGGATATTGACTGACCGTAAAAAGAAAGAAGCAGAGTTAAGGATGGCTGGAGGCTTTCTTGAACTATGTGGATAGCCACTGATGTTATTGAGTCACATGTTTTATAGTTGCAGTTCCTGGTGTTGCTGGGATATGTGATTTCAAGATGCTCACGGTGTCCTGCTCGACAAAAACCATGCCAACGTGTCCAAACGCCTGCAATGTTTACTCCAGTGAAAGAGTTGCATATGTGTGCTTCCTTTTTATGATATGCTACAACACAAATGGATATCTCACTCATACTGTGACTAGTATTCATGCTACAAGCTTTGCACGTTCCTTTGTGTTATCTGCAAGTAACCAGAGTGAGCTTTTTACCACAGGCAAGCTTTGCCTTGGAAGCTCACTGTCATCAGAGAATCTGGATCCAGAATAAGGATTAGAAATAGATGTACCTCCTCTAGCCTTACAGGTTTCTTTGTCATTTAAAATGGGCTATATCATACAATAAAGCATTATGGCCCACTGTTGAGGCATATTTAGCTACTGGTGTAGCCAAGGCAGGCGGTCTATAATGCTATTAGAACACTGCACCCTTTAGTGGCAGAATGTCTTAAATGAAGCAGAGAGAAGTGGAAAAAGTGCATTTGAATGTTGGTGCTGGAAGCTGATACCAGCCATTATTCACCTTCTGCCCTGCGATTGTTTTCAGTGGAGACCATTACAATGTTCTGTAGAAACATTATTGCCTTTTGCCTAGGGCATACACCTGCAACTCTGCCGAGGGACTTCTGTGCTATTTGTATTTCTGATCATTCCTGCTGTAAAATATCCTTTTCGAAGCTAGAAACTGCACATCAGAAGTTGCTGCATATCCCTTGAATGCTGTTAATGTTTGTGTCTGTCTAGGTGTGTGGCCTTACTAAGTCATTATGCAGCTGAGCCCCCCCGCCCCCCACACACAAGGTGCTACTTTAATGTTGAGGAATATGGATGCTCCTGAAATCCGACTAAAGGCTTGTTCACTAGCATGTAAAGGCACATTGTATGCTGACTAACGTATCTGGCTCTATATTTTGCAGGCGGAGGCTGTGACCCCGGGGAATCTCATGACAATGACGTTATGCTTTACGCAAAGATTGAAGGAAAGAAAGAACACATCATTATTGATACCCTTTCCTACTCATCCTACAAGGTACTTATATATTTCTTATGATTGCAATTCAGTGATTTGGCATATCGAGATATGCACGAAATATTACATTTACCCCATATTCGCCTTGGCTAAAAAATATCCCCAATGTAAAAATAAATGTATCCCCATATGTGAATTTTTGATACTGTGGCAGTAAGATGCTGGACTTCAAGAGAAGCGAGAACTGTTGATACTTGGTAACTAATGGTCCTGCTATTTACTTGATTCATTTTGTTTGTAAATGTCCGTAGCATTGACTTAGCCTCAAGGAATCAGACCATTTTAGATAAAACTGAGGAACAGAGAACGAACCTGGGTTACCTCTTCTACCTGTACATTGACCATGAAGAAAAAGATAGAAAGGCTCATTGTGAATAACATAATTGGAGTAGGCGCATCCAGCATGTATAGTAGTGATTAGGTCAAGAATAAAAATGTTTTGAGATCCATGTAGAAGAGGAGCAGAACAGGAATCGGGCAATTTTCTTATGAGTTGAATGTTCAAAGCAAGAGAAAATGATTTCTTGGTATTTGTTTTAGATCTGGATCAGAGTTTGTTCTGAAGGATTGGTAGTTGAGGTAGGTGGAGCTCTTTTTAGACGAGGTAGTAGGCTTTGAATCAGATTGAAGAAGAACCAGTAGGGTTTTATCAGCAGAGGGGTTGCGTGAAGCATGTTTATACACGTTTTGAGGTCAGCGGGTAAATTCATATTTGCTTTGAGTCACTGTAAGGAAGACCTTTAAAGTCTATGGAGGAGGGCATTGCATACAAAAGTGTGTGCCTGCCCCAGTGACTGGACAACAGTTCAAAACCTTGCAGTAGGATACAAATCATGTCTTCCCCGAGCAAATGGATTTGTTAGAGCAGAGTTGTGTTGATTGAATTGCTGACTGTCTTTGTAATATGAGGGATACAAACAGAAACAACATAATTTATAGCACCTCCATCTCCTGAGAGGTAGGAGTTGTTAAAAGCAGAAAGAGTACCATAGTACGTGGTAACTGCTGCAAGCCGTACAACCTCATCTCTAAAGTCATGCCAGTGGAAAGCGATGGGAGTGGGTGGCAGAGGCACGCCCAAATGTGTATTGTGATTGAATATATCTATATACAAAGCGACTGATGTTCAGCCAAGACATACTATAAGATGATCAACAATTTATAAAGGGACTCATGCTATCCTTGTAAAACTCAAGAGGCGCAACATCCTGTAAGCGTAAAGATATCTATGGCCGTTTTAATGCCTGTTTCACTTTCCACCTGATGTATCTCAAGACAGCGGGATGAATTTTACATCTCTCCGGGCATGCTAGGTGATTGGTCTCCTCTGTTTGGCTCACCTGCATGCCCATCCGGCAACTGGCAGCTGAATTTAAATTGACAATGATAGTATCTGAGCAGGGTGGGAACAGGAGAAGCAGGTAAGGAACATCCGTGTATTCTGGGAGTGTTTTTACTCATTTTCGATAGAGAACATCGTTGTGGAAAGATGTGTTCCGTTGGCTGGAATGTTGATACAGTCAATTAAAGAGATGTACAACTATTTTCAGGCAAATTTGAATGAAATGCTATTACACCAAGAGACATATTTTACTAATCATGCTTCTTAAAATGTGTTTTCTGTAGGAAATACATTGCTCTCCAGTGATTACTCATAGTTCCTACTGCTCAGTTAATGAAACCCCTTATTTCTAAATAGAATATTGTAAAGTATTTTGCATGTTTTGGGTTTATAATAAATGAGGCAAACCTTTGACGTGGGGGCATACAAAAAAGTAAGAGTTGATCTCCAACCCACCTGCACAGCAGCCCTCAGAGTCAACATTAAGGACATACATTGGTAACCAATCGAGAAAGGCGCAGTACTGTGGGGGATGACATTTGTAATATTTAAAATGCCCAGATTGTGTTGTGAAACATAAATGCCAATTAAAATATATGAAACGTAAAAGGCCCCGTTCTGGTGAAGAGAGGGTTATGAGTCCATAAGAGCAATCCAAACTTATCTTAAAATCAGCATCTATTACGTAATATTTTATGTAATCCAAGGAGTGGGATTGCCCCCAAAGCTTTGGAACCCCTCTAACAGCGTTACCACTACATAAGTTACTGCAGTATCATTATTCCTTTGGTGATAGCACAATAAATGCAATCATAACAAATAAAGATGGATGACGTGAAAAATAGTCCAAAATAATAAGATTCAAAAGTTTAGGCTCACGAAATACCCACCTTGAATACATATTTCATATAAAAATTGACATGCACCTAATCCTGTTACAAAACACTCGTAGCTAGAATATTATATTGAGTAAACGTTGGAAAGCGAAACTGTCTATATTTAGGGACGTAAAGCATATCATCATTAATGTAGGGCGGCACACATGTATAGTCTGTTTTTTTTGTAATCTACATTTCCAAATGGAACCAGGAAAAAGTACAAAAAGGTAGCTTATGTTTCAGATGCTGTAGAGATTACGACTTCAGTAGATATCGCCTTTAGAGTGATCTCAGTAAATTTATCAACGTCTACAATTCCGGGTTTTGCACCAGTAGTCAGGCAAATGCAAATAAGGTTGTTCCCACCCAATGTTGCCTGATGGTATCATCAGGCCGATCTGCAAGTGTAATCCCATCAGTAGACAGGGTTTGCAAGGCATTGGTTTTTTGAGCCATGTGACCACTACAGGATTTTGCTATGGGAACTTCCCAGCAATGGCCACTTGAAAATGTTACTTGAGTTTGTAGTATTGTATTGGCAGGTTTAGAAGGCACAGGGAAGAATATTTGCATCTTCTGCATCTTCAGATTTTTTTCTGTTTCAATCAGTACAATTTCCTTGACCATTGACCCAGTCTTGAACATGATACCCAGAAGAGAGTCTGAGTCAACAGATTTGAGGAGCTAGGGATCAGCAACTGTTTTATTTCTAAGAATGAATAGTTAGATATGGCTCTGGTTCACCAACTCTGGTGCTGCTCTTGGCTTGGCGATTTCTGGAACAATACAGTTTTACATTGGGTTGTGCTGCAATTCCAAGCCCTATATTTGATAATGTGCATCTAAAAATTATAGATTGTCATGTTATTCACCAATGGATACGTTTTATGTACACTGTCATATGGCTCAAACTAATGCATAATTTTAGTAACTGCATTCATGCATAGAATCATATCATGGCATTCAGTGTAAGCTTTGGAAGAAAACTGATGCCAGTGTTGTCAGTTCTTATATGGTAGGATTGTTAAATTCCCTTTAAAAAAAGTAAAAATACAATACAGAGCAATTTAAAACAAAAAATGTTTAGAGCAATTAAAAAAAAAGTTCATAGCTCCTCCTTCAGTATCTTCCATAAGAAAGTGTAAAGTCCCTGAAATGGTGATTGATTCTGGATCTGTTTCACAGATGAGCCATCAGATGGTGGAGTTTTCATACCTGCACATAACATTTAACTGTGTCTTTTCAGGTTCCTTCTGTAGTTTCCACAGCCATCAGTCCAGAGCTACAGACTCCTGCCACAAAATTTTGTCTGAAGCAGAAAAGCCACCGGGGTCAACGACGCAACGTGTGGGCTGTGGATTTTTTCCATGCTCTACCTGTTCTTCCTACCACCGAGTCCCACATGATCCAGTTCTCCATTAACCTAGGCTGTGGATCGCATCAGCCGGGGAATAGGTATAGCAACTATGTTTAATCTCTTCTCTTGCATGGTTGTTCACCCTCTGTTGACGTGAGGCAGAGTAGCAGATTAATGCCAGATCTTTAGGATAGCTGCATGAAGTACCACTGGTTGTACATTATCTACATGGAAATAGTTTACTTGTATTAGAGCCTGGAAAATGTATGTGGCTCCCATGAACCAACTTTGACCAACCATGGAGTTGTCTCAAATGACAGTATGGGTTTTATCTGTATGTTGAACTATCCTGTGTCTGCTCTTGCAGAGTAGATGTCATAAATAAAGCTGTAAAACTGTGGATTAAGTAGTGAGTATCAGTAAAGTAGGACATCCAGCACATCCCAGAAATCAAATGAATATCCCATTCTTCTTCACTGCGCTTTTCTTTAATAAATTCACAGGCGTAAACACACTCCACAACAGAGCACAGACCGCAGCTCTAGCACTTTTTAACGAAGCATATCAACGTTTTGTTCAAATTCTCCCGGGGGAATTAGCATTTATTTTACAGACTATGAGTAGAGAGACTATTTGCAGAACAGTTTGGCATGCTCAGCTACATAGTAAAGCAATCTCCCTCCAACCTCGAGACACAGAAGTTTACTGCAGTCAAGGACCCCCAGTCTGATAAAGTCTAGCTGTTTGTGTGTATTTGACAGATACCCCTTCTTTTCTCACCTGCTGTGTCTTTATTCTTGTATTATCATTGCTCCCACTATCTTTACATAGCTGGGTTTATTCTGTCACTGTTTCCAGTAATGGTTGGGCGCAAGCAATTTTAGTTTTTTCCTTTACCAATTGATGTTTAAGTTGGTTCTTAGAGCAGGTATCTGATCTCAAAGTTACTGAACATATTGCATTCAAGGGTTTCTTGGTCTGACCCTTGCTTTTCTGTCCGTTCGTCATACTAATACTCAGCGCAGCTTAGGGCAGTTGACTGACCTTGGTTAAATCAGCTGTGACTGATACTGTGTAGGGTAACACAGACATGTCATGATGGTAAACTCGCTGGTCCCTTGAGCTCACCCAAAGCTGTGCTGCCCTGTGTGCATTTTATGGAAACCGAAATCCCTATTAGAACATCCAAGTCGGGCAGCTAAATCCCGAACTCTAACTCTGAGATCATTCAGGCACTGAAAAAATATTCCAATGCGATTTTGGTAGCCTGAATAAATTGCAATTCGTTTTTTCCTTTATAAACATGGAATCGTGTCATGCTCCGTTTCTACACTATGGACTCATTACGAGGTCCCTGGTAACAGGCGTGGTAATTCCTGCCCTGAAATTACAATTAATGGTAATGCTCTTTGCTGCTCTCGCTTTCTTTTTTTTAACAACAAATTTTATTGAGTTTACAACACCCAGTGGGTGAACCCCTGTAGTCAGTATAGAGACACATATCAATATGCATATACAACCGATACCTACAAGGGTTTCACCAAAGAATCTGCGAAACATGCAGTCCAACATCCCACCCCTCCCCCCTCCCCCTGCACCACTCTTCCCACCTGAAATGAGAAAGACATACAGGATCATAACACTGTGTCGAATGCCCCAGCCAATGAGCACCTTAGATTGGGGAATCATTGATGATGAGTCTTGCAATAGGGTCCGGATTCGCTGACTGTGTATGGATAGATAAGTCAATGCCCCGGTATTCTGCCCACTTGGACCAGATCCTCCCATGTTTCTGCGGGCAACCCCGTGCCTGAAACACCGCCACTTCCGCCGACATACATGTATCTAGGGCTGTCTTCCAGGCCGCCACCCCGGGGGAGAGGGAGACTTCCAATTCTGCGCTATATCACGCTTGGCTAAGGTGAGACCGAGGAATAGAAGGTGCCTCTTATATCTGTTTCCCCGATGTCCTCCGTGCCATGAAGAAGTATCAATCGAGGATCCTCCGGGAGGTCCCAGCACAACACCCGCCCCAGACAGGACAGCACCCCCGACCAAAAGTGTTGTAGTGCCGTGTAACTCCAGACCGTGTGGAGGAAGGACCCGTCGTCAGAATTACAACGGAGGCAGGTTGGGGACTGAATAGCCCCCATCTTCCAAAGGCGAAGGCGGGTATAATATACCCTGTGAAGGTACTTAAACTGTATCAACCTGTACCTAGAGGAGACGGCAGCATACCTGGGGCTGGCAAGGGCCTCAGTCCAATCATCGTCCGTGAGGGCCGGTAAATCCACCTCCCAAGCTGCCCTAGTCCGGTGTATGCGCGTCTTGGAGTGCGTTGTCAGGGTCTGATATATTTGACGGATTTTGTGCCCTCCCAGATCCCCCATCAACAGTCTGCCCTCTAGTGGGTGGAATTCGGGTAAGGACGTTAGGTGCTTTATCAGGGGGACAGGGCATGGCGAAGCTGAAGATACCTGTGGAACTGGGACTTGTGTAGATCAAACTCCTCCTGCAGACTCTGAAAGGATTTAAGCGTGGTCCCTCGCATCACATCACCCAATGTAGAGATTCCAATAGTATCCCATCCCCGGAACCCGGCTAGAGTGGAGACGGGCCGAAGGCGCGTGCCTCGCCAAAGGGGAGTCGCGCCTGTCAGCGTATCCCACCAACCCATGGACCGGGATACTCGTCTCCAGATCTGGACTACGGTACTACAGGCGGGGGAAGAGCCTCCAAGGACGAATTGCTGTATAAGAGATCTAATAGTGGATGTGCCGCCAGGAAGAGCCGGTCCACCGCATAGGCCGGATCAGTCTGAGGATTATACCACCATTCATTGATGACTAAGAGCTGGGACGCCCAATAATACGCCCGTACGTCCGCCGCTGCAATGCCACCGCAATAGGTGGATTGGATACAGGTCGCCAGAGCCACCCGGACCGCCCCCACCCCCAGAGGAATCTATTTAGGAGCGCATTGATTTGAAGAAACCACGACGGAGGGATCGGGAACGGGAAATTTTGCAACCTATAAAGCAAGCGTGGCAGTGATACCATTTTGAATATTGCAGACCGGCCGTATAAGGATAAGGGAAGGTGGGACCATACCGTCGTCTCCTCACGTACTGCCGGAAGCAGGGGGGCTATGTTGCACGACCACGCCACGACGGGGCATCTAGAGATATGGACGCCGAGGTATCTAAACCCTTCGTCCGCAATGACTAGCTGTGAGGCCCAGGTTTGACTTCCCTGTGCGCCGCATATGGGAAAGAGGATCGACTTGGACGGGTTGGCATGTAGTCCTGTCGTCTCACCGAACACCCGCAAGATCTGGAGCACCCTCGGTCCGGTGACCCAAGGGTCAGAAAAGAAAAATAGCGCGTCATCAGCATATAGTGCTATCCTGTCCGAACACTCGGGCGACCAGACCAGTCCCCGGTAAACCGCATCCCTGCGTACCCACTCAGCCAGTGGCTCTATCGCTAAAGCGAACAGAAGCGGAGAGAGAGGGCAACCCTGTCTGGTCCCTCTGCAGATGGAGAAGGAGGGAGAACGGTGGCCAGCCACCCGGATCGAGGCCGTAAGATCTGTGTACAGCAATTTAACATACGCGCGGAACCGGGGCCCCAGGTTGACAGCTTCCAAAAGTTTAAAAAGGTAGGTCCAGCTCAAGGAGTCGAACGCCTTGTCGATGTCAGCTAGCAGGACCGCCGCAGGGCGTCCCAGACGGTGGGCCTCGGCAACAGCGTTGTGTGCTCGCCGTATGTTATGTCTAGTGGAGCGTTGGGGCATAAACCCTGACTGGTCCGGGTGGACGAGGTCCAGAATACAGGTGCGGAGGCGTTCAGCCAACACCTTCCCCAGTAGTTTCGGCTCGAAGTTTAATAGGGATATGGGACGGTATGAGCCCGGGGCCTCCGGAGGGCGGCCCGGTTTGAGAAAAACCACAATTTCGGCATGGCGCCAGTCCAGGGGCAAGATCTTCTGCTCCAACGCCTGGTGCAGCGCGCCAAGAAGGTGGGGACCAACGGTCCCCATTTGGGAGCGCAAAAAATCGCAGGGGAACCCGTTGGGGCCTGGTGCACGGCCTGGGTGGGTATTGGTGAGGGCTGCCTGCAGCTCCTCCACCGAGATAGGCTCGTCAAGAACCGCTCGCTGCACATCAGAGAGGCGTTTTGGAGGGATATCTACAAGGAAGGCATCAATAAGCGGTGCAGCGAGTTCCTCCCGCTCACAGTACAGGGCCGTATAAAAATCGGCAAAGGCCTGCACCACCGCCCCCGGGGTGACGCACATGTCACCGGCAGGGGACCTCAATAGAGGGACTTGCGTCGGGGAGGCCCTCGCCTGACATAGTCGGTGGAGCATCTGGCTAGACTTATCGCCCCAGTGATATATCCGGTGCTGGGTCGCCAGCCAGGCATCCCTTGCATTGTCCGTGAGCAGCTGGTGCAGCTGCTGTTGGACATGGAGCAGGTTACGGCGGGCACCGGCGTCGGAGCTTTCCACTAACGAGGCCTGGAGAGCGAGCTGTCTATCTTCTAGATCTTGGATCTGTGCCAGGCGGCGCCGCTTTTCCCCAGTGCGATAGCTAATATCCGCCCCCGAATTGTCGGCTTAAAGGCCTCCCACAATATTATCAGGGATTGAGTGGACCCGGTGTTGAAAGCAAAATAATCTGCCGTGGCTCGATGGAGCATCTCCCGATACCCGGGATCTCTAAGCAACCAGGGAGACATGCGCCAGTGATAGGGGGACGACTGGTCTGCAGACGGAGTTTGAGCTGAATGGGTGAGTGATCAGACAGGCCACGTGGGAAGATAGAGGTATGTGACACCCGATGCAGGTAGCTGCCTGGGAGGAACATGTAATCCAGACGTGAGAGGGTGGGGTGGACGGATGATGCGTATGTAAATCCATTTTCAGAAGGATGATAAGCCCGCCATGTGTCCACCCAACCCAATGTATGGGCCAAGATGTTGAGTTTAGACCTAGGAGGAGGGGTGGTCGGCGGTCGTGCCCGCCACCTATCCGGGGGAGCCATTACGTCGTTCCAGTCCCCACCCAGGATAGTCAGGCCGTCGGGGAATTCCCCCAGAGTTGCGTCAGTCTGTCAATGAACGTCCGACCTAGAGGAGGTGGTGCGTATATGCTCCCAATTGTAATCTGTTCCCCAGCCAGGGTGCCGGAAACGGCCGTAAAACGGCCACCCGGGTCGAACCAATGCTGTGTAACTTGAAATGGGACCCTGCGGTGAATAAGGATGGCCGTACCTCGTGCCCCCTTGAGAAGCCAGAATGGTACACCGTGGCATAGCCATAGCGAGACAGACACGGGGCCTTGTTGCCTAGCATGTGAGTTTCTTGCAGCAGCAAGACATCTGCTGAGTAGCGTTTTGCCAGGTGTAGTACAGCCCCTCTTTTAATCTTATTCAACAGGCCCCGTACATTCCAAGACACGATATTGAGATCTCCTAGGGGAGTGCCATTAGCTGTATGTGTCATGTGCTATCGATAAGGTGTAGAGCAGCGGACATTGTGGACATATGGGACATCGTGGTGCGTATATCTTAAAAAACAACTGTATAACTAACAACGAATCGCCCTCCCAACCCCTCCCCCGCCCCCCAACCCCTATACATCCTGGAACACGGAGTACCTGTCGCGGCGGAATCTCGTCCTGGCCCCCAAACGTGGAGGCCCCGGCGGACCCTCCAAAGGATCCCCTCCCACCCAACATTACCCATAAAAACTCAAAACAGGGAAGGCGTGGAGAACCCACTCCCTCCAGGGAAAGAGCAAAAGTCCCTGGCTCTTAGTGGCAGGATATCCCGGCCAGTAGCAGCAGCCAACGGGCTCCGCCGTCGCATGAGACCGGAAAGAGTCAATACACCAGCGTATGTCCCAGCCTCGGGCTGCCTCAGTCCGCAGGGTCCTTCTTGTTCTGGGAGCGCCAGTTTGAGCGGGATCGATGTCGTCGATGAGTAGCGTCGCCTCCCTGCCGTCCACCCCGATGCGAGCTTTGAGAAGAGTCAGAGTCTAAATGGGGTGGGGAATGCGGCTTCAGGTGGCGGCGCTCATCTGTCCACGCAAATACTTCCTCTGGAGTATCAAAGAAATATGTTTTTGAATCATAAATGACCTTCAGACGGGCCGGGAACATGAGCGCATAGGATAGGTTCAGATCCCGCAGCCGCCGCTTGGCCGCAACAAAGGATTGGCGTTGCTGCTGAACCGTCCGGGTGTAGTCCGGGAAGGCCATGATGGGATGGGACTCAAAGATCATTTCATCCTTATGCGTCCTGGCAAAGCGAAGAATGGCATCGCGGTCAGCATAATTTAGAAGGCGAGCAATAACCGGGCGTGGGCGCTCCCCCGGCGGCGGCTTCTTGGTCAGGGCGCGATGGGCCCTCTCGATCATGAAGCAGGAAGAAATGTCATCTGCGGGTAGTCGCGCCTTGAGCCATTCTGAGAGGAAGCCACCCATCGAGGATCCCTCGCAACCTTCTGGAAAACCCACCAGGCGGATGTTGTTGCGGCGGGCCCGCCCCTCCGCGTCTTCGGCCCTTGCCTCCAGCTCTTTAGATACCATGGCCAGCTTGTCAACCTTCTTCTGGAGGGTATCCTCAACCGCGGAGACCCTCGTCTCGGCCTCGGTGATTCGGTCGACCGCCTTCCGGAGGTCCTGACGGAGGAACGACACTTCGGACCCCACCGCACCGATCTGGGCCTCGAGGGCGGTTCGTGACTGATTGATGGCCTCCAGGAGTGTCGCCGTATCTGAGGAGACGCCCTCTGCGGCACCTTTATTCGCTGGGGTGGCCGTGGTGTATTGGTCCATGGTAGGTTGTTTGGGTGCCGCCGCACCGGGGTTGCTCTTACCCATGATGGCGTGGAGGGTCCGCTCCAGAGCAGTCAGTGCCGCAGCCAGAGAGAATGATGGAAGGGGGATCGGTAGAGTTCACCACCCACCCCGGGCGGGGCGGATCACCACGACCGCGTCCCCAGCGCAGGCGCCCGATCCCAGGCGGCGCCGACAAGTATCTCCGTCAAGAGCCTCCGGGGTCTCCCAGCTACGGGGCAGTCAGGACAGTCCGTATGGCCAGGGGGAGGGGCCGGCGGAGCCCCCCGCCAGGGGGTCAGGCGCGTGGGCAGCAGCAGAGTCCAGCCCCACAGATCCCCCGCCCAGCTCACCGCAATACCCTATGGCACCGGAGTCCTCAGGCAGGGCTGCAGTCAACGGCCGCCCAGGGGCCCGCCAGGCCCCACCGGCAAAATCCAGGCCCAGGGTAGGCCCCACAAATCCAGAGCCCCTCCTGCAGGGGACCGGAGGTAGGCGCAGCCGGCAGAGGGGCACCGTGAACGTAGTGCACTCCCTGCTGCCCCTCAGGGCCGGGGCCCGATCAGCAGCTTTCCGGGGGGGCCGCCGGACAGGATAATAGCGTCCCCAGCCGCGCCGCCAGTGAATCGCGGCCGTCGCAGCTCAGCCGCAGCCGCCCGCCGATGCGTGCGTGGTCTCCGCCGGTCCGGCAAGCCGCGGCCGCAGCGGCCGAATTGAGCTTCCTGCCGCCACCAAGGTGTCTCGGCGCGATCGCCGCGGGCCCGTGAGCAGCCCGCTCGCACAAGCCCGAGTGTCGGGGACCAGGATAATGGCGGATGCTGTCCCTGGAAGGAGCGAACAGCGGAGCTCTACGGAGACGCGTCCGCCATGTTCGGCTCCTAAGCCACGCCCCCGCTGCTCTCGCTTTCTGATGTTAGATCTTCTCTGGTTGCACAGCAATGAGTGGGTTATAGCTTAATAGAGACCATACTCAGCAGTATCTAGAAGATCGTAGTTGCCCACCACAATTGCAGACTTGGCAGTCACAGGTGGTGCAGAGCGAGAGGCTTAGTGGGGTTTTATGCTCTACAACAGGTAGAGACATTGCCAAAGCCTGGTAATGTTCTTCTGGCATGACTGCACATGTAGTTATGTCTGTTTGCTAAGAAGCCTGGCCTCCTAGACTCCTCTAAGTGCCTCCCATGAGGAATAGGGTCAAGACTGATTTGCATATGGCTGGGTCTGAACTGGGGTGGCGAAGTGAGCTAAAGAACGATGATGGATTCAACCCAGATCTGTGACTGGGGGTGAGTGTCTGAAAAGTTTCAGCGCTCTGTCTATCATCTCATTGAGTTTGCTTTGTTCGCCCTAAGTTGACAGAGTATGCCCAGACGTGGGTCCCTTGCTCACTTTGCAACTGGATTTAAGCTAGCCTGGCTGATGAGGTTTTTATGCCGAAACCGGTCCCAGGATGCTTGTTTCCGGTCCAGGGAAGACCTGGCTTGGCAGTTCGGGCTGGACTGTTCCCATGAGGCACAGGGTCAAAACTGATTTGCATATGGCTGGGTCTGAACTGGGGTGGCGAAGTGAGCTAAAGAACGATGATGGATTCAACCCAGATCTGTGACTGGGGGTGTGTGTCTGAAAAGTTTCAGTGCTCCGTCCATCATCTCCTTGAGTTTGCTTTGTTCGCCCTAAGTTGGCAGGGTATGCCCAGACGTGGGTCCCTTGCTCACTTTGCCACTGGATTCAAGCTAGCCTGGCTGATGAGGTTTTTAGGCCAAAACCGGTCCCAGGATGCTTGTTTCCGGTCCAGGGAAGACCTGGCTTGGCAGTTCGGACTGGACTGTTCCCATGAGGCACAGGGTCAAGACTGATTTGCATATGGCTGGGTCTGAACTGGGGTAGCGATGTGAGCTAAAGAACGATGATGGATTCAACCCAGATCTGTGACTGGGGGTGAGTGTCTGAAAAGTTTCAGCGCTCCGTCCATCATCTCCTTGTGTTATTTCTAAGTGCTCAACATGCATTTGATACTAAACATGCCTAGTCAGCTGTGTTTCATGAGCAGGAGCGCTGCTACCTACCCACACCCTCATGAGTTTAGGGAGTGATCCTACCCCACAGCAACATTTAAAACGATTCATTCCTATTCTTGAAAAGAGAACGCGCAGGATCCTGAGGGGTCGCCAGTTTTTGCAGTTGGACCTACTCTGGGAGACCTTCACACATGCCCCTGTGAGTAGGTTTGTTAGCAAATGCGCTCACAACGTTTCATCACACTGGTAGAATTCCAATATGAAGGTAAAAGTAAATTATGTCTCACCTGTCCTGAATCTTTGAACAGGGCCGGCTTTGGTGGGGGCACTGTATTTAAAAGCAACTTATGGGTTTAAAAGCATGTGAACTTCCTGGTGCTCCCAACAGTTTTCAGGCAAAAATAAAAATGTCAAGAAAACTATGGTGATTAATGTTACTACTGCTGAGAGATCGGAATTTTGTCTAGTGGCAGTCTTTACTCATCATAAAGTAACTCAGAGGGATAATGTGCCTGCTGCAAAGAATGCATACCATGCAGATCACAAAACTGAGTGTAAGTGAACTATGAGTAGCGCTTTTAAAAAAATGAAAGGTACGTCAGAGAGGGGCAATGGAGAGGGGAGGGCCACTGTTGAAGAGTGGTAATGAGGGAATTTGTGGAGGAGAAGGTCATGGGGCGGGGCACCAAAAAATACTGTCGCACCAGGCGCCACCAGTGCTGAAGCGGGCCCTGTCTTTGAAGGTCTATATTTGTGCACCTAATTTGGAATTAAATCAAGTCTGGGAGCAGTCTGGAGGAGTGAAGAGGGCTCAGAGCAGTAAACCTTTCTCTGACGTACACAAAGGTCTCTGGAGACGGGGGGACAGCTGGAGTCTAAGCCGGGTCCCCGTGTAGTATTGGCCACACTCATTGGTCCTAGTCTATTTTCTCTGCCATCACCTTTCATGTACCTTTGTTATGACCTGGAACTGAAAAAAGAAAGTACCTGTGGATCTGCCCTGCAAGCTTGCGCAGCTAGTTAATCTGCCTTATCTCAAGAGGTCTCCAAAGTGGATCCTGGATATCTTCGGAGTAAACATTGACCATATAAATAATTTTATTGTTGTTGAATGTACCTTCATATTTTCTGTAGATCCTGAAAATCTGTTTTTGATCCCGCCCTCCTGGATTGCATCTTTGTAACTGCATTCTGCAGTCTTGGAAAATCACAGGGTTGCGTGGGTAATGTTTATGAGTGAATGTTCACGAGTTCATGAGAATAAAATATTTCAGAATTGAAATAGCAACACACAGCCTTTACCAAAAGTTTTTCCAAGTGCGCTTCATTTTCCTACATGTGCCCAAAAATGGTCTACGATCACACATAAGTATTCTTCCTTCCCACTGTCTGCCATTCACAAAGGTCAACCATGAGTAATTTCTCTCGAGGCAATCCATGGACATGGGAAACTTCCATTATAAATTATCTTTTCTGTACATGATGAAGGACTGGCCGACCTCAGCTGAAAAGCACCTTGCTACGTTCCCCTGAACATCTGCTGCTCTACTTCGGATGCCAGCTGTAGGTTTTGTGAAGCCGGGTCCTTATATTGCTGTGCAATATGAGGCACTTGCCTCCTTCATATGGCATGACAACCCAGGTTTCTAGGGCAAGAATAAGGCTCAGTGTTTAGCTATTAGAATGTGTCTTATAATATTCATAAAAAGCAGCATAAATTATAAAAAAAAAAAGACTATACAAAGCATCAAGTGTTGCTTCACCACTAAACTGTGGCCACATCTGTTCTGTGTCCTTCAGTTACCTTGTCCTCAAGATCTGGCATGACTACTTGAAAGCTGGATGCTGGAAGGAACGAATTATTAGGTCTATCGTGTACTCAAATTTAACTAATTTGTTTGCAAACAATTTATTTTAGGGATGCACACTGAATAGTTGTTGGTTTCTAATGCCATAGCTTGGGTGTCCTTAATGTATTTGTGAGGATATGCAGTTTATTGTATGGAGTGTTTGTGTAACCTCACCGTGTAATAAACTCACAACCCTGTCTTGGGTCCAGCGAGGCTTGCTGGTGAAACCTTAGCTCAACCTTGGATATCTGTGGCTTCGAGCAGCCATGCTCTATCAAAGGAACAAGTCAAAAGCATTTAGAAGTAAAAAAACAATTGAATGAGAAAGAAATGCTACACAAAAGAATCAACCCAAATCCACTGCAGTGTTGCAGACATCTAGATTTTCAAACAAATTGTAAATCACTGCTTTTCACACAAAATGTAAACAATTCTTGGCAACTACCACCGTTAGTGGTTACTTTGAAATCTTTTTAGAGTTGTGTTCAGGTGCTCCGACCTGCTTTGAGTGACCAACTTCGATAGGAAGCAAGTCAAGGGGGCCAGTAAGGTTTAGCAGGACAGTTACCTTGCTGACAAAGCAGTCTCCAGTCTGGTTTGAGGCTCTATGGGCCAACTCCCAAAGACTTCAATGGAGTGGTCCTGATGCAAGGAATACAGAATGCTGAAGATGTTGAGGGTGCTGAGGATGCTGGTTGGGTCGATGGGGGTCATCCTGGGGCCACCTCTTGAACCCAAGAACGCGGTGGGGCGACTTTAGCCACAGGGGTCAGCTAGTGTCCGTCTTGGACTACCAAACTGCACTTCAATGACTTTCCCGGGTGCAGCATACTGGGGTGCAACTTTTGAGTGTCAGGGTTCGGTCTCCCAGGCTGTGCTTCGGCCGGTACTGGTGAACAAGCAGTTGTGGCTATCAACTCTACCAAGGCCGCTTCTTCAGTTTTTTTGCCACCGGTGCTGGAACAGTAAATCAGACAACTGACTCTTGGAGTTCACCTCTTCTGTCTGGGGTTCAGGGCCGACCTTTCCTCAAGCCAGGCACCACAGGCACATTCCTGTCTTTGCTAGCCCAGGAGCAGCAGGTGCAGTCCAAACTTTGGGGCAGCCTCTCTTTTACATGTCCAGAAAACGACAGCTTGGTAGTCCACCCTAGAGGTGTGGCTACCTGAGGGCTACACGCCCACGGGACAGCCAGTTTGCCAACTGTTTTCCCCTCTCTGTCCCTGATGCCAACCAATCTACCAGAACAGAAGAACAGCCCCTCTCATATGCGACCACCATTTGCCCTTCAAAGGCGGCTTTGGCTTTCAATTCTCCTTTTGGACTCACACCCTGTGTGGCTTCCTGCCAGGGAGAGCTCAGACAGGTTCCATGAAGAACGATCAATGTTGGTCATGCTCAATTGGCGCTATAAAGCATCAGCTTGAGGAATCCCTGCCAGAATGGCCTGTCTGGAGTCTGTTAAACCTGCACAATGAGGGAAGACAAAGCACAGCGCTGGTGGGAACCAAATGCAAATAAATGCACACGCAGGTGTGGGAATGCTTTCATGAACAAGTGAGAGTAAGAAACTTAATCCAGTCTGGTAATGTTATTAGGATTTTGGTGCCGTTTGTTCAAGAATATCTTCCTTCGAATGTGGGGGAGGTGGCGAGGGTTCAGGTGTGTGAAGGAAATCTTTAAAAGTTTTCCGCGCAGATGAACTCCATTGTCGCAAGGAAAATACATTTTAAAAATCATTTCTCTATCAATGTGAACATGCACACGTTTAAGAACTTTATTTAAAAACACGTTTTTGAAGTTCAAGAGGTAGCTTACTAATACATTTCTTCATAGTTTTTCATTTGCTTTTTTCTCTCTTTGCCATTTGTTCGTCATTACAGCAATTAGTCATTAAAACATGCACCCCTCACATTTTCGCATGACCTCAGTTCTGAAGTGAGTCTTTTGCTATGTTCCCTTCATGGACTCTTGTGCAGGGATGTCACATCCGGCGTTTGTGTTACTATTCACTGAAAACAGTGGGCCCGGAGCACAGGGCCTGCACCGTGGGCCATGTCTTGTGTGCGGAGGTTGTTGTGGATATTGTTTCCATGTAGGAAGGCAACTTCTGGCCATCTCCTCAAAACGAGTTTCCTGGCACTAGAGAAGGTCTGGCCTTTCACCCCCGCGCAGTGACCTGACTAACGCCCACAGTGGCAGCTCTCTGGCCGCGATTCTGCTCCTCATACAAACTACGGGCCTGTTCCTAGGAAACAGGCAAATAATGCTGGCAGTTTCTTCTGCACCTCACACTGAGTGGATTGTCTTTTGTTGCTTAAATAAAAAGAGCTATTCAGCTGAACGAACAATGGTCGCGGCGTCGACCTCAGAAAGATGAAAGACAGGGCAGGCTCTTCGGGGGTATGACCCTTGGCCGTGCCCAGCCTGGCCAGTGTTTTGACACGTTTTGCACTAATTGTGCTTCACCAAGGCTCTTGGCTGTCTGTGCTATCTGGGCACTCAACCCGCAGACGTTCCTGACCTCTTTCGAATATGTCTTCAATGCACACTGTCTCAGAGTCATTCATTTCAATATCTCTGCTTAGGGAATTCCGAGCTAATTAAGGTAGACTTAACTATTCTCGAAAGCTTTCAGAGTTACGCTGGGTAGGAAATGCAACACACTGAAGGGCTTATTTACAAGCCCCTTGCGCCACCCGTATGTCACTTTTCCCATGTTAAAAATGACGCAAAAGTGGCGCAAGGGGCTTGTAAATAAGCCCCTGAATGTCGACAACGCAGCAATGTTACAATCACTCATTCCAGAGGTTTGTGCACCAAAGCAATCTAGTCCAGTTTCCGTCGGCTTGTAATAGCAGTCTTTCAACTCCTTGGCTATGCACCGTGGGTTCTTCCTTCTGTTAAGGCAGGTTTCTTTGGGGTGATAGAATAAATTACTACTTTGGTCCCCTTCCTCGTCACATTTCTAAAGAAAAGAAGGCATTTTCTGCAAAGGAGAGAGGCCCCTTTAAATTGAAAGGCTGTTTCGTTTAGCTATACCTCCTCCTGATGCTCGCAAACATCTTCACGGAGGTCAAAACGTTTGGTCTGTGGTGTGACTGAGGGTTGCACTGATGCTAGCAGGGTGGTGGTCGGGTGGGGCGGGGTGTAATGTGGGTGTAGGGGAAGCGAAGCGTGCACATCTAGTGGCTGAATTGAATTGCACAATGTGGAACCAGAAAACGTGGGATGAATCGACTCCGGTGCCACTTTTCACCACTTCAACAATACAAGTGCCGATATCGCTTGCGCCGTTACCGACGCCAAGAAGAGAGGCCCAGAAGAAGAAAGGTATTTCTTTGGAGAAAAAGATTCTCCAGAACTGGAAGAGGATGAGATTATATCTCTAAACCCTGACTTTGAATGGTTGGAAGAGGCAAGTGGTTTGGACACGATCCCGTAATGGCAGTTATTGTCACCAAAAGGTATTCCGCCTCCAGAAGTTACTTCCCATCACTCAGTTACAAGAAAGGCAGTGGAAATGTTGTAATTGTCTCTAAAGCCAAATCTGTTGACTAAGGTGCTTCACTCCTCGTCATCATCCTCAGAATCTTTCTTGCCATTTAATGAGGCTTTAACAGAGCTGATTTTGGACGTTTGGCTAAAGCCTATGAAGACTCCTGCTGTGCCCAGGCAGTTAGCTAGGAGGTGTAAGCTGGCTCCAGGTGATCCAACCTTTTTGTCTTCATACCCATCCCCAGAGAGTTTGGTTGTTCAGGCTTTGTGTTCGTCAAAGATGACCCCTGGATCCTTTCTATCTTCGCCAGCGGATAGGGAATCCAAAAAGATGGAACAGTCGGCCAAGAAGGTGTTTTCTCCAGGCAGCATGGCGCTGAAATCCACAAATGCAACCTGCTGTTCGGTCATTACATACATGCCTTCATGGATTCGGCTAAGACAGTAATCCCAAAACTCCCTGATGATGTTCAGGGGCACTTTACCGAGCTTCTGAATGATGGTCAACCTGCAGCCCGGCAAGTGATACAATCTGGGTTGGATACTGCTGATTCAGTGGATAGAGCGATGGGAACTTCAGTCACTACCAGAAGGCACGCATGGCTGAGGGGATCTGGTTTCTCTCTGGATGTGCAAAATGCCTTTATGGATTTGTCTTTTGATGGGTCAAGACTGTTTGGTGCCAAAGCAGATTCTGCCCTGGAAAGGTTTAAAGACAGCAAGGCGTCAGCTAGGTCTTTGGGTCTTCAGTCTTTGCCCAAGGATTACAGACAGTTTAGGAGGTTCTGGGGTTTTGGTAGAAATTTTTCTTTTGTGGAAGACAACAGTACCAGCAGCAGCAGCAAGAGTCATCCAACCCCCTTTATAGATGCAGGGGGCGTTGGAGGAGTAGACAGCTAGGAGCTTCCCTCCCCCCTTCTTCCTCCTCATCCTCCCCTGCAAGCATCACAGGAAAGCAGCCCTAGTTTTCCCATCTTAGAGCATGCTTTACTGGTAGGAGGACAGGTGTCCCAGTTTTTACAACAGTGGAGATCCATAACATCGGATCAGTGGGTGTTAAATAATGTAGAAAATGGATATGTCCTACCCTTCCTGGAATTTCCTCCATCCTTTCCGCCCCAACAAAATTTATTTTCTGCAGACTATCTTGTGCTCCTCCAACAGGAGGTCCAATCCTTGTTTCAAAAGGGTGCTGTGGAGATGGTTCTAGAGCAAGAATGGGGTCAGGGATGCTATTCCTGTTATTTCCTGAAACCCAAGAAGGCCGTATATGTCTGATCCTAGACCTCAGAATTTTAAATTGGTTTCTCAAGCAAGAAATGTCAAGAGGTGATTCTGTCACACAGGAAGTATCTCCCCTTCACGGTGGGTCTCAACATCTCCCGTTTCGTCTTACTTTCACACTTTGAGTCTTCACGAAGGCGATTGCAGTGGTCGCAGCACATCTCAGAAGGTGGGAGTACCAGTATTCTCTTACCTGGGCAATTGGCTGATCAAAGCCAAATCTCCAGAGTTGGTGTTGCATCACTTGCAGTTGGCGACTCAGTGGTTGTGCAACCTGGGCTTTTCCATCAACCAGTCCAAATCTCACCTAGAGCCTTCTCAGCGCACCTGGACACTACAGTGAATCGAGCCTTCCCTCCTCTTCAGAGGATTCTGGACTCTCAGGTTATGATTCAGAATGAAGCTATGGTTCCAGTCCTGAAGGTCTTGTGACTGTTAGGTCTGATAGCCTCTTGCATTCTGTTGGTCACCGATGCACGCTGGTACATGAGGGGCCTTCAGTGGTGCCTCCACAAGCAGTGGTTTCAGCACAATGTGGATCTCCATGACTCTGTCAAGATCTCCAGAGACACTGCAGAGGATCTTCAGTGGTGGGTTGTGTCTGGCAATCTGGCTCAAGGGAAGCCGTTTTACCCTCCTCCTCAGGTGGCCTCAGTTATAACGGATGCCTCCACTCTAAGGTGGGAAGCTCACCTGGGGGATCTGGAGATTAAAGCACTTTGGTCTCCAGAGGAACAGTTGTGTCATATCAATTAGTTGGAATTGCGGGTGATACGTCTGGCTCTCCAGGCCTTCCTCCCTTCCATTTGCGGTCAGTCAGTGCAGGTCTAAACAGACAATACTACCGCAGTGTGGTACATAAACAAACAAGGGGGAGTAGGGTTGTATCCTCTCTGCAGAGAAGCTCTGGGACTCTGTTCCTGGGCTCAGGCTCATCGGATTTGTGTCATAGCAAATCACCTGGCATTTTTAAGCTGACCATGAGTGGCCTCTGCATCCGTAAGTGGTTCTACACATTTTCCAGTTATGGGGGAACTCCTCAGATAGACCTTTTTGCCACTTGAGCGAACATGCACTGCCCTTCATTCTGCTGCCTCCAGTATCTGGTGCAGGGGACATTGGGGGATGCATTTCAATCAGACTGGGTCTCCCTGCTGTTTTATGCAGTTCCCCCATTGCCTTTTATTCCTCGGGTTCTGAGGAAGATTCGCCTCAACTGGGCCCAAGACATATTAATAGCCCCGGATTGGCCGTGAAGTGTATGGTACACAGACCTTCTTCATCTCTCCCTGTGCTCCTGTGCTCCATCTCCCTCACCGGGCGGACCTCCGGTTGCAGGGGCCGGGTCTACACCCCCACTTACAGAGCCTGCACCAACATGCCTGGAGATCGAATGGGGCAAACTGAGTTCTTTTACAATTCCCCCTGATGTGATAGATGTTATTTTATTGTCCAGAAGACACTCCACCAAATCGGATTTTGCTAACAGATGGGCTAAATTTATTAAGTGGTGTAGTGAGAATTCTATAGACCCTTTAGAAGCCCATTTGTCAGATATTTTACGTTTCTCTCTTTCTTTTGCGCTGCAATGCTGTGCAGTGCCATGGTTAAGGGTTATTTGTCTGCCCTTTCAGCCTTTCTTTGTTTGCCAGATCAGCCTTTTCTTTTTAAGTCTCTTATAGTTTTACGGTTCATTAAGGGACTTACAAACAAATACCCTCCCTCTCCATTCATCATGCTTCAGTGGGATCCTAATTTAGTGCTTACTTATCTAATGTGTCCTCCGTTTGAACCTTTATGTAGTTATCCCTTGTGATTGCTTATTTTTAAGTCAATTTTTCTTATTGTCACAACGTCTGCTAGACAAGTTAGTGAGTTGCAGGCCCTAAGTGTTAATTCTTTCTTCACAACTTTCTTCCCTAATAAGTTGGTTTTGAGAACCAGGGCTGCTTTCCTGCCAAAAGTGTTTACTCCCTTCCATTTGGATCAGCCCATCACCCTTCCTACTTTCTGTCCTCCTCCACATCCATCTAAAGGGGAGGAAAGGCTTCATCAATTGGACCGAAAAAGGGCTATTAGTTTTTGCAAGGACAGGACACGTGATCTCAGGCTGGATGATCAGCTGTTTGTGGGATACGTTGGCAAAATGAAAGGAAAAGCAGTTCACAAAAGGACTTGGTCAAGATGGATCATCCTTTGTATTAAGATCTGCTACACCATGGCACGCAAAGAACCTCCAGAAGGTATTCGAGCACATTCTACTAGAGCTAAATCTTCTTCCTCTGCTTTAGCTAGAGGTGTCCCTGTAGCAGACATTTGTAAAGCGGCAACTTGGGCCTCCCTCCACACTTTTGCGAAGCACTATTTTTTAGACTTTGAAGTGAGGAGGGATGGTCACTGTGCTTGTTCTGTTTTGCAGGATTATTTTGTATAGGCAGGCATGCACCCACCTCCGAGTGTGGGACTACTTGGGTACTTTATTGATCATCAAAATTGTTTATTTCGGATTACAAATCCATAAAACACATACATCAAATCAACAATTCAATAAATAAAAGAATCCTAAAATAGATTAAATAGGTTGAGAACAAAAACAAAAATCTTCTAAACAATAGTTTAAGGCTATGACAGAAATTACAACCAGAATTACCTGCCCAATAGCAGGCAAGGATCCAAATTACTGTTGATCAGATGGCTATTCTAAGGAGTTTGGCCACATACAAGGGTTTATTCTGCCACTAATCCTACACGATTACGTATTATTCAGGCTGCGTGTAGGTACTTGTCCGTACTGATCACAACCACTTCCCTGCTGTCAGATTTCAATATCCTTAGAGCTAGCTGGAGGGATCTTAAACCCAGCAGTTGACACGCAGGAAGGATCCATTTCTTGCGGGGCTGTCTAAGGACAGGGCGCAAGAAAATAAAGTGAGGTGTGGTATCACGACCAGTGTTATACGTTGGACAAAGGTAACTTGGGTTGCTAGAATTCCCCCATCTCCTTGCGAATTCAGCCAACTGAAGTGTTCTATAACAAAACTTCAGGTAAAGCTGTCTGGGAAAGGAGCCTTGTATGGAATATAGGAACGCTTCGTAGAAGGGGATAATCTTACGATCTAAGAAGTGGTCAGTTAGGCTTCCTGAATGCATTTTCTGATCTACCCACCTCATAGATAACCCCTACACCTGTCTTTAATTAACTGCTTCGATATCTGGGAGGCTTGGTCAGGAATAACCCACAAGGCTTCCAGGTCAAGAGCTTTAAACATCCTCTTTAAGTATGACAACCAGCGGATTCTCAAATGCCCTGGAGAGTTTAAGAGTTCCCTGAAGGGGCATCTGTAGGACTCCATTTCAGGTGTCATCCAGAGCCTATGCCAAAACAATGGAGGTTGAGACTGAACTGTGAATGATTTTGGATACAGGCTCATATCCTGGAGTAAGGGAAGTGTTGGAGTACTTAGTGGAAGAATGAGCAGTTGTCTAAGGAAGTGGTTCTCTGCCACAGATAACTCCTTGATATGAATGGCCTGACAATTCCGCGACCATATAATGTGTCACTTTTTGCCTTCGTTTTAAAAAGTTCAAATGCTGGGGGTTAGATTCCTAGATTTCATTTCTTTGGCCATCTTAAGAATTACCCCAGACTCTTGCTGTAGCTTAATGCACTTAAGGTCTTGCTGACCTCTGCCTTTCAACTAGAATTATGGGACAGAGTCACCCCCAAATAAACAAAATCATGCACACGTTCAAGTGGGGAGTTGTTAGCCACAATTCTTGTATGTAGGGGCCTACAAGGATTGAATGTCATAAATTTTGTTTTGGATATGTTTAACTCAAGGCCTCGATCAGAGCAGGAAAAAGCGATTAAGAATTGCTTCCAGACTACTTGGAGTTTTAGAAATAAGCAAAGTATTGTCTGCAAATAGCAGGGTAGGGATTTTGGTGGGGACATTTTTTGGAGCATTGTTATTTGCAAAGTTTAAAGCTTTGGCCAGATCGTTAACATACAGCGTGAAAAGTGTCGGGCTAGTACTCACTCCTGGCGCATGCCCTTCTCTATCCCAAATGCTTCCGTCAGCTCCCCATTCTTCCCGTATCTAACTCGAGCAGTGTTATTCCCGTGGAACCTTATGAGGATATCTAGTATATTAACTGGGACTCCCATTATATTGAGAACCTCCCATAGTTTCCTTCAGGGAACCATGTCAAACACAGATTTTAAATGTACGAAGATTATGTGAAGATTACTCTTTCCCAGCACTACTGTTTCCAGTATAAGGTCAAGATTTTTTTTTTATCTAGGGTGCTTGTTTTTGGCCTAAAGCCCACTTGAAGATCAACAAGGATGTCATTAGATTGGACCCAGTAAGTCAATTTGCCTAGCACTTGGCGGCAGAAGATCTTCTGGAGCCCATCTAGAAGACTGATGGGCCTGTAATTCCCTGGATCGTCCTGCCACCCCCTTCTTGTACATTGGCACGATCTCAGCATTGCGTCAGAATTTAGGTAATGGGCCCCCTTTTTTTAATATCGCTTTCATAAGAACGTTTAGATAGGTTGTCCAGATTTCTGGTTCTGCTGCATAGAGGTCAGCCGGAATACAATCCGGACATGGTGCTTTGTAGGCAATGATCGAGTCTACAGTCCTACAGGAATCAAGGCTGGATACCACTAGGGGGTCTATGTGGCTTGGAGAGTTGGTGCGTCCCAATCTAACATTATCAAAATCACCACCCCCTTCACTACTTACAGAATAAAGCTTTCTAAAGTGATTGACCCACTTTTGCAGTTGGACATGGAATGCTACCGAGGATGTTGAGGAGCGGCTGCCATGCGCTATGATATACCAGAATGCCTTAGAGTCCCCTGATTTGGCTGCTTGGGTCAATCGGCCCAAACCCCCACTTCCCAATCCGCTTTGGCTCGTGCAAGCACTTCTTTATATTTCTTTCAGGCCTCAGGGATGCTGTCATGTTCTCTGACTTTTATCAGGCCCAACAGTTGGGATTTAGCAAACCTACACTGTGCGTTGCACCATGGGTGTAGGTTGGGGCGATCTCTCCCACCTTTCATTGGCTCTCTAGAGAGCAGGTCTCTCATCCCGGCAAACAGATCCTCGTGCATTTTTATTATTAAACTTGGGCCTGTTTCATCATCCATTAACTGGTTCATCTTTTCCATAGCATCTGCCACCCTGGAGTATACCTGCTTCAGGAGATCCGGGTATGCTTCCACAGAGATCCATTTTAAGACTTTTTTGTTATTAGAAAGAACTACATTTCCCAGTATGGTTGGATTGGTTACCGTCTTTCCAGGGCCAACCAACCCACTCAGATGTAGTGCCAGGGCGTTGTGGTCACTATCCCCCACTTTCTGAGACTACCATATGAGGCATAAATGGCCAAGTGTGTAAGGATAATAATATCTAGTCTATTTTACTCGAGCTATTGGATCGTCAAAACATCAAAGCACCATTCTCATCAGATTGGGATCAACCATTACAAACTCTTAGCTCTACTGGTATTCTATTCATAAAGTGAGGAATCCACAGGTAGATGTGTCCATCAGAAGAACGAGTTACTTACCTTCGGTAATGCTTGTCTGGTGGATACAGTTTCTACCTGAGTATTCCTCCCTAACGTTCATGCCTCCCCGTTGCTTGTCTGCCTATACCAAAAGTTGTTTGTATTTTTGGATGTATTTGAGTATATATATATATATATATATATATATATATATATATATATATATATATATATATATATATATATATACATATGCTGCAAACCAGGCACACCTATCCTGACAGCACTCATGGAGTTCGTTGTTAAATACTTTATTGTGCAAAAAACCTCCCTCCAACAGACGCGTTTCGCCACACGGCTTCCTCAATGTCAAAAAAAATATATATATATATATATTTGATTTAAAGTTCAGGATCTGTAATTGCATTTGTGATGTTAGTTTCACCTTTTCGCCTCAAAGGCACATAAAAAAAAATGGGTGGAAACTGACGTCAGCATGCAGACAAGGGCTTCTTATGACTGCAGGGATGTCACGTGGTGCTATGTGCATAGCCATGGGCATTATGATGCCCTTGTTGACGTGGGAAAGCTTTCAAGAAAGTTTCAGTGGAATGCTGGTGCATGGGGATAGTCAAAAGGTGAGGAATTCTCAGGGAGATACTCTATCCACCAGAAAAAGCGTTACCGAAGGTAAGTAACTTGTTCTTTTAAACCATCTGTTTGGCATGCCTTTGGCTCCTAGAGTGCTTACAATGGTGTAAGCCCTGCTTGTGGAGGCCATCCAGAACTGTGTGCAACTGGAAAAATTATTCATTTTTGTACCACCTTTTCTGACAGCAAAGCAGGGCATTTAGCAGCTCTGCTGTAGTCATCTACAGAATTTTAGATTCCTTTAAATCTGTATAAATCCTATCTTGAGTCTTCTTATTCAATGGATTTAATAGTATCTTTCTTTAAAAGCAGCCTGTGTCACTTGTTCTGTGCCTCAGTGGAACAGTCAAGTTGAAATCTCATGTTAGTTGGCTTCCCCAGAAGGACTATGTTTCGACAAGATGACAGCTGAGAGTCCGTGTGACAATATATTTTGTTACCTTGTCTTGCCAACTTCTTAAGAATCTAGTTGGCCATCTGCTCCGTTATCAAGTTGCCATGTTACTGGTCTATGAACATCACATTCAATTTTCGAACCTTTCGTTGCTGTATTTGATTGATTGCTAGTCCCGTTGGATTTGTTGTTAAGGGTCCTTCTGGGCTCTCGATCAGTTTTGGTAACAAATATCTGCCTGTTAGAAATTAGGTGACTCTCTCTAGGTGACTGACCTCTGGATGGCTCAGGGTATGTGATCTCCAGCAGAGGAAAATATTCTTTAAATCGGAGGAAGCTGCCTGATATTTTGGTAGTGTTAATGGCATTCAGCCACAGATCCAGAACAGATGGATCTTCGTATAGAAGGACAGTAGGCAACAGTAGTTTGTATCGGTCATTGGGAGCAATAGTGCTCTCTTGCTGGCTACCTGATCTGGCCAATGCAAGATTTCTGTGAGAGGACACTAATCTGTGATTGTCAGATGAAAACCTCCCACAAGTAGAGAACTCCCAACCTGAGGAGCTCTGCTTGACTTTTCCATCATCAGTAGAGTATTATCTGCACTCTCTGGATTTTGTCCTGATCTGCCTGGTAACCTAAAGATGGATTTTTGCAGGGCAATGCTTTTCCCAGGTCTACATTGTGGGATATTTTAGTATTGAGGTAATGTCCTTTCTGCAGCTGAGCATCTTCTTTATCTGTTTTCTCCATTTCTTCTGATTTTCAGTGTCTTCAAAAAATTCCAGATGGAGACGGTCCATGTGCTTCCTGTGGATCTGCTTTGGATGGGATTTGACCTGGTTCTGCTGCTAAATCTTTTTCTAGAACATTTTGTGACTTTGCCTCTTGCCATTTTACCACTCAGCAATCCCCTCCTTCCCACGATGCTATCTAGCTCAGATTCACATAATAGCCTGGACGTTGACTTGCCAGGCCTCTGGAGGCAGAGCTATTTTGGAAAGCAGAGATTTGTGTTCAGCAGTCCTCTTTCTTGTACACCATCACTCGCCCACATTCTCTGGAATGTAAACCTCCATCTTCGTCCCTGCCATCTCATTTACATTCTCCAATAGTTGAGGAACTTTTGTGTGGGTCCTCCACGGTGATCTCTTGAGTGTCCAGTTTGTGACTAGGCCATCTCTTGTGAGTCCCTAGCCCAAATTCACTTGTATTGAGTCTTCTTTCGAGTTTCACTTTCTCGCCACACATTCAACTTTTGGCCTTTTGGCATTCTACTTGGCTCTTTTTGTGCTTTAGGAGCAACTGCGTGAGCCTTTTCACAAGGTATCTTTAGCTGTCCTCCGCGCTGGGGAGTTTTTGATGGCTATCTCCTTGGCTCGCAGGACATTGAGGCATTGCTCCTCATGAGCCCTGTCTGACTTGTCTTGCATAATAGGTGATTTTTCACATCCACCCTCTCCACAGTCCCTCCTACAAAAAAAGCCAGGTGGGGAGGTAAAAGCTTTGGTGTCTGTGCGGCCAAGGCTTGGAATGACCTTCCTTTCCACCTGAGGAATAGCGCAGATTTACTTGAATTCAGGAGGGCCTTAAAGACCTGGCTTTTTGACTGATTGCTCATACTGGTTCTTATTATGTGCTTTGTTGGAGGATTGTAGCTAGCGCCAGGACACCTTAGGGTAACAGTCGCGCTTTACAAATCTCCTAACATTAACATTATCTTGCATAATCGGTGATTTTTCACATCCACCCTCTCCAGTGGAATTTCTGCTACACTCTCTAGACACGCGGTGCTCCAACTTGTTTTTTGGGGGGTTTTTTAGGGTCAGAGTGGATTTCCATAGATGAGTATGCAGACTCAGTAGAATTGGTTGGCTGTTGATGAAATGATGAGCCTCAGTGGGAGCTTTGCTATTTTCGTTTAAGACTACATTTACACTATAAGACTTAATCATTTTTATGCTAAATACCGTTCTTCCTTGTCACAGTCCTGATGTTCCCTTTCTCCCTTCGACCAAGCTCTGCGTCTATTTTTTTCTTTTTTTACAGTTTTTATATAGTGCAAACTCGGCCCACAGTTATTGGAGCGCTTTACTCCAGCACCAGTTAACGTTACACAAGGACACATTCATTTTTTGTGGGCAGGGGGAGATTAAGTGATTTGTCCAGAATCACAGGATGTTGAGCCGACGCTGAAACTCGAACCTGTTAATGTTGATCCCAGTAAAAGACCAAGCAACTGCTGCTAAGGTGTTCTTCAACTTCTTTTTCCTTTCAACGAAATATCAAATACCTCTTTGTCCTTTTCTCTTTTATCACTGTTTTCTTTACCTGTGTTTCCTTTATTATTTTTCTTTTCTCAGTTTTTCATTTGTCGTTCTATTTTATTTCTTCTTTTTCTTTTGCTATTTTTCTTCTTTTTCTTTCTCCCTTCTTGATGTAATTATTTCTTTTTCTTGTCTGTCTTTTCTTCTCCCTTCCTTTTTTTTTTGTTCTTTATGTCTTTGTTTCTTTCGTTTGTTAGTTTTCTTTTTCTTTCTCCCTCCGTTTCCTTCCTTCTTCTCCCCATCGTCCCTTTCCTTCTTTTGCCTTTCTCATTTGAATTTCTTTCCATTGTTATTTCTCTCTGTGTACCATTGGGGGGAGGGGTGTGTATATAATTGTTAAAGATGGGTTTTTTGGTTTTTCCCTTCTCTTACCACATATGCCTTCTGAGCTTTAGAATTGTACTTAATGATTTGAGATCTTTCAAAGACACCTAGACTTGTAGAAAATGTGTTGTTGGCAGATAGTGCAGTTGACCCTGGCTAAATTGTGCCTTTTTCTGTCTTTGTTGCTTTTTCCTGTCAGTGTAAGCCTGGAGTTTTCCACAAATCACGGACGCTCTTGGTCTTTACTTCACACAGAGTGTTTGCCTGAGCTATGTGCTGGCCCCCACCTTCCCCACAGCACCATCTATTCTTCTGAGAACTACAGTGGGTAAGATACCTGCCTCCACCAACAATGCTGCTTAAGACCATATTTATGTCTGGCACACAATGGAACTCAGACAGATTGTTGTCTCAGCTGGGGATGGCATGTAATGTTCGCACTGGTGGGTGTGTTGACCTCTTTTCCCTCACAGAAATGGCACGTTTAACAGCAAGCTCTTTGTTGTTGGAAATGCATGGGGGTTTGCTGATTCACACTGCTCATCACAAACATTTCATTTTTAGGACCATGCAAAGCGTAGAGAGCTCTGATGAAGTCCTCGTCCAGGGACCCCTGATATAAACAAATCTACTTTTGTGAGTCTCGAGAAAATATTGAGGTATTTTTGTGGAAGGAAGAAACAATCACGATACAAGCTTTTGTGAAAGAAAAATAAAATAGACTCCTGAGAAAAAGGCAAAATTTCGAATTAATATTTTGGGAAGATTTAGTAGCAGCACACGACCAAGAAGAAAAATAATTATGGAGCTGAGTTGACATAGGTTTGATTCATCTAAGGCCACCGTGCATACAGTGGTGAAAACAAATATATAGAAAAACACTTCCAGAAGAAATAACATACCACTTGCTTTTGTAAAGCGCATGTTTGCTCCTTGGTATATCTTGGTGTGGGATAGCAGATGTCTGATGTTACCCAACTTAGTGGTATTCATTTCAAAGGTCTCCAAATAATGAAAGGCTGAATGCTGGGATGTATATTTGTTAATCAAGGTCAAACTCAAACTATGGGATGGAAGCATTAGTTCACTGAGTCAAGAGACCCAGCATGACATCCTGATGAACTCCCTGTGCACCTCTGGAGCTAGTGAGCTTCAGCACCCCATGGGTGTCTGAAAAGAACTGTGTTGGGGAGCAGTCTGCCTATCCAGAGAGTTCACTGGGCATACCTAACACTTTCATCCCCAACCATTCCTCTGCAGGCTGGCTTTGCCTCCTCCACACAAGGAGGTATGCTCCCAGAAAGTAAAACAGTGGTCCATCATGGTGGCAGAACTTTACAGCATTATCCTCATTCATTCTACAGGTTCTGTGTTACTGTTCACACAAAGGAGGGCTTCTACCTCTGCTTAATTTAGGATCATATCATGGGTGGCCTTAATTTTCACTCCTTCATCGCACCTATTGTTTGATGCAATTCCATTTTGTACCATAGAAATACCCAAATAAGTATATTCCTCGACGCAGCCATGGGACATGCCACGCAAACTCACTGGGGCCTTTTTAGAACACAGCTTGGACCCTGAGAATTGGATACGAAAGTTTAAGTTGGTGGTGATCAGCTTCAGATGATGACCAGGTTGGTTCTCCTGCAGCCCCCTTCCTTACGTGAGCTGCAGGAGAAGGCTTCCAGAACACCACAGAACTGTTTTGTCTTCTGTCCCTGCCCAATTTGGTGGTGGAGCAGGGCCAAGTCACTGAGCCTTCCTTTTAGCTCTGCCCTTTCTGCCCTTCTCACATGAATTTAGTGGGGGGGGGGCGCAAGTCAATGAAGGGAGCCATGGCAGTGGTCCTGCCACAGCCCAGTAAAGGGGGGGTGCAGGAGGACTAGGATTGCAGGCATCTGAAGAAGATCGCTATTGACTTAAATGATGGATTTATCATCCCTAAGAATCAATTTAAGAAAAATGTTCCCTGGAAGTTGGATAGAGTGGTACAGTCTCCTGGTAAAAATAAGTCAACCTCTGGTAAAGAATATAAAATGTGAACATTAGCTCTTCCCAGGCTTATAGAGTCAGTGCTATGGTAGGCAATGGAGACGTCCAGCCTTCAATTGTGTACCCTGCTTAGATTTAAAGTAACTTGTCCTCTTGTGTGAATGGATGCTGGGTGCAGTGGGATGTGAAAAAAATGTACTGGTTCCAATTCCATCTGCGAGTATGTGTGTTAGATCTTGTGAGGTGCTAGAGTGTGCATGCCTGTGGGGGTTGGGGAGGAACACTTTACCTCCCATCACTCCTTGAAACTCCGCTAACAAAAGGGTAGAACCCCCAGCCAGTCTATAGAACAAACCCTAGGAACCACTGCGCTAGAGTGGTCCTTGCTAACGATGTCAGCATTGTCGCAAGATCCTGGCAGATTGCCCATTGTTATGCCATTCGCAATTATGGTTCTCTGCAATCATTTTAGTTAATTAGAATTTCAATGTTGGGAAAGATGAATTGCCCTTCTATCATTTAATCTTTGAGGTTCAAGTGATGAAGGATGTTTCACATTCTGTAAACCAACCCGTGACAAATGTGTGATTATTAGTGTACCTCATTTCATATTGACATTTAATTTAATCCCAAACCAGCTTTCCAAGCAAGCACAGCCTCGAGCTTGAGAGTAAAATAATACATGGACCATTAATCTAATAACCAGATGAGGGATGAAAAAAAGGTAATAACTGTATTAACATCTGTGGAGGAAAGTAACTCAAGGAAGGTGTTGTGGCCATTTTGTTAAAGACATGTGCAGATGGCTTGGAAAGCAGCTTCTTAAAAGAAATAAAACTTAGAGAACATCGATTGAAAGAAACCAACTGTCTTCGTATTGCATGCATGCATCAGCAGTTCTATAGTTCATATCTACCTTGACTGTTGGGAAGGAGGTGAAACGCAGTAGGGAATCATAGGAATTTGGAACATGTGACGTTTTGCTCTTTGAGACGTTTCCTGGCTTAACTTTGCCTTCGGTGGTGCAAGTCTTTCTTTGCATTAAGTTAATTTTCATTGGATAATGTTCATTCTAAACGAGTCGACCAAGCAGGAAAAGTAAAACGTATGCAGACGTTTTCTCTTCAAGTATACAGTTTTCTAGGCAGAACTGCAATTGTTTCCAGATTTTTTTTTCTATATGTGAGTTGCAAAGATTTCCTCCAACTTCACACACAAAAATCCCACCTTCAAAATCACCAAATAAGGAGCTAGGTAAAGAGGAGGAAGGAAATGTGAGATTCTTTTCAGTATTAAGGAGGGTAGTTGATGGAAGGCTATATGTAGCTCTGAGGATCCGTATTGCCCATGTAGGAGTCTTTTGTCTTTAGCTCCTTTCTCGAACTGCAATTCATGGCTAATAGGTAGTAGATTTGTGTTTCTATGTCAGAATATCAGTAACAGCCATTTTCTTTGGCATAAACATTATGGCCCAAGCATTGTTTATGAAAATATTGCCCAGTGGATGTAGATTTTCTATTATTAACTCCAGTGTATCGATTTTTTTGTAAACTGTATTTAGAACACAATATTTTTGCACGACTACATGTAGGCCATCATATTCTGGTACCATGCCATATTTTTATTTTTCTAACTATGAAGGATTTCCTGAATGGGAGAGCATTTTGAATTCTCGCTGATGTGATTTTTTTACCCATTTCATCCACAAACCGCATGATCTTCAAGGACACAAGTCTTTATAAAAAGCAATTGTGAGGAAAAGGTGTGTATTGAAAGTGAGCTAAAGCCAGCAATGAAGCCATAGTGGTAGGAGGCCGGTTTGGATTCCTACTCTCAAGAGTTTGACTTACGTTGTCTTCCAGTTCTAACGGTAAGCAGTGTAAATATAGGCTTTGGTAAACAGAATTCTCTACCTTTCTTCCTCCTACAGCCCAGCAATGGATCTGCCTTCAGTGAAGTGTGGAATAATGTGATAAGAGGCGGTAAAGTGCCTTCAGTGGATTTTGTTCAGACACATACCTAGCGTGGAATGTTTGCAGTAATTGTGTGTCACTACCAAGAAGTGAAAGGACCTGTAGAGATGAAGGAACTGTACAGGTTACTTGCTGCTTAATGCCACTATCTCTAGTGACACCGAGCAATAAGTAACAAGTAGCGTGCATGCACACAACACACAACACTAAACTGATTTAAAGGCATGTATTACACCTAGAGGTGGTAAAGGGCGAGGAATAATCATCCAATGGGGTATATAAACAATCAAGACGACAGCATACAAAGCGACCAGTCAGTGAGGCACATGCATCATGAGTTCCCTCTAAGGTTTTCGCTCCTCGTCCTCCAATTTTTAAGATAATTTGTATAAAGTTGTTGAGGTCCCTTGTGGATGTGGTGTGCTCCCTCATGTTAGCATCAATATGGGACAGCTGCAAAAGACCAGCTAGGAGGCCAGGTTTTGTAAGAGAAGAAAAAAGGAAACCTTTACAGATGAGCCAGTGGAATGGTTTTCGGGTAGAACAGAGTCTTGGGCTCCACGCTGCTTTGCAGGAGAAATTCTGGGTGCAAAAAAGGCAAAATCAGATTAACTTCTGATAGGAAACTGTGGAAGTAAAGATGCCCACTGTGCTACAGGGAATCACTTAGGAACCTTACCTTCTCTGGGGGCTTAGAAGTAACTAAAGCTGAACAGCCTCATGTCTGTCGCGATGAGCCACAGGTTGATATTGCAGTGCGCATGGGACCATCTCTGTAGTTCTCAAGCTCCAGTCAATGAGGGATGAAGAACATTAAATTGTGCCAGCCCAAGAGGCCTCTCTTCCCGTGGTTCACCCTTCGAAAGAAAACAAATAATGTGGAGGAAGTGATCAGAGTTAGGTCACTTCTAGGTCTCGCTCCTCTAAGTCTCTCTCCTCTCATACAGCAGAAGCCAATATGTCCTCATCTCAGGCTAGCTGTTGGATGAAGCTGGACCCCTCTGAGAGGGCCTCATATAACTTCTGCCCTCCAGGGATGATTGCTATGGTTTCATCCAATACCTGAGGACACGTGCTGTACGTGTCCAGTCAATGACCACATACCGTGTTGGAGGTCTGTCCACAGGGTGTAAAAGGTTCCCAGTTTCAGGAACAATCTCAGATGCCTCTGGATGTCCCTTGTGATCACAGTCACTGGCCTGAGCTCACAAACAGTAAGAGATAGGAAACTAGGCCGTCTTTCTGTAGCCATTCTTACACACTTCTTATTTCCCAGCTGTCTTTGGTGCCTCCATGAAGGCAGGAGCTCAATTGACATTATTATCGTCCCAAGGAGGCTCTGGAGTGCAATCCATATTCTAGAATGGTGATGAAATGCTTGGCTTTTCTCCAGCACCTGTGGCCATATCCTTAAGACTCCTCAGAACTCTGTCAATGCTGGAGAAATGCTTTGATCAGAGATATTATGTGAGGCACCAGCCCCAGCAGCTACTCAGGGCACCTTTCTTGGGGATCTTGATGAGATATCCCTCATTCCAGTCAGATGGAACCTTTGCCTCTTCCCAGATCCTTCCAACATGGGTTAGAGCATGTCTACTGATGTTTCAATGTCTGCCTTCAGTGCCTCCACAGGAATGTTGTCAGGTCCTGCTGCCTTCCCATTGCTCAGATGTTTGATGGTATTGGTTGGTCTGCTGCAGTCGATTAGCAAGTCCTTTTCGGACGGCATTATGTCTGGTGAAGACTGCGTCACGGGTTGGTTCAGCACTTCTTCAAAGTGTTCAAGCCATCATTGTTGTTGGCCTTTGTTACCCATGATTATCTTCCCAGCTTTGTTTTTAACAGGTCTTTCTGGCCCTGGTCTCTCAAACCCATTAGCAGATGCAAGAGAAGACCGACAATGTGGCAGCCACATCAGCGCAACTTGGCCTCAACATCCACAGGGGAAAACCATGATCCTGAAGACTAACACAGCCAGCACAGCTGCAGTCATTCTTGCAGGCAATGCATTGGAAGAGGTTGAGGCCTTCACCTACCTGAGCAGTGCCATAGGCAAGCAGGACGGCACAGGCGCTGACGTCAAGGCAAGAATCAGCAAAGCAAAGGCTGCCTTCATTCAGCTAAAGAAGATCTGGAGCTCCAAAGACCTAACGTGGAAAACTGGGATCAGGCTTTGTAACACCAATGTAAAATCGGTCCTTCTGTATGGAGCAGAAACTTGAAGGACAACAGTGACCACCAGCAACAAAGTCCAAACCTTCATCAACAGTTGTCTGAGGAAAGTCCTCCAAATCCAAGAAACACCTGGTGCCAATGCCTCGAGGCTGAATGCAAGGTATTGAGCTACACCTGGAGTCAGATTGAAAGAAAACCCAAGACAGAGATGGCTGTAGAGTTCTGGTTAATGGCCTATACCCCAGGAAGGGTAGTAGGCATAAGTAAGTAAACGGTCGCAGCCATTTCAAAACTGGATGCATATTTAAATACAGTGAATGAGGGCGTGGAAGTTCCATACTGGCTCCTTCATGATCTTACTTAGCTACCCCGACAACAGTTACAACAGCAAAGCCAAAACATATGAGTGCTCTCAAACATCTACATGACTCGGATGCTGCTCAACTTGTCTGTTAGGCAACAAGCACTGGGGATATATATGCAAACTTGCATATATATTTACTTTCCTATACAGACTCACCTAAGAAAATGGGTATGGAATGACAGACCGGATGTGACAAAAGATAAAGAGGGAGGGTAAACTTCAAATCGAAGCTCTTTTCAGACAGGTGGGACATGAGGGGATTACATATGTTGCTGGTTTGCTGACATCTGCTGACTCCCTCCATCACTGCAGCATGTAAATACATGCTTTATGGATGATATGTGCAGAGACAGATGTACCCAAAAGCTGACTATTTTACTTGACTGTACCATTCTGTATCATTTTTCGGCATTGCAGCATTGTTTGTATTAGCACCACAGTGCTGGCCAACAACGGAGGTGATTTGTTGAAACGCAATGGGGTGGTGGGGGCGTACATCAGAATAGTATGGTTGAAAATATTAATCTGCAAATATATCAGCTGCAGTATATTTGCTACCTATAAGTGTGTATGTGTGTGTGTGCACTCAAGATACACAGATGTGGAGTTAAAAACAGTAAATCTGTACCTAACTATACATACTTACCTTCATGATATAGTGATAGTCGATTTACTACAGTCAGTATTTATGTAAGACAAAATAAAATACTCAATATCCTCCTAGGAGACCTGTAGTGGGTGGTGTTGGTTTTGCCAGGCTGTCTACTGGGCAATGCAGTAATATCTTGTGGTGGAAGTTTACCGGGGTTACCACAATAATCATATTGGTGTTTAGCTAAAAGTAGAAGGTGGGAATGTGCAAGATGAATGTCACTGGATACAAATGTTGAACATGTTGACCGCTAAAGGGCAGCTATGTTTTTTATTCGTCTTAGATGGAACAGAATCACCATTCCCCTTCCTAACGCAGCACTGACCAGAGACACCAGGCTCAGATGGCGGCAAACGGGACCGATTCGGGGGAACATGTGGGCAATTGATAACGGTTAGTGTTGTAATCTCTCAAAAATATGACAAGCTTCTTTGATACACAGGTAAATATGGTGCTATAATAAAATACAGATCACATGCATGCAGTGGCGGTTGGTAGGGAACGGTGGTGGGGGTGGGAGGAGTTGGAAAAAAGGGGAAAAAAAGACGACCTACCTGCTGGTCATCAGTCGCCAACCGCCGCCTCTCCTCCGTCCTCGCTGTTTTCCTGGCTCCTGGCAGCACCCAGGATCCCAGACTCCCCTAGCCAATCATGATGCTGCTGTCACCATCATGACAGCAGCGTCATGATTGGTCTGAGCACCCTGGTTCAGTGCTCTGACAGTGAGTGGGCTGTGCAATACAGCCGGGATGGAGAACATGCTAAGTGTGCATGAGGGTTTGGCCGGCACAAGACGGCCGCCCAAACCGTCATGCGCACTTATGGTGCACCAACCACTCCTCCCTACGACGCTAGCCCAGCCCTGCCCTAACCTAGCACCATTACACTAAAAATAAAATGATAATAACGTTCTATTATCATTTTATTTTTCCTTTGCACTACTTTTAGAGCAGTGGGGGGGCGCTCCTCCACCTTAGCGGAGGAGCCGCCGCTGCATGCATGTGATCTACTCATGCATCCTTAACTCTTGACATTTAAAGAACCCTCTTTCATTAAAATAACGCATGTGCTTTTGTAGGCTTTTTTGGTGGCAGATATCTCTTCAGTAGCGTAGCTAGAACTTTAACCGCCCGTGGCGGTCCCTGCGTTTGCCACCCCGCTACGGCCGCAGGTAAGAGCGAGGGGGCGCTGTCGCCCCCCCCAGTCTCCCTTGCTACACCACTGTATCTCTTCATACTTATTCAGTGGGACTGTAAAAACTCAGATATATTTTCAAAATGAAATATGCATAATACATTTTGTGAAAATTATGCATACGACACAAAGTAACTTTGGTCGATCTTCTGCATGAAAATTGTATGCAAGGTTTTACCTGGTGTACAAAATTTGTAGGAAATACCTGCTCAATGTAAATTCCATAAAGTTTTTAAAGCTACGCAGCATGTGGCCATGGTAACACATGGGGCCCAATTCATAAAAGCAATCTGAGACAAAAGTCTAACTTTACAACTTTTGGTATTCATAGAGGTCATTTGCGAGTCGTATCTTTACGTCCACAGTCGGGCCGGAATATCCGGCTTGAGCTTTACTCTCCGGCTCAAGCCATACTCTCCGGCTCGGGCCGATATCCCCGGCTTGGGCCGGATGAAGTGTAATCAATGGGCCGGAACGCAATTTTTACAAAACGGAGCATTAGGAATTTGAGATAAATGGTAGAGGAGGTCATGAAAATCAGTTTGGGCAGGGAAAAGGGTGTGGACAGACACTACATCACGTACCAGAAAGGTTTGCTCCTTTGCATCATGGTACATGCAGTCCACAATTTGCACTCCCCTTAGTGGTGACTGTAGTGTTACACCACACTCAGTGTTGACTGTAGTGTTACACCAAACTATGATGTAACACTACAGTCAACACTGGGGGTAGCGCAAATTGTGGAGTGCATTAAAAAAGAATTGCTGACATTACTTAACATTTGGAAAAGTTATAGTATTTATCTCCGCTAAGCAACCTTGTCTTCTTTATCTGAGTTTAACTTACAAACTGTAAGCCACCATTGCAATTCTAAATGGGACATATTCATTGTCCTATAAGGTAAACTCGGATTTCTGATGGCTTTAGTTTGTCCTATAGACTGGATGCAGCTAGTATTCATTTTGCCTTCTCTTTGCATAATAATATACAACGGCCTGTGGTGTGACCGCCTACAAACGCCAGCATGGGTTTAACACTCTCCCAATCAGATAGTGACCAGAAGCAGCCTTGTAGCTGTCGGGCGCACCTTTCCTTTCTTACGTGCATGCGGTGTTCAAACCCTACAGAGTTATACCATGATTGAGCACTGTCCATTAGCAACTATTCTTAGCCATTAGCAGGCCTAGTCCAAGATAGCCAGTGACCCTGTTTGTGGGCGAAGGCACCCATTTTCAGTTGAACAACCAGCGCAAGTGCCCTGGTAGTTCCAGGCTCAGGTAGACTGCAAAAAGCAGCAGCCGCGGCCCGTGCAGGTAAAAACGGTGGGGCGGGGGGTATTTCGACAAGCGACGACGAGGGAAATTAATTATTTATTTAATTTTCCCTTTTCGTCGTCTGTCGACCCCCCCCCCCCCACCCAGCCCCACCTCCCCACCGCTCTTACCTGTGCAGGCCACGGCTGAAAAGCAGGTGGAGGTATGGCCCAAAACACAGGCCAGTAACAGCAATTTCCACATGTTCTTCCGCATTCCAGATGTTACAGCTCAAGTAGGGTAGTACCGCCCAGTAATGTGATGCAGTAATATCCCATCTTGTTACTGGACCTCTTCTTACCAGCCCTTATGTGTTGTTTTCAGTATTGAGCAATTTAATGTTCAGTATGCCTCTGTTCAACACAAAGAGTTCAATTGCGTAAACCCATTTCCGGTGTCATTGTTGTATCAGGTGTTGCATTCAGGTAAGATCCCATTTATATGAAAAATGTTTTCCTTTGGGCTAATTGTCATTTACCCCGTTGTTGTGTATTTTCAGTGTACATTGGACCATCCTGCTTGAAGTTCTGCTCTGGTCGAGGACAGTGCACGCGAAAGGGCTGCAAGTAAGTGTCAGCATAATGGCGCTGGGGTGGACATGCACACGCTGCAATAAAGGGAATAAAATCTCTTTTCTGGGAATCTAAAAGGGCCCACACTGTACATAGTTAGTGGTGGGTATTCATGTCAAAGGCAGAGGGATTTTAAGTGCTAATGAGAGACCTTCTTTGGAGAGTTTGAGGAGAAGCCTTTAAGATTAGGACTTCCTGTGAAGTATGGTTTTACTAGTTTTACCCTCGATTCTTACATTGGTGCAAAAATGTGTTTGTTTTGCGCCCATTATTTCAGTTGGTCCTAGTTTTGCTCTCGAAAGATACCATAAATCAACTGAAAATGGTAGAAAGCTTGAGAGCAAGCTGGCAGTTAGGTGCTTAAGCGAGTGCAGATTCGTTTGTACATATTTGCTTTATCGCCAGGATTCACCATGGTCTGAATGACTCAATAACACTTGACTTTTAACTTTGTAACCGATTTGCCTTTGCCCTTACATTATAGCAGTTTATAAGATTTGAAGCTTAAACAAATGTCCCACATTTCGTATGTATTACTTCATTTACTCACACTAGTAATTAAAAAAAACAGAAAAGTTTCCAGTGATTCGGAATATTTGCATTCCGTTTACAAACCAGTTTGGAAATGAAACTGCCCAAATCTTTAAAACTTTATATTGTGTTACTTTGTGTTCATAATAATTTTCACTCAGAATTTGAGAATGGTTGGAGTATGTTGTCCCAAGTTATGAAAATGTATTTCAAGCTTAGGCAAGGGAATGGTTCACAACATCTTAGTCATTCATTTATGAATAATGCACACGTTCCCTAGCTGTACATGTGCTTAATTGTGAGGAAATGGGGTGTCTGATATAATGTGGTTGTGCGACCTCACTGTGTCATATCATACACTCACCAGCACCTTTAGGTCCAGTAGGTTTTGACTGTAAAGCCCTCAGTTCAACCCTCGGTAGCTATGGTACAGAGCAGCAAGATTTGCACAGAGGAATGAGTGTAAAGCATTTAAACAGCACCAAAACAATTGAAGAAGAAATCCGACTCCAGTTTATAAAAATACACCGTATTTTTATAAGAATTTAGACACTAGAGTGAAAAAGATTCACCTGAGGGTTCCAGAGATATAGATTTTCCAAGCAATAATAAATCAAAGCAATTTTACTCAACCGTAAACAAGCCTTTTTTTAGAGAAAACTTAGGTGTCAGTGTGGTGAGTGACACTTAGAAACTTTTTTTCAGAGACAATGTCGATAAGTGTCAGTGCAGTGAGTTAAAAGTACTCTGGGCGACTAACTCCAGCAGGGAGCTAATCAAGGGGACCAGCAAGGTCCTCAAAATCAATTACCTCCACAGAAGAAGCAGTCTTCCAGCATTTCTATCCATTGCAATGGATTCTTATGGAGTGGTCCTGATGCAAGAGATGAAGGATGCTGAAGGTGCTCCAAGAATGCTGTGGTTGCGATGCGGTCAACGAGGTCTTCCTGCAAAGTTACCTCGGTCCTGGTTGGAGGGTCGACATCCCACAGAGTGCTCTCCGGTCTCGCCGAAGTTCAGTTGCCACTGAACAACCAGTCGCCTGTTGTTGTGGTCACAGGCCAATCCTTCCTGGGTCGATAAATTCCCTTTTGAAGGTCCCAGCAACTTGCTGACAGCACTCCAGGGCTCAGCAAACTCAGGTGCAGCTCTGTGCATTGGGTCTTGGTCCTCGGTGCTGCATGGTGGTGGTGGTAGCGGCTTGAAGACTTTGGGCTACCAAGTTGTTTCAGCAGGCTTCTTCAGCTGTTGTGTTCCTGTTCTTCGAACAAGACGCCAATCAGCTGGCCCTTGGGGTTCTCTTGGCTTGAATGGGCTCTGAAAACAGCTTCTCCTTGAGCATCACACGGCAGGCACAGTCCCCCTCTTCGCTAGCCACCAGGTGCAGTGAGTGCAGTCCTTGTCAGTGCAGCCTCTCTTTGCTGGTCCCTCGGTGCAGCAGGTCAGTCCTCCTTCGGTTCTTCTTCCAAGTCAGTCAAGAGCTGAGGTCTGGGTGCCAGGGGTGCCCCCTTTGTTCCGGAGAGTGTCCTCAGGGCAAAATGTTGTTGGTAGCCAATGGGCTACCAGGTTCCCTCCCACCTGGTGACCATTTCCTGTGGAGTGAGCATCTGGATACCCCAGGATGCACATTCTGTCCACTCCCAAGATGGCGAGACCCCTCTCTTGGTGTACAGATCACCTTAGCCCACCCCGAGGTGTGGCTACCTCAGGTCTACATGCCCCTGGAGAAACCGGTTTGGCAAGTGGTTTCCCCCTCTCTACTTCCTGTGTCAGCCTGTCTACCTTAACAATGGAGTCTGCCTTTTGGGGCCAACACCCAAATGGCTTTTTGCAGGAGGGAAGTAGCACCTCCCTGGCCTGCAATCCCTCATTGTTTTTCTTCCCGAGAGTCGTTAGCACATGTCTCCAGGAGGACAGAAGGCTGTCTCTTGGAGCAGGCTCCATATGTACCAGGGAAGGCAAAGGAGTTTTAAAGGCAACAAAGTTGCAGCTTTGCTAAAGTTGCTCACTGCAACAAGTTATATTAATGTTGACTTCAGATACAAGGTAGGCCTCATGTAACGAGTTGTTTGATAACTTGGAGTGCCCACTTTGGTCGCACCGTTCAGGAGTTAGCACAGCTGAGGGGTCAGCGTGTAACACTGTACTCGCCAATTGAGCGATTAAGTCTTTTCACAGTAAAAACGGTCATTTTGCATGTTTTACTGTCAGGACATGTAAAGTACATGTCCTGCTTGTGTCATTTATTACACCCTGTCTTTAGGGCTCAGTAGGCCTGCCAGATGGGTGACTTACACACATGTCCTGGGAAGTGGTGGCTTTGCCATTGCTCTCAATGGCAAAGTAGGGCTAGCAGTGCAAGGCTGCTCTACTAGTCTGCAGTGGTGGACTGGGAGGCTTGTATTACTTGGGGGGCCTCCAGCGTGGCACAATCAGTGCTGAAGGCCCTGGGGTACCCCTCTAACTTATATGCCCTGGGTACCAGGGTACCATTTACTAGGGGCTTGCAGGTAAGTTAGCCATTTCCAATTGGGTACAGCCAATTCGACATACACTTAAGGGTCAGGGCACTGGCACTGAGGTCTGGTTTGCAGGCCGGAGTGTACTCTCAGAGTCGAAAAACCAGCAGCATCAGTCGAAAATCTTCTGGGTGACCATACAAAAAGAGGCCTTTCCTTACATTAATTTGATGTGTATCTCAATAATATGTGTCCCAATTGTTTCTATATCTGGAAATCTGTAAGCCAAAAGAATGGACATATTTTTCCGATAGAGACTTCTAGCTGCAGATTCCTTACCTTTTGAATATTCCTCAGGTGTCAGACTGGATCCAGAAACTTTTGCAGTTGTACCCCTGTGCACCAGTAGGTGGCACCACACAGCTACACACTGACGCCATTCTGGTCTGCAAATGATGTGTGGAGCTAATACAGGCATTAAGCTCATGCTCTGACATCAGTTCCTTTATTTCCATGCCATCAGATGCGGATCTGGAGCTACCTCTGTTCCCTTTGAGACACTTTACCTAAACACAAAACTCTGTGTGCAAGGTAAATGTCTCCTCCCAAAACAACAGGTTTAAAGCCCTGAAAGGACTGCTCCAAACAAATGTCCATGACAGGTCCTCATCAGGTTTCCCTGTGGTGTCTGTGGTCAGGCCACAACTTCAATGCCTGCAGTGACTGCATGCCAATGAACTCGAAGGCCATACAGACTGTGGGGCGAAACTCTATGTCACCCAGCACCAGAAGACTCCGCTTCTGATGGATACTTCTACCTGCTGATTCCTCACCTGTAGAACAACCTCAGGCATCAGACTGGATCCTGAAACTTAAAAGCTACGAGGTGGCCAGTAGAGGGCGCTGGACTTGGTCAGCACCGGAAGTAACATTAAGTGCGACCACCGAGGCCATATAATGCCCACCCTGGCATACCCACGCCAGTTGCCCTCCACTTTTTCCAGGCTTTCGAGGCAAGAGGGCAGAATGACATTGATGAAAATTTCGCTTTACCAAATGAATGCAAGATGGAATCTAATACATTTTCTCAATCAAATGGGGAGGTGGACGAGTCAGTGAGGAATCTACAGGGAGAGTATCTACCAGAAAGATTGTTACCGCAGGTAAGTAACTTTTTCTTCTGGTGGATACTTCTAGCTGCAGATTACTCACCTGTAGAACAGATTCCATAAGCTAATATCAAAATTCTTTATTTCGGTTTAACAAACCATAAAAGAAGCAACCATACAAATTATGAGTGTGTCATTTTAGGTTGAAAGAGCATTCCCGAAAGCAAATGTACAAATGGGGAATAAAAACGCTCAAGTTGACACAATAAAATGACAATGACATCATATGAGTAAAACAATTCCACACGATTCATGACTTCAGTCTCTCTAACATGATTATGGGAATAAAGTGCAAGTGCATCATCGAGATTTGTACAAATCAATTTCCGGGTTGGTAGCCCGCAAAAAAAAAAAAAAGGGGGGGATTGCCCTGGTTTAAGAACAAGGCTCTAGCACTAGTCACAAGACAGAATAAAATACATAAAATACAATGATAAAAACAATGATTTAAAATTATAAAATAGCAGCATTAACTGGTCAATGTAATCTTGGTTGGTCAGCATAATCTATTTTAACTGTTCATACCAATCGGCCCTGGCAGCTGTGCCCTCCTTCTAATCGCCCAAGAATGGCCAGGAATCTTGCAGTGGCACAGGCGAAAAGGGGTCTAGCGTCTGATTTTAGTATCCGTAGGGCATCTTTAAAGCTTCGTGTCCCTAATTGTCTGCACACAGGAGCTAACCATTTGCTTCTTGGCTTGGAGTATGCTTTACAGGCAAAAAGTGCATGCCCGATAGTTTCATGTGGCCATGGGCAAGAAGGACAGCCCTTGGGTTGAATTTTTTTTTCTGCCAAGAATTAGTAAAAGCATTAATTGGTAAGCTGCCATGTCTAAACAGTGTATACAGCTTCCTATCGGCTGGCACCTTAATGATGTCGAGGTAGCTTTCTAAATAACAATTCGATTTCAGATCAGTAAAAGCATCTGTTAGGCTGCCAGGCTGAATTTTCCGAAGGTTGTTCTCTTCGACCCAAGCCCAATACAGATGTTTTACTTGACTTCTTGAGTATGAAGGTGGATGGCCAATAGCCTGAGTTGGCAAGCCAATACTAGACCGTAGGGCGTTTACCTGTTTAATCCAGCCAATTTTATTAGTGGTGTCCAAGTAGGAGACCTCGCAAAAAGCAGCTACATAGTGTGCCAAATCTGGAGTGGAGGCCAATCTATGCCAAAACAACAGTGGGCGAAGCCTCGCTAGATCATTGATGGACTTGACACCCAGATCAAGCTTAAGAGGGAGAAGGGGTGTACTTAGGGGGAGGGATATCAGGCTCCTAAGGAACTTGTTTTCCACAGCTACGAGCTCATTGGAGGGTGCTATGCCCCACAGCTCCGCCCCATAAAGGGCGCTAGTTACAGCCTTACAGTTGTACAGTTTAAGGGCATGGGCTACGGGCTTGGTGTACGACAAGCAATGCTCCCTCCTCAAAGCCCCGGTAAGCTAGGGGAACTTCAAGGAGACCTTCTCTAAATGTCTCTTCCAAGCCATTCCCTCCGATAATTTAATACCCAAGTAATCGAAGGAGCTAACCCTCTCAAGCGGGACATTGTCCAGGAGTATGTTTCCCTTGAAAGATTTGTGCGGGTTAAACATCATTAGCTTGGTTTTCGTGGTGTTAATGACCAAGCCCCTCTCATCGCAAAATGCCTTGAAGTGGTTTAAAAGCTTTTGGAGACCCATGGGAGTTTTGGAAATTAGTAGGGTATCGTCGCAGAATAACAGTGTAGCAATTTTTTGGTTCGCCAGAGATGGTGCATCAGCAGATTGGGAGCACAAAAGGTCTGCTACCTGGTTGACGTACAGGGAGAAAAGGGTTGGAGCCAATACACATCCCTGGCGGACCCCCCGTTGGATCGTGATTGGCTCAGTAAGTTGTCCCTGGTTTCCCCACCTCACCCGGGCATAGTTTCCATCATGCAGCCTAACTAATATTTCCAGGATCTCCAAAGGCATTCCCATATCCCTAAGTACCCGCCATAGTAAGTCCCTGGGCACAAGGTCGAATGCAGTTTTTAAATCAATGAAGGCGAGGTATAGGCTTCCCTTGCCCAAGACAACAACCTTCCAGTATAACATAACTAAACGAAATACTTGATCCATTGTGCCGGTCTTCCGCCGGAATCCTGCTTGGAGTGGAGAGAGGATGTCATTCTCATCCATCCAGTCCTGGATTTTGGCCAGGACGGAACGGCAGAAGACCTTTTGGGCACAATCGATCAAGCTGATCGGGCGATAGTTGGAGGGCATCGACCTTTCTTAAAGATGGGTACTACTTCAGCCCCTTTCCACGAATCGGGGATCCTCCCCCCACCAGCTATATCATTGGCCAACATCGTAAAATAAGTAGCCCAATTTTCCCTATCTCCGCGAAAAAGGTCGCCTGGGATGCCATCCGGGCCAGGGGCCTTCGCAGGTACAATTGCGTCCAGTGAGGGCAGGATTTCCTCTCTAGAAAATGAAAGGGTATGCGCTGGGTGGCCCATCTCCTGGAACAACTGGTTTATATCACATGTTCCAATGAGAGAATAGAGGTTGCTAAAATGTTTATGCCACTCTACAGCTGGAATATTGTTGGCCAAAGGGGGCGATCTTTCAAAGTTGCCCTTGGTCAAGAGGGTCCAAAACTTCCTGCTATCTGGGTGACTGGGTGGCCTCCCCAAGATCTTCCCACCTCCTTTCTTCCCATTCTCTCTTCGCTTTGACCTGTGCTTGTTTGTATTTCTTCCTGGCGTCACGAATACTTAATGCGTCCCTATTTCTAATGGCTATGGACAGTCTCCCTCTTAACACTCTACATTCCCTATTAAGCCATAAATTGGTGACTAATGGTCTACCCTGCTTTGGTCCGATCTTATGGCCATGGACAAGAGTCTTTATGTGAGCTGCTGCAGGCAAATGTTTTGGAAGAGTCGTCGGGCTCAGCGCCCATGGTCTCTAGGTACTTTTCTAAGTCATTTGTAATCAATCTAGCCTTAGTTTCATCTGCCATGACAGCAGACCATTTGAGCCGACGTTTGTTATTGGAGGGGATTACCTCCTTAGTGCTCAACGGAATCAATCCAGCCTTCACCCTCTCTCCCCATGGATGTTTGACAGTCAAGCTAATTCCATAAGCAATATCCTGCAGAGGATGATGAGGGTTGATGGATGATTAAATCAGGAAGTCATGTCAAATTGGCCTAGCGAAGTGACCATCTCTTCGCACCTCTGAATCTAGAAAGTAGTGTTTTTCAAATGTGTGTAGGGAGGTCCAAGTCGCTGCCTTACAAATATCGTCAATTGGAATGCCCGGCGCGAGAGTAAAAGTGGTAGATTTGGCTCTTTTGGAATGAGTGCCGATCCCCTCAGACGGCTCCTTCTTGGTCAAAGCGTAGCAATTTTTAATGTAGTAAATGATCCACCTTGATAAAGTCCTTCTCTGAACCACCTTTCACTTTTTGACACCACAGTAGCAAATTAAGAGCTGATCATCCAACCTGTGTGTGCGGTCTAGGTAGTAGTTGACCGCTCGCCTAGGATCAAAGCGATGCAACTGCTCCTCCTTTGTGGGATGAGGGGAAGGGTAAAAAGTCAGAAGAGTGATGGGCTGGACAAGATGGAAGGGAGAGACTACTTAAGGAAGGACAGCAGCCCTGGTTCGCAACACCAACTTATCTGGAAAAAAGGTAGTGAAAGAAGGACGACAACTAAGGGCTTCTAACTCACTGACACTCCTAGCAGATGTTATTAAACCAAAATCACAGTCTTGAGAGTTAACATGTGTTAGACCTGGCATCATTGGCGTGGGTCTCCCCTGTATTTTTGCCTTTGCCTCCTGTATTTTTGCTGTGTGTTGGACTTTGTTTTGCTGGTCTAGATGCTTTGGGCACTTTGCCACTGCTGTTCAGTGCCAAAGTACAAGTGCTCCCTTTGTAAATTATTGTTATGCATTGGTGATTCCATGATTTTCATATTTGATTTACTCGTCAGTCCCTAGTACAGTGCACTGTGTGTGCCCAGGTCCTGTAAATCAAATGCTGCTAGTGGCCTGCAGCACTGATTGTGCCACCCACATAAGCAGCCTGTAACTGTAACTCAGATCTGCCACTGCAGTGTCTGTGCGCAGTTTGGTACTGCCATGTCGACCTGGCAAGTGCAGCCACTTGCCAGGCCCTAACCTTCCCTTTTCTTACATGTGAGTCACCCCTAAGGTAGGCCCACATCAACCTACTGGAACTCCAAGTGATCCGACTGGCATTGAAAGCCTTTCTACCCTCCATTAAGGGAGGGCTAGTGCAGGTGTTCACGGACAACACTACAACCATGTGGTACTGCCACTACCAGGGTGGGGTGAGTTTGTGGACTCTTTGTCAACAGGATTTGCGCTTTTGGACATGGCTGGACCATCAGGGCATAGCCCTGGTGGTTCAACACCCGACAGGCTCTCTGAACGGCAGGGCTGACGAACTCAGTCGAAGATGCCTAGCGGATCACAAATGGCATCCACACCCGGAAGTGGTGCAAGGTCTCTTTTAGCAGTGAGGATATCCTTGGTTAGATCTGTCCACCACCACAGAGAACACGCAATGTCAGCAGTTTTGCGTGCTGGAGTTTCCATGGCGGCTCTCGCTTTGAGACTCTTTTCGTCGCAAGCGGAGCTAAGGCCTCCTGTGTGCCTTTCTGCCCATACCGCTCCTGCCCATAGTTCTCCTTGTGGCTCCGGACTGGGCTCAGAGAGTTTGGTATCCTGAGCTGTTGAGCATGGCTGTCGGCCCTCCGATCAGGCTGCCCCTTCGGGAGGATCTTTTGTCATAGAAACAGGGAAGGGTTCTACACCCAAACCTGTCAACCCTCTACCTTCATGCATGGAGAATGAGTGACAACAGTTGACAGCATTCAAACTTCCGACTGAAGTCTGTGATGTTAGCTTGGCAGCTCGGCGTCCCTCCACCAAGACTGTATACGCCGGCCGTTGGAATACATTTGTGGCATGGTGTACTGAGAAACAGGCTGATCCCCTATCTGCTCCCCTTTCTCAATTTCTTCTATTTGTTCTAACCCTGACTCAGCAGGGCTCTGCATTTGGAACTTTGAGGGTTTATTTATCTGCCATTGCAGCTTCCCTGTGGCTGCCAGATCAGCCTTCTCTTTCCGAGTCTCCTCTTGTAAATACGTTCTTTAAAGGTCTGCAACACATTTCCCCCAGCTACCTTTGCTATGCCTCAATGGGACCTTAACTTGGTTCTTACTTTTTTAACGTACACACCATTTGAGCTGCTTCATTCTTGTCCTTTTAGGCTCCTCACCATCAAGACGGCCTTTCTGGTGTTAATTACATCTGCTTGGAGAGTCAGTGAGCTACAGGCACTGTCCTCTCAGTCTCCTAGCATTTAGTTTTTCCCTGATGTACTGGTCTTTTGGACTTGAGCATCCTTCTTGCCAAAGGTTCCACGTAGGCCAGTCCATCACTTTGCCTACGTTTTACGCTCTGCTTCATCCTTCTAAGGAGGAAGATAGACTCCCCGGCTGGTCCAAAAAAGAGTGTTGTCGTTCTACCTTGGCCTCACAAAACTGTTTTGGGTGGATGATCAACTCTTTGTGGAGTATGTCGGTCTAAAAAGGGAAGGCCGTACAGAAATGGACCATCTCCTGATAGATCGTGCTCAGCATTAACATCTGCTATGCTTTGGCCAAGAAGCAACCCCTTAAGGGTCTATGTGCTCATACCTCCTGAGCAAAGGCTGCAACTACTATGTTAGCATGCAGAGCTCTGGATATCTGCCAGGTATCAACGCGGGCCTCTCTGCACACATTCACTAAGCACTACTGCCTGGACAGTCAGATCCGTTGGGATGGGCACTTTGCCTGTTTGGTCCTGTATGACTTTTGTTTTGAAATTGTTTCAAAGACCTACCTCCGAGGAGCTATGGCTTAGGTATCTATTCTAATGTAAGGAATCTGCAACTAGAAGTCTCTATCAGATGAACAAGTTAATTACCTTTGGTAATGCCTTATCTGGTAGAGACTCTATCTAGCCACAGATTCCTTATCAACCAACCAATCCTCCTCGCTCTGGAAACAAATTTCTAGGGACAGGACTGTTCCCCTTTCAGGTCCCTAGTTTTATGCACCAGTAGACAGTGTTCTTTGTGACTCTGTGCTCTTGGTGCGGAAAGTTAAGTTACAAAAAGAAACTAACATCAGTGTACTGGCACCTATATAGACCCTGCATATGTCACTTCAGGCATGGATGCTACCAGCAATGCCAAGCAGAGCCAAACGATGCCACCTACCAGCTCACAGGGGTACTGCTCACGAAAAGGTAACGGATCCAGTATGATACCTGGAGGTAAAGGATCTGTGACTAGATAGAGTCTCTACCAGATAAGACATTACCGAAGGTAAGTAACTTGTTCAACTTGTTCTTTCCTACAATCCTGATACAATGTATCACTACGGATGTTTCCTTATTCCCCATTTTTCTACTGAGTGCCAATTTTTATCATATGCAAGGCAGGCATACCACAAAGAATCTGTGGTGGGGCGGAGAGCTTTTTAGATGTTTTATTAACTCCAATAGCATACTGAAAAGTTGGGAAGAATATGTCATTTCAGAAGAATAAACTTTGGACTGGTTTGATACACTGTGGTTGTCAAATTCTGTCACATTACAGCCATTGGCGAAGGAAAGATGTGTGGCACTGCCTTTAGATGGAGAATATGTATTTAACTTATAATACATTTTAAAAAACATTATATTGAGATCAGATTACTCCACTAACTTCCATTAGGCCTGAATCTGTTTAGCCTGAAGTCATTTATACTGGCATTTGCAACATTTTCCTCTGCATTTCTCTGTGTGCAATTCTAATATAATATGGTTTAATTTATAGTAAACATGATTTCCAGTGACATGGAAATCTGTGGATTGTAAATTCACACAGGGTGTAATTTTCATACCTAGCATTCTATAATCAGGATCTTAAAACACATGGTTCTCAACTTTCTTCATTGAGTGGAGTATTTTCAGCCTAAAAATAATTCACCCAGTTGTAGTCTTTAATGTTTGCTTGCGGGAAAATCACTTTTGAGGTACACTTTGACTTAAAGGCAAAATACATTTTAAGAGAATGCAGTATAAAACTAAGGGCCAGATGTACAACCCTAAGTTGCGGTTGCAAATGGGCAATCGGCCCGTTTGCGACCGCAATTTAGGGCAGGGCCATGTACAAACCTCATTTTGCGAATCGGTAAATTTTACTGATTTGCAAAATGAGGTTTGCAACTCGCTATTAGGATAGGGCATGCCAAGGGCATCCCTTCCTAAGAGCGACTCGCATTTGTATGTATGAATGTTTTGCAACCGCAATTGCGGTCGCAAAACACTTGTAATTTACCACTTACTTCAAGTAGGTGGTAAACCATTTGCAAACGGGAAGAGGTCCCTGAGGACCCTTCCCTTGTGAATGGGTCAAAATATTTTTAAGGGCAGGCAGTGGTCCTGGGGACCACTGCTCGTTCTTAAAAAATGAAACTGAAAAGTTTCATTTTTCTTTTTTAATGCATCCTGTTTTCCTTTAAGGAAAACGGGCTGCATTTTTTTTTAAAACTGCTTTATTTAAAAGCAGTCACAGACATGGTGGTCTGCTGACCCCAGCAGGCCACCATCCCTGTGAGTGCTAGCCATTCCTAATGGGGTCGCAAACAGCTGTGGCCGCTGCAGGTAAGAGCGGTGGGGCAGTGGGGCCGGCAGGGGGGGGGATTTCGAGAGACGACCACAAGGGAAAATTAAATAAATAATCAATTTTCCCTTATGGTCGTCTCTCGAAATACCCCCCAGCCAGCCCCACCGCTCTTACCTGCAGCAGCCGCGGCTGGTCGCAAATTGCGCCCGCCTCATTAATATTAATGAGGCATGCAATTTGCGACCCCACTAGGAATCGCAAACAGTGTCTGAGACACTGTTGTACATCCCAATTTACGAGTCGCAAATGCGCCGCAATTTGCGAGTCGCAAATTGGTGAGTCGTACAACTGGCCCTAAGGACCTTATGTACAAAGTGTACTCCAATTCAGTAATTATCAGGGTTTGAAGCCACTAAAACACTTGTTTAAATGTTCTACACTCATTCAACGATTTGGGAAAGGTTTTCATTAAAGAATTGCTATTTGGAAGGGGCATTTTATGGGTGTTTCTTCCAAACACGGATTCCTTAAGGTATGTATTACAGTTTTGAGACTGAAATCCAGTTGCAAAACATTGATATTTTACCATCAACTCAAAGGAGGTAGTAACCATTTGCAAACGGGAATGAGTCCTCAAGAGACCTTTTTCTATTTGTGAATGGTGAAAAATCATTTTTTAAGAGTAGGCAGCCTAACCTAAAAAAAAGTTAGTCAATATTTTCATTTTTTTTTTTTTTAAACGCATCCCATTTTACTTATATAAAAATGTCTGCAGTTAAATAAAAAAAAGATTGTTTTATTTAAAAGCAACCACAGACATGGTGGTCTGCTGATCCCAACAGGCCACCATGCTTTTGATTGTAGCCAATCACTGTGGGTCGCAATTTGCGACCTACCTCATTAATTTTTATGAGGAAGTTTCAATTGTGACCCATTATTATTCTGTATTTTGTGAACTAACCTATTAAAATAGGTTAGTTCCCAAACTAAGAATGCATTCATTAAGCGTTGATGCACAAATTGCAACCCCTTTTTCCTAGTCTGTTCTTTGCACATAAAGCCCTATATTATTTCTTGAAAGTGCTTCAAGCATGCATGCGGTACAAATTGCATTCAGCTCATTCTTTCAAGGACAGGGATTAAGACAACACGTTAGTTGGTTTGGTGGGAAGGTTGCTGGTGCATTATCACTAAGTAATACATCATTGCGAGAAACCTCAAGACTACCAGTTATTTCTTCGTGGGGCAGAGAGGCTCCTGGGTGGGTATTGGTTGTGTAGATTGAAGATTTTTTGTCACTAGCAAATGGCTGGTAGAGGAAGTTGCCCTTGCTGTTGGTGTTTAAGAGTGTGCAGAGACTGGTGATAAAGAGTACCCTTGAAGCAGGTGATTCCTGAGGACCTGTTCGGAATCAGTCAGGAAGAGGACTAGTTGAGGAACTATAATTTATTATATTGGAAGGTGGTGAGTTATCCTTATCTTCCATTAGTTTAAAGTGGTGATGAAGCAAGATTTTATGATTTAAAGTGCTAAAGCTCACGCGCTTATCTTCTTCCAGGTTTTTGTCCCTGCTCTGTTTAGATTCAGTTCCCAGAGAGGAAGCTCAACAGTATTGGGTTGAGAAGTTTGTGATTTTAGTTGCCAGTTTAAAGTTAGTATTCAAAGCGTTCTTAAACTTTACATAAGAGGGCAAGTGTGTTGAGTGGCTTATAACTATTAGTTATGACCCAACTGAGGATATTCTTTTGAGTGAGGTAGTTACAAATGCTTTTTGAGTATGTGAGACATTTTTCTTTCTTTATTGAGCTGGATTAAAAGTTAGTGATGGGTGGTACTAAATATGTCTGTCCTATATTTAAGGAAATTTTTAAGACATGACTTTGGTGACTATCGCAGTCTTATGTCCACGGCTTTGGTGGTGGTTTCCAGGAATTATGAACCAGAAGGCAGGGATAAATATATGACCTGCCCAGAGTCAGTACGGTGGATAGAAGATTCTATAGGTGTGTTAAACATTTTGGCAGACCCGGTTGTAAGTTTGTTGCTTAATTGTTGGGATTTATTCATTGTTTATTCTAGCCAGGTTAAGTTGGGGCTGGCAATGAAAAGTATGGAGGTGTTGTTGGCACCAGTAGGCTTCAAGGTGAATGGTTTTCCTTTGCCAGGAACAGGGCCGGACTGGCCATAGCGGGCACCGGGCGTTTCCCCGGTGGGCCGCTAGGGTGGGGGCTGGTTTTGGGCCCCTGGGGGCCGTTTTTTGTTACCGGGGGTCGGCAATATCGGCCCCCTGTAACAAAATCGGCAGAAACCGGCCCTCGCAAACTGCTCGGCTGCACTCCCCCTCACCCCAGGGGGGGCCGGCTGAGCAGTTTGCCAGGGCCGGTTTCTGTTCCCAGTCCGGCCCTGGCCAGGAACATACCTTTAATTTATTCCTTGAAGATGCCTTTGTAGAGTTTCAAGCTAGTTGTATATTTAACACACCCTGATTCAATCCTTCAGCATTTTTCCTTAGGATTTTTTAGGGTTTTCTCAGTTTTTTTCTTCTTCCTCCGTGCTTTGTGGAGCAGGAGAACACTCGCTGGGATGTTTTATTAATTAGGTTAAATAGAAATATTGAGGTTCTGACGAATGTCATGGTTGTTTAAGGGTGATTGATGTGTGTAGTGGCAATGCATGGGATGCTGTTGTGTTGCTTCACGACCGAATAGGGTGGATAATGTGGGGTTGAGAGACAATGTAGGGAAGGCATGGCAGGCAAAAAGGAGGCACTGAGTAAGGAAGAGAATTGTAGGAATTCTCCAGTCTTCAATAAAGTTGTGAAACTTTCAATGCCCGTAGAGCTTAGCTTAGCCCCAAATGACACACACAGAGCATTTATTAAGATGCTACTGGGCCAATCTGCTGGGAATGTCAGGAAAGTGTATCGTTGGCAGCGAGGAAAGATGCAGTCCCAGGCATTACCTAGTGATAGACGATTAGAGGTATATCGTAACCCCAGTCTTGCCTGAACACATTAGAGACCCTCTCTTACCTGCCGGTCAGACAGAATTATCAGCAGTACAAACTTTTCTTTTTCCTAAATTAAAATCGAAAGTCTATTTTGTGCATTTGAGAAAATGTGAAGTGAGCCCTGGGTTGTTTGTTGAAGCTTGAAATTGTGTCATTCGCTGTTTGGAACCTTAATTACTGTATCTACTGACTTGATGCCTTGCCTTAAAATGCATCAGTTGGTGCAAAACTGCCGAACAATTACTCTCACCTTTAATTGGTACATGACATATTATTGGAGTCTCTATTGGTGTTATTCTGTCAGGAAGAGGTTAAGACGATACAGAACAGAATTGTACCTTCGTTTCGAGATGGCCTTATGTGTTCAATCTTTAAAAATAATGCACCCCTAACAGTGTGTCCATTGAACAAAAGTACAGTGTGGAGTGGCCAGACCAAAGATAACTCGCCAGTGCGCCCAAAAAAGGGTTAGGTCGTTGTTGATTGTTGTTTTCTTCGCAGGTGTGATCCGGGCTTCTCGGGGCCTGCCTGTGAGATGGCGTCGCAGACCTTCCCCATGTTCATCTCGGAGAGCTTCAGCAGCTCCAGGCTGTCCTCATACCACAACTTCTACTCTCTCCGCGGCGCCGAAGTGAGCTTCGACTGCGGGGTGCTGGCCAGCGGCAAGGCCCTGGTCTTCAACAAAGATGGCCGGCGGCAGCTCGTCACCTCGTTTTTCGACAGCACACAGTCCAGGTGGGAGCCGAACACCGTGCAGTCTGACGGCATGCAGAGGCCGCTAGAGCTGGCCTATCAGTGGTTGGTTATGGGTGCCCGGTTTTAATTTGCTGTTCTTTGTTTATATGAAGACTGCTGTTAAAAACACATTGCTTTTCTTTTTTCACGTAATCTGGATGATGCAGAAATACACAGGGCAGGTTTGCTATGAGAGCTAGGAGCTAAGGCGGGCTAAAGGTAATTACTGTTCCGACAGGCTAGGAAAAACGTGAAACATTAACATTAGGAATGTGTGTCAAAACCAACAAGAATGAATGATTCATAAGGTTTTTCTTCATTTGACAGCTTCTGGCAGGTGATTAGATCTGTTCTGCATCCCTCCCTCCCCCAGTGCCTAATGAATAATTAAAGTCTGTCATGGCAGACTTAGAAAAAAGAGGCGCCGCATCTGAAAACCTGGTTGGAAAAAGGAAAGGCTGCTCTGTGAAAGTCTTAGCTGCTCGCTTTATTAGGCCACGTTGATCCATTCTAGATGGCTAAACTGATGGGTGCTGTGGCGCAGTTAGAAATGTAACTGTTGACTTGTCCTAATGGATTTCGTACTCACTCTCTAGGTTTCTGCAGTTCACGCTGCGCCTGGGAAGCCGGTCTGTCCTAAGCACATGCAAAGCGCCGGACCAGCCTGGAGAAGGCGTCTTGCTACACTACTCCTATGACAATGGCATCACCTGGAAGCTGCTGGAACATTACTCTTATCTCAACTACCATGAGCCAAGGTACGTGGAGCATGGTTTTCGCAGACTGTAGTGCGCAGTGAACCTGTGGCCATTCTTGTCAATGTTCTACAGTTTCCATCTGCAGAGAGTAATGCAACCCCTGGTCACAATACCTCACAGATCAAGAGAATAAAACATTTCTACGGCTGTCATTTGGTCACAATACCATGTTGACACTAGACAACATCAAACAAATAATATGGAAGCCACCCTATGCAATTTAAAACGCCGTCATATTTATTTCATATAACAATCATATAATGTAGGTCTTTCCAAACCTTGGTCTTGCAGGACTGGTTTGGTCCCTACCTGCAAGTTGCAAAGAAAGATAATCCTATATATCTGTGACAAGCACACTAAAGAGGAGAATTTCTTGGCAGATTAAACATGTTTTGGATGAACCTGTCCTTGGGAGATTGGTTTAGAAATGGCAGAGCATGGTGGTTCTGAATGGCTTGTAAGACTCTTTGGCTGTCCAGTGTCGTAGGGTTGAATTGCAGCCTCTCGGTTCCTTTGCATTGAGCAATATAATTGTGATCAAAACAAACATGGTGAAAAACACCAAAACAGTACTTTTGCATGATGCTTCTCATTAATGTTGTTCTGAACACTCCAGATTCTCACCAAATCCTTTCTTAGAGGCAAAGAAGTAGCTGTTACCTTCCTAGGCTCTACAAGCCATGTCGATACCGGAAAGGAGCCGATGCATCTGCTCTCATGTCTAAATATCTGGAGACAGTGAAGTGGCTTTGCTGCATGACTCATAGAATGCCTGCCTCGAGTAAGTACAGGAAGAGGCGGGTATATCCGCTAAGGCCTGCAATGGACTGTAGCCATGGGCTCCTTTGTAGAAGTGAGCCACAAAAAAGGGATTTGGGTGTAGGTGTTTCGAGTTTGAGTGGGTGAATGTGAGAACGAGGTAGTAGTTCCATGAATGGATTCTCGAGTGAGTGCATGGTGGATGGGTAGCTGAGTGCAAGGATGGATGGGTGATTGGATGTCTAAATGGGGTGTTCTTTGGCCAGCATTTATTCTTGTTATTGTTTCCCCATCTGGTAGTAATGTTAGGAAAGTCTACCCGCAGTGATACTAAGATCTGTCCTCCCTTTTATTACAGAACCATGAATGTTTTCACTCATTTTAGTAATATGGAACCAATAGTCTTTCAAGCCAATGGTGAGAGACAAGCAGATCACACATTTCAGGAAGACCTGCTAAACACTCCGTGGGACATCTCAGGCAATGACTGCAGAAAAATGAGTACACCCCTCACAGTGGGGATTGATCTCACTGCTGCATTAATGAAATGGCCGTATGCTGGGGCATAGGCAAAACTCCATGTGTCATGGATGGTAGTTACATTCAGCCAGCGCTGTGTGAATGCGGACAGCTCGCTATGTGAATACTAACTTCAACTAGTGGCTGGGGAGGCTGATCTTGCCCCCCTCTGTCTAGACTGCGTACCCTCAGCGAGGCCGCTAAAGCTGTCCTTGGATACATCCAAAAAGAAATGAGAGGAATATGAAAGTGACCAGAGAAATAAAAGGAAGGAAGGGGAAGCTGGAAATCAGACAGTAGTTAAGAACACCTCATAATAAGTTTCAAATGAAACGGACATGTTTAAAACCTTTGAAAGTTAACTCCAAGTTGTAAGATCTCACGGCGGGTTGGGTCCACAAATCTCTGAAGCAATGGTGAGCCTCAGTAGCGTTGCATATCTGGTTGAGGATATTCCAATATTAATTATTGGCGTTCTTGTAGCAGACTTGCGCTCATATAACAGCAAATAATGTAAACTTGCTCACATGGTTATATTATTTGGAGGATTTGATATCATTGATTCTTTACATTTTTGGTTGTTTTGGTTAAGAATTTGGTCACCCAGTCATTTCATACAAAAGTCACTGTAAGGTAAGTGTATAAGTGAAGCGAGTGTATGAGGTGAAGGATAGAAGATGGGCAATAAAAGTTCACAGAGTAACAGTCTAAGTAAGGTAAAAAGCTTGTTGACAGCAATTTGATGTGGCTTGATCAGCGTGGGGCTTGAAAATTTATTTCTGCATTTTTGAATCTTCTGATGCTATCTCCAAGGTACAGTACAGCGCTTGCTCCAGCAACCTTGGATTAAGTAAATTTCGACCAAAAGTTCTGCAGTAATTTATCAAATTGTCGATAAGAGAGGTGGGAAAAGATGAATTCAGTTACAAGAACCAGTGCTTAATTTGACCAGTGGTTGCTGGTGGGCCAGACCAGCACTCATTTTTAGCGGCCTGCGCTTATTTTTCCGCATCAGACATTTACCGAGAGCAAGAGAGGGAAAAATACAAAGTGGAAAGACAAAGGAAGAAAAAGATGGAAAAACAGTCGCAAAGGGAGAAAGCAGGAACCTGCAAGCCTGAGATAAAGGGGCAGAGAGTGTATGGTAGTGAATTAAAGAGGCATTAGGTGGATTTAAGACTATGCAAGCCTGATATTCAGCATGCTGACATTTCATAGCACCGGTTGCGGGCTTCTGCGCAGAACTTTGGGCACCGACACTCACTCTTTTACAAATTAACGTCTACCAAGAACAGATGAAGAGAATATTGTAGGGACGAAATTTTAAGAGGCAGTGGGAGTGAGTGACTTGTATGGGTCTCAGTGCAAAGTGAATGGTCTAAGTGGGTCCTTTCCCAGCACAGGAAGGAGCATTTCTTGAAGACTGACTAGGCAGCCACATTTGGACTCCAAATAAATGTAGATCTGCAGCAATGGATTAGAAAACATATATCCGCATTTATAGAGATGTAATGGAATGTGTGTAATGTTGAGGTCTCTGGGGACCAGAACGCACATGGGCTGCCAGTACAGTGACTCAGTCTACCCAGCAGGCGCCATCTCAGTCATTCTTACACAGATGACCCAAAAGGAATAACAAAAGGAGCACACAGAGATTTGGGAGTTTGGAGGGTCTGCGTATTAGGCTTTCATGAACACAACGCAAAGCAAGTGTTCACACCACCACCAGAGGGGCTCATACTGGCACCCAGTGGTGCAAGCCTCAAGTTTGCATGAAGTAGACCCGGTTGAACTTGAGCTAGCCCTTCCCTGTGCCTCACTTTAGCACAAATAATTATCAAGCAAGGACATGCTTAGCTGAAAGCTCTTCCACAAAAGCTGAAAGCCACCAGAGCCAGTTTAACCCCCTAAGACATGTTACAGTTGAAAGAAATGAGGTGCTTTGCTGCTATTCATCCGAAAGGATTACATCATAAACATTAGATTAATTGATTGTGAAAAGAAATAATTTTTTTTAGGCCAACCTTACAATAGTCACTATTGTAGAATGTGTCAACAAATAGAAGTATTTGAAAACGACGAGATGAATACACAAGGACAAAAATTCATTTTAAAAAATGGGATGCAGACCAGTATGCTGGCTGTTTCATGTCAATGAGATTAACAAAAGGATTGGGTGTGTTATGGGTCTAGCTAAATTGGCAAAAGTCCCCTGTTGTCTGTCTCTGTTAGGACTTCGGCTGCGCTTGGTGTTGGCACAAATGATATTGAGTAAGTCTATCTAGTTCCTGAGGACCTCCTTGACTGAGGCCCCAGCAAATGCTGAGACCGCTTTCATATGAGATCCACATCTCTACACTACTCCTGCATGAATTTGGGTTAAATAGATCTAGAACATAAGATGGCAGATTTGGAAAAAACACATTTATTAAAAAAATATGAAAATGTGTCTAGTCACCCTTTTTTCACGGATCTAGAGCCCAGGCGCAGTTTCACCATTGAGTGTAGAAGATGGGTCTCATGTAGTGCATACAAATAGCCTGTTAGACTGGAATACTACATACAATCCATAAGGCTTCCAGATATCTCTGCATCCCAGGTGACTTCAAAGGAACAATGACTGCAAATGGTGCTAACCATAAGGGGCTATAAAACCAGAAACTATTTATAATCCACATATTGGGACAAATAACTTGTCAAATAGGCTCCCATTGAACATCCAAGGTAGGGTGGCTTGAGGTCAGTCTTAAACCTAATGCCACACTTCACCCACATCTCCGGGCAAAGAATTCACTCTTCTGTGAAGAACTTCGCACTTTTTTAACATCTTTACTACTTGCAACTAGTTATGTTTATTTTATTAAACATGGCACGTTAATCAGTTTGCCTTGAAATAGTAAAAAATATATGGGATATGCTCTTCTGACAACATCACATTTGCTAAATTAATGTAATTTAAAGGTAGCCAGGGTATCCCCATCTTCTTTTGCCACCCCTAGCTCTGCCTTTCATGTCCCTTTTCTCAGCAGTGAAGGGAGGGGCCGAAAAAAAAGTAAACATATGCCATCTGTATTTTGGTCTTGCCCTCAGTCTCCAGCAGCAAAGAGATGGGCGTTGATAGCCTAAAAACATAGCACAAAAAAATTAAGTTGATCATCCCTATGCTGTCTTTTGGGTTTAGAGGGTGCAGGATGTCACTTCCACTGTCCCTGACATTTTGGTCACTCCGCATCCAGGCCCTCATTACAAGTTAATGACTAAGGCCCATATGTACGAACATATTTTCCCATAGACACAGAGTGGGGGAAAAACATGGGTACATCAGGCCCTAAATTGAGATCAGAATTACTAGTTTGTGTGATAATCAGTGATTGATTTGACCCAGTGGTTGCTTGTGGGGCACAGGGACTTATTTTGGGGGGCTGACACCTCATCAAAGTTTGACCCAGAGCAAGAGAGAGAAAAATATAAAAGGGGGTGGGGGGGACAAAGAGATGGAAAAACAGTGACAGGGAAAGAAAGCTAGGATAAAATAAATCTGAAAGAGTTGTTGTGTAGTTTCTATAAGACCTATAAAGGATCTGCGCGTTTAGACAACATACACTGCGGGACTGGTGTCCAGACTGATTCCAGACACCCCCACCGGGTATGTTGGCCTGTGTACCAGCTAGCTCGCAATGCCACTATAACCTCCTCTTACCAAGGAGAGAATAGTTCTTGGCAACTATCGAACATGTCAACCCTGATCCCTCAGGACCGTGGAAACAGTAACTTACTTTTCGCTCAGTCACTTGTGCTCACTTGTTCTCAGAGAGATACACAGAATAAACGGTTGGGACGTTTTCAATAAGTATTTATTGAGCAGTCGTTATTCTAGCGTAAAACAAGTGCACTGAAATCACCAGTAGACAGTAGCATATATAAATGAGTAGCAGCACTAAGAAAGTAAACAGATGGTAGGTTTCTACCATTTTGCTAAAATCATAAATATAGGCAAGTATATAAAATACATGGCAATAAAATGCGTACTCCTACGATGCACCCTAACTAGATGTACCTAAGTGTACCTAGCATGTGAGTAGGTGTAAAGCCAAGAATCCCTCTAGGATAAAGCCAACCCCATTACCTGATGTGATACAGCGGGACCCCGTTCTGGTCTCGAGCTGAACACCCCGCAAGGGATGTCAGACCACTGCAAGCTGGAGTATCTGCATGCAGGAACCTCAGCGTCTCGCGTCAGTGTGTCGGCATGGAAGTCGTGATCTCCTCTGACTATCTCAGCAAGATGTGGTGTTTATATACCCTAAGGTATCCCCAGGGGTTCTACCTTGCTGTGCTAGTGTCGAACTTAGGATGACGTCGGGAATGAACTTTATACACAGTTATTATGCAGGAGATGATGGTCCTGCTGTGATTCCAAGAAACTAAGAATCCTCATGCATAATTTATGAGGCCAGTGTCCAGGGAAAAACCCTACGTACTTACGTGTTGTATTGTAACTGGGTAAAAGGTCAGTCCTCCAAATCCGTTATGTATGTAGTATAGGAGAGAATGTAGGTGAAGGGTTATGATGATACCTAGACCTATATCGGGGTACCTATATGAAATATAACACCCACTCCTTATCTGACTGGACGACATTACTAAATTCTAGCGTACTACCAAGGCGTCTAGAGGTTTGTACGCAGCAAATAATAAAAACATTTTTAAGAGAAGTTAAAAAGCGTTAAAAAACCCTTTAAAAAGTGTTCTACAAAAAATCATTCAAGTAGTGGCTCTAAAGTGTCCTTTATATAGTCCGAACAACTACAAGCATCTGAAAGCCATGCAGGTAAAAAGGTTTCAATTTAGAATTTCGTTAAAAGTTAAAAAGCCAAATCTTCCTAGCGTGCGACATGCCAAATGTTTGTGTCCTTGCTGGTAGACGCAACATTGCTGCTGTCTGCATACGCAGCTGACGATCCCTGTAATACCTCACAAAGAATGTCAATTGAGCACAGATGATCTTCCTTACTGCCTGCAGCAGATGCCGGGGCAGCCTGTGCCACATCCAAGGCCTGAGTGTTGGAGGAGCCGGTGTCCATACCAACAGGAGCAGAAACTACCTGTGGTGGCTCTAAGAATGCTGCCAACAACATGGGATTGCGCTGAGGACACTGCAGAACATGGGCCGTTATCGGGTCCAGTAAAGCATCAACGTCCGGTGGCGCAGCCGATGGAAGTGTCAGACGGAGGTCCAACACGCATTCTTCTCCGCAGAACAGGCATCGGAGAACAGGTAGGACACAGTCAGTCCAGACTGGTCTAAATGACAGGAACCAAGAGGCGCTCAGTTCCCGTAGGCGAGGTGTGCCTAGATGGTGTACCATGCGATCACGGTATTTACGCTCCAGGAGAGCCGTTGCTACTTCCTTGGTGGCTGGGACTTCCATTGCGTAACAGAAAGGTAACAATCAGGATTCCTGCTATTAGGAACAGGATCAGCGAAAGCCCTCCAAAAATGCTTCCAAAGACAGAGTGTATAAAGTTTGGTATAACTCGGAGAACTGTCTGAAAGGTGCTTAACAGTCTGGAACCTATGGTCTTAAATAGGTGTACAACACCCGTCGTATCGGACATGTTAAAGATACGATTTACCATTTCTGTGAAATGGAAAGGGCAGTTTGTACGTATAAGTGCCTGTATCTCAGCCGAGGACCTTGCGATCTGGAGATCAAAAGTCTCCCGGGCGGAGGTTAAGGGCACGGTTCGTTGTAAAAGCATGGCTTTCATTCTGCTCAGAGTATCAAACCGTATAAAGGAAACATTTAGTGAAGGCCATAACGGCACCTCCCTGACTGTATGTGTTGGTGGAAACAATACTTGCATACAGCAAGTAACACTGGAGCTCACGGTGACTAGATATGCGATGCCCGGAAGCATCCCACAACAACCTTGATCATTCAGCATCAAGTAACTCCCATTCTAGAGAAGCTTGAATACCAGATTAATCACAGCTGCCGGGGTACCCCTGAAGTGACAGGACAAGTTTGCCACAGACCCATTACAAGCCCCGTGTAGCATAATATCCTGGCATATGAGAGATCCACTTAAAGCGTTCTCGCAGTTAGTTCCGCTTAGAAACACTTCCAGATCCCCACTCCTGCATCAAAATCTGTATGGTAAATCCCAGGATTCCCTGATAAATTCCTTACCCATCTTCTCATATCTGCCTGCCTGTTGTTGTTCTAGGCAATATTGAAACTAAAAAGTTGCGACCGGTAATGTTATATGGCCGTGGATTAACCACTCTGTGGACGGTGACTCTGCCACAGTAAAGGGTAACCTATCCAGTTTCTCAATGCGCAGCATTGTATATTTTGCTCCCCTCTGTGCTGTTTTCATCTGCTTTTCTGTTAGATTGTATGCAGAAAATAATGACGTAATGTTGATAAAACGCCAAGGCACATAACCGGTGTGCAATGACTGCAGCGTGCAGCTTAACAAAATAATAGAACGTAACTGCGACTGTCCGTGTTGCAATATGGACAAATCCTGTTCTATTACATCGATAGCAGAAGATACAATGTTGCCCAGTGAATATATCCTGGATGTTATTGTAGTCATACCATTGTCAATTACGGCTAACGCCTTTTCCAGGTTAACTCTATCTATTTCTCTTAATCTCTCTGCAGCTTCTTGTTGGGAGATTTTGTTATAGACAGCATACAAAAAGCGCTTCTGACATGGTTTTCTGGGACTTAATAAAAAATCCCGTAGGTCCACATCCTTTGTGAGTAAGGACAAGTGTTGCTTCACCTGAGGTAGTGTTGAGGTCTTTAGCCAATCAAGGCACAACTTCTTAACACTGTATGATGTCACTACCCCCGGATGTTCTTGTTGTACATAACGTGGGTCTGGCCTGTGGATACTAAACCCTTCGGTGTACCCCTGAATCTTTCTTGACATCTGTTTGTTTCAGTGGGCCAAACCAACCATCCCTTCCAATTGGGGTCTGATCTATTGTAGCATCACGTTGATGACTCAGCGTGTGTATCACGTGAGCCCTTGGTAGTTCGTTCTTCAACTCTGCTACCTGTTCCCATAGTTTCCTATGTTTGACTGCGCCACCTTGTGAATCTCTGAACCCATTTTGTCCCCAGTAGTGGAGGTATTTGTTGTATGACTGGACACAGTAAAAGCAATCACACACTATTAGCGTGGGGAATTCTGGATCCATATTTATCAGTGCCAGTAGTAGTGCTTTTAATTCTGCCAACTGAGCCGTGTAGTCTCCTAGAGACTGCGTTTTTGTACAGCTTGGACAGAACTTGCCATCCTGCATCCTACCTTTTACAATAGCGCATGCTGCACTGTATTGTTGCTTACTCCCTATGGCCGGTTGAGCAGATCCGTCAGTGTAAATAATGTATTCATACTGATCTAGAGGCATTATTTCATTTGGTAGAGGATATTCTTGTTCATATTGCAGGAATGCTTGTGTTTTTAGACTAGGGTCTTATCTGTATTCTACATCTGTTGCAGTGAGAGAATTAGCCCATTGTATCCATCTTGGATGTAACGCTTTTGCATTTGGGACACTTGCCTTTGTGGCAGCCTCTAAGGCCAGTACCGGGGTCATGACAATTATTTGTTTCCCCTGAGCCAGTGCTCTTTCTCTCACTACAGCAGGCTGTACTGCTGTCAGAATTTTTTCTGTGGGTGCAAAACGCATTTCAGCGTTAGTGTACAAATTCGATTTATATGCAATTGGTACCGTTTCACCTTCATTAAAGGTTAAGTAAGTGTACCCCGATTGACCTGCGACTACGCGGATCACCAGGTTGCGTACGTTTACGTGTGTCTGTAAATGTTTTGATGATATCATATCAGCTTGTAGGGAACGAAGGATATTTGTGTGGTCCTGTGTCCATTGTTTAACTGAAAAGTCAGGTCTTATTAGGTCGTAGAAATGTTTTACTCTCTCTGCGTAATCCAAAATGTATGTTCTGCCAAAATTCAAAAATCCCAGTATGTAACATTTTAATGATTTTGGAGGTTGTAGCATTGCGTACTTTTCTAAAAAGTGGGCTGCCAGGCTTTTGCCTTCATTTGAAAGCTCATATCCCAAAAATAGGACATTGAGGTGGGCTATTTTCGATTTTTTTAAATTAAATTTGTAGCCCTCAGAGGCGAAACCCAAAATTATGGTGCTCACCCTGGTCAAGTGTTCCTCTAAGTCATGGGTACTCACAAACTTTCTCTCGGGGGCCAAATTTACAGTGTGGTTTGTGGCCGAGGGCCGCACCGGTGGGGGCGGGGTCAGTGGGGGAGGGGGCGGGGCTAGAGCAAAAAAAAATAATTATGACCATGAGGTTGAACACAGGCCCCTGCAGCGGACGCCTTCGTCCACTGAGCCACCAGACCCGGCATACACACATCTCTCTCTCTCTATCTATCTATCTCTCTCTCGCTCTGTCTCCTTCCCTCTCTCTATCTCTCCCTCCCTCTCTCTCTCTCCGTCTCCCTCCCTCTCCGTCTCCCTCCCTCTCTCTCTCTCTCCCTCTCTCTCTCTATCTCTCTCTCTCCCTCTCTCTCTCTCCCTCCCTCTCTCTCCCTCCCTCTCTCTGTCTCACTCACTCTGTTTGTCTCCCTCTCTCTTTCTGTCTCCCTCTCTCTGTCTCCCTCCCTCTCTCTGTCTCCCTCCCTCTCTCTGTCTCCCTCCCTCTCTCTCTCTCCCCCTCCCTCTCTCTCTCTCCCTCCCTCTGTCTCCCTCTGTCTGCCTCCCTCTGTCTGTCTCCCTCCCTCTGTCTCCCTCCCTCTGTCTGTCTGCCTCTGTCTCCCTCTGTTTCCCTCTCTGTCTCCCTCCCTCTGTCTCCCTCTCTCTCTCACTCCCTCTGTCTCCCTCTCTGTCTCCCTCCCTCTGTCTCCCTCCCTCTGTCTCCCTCTCTCTGTCTCCCTCTCTGTCTCCCTCTCTCTGTCTCCTTCCCTCTGTCTCCCTCTGTCTGTCTCCCTCTCCCTCCCTCTGTCTCCCCCTGACTCCCTCCCTCTGTCTCCCTCTGTCTCCCTCTCTCTCTGTCTCCCTCTGTCTCCCTCTCTCTGTCTCCCTCCCTCTGTCTGTCTCCCTCTCTCTGTCTCCCTTCCTCTGTCTGTCTGTCTGTCTCCCTCGCTCTGTCACGTCACCCCGCGTGTGTGTCAGCTTGGGCTGAGACAGCTTCCCGGGCGCACACACAGCCGCACCCGAGTACTTCACAGCCTCAGGTCTTTAAAAGACCATTCACTTGTTAATGAGGCTTTGTTGTATTTCACCTCTTCTTAGCGCCCCTGCAAGGAGATGCAGGGGCGTTAAAAAGAGGTGAAATACAACAAAGCCTCATTAACAAGTGAATGGTTTTTTAAAGAATCGCCCGGCCACCATAGAGCGCTGCTGCAACCGGCGGTGTTTGCTGGCACTTAAAAAAAAAAAAGAAGAAAAAACACAGGTAGGTATCTGCAAGGTCCGCGGGCCGCCAAGGAAGGCTTGCCGGGCCGCCGCCGGCCCGCGGGCCGTACTATGAGTACCCGTGCTCTAAGTCATCATCCATCGGATAAATATCATCTACATAGGATAATGCTTCTTCATCCAAATTCTGTAGTAACTCTGTTACCCTCCTTGAGAATAACCCCAGGCTATTCTTACACCCTTGGGGGAGTCGACAAAATTGACGCTGGGACCCTAGCGCTGAGAAGGCTGTCAAATATCTGCTTTCAGGCGCTATGTTTTGGCAGAAAAATCCATTTGAGATATCTAATGTTGTTTTGTATTTTTTCCCCACAATGTTATTCATTAATGCGGCACTGTGTGCATTCTGTACCGCAAATGTCTTTGTTCATGAGTTCAGGTGTCTATAGTCTAAAACTAGACAATATGAATTGTCGGGTTTCATTACGAGAAACAAAGGATTATTCATTGATGAGGTGCATGGTTCAATTACACCTTGGTATTCAAGTTGATCCAAGATCTCCCTGACCTGTTTTTTAGCTTCCTGTTTTATGGGCTACTGTCTTTGTGGAGTTGGGTTTGTTTTTATTGGAATAACGTGGTGGGGAGACTTCTCATCCCACCCAACATGGTTGCGGTATAACGCTGGAGCAAGGGCTACCACCCACTCCTGTGCATATGTATGTCTTAGGTGTGCGGGGACTAGGTCGGAGAAAGTTGGAAAAATTACAGTTTCCCCCTTTGGGCATTCCATAACAATAGTAGGCAGCCAATCTTTTTCCGCTAATAGGATGTCGTAGCCAGAAGTCAGGTTCTCCCAAAAGAGACCCTTAACTTTTCTCGGCATGTCCCCCTCCATTTGGAGTGTTATTTCATGTAACTTGTGTGGTACACTCACCCTAGTATCAGGTGTTTCCACCGTGATATACTCACTCAACTCCGCTGTCACCAGAAATTCCATCAGGTTCCGGCGAGCTATTGTTACTTCTGCCGGACTGTCTAGCATCGTCAGAGCCCATTCCCCGTTCAGTAGCTGAGTCCTCAGAATTCTGGGCATGTCTAACTTTGAGACCTGCTACTTTCTTCTTTCTAAATTGAGGTTTTGCTTTAGGTTTTTCTTCTTTCTTTGAAGCGTAGTCTGAAGTGCGTTGCTTGTCTCTGGACTTTGTACGCTCTTCTTGTCTTTGTTCTGACCGTCCTTCCCTCTCAGAGTTTTTTGGTGAACCCTGAAAGGAACGAGAGGAACGTGTATCAGTGCCCTGATACCTGTCAGGTTTTTTTTAATGTTATCCCTGTTCCTAAGATTATATCTCCTTTCTGGGGGCTCCTGCTGAGGAGACCTTCCCTGGAGTGAGATCTGTTCTTTTGTTCTTTATTATTGTCCCATTTCTTCTTTGAAGAAACTGGTGTTTGCTTTGCCTGTTCTCTATAGCTAAATCCCGTGCACACATACATAATTTTAGACAAGAAATACAGGTGTCATTCAAAGCAAATTATACAGAATTCTTGGGTGATGTAGTAATTTCTTTATTCTGATGGAAACACAACCAGCCGACACGTATTTCGTCAGGAAAAGTAGTCCACGACTCTTCAGGGCTGAAAAGGAGTTGTCAGCAAACTTAGATGTCCCTAGGCCGGTGATAATTCCAACCCGGTAGGACACGAGTACAAGATATATTATGGATTTCCAAGATAATTAGCGATAGGGCGTCTGAGAAGTGGATCAGAAATGTTGTGTGATCGGAATGCCGGTGATACTTCCAACCCGGCAGAACTCAATCTGGGTTAAATTGCGCAAAACGAATATTCTGTGATAATCTTAAAAAGGTTAACTGAACGGCCAGAACCGCCAGTGGAGTGTAGATGAAAAACCAGTAAGATATCCCTATAGAATATGAGCAAAGATAATTTCACCTATTGAGTTCTGCCGGGTTGGAAGTATCACCGGCATTCCGATCACACAACATTTCTGATCCACTTCTCAGACGCCCTATCGCTAATTATCTTGGAAATCCATAATATATCTTGTACTCGTACCGGGTTGGAATTATCACCGGCCTAGGGACATCTAAGTTTGCTGACAACTCCTTTTCAGCCCTGAAGAGTCGTGGGACTACTTTTCCCTGACGAAACACGTGTCGGCTGGTTGTGTTTCCATCAGAATAAAGAAATTACTACATCACCCAAGAATTCTGTATAATTTGCTTTGAATGACACCTGTATTTCTTGTCTAAAATTATGTATGTGTGCACGGGATTTAGCTATATTTGTTTGCTGTAGGGTTTCCCTACACACATCAAGGGGTTACAAGGGTTTCCCCTTCCCGGTTAGCACCATACGCACTCTGGCAACCCATATACACTGACGTAAATCTGCTGAGCGCCATTACTTCCTATACACTAAAACCCTGAACCTCCAGTATTTGCCTGTTCTCTATCTGAACTCCCGATTAGTTGGGGTTCTACAAGTCTAGCTCCCAGACTGTCTCTACCTAACACTGCATAAGCAGTTTCAATAATTTTAGGTAGTTCTGTCTCCTGTTGTTATGAAGTGAACTCTCTCAGGCGTTGGCATATTGCCACTGATGCTGCTTCCCCTTTAATATTTGCCAATATTATCGCAGATACCTGGGCAAAGTTATTTAACAACTTCATCCCTAAGTTTAAAGCAGGCTCTTCTCCATACTCGTTCCATATTTGTCTTAATACATCTGGTATTACCGCTAAAGAAGGGATACCATGAGTCCTGGTATATATTGCAGCGAAGACTGTGCCCCAAGAGGTACACTCCTCTATAGAGGGAGCTATCCCCATTGGCAAGCAAATAGTAAGTATTCTATGCTTTTCCTTAGGACCAGTGTGTGGAAACACCGTCTCCAGTTGTGTAATTTTTTGTGCTATCCAGAAGGGCATTTGTTCACGTGTTGTGGGCATTTTACCCATTACTGCGTGCAGTGTCTGTGGTGTAATTTTTGTTGTAGGAGTTTGGACTGGTCCTGGTTGTGTAGCCGGTGTGGGCTGAAGTGTGATTGTTCTCAACACAAACTGTGTCATGTTTCTGTAAAGTCTTATTAATTATTTATGCTGTACAAGTAAGTCTCCTCCTGGCATTGTGTCAATGTCAGGATGTGGTGTGTATGCCGCTAAAACTGGCCATGTTGCTCCGTCTCTTCCGAGCGGACCGAGTCTTACTCTATTTCTTGTATGGGGGAGGGTGCCTTTAAACCAGTAGAGGTGTTCTTCGTAAGTGAGTGGAATTTCAATGTCCTCATATGGACTATACTCATTTGGTATATCATCTTCTACATAGTAGTGAAATGTTTTAATTTGTGCATTTGCCTGCGGGAATTTAATCCATGAATAGAATACCTCTGTTCTATATGATTTGTATGCCTCAATCATGAAAGTCACTTGCCCACCCCTAATTGTAACACCATATGCTACTAGTTTTAGGGTGACTACATTTCTAACATTTTCTGCAATGTATATTGCATCTGCATCGTCTTCTTCGGCTGAGAAGTTTAGTGCATTCCCTTCATCTACGTCTCTCTGTTCAGTCATTATTTTTAGAAAGGAGAGCGTTTCAAGGGAACTGAGATAAGGTGTTATGCAGAATTAGGAACTCTGTATCCTTCAAGCTTGATTAAACCAACAGCCAATACATAGGAATTTTCCTACTCAGCTGCGGCAGATTTGTTCCCTCCCACTCCAGACGTCTCTGGGGAAAATGTGAGTAGGGGTCTCTGAGAATAGCACGACTGAACTACTCAGATTTGACTGTTAAAAAAGTGCCAATACCATCGTTGGCGGCGCCATGTCGTGTAGTTCCTATAAGACCTATATAGGATCTGCGCGTTTAGACAACATACACTGTGGGACTGGTGTCCAGACTGATTCCAGACACCCCCACCGGGTATGTTGGCCTGTGTGCCAGCTAGCTCGCAATGCCACTATAACCTCCTCTTACCAAGGAGAGAATAGTTCTTGGCAACTATCGAACACGACAACCCTGATCCCTCAGGACCGTGGAAACAGTAACTTACTTTTCGCTCAGTCACTCATGCTCACTTGTTCTCAGAGAGATACACAGAATAAACGGTTGGGACGTTTTCAATAAGTATTTATTGAACAGTCGTTATTCTAGCGTAAAACAAGTGCACTGAAATCACCAGTAGACAGTAGCATATATAAATGAGTAGCAGCACTAAGAAAGTAAACAGATGGTAGGTTTCTACCATTTTGCTAAAATCATAAATATAGGCAAGTATATAAAATACATGGCAATAAAATGCGTACTCCTACGATGCACCCTAACTAGATGTACCTAAGTGTACCAAGCATGTGAGTAGGTGTAAAGCCAAGAATCCCTCTAGGATAAAGCCAACCCCATTACCTGATGCGAGACTGCGGGACCCCGTTCTGGTCTCGAGCTGAACACCCCTCAAGGGATGTCAGACCACTGCAAGCTGGAGTATCTGCATGCAGGAACCTCAGCGTCTCGCGTCAGTGTGTCGGCATGGAAGTCATGATCTCCTCCGACTATCTCAGCAAGATGTGGTGTTTATAAATCCTAAGGTATCCCCAGTGGTTCTACCTTGCTGTGCCAGTGTCGGACTTAGGATGACGTCGGGAATTAACTTTATACACAGTTATTATGCAGGAGATGATGTTCCTGCTGTGATTCCAAGAAACTAAGAATCCTCATGCATAATTTATGAGGCCTGTGTCCAGGAAAAAACCCTACGTACTTATGTGTAGTACATAAGCATACAAACAGTGGATTTGCTGACAGATCTGCACATCTATAAATCAGTATTTCATGTTCTTACAATTATTTTCATATTCATTACTTTTCAAGGGTGCTCCCATGGTGCTGAAATACCCACCCACCTTAGGTATAAGTCCACTAGACCTGCAAACAAGCAGTCCAGAACACAATGTCCGGCAAATGCACCAAAGCACACCTGCGCACTGTTACTTTTATCCTCATTCAGTATAACTGCAAAAAAAGGCATCAAATTTTAAAGAATCGTTGGCAGATTTCCAAGCAATAATCCACAGTGGTTGGTGTATCAGGTCCCTCTATTTTTATTCCTTTCATAGAAAAAAGAAGACAGCAGCCGATGCGCCTTGGTATTTAGCCCCCTAGACATTTGAAGACACCATAAGCTGGCTTATGAGCCAAACACTCAGGGGCTGATGTACAGTTTGTACTCCGTCTCAATGGCGATGCAATATCCTCTCCACCAACCTCACCCTATTTAGAGACGGGCAGACTTTAATTATGTCGATGATGAAACCTATTCCGGCTCAGCTGCCGGCATACTTCTTCGATTGCCTGACGGAGTACAGTCTGTCAGAGACTAGCCATCCAACCACTCACCCAGTTTGCAGTGGGTGATCAAATGGCTTTTTTTTGCTGTCCGTCACCTCCAGGTAAAAGCAGATGGTAAGGGACAGTTTAAAAAAAAATAATGACCACTACACCGTGGGAGAAACCTCCCATGGTGTGGAGAGCCATTAGTTTTCCATTTTTCAAAATCAAGCTCCAGCTTTGGGAGTTTTCTTTTGAAAAATTAAAACTGTAAAAGTTAGGCAGATAGCCGTCCTATTTGACGAAGCAGTCTGTCAAGCATTGACATTAGCAGAACCACTGTGACGGTGGCTCCTGCCACTGTTAAGAGTTGTCCACTGTGCTGGTAGACAGCTCTAGGTTTGACAGGCAAAGGCCTCGCTGGATGGCGGGGGTAATGCGGTGTGTCAAAACATGATGCAGCATGCTATGTCTCATTTTCCTGTTGAAAATCGGAATCGGAGGTATTTACTACACATGGTAAATACCTCACTGAGATGTAATAGCACTTACGATAAAAACCCATTCGCATTCTGCCCAACTTGTAATGAGGGTGCCCAGAAGTAGAAATTGAAAACATCACAATTTAACTCGGTAATGAGAGGTGAGTCTTTTTATATATTTTTTTTTTGCTTTTTAAGACACTTCAGAAATACTTCAATTTATTTTCAAGTTGGGTCCAGCATACATTTTTGCCATTCATTATGTCCACATTTTATAAATATACTTGTTAAAGACATAAAAAATACTAAGTAGTAGCAGCATCCAAATGCTTACTGTCCTATGAACTCTACTGTTGAGGTACATACTTCTTTTTGTCTATATCAATTATTGATCGAATAGAGCATAATTTTAAAGCCTAATTTTAAATAAAAAATATTTTTACAATTTCCTTGACATGCCAAAATTTTATATTTTGACTAAGGACGACTTCAGGGAAATTGTGTCTGATTCGTCATTGTTAAAAATTGAGGTTTCTGGTTAGCAAAGTATACACCTTGTCCAAGCAGGAGCCACATTCCTAGTCAGGGTAAGTCAGATACACACCCTAAATTAGCCTGTGCTCACCCTCTGGTAACTTGGCACAGAGCAGTCAGGCTTAGCTTAAGAGGCAATGTGTAAAGTATTTGTGCACACTTTAATTACAGTAACACAAGGAAAACACCACAAAAAGCCTCCACACAGTTTAGAAAAATAGAGAATATTTATCTGAGTAAAACAAGACCAAAACAACAAAAATTCAATAAGCAGAAGTCAAGATATAACTTTTTAAAGATTAAATCCCAAAACAATACTTGTAAGTCAATTGCGCTAAAAGGTTACTTGAGGTCGCGAGGAACCGGGGTAGATCCGAGATTGAGGGCAGGCCGGCTATAGAGCCTATGCAGGGCCCGCCGAAAAAGTACCTTTGTATGGCGTAGGTGGCAACGTTGAAAACTTGATGCGTCGGTTCCAATTCACGCAGTCGGGTCGATGCGTCGGAGTCGAGCCTTGCAGTCGGCGCTGGGTTGAAGTCGAGCCTCACAGAGGTGTCTCCGGATCAGTGCTGCATCGTCATGGAACCTTGCAGTCGGGACCCGCGTCATCGTCAGATCAGCACTGCGTTGGTGGGCACTGTGTCGGTTCCAATAGGCACAAAGGGATCACTGCGTCGTTTTGGCAGAAAACAGCTGCAGAACCCACCTTGCAAGATTGGAGGGGGCACCTCAGGTAATGGTAAGACTCACAGATGGCAGAGTCCAGCAGCACCAGCAGAGCTGCAAGAAGTCTTTTGTGACCCTGAGACTTCAGAAAACAGGCAGCAAGCCAATAAGTCCTTGGAGAAACTTGGGTTCAAGGGTGTAGAGAGCAGGTCCAGTCCCTCTCACTCCCATGCAAAAAGCAGTAGGCCAACACAGCAGAGCAGGTAGCAAAGTGGCAGCCCCTCCTACATCACTGAAATAAGCAGGCAGAGGGTCTACACAACAATGCAGGTAGCAAAGCGGAAGTTCCTCCAACAGCACAGCAGCTCTTCTTCCTGGCAGAATGTCCTTGGTTCCAGCAAAGTTCCATTTTGGTGGTGTCAGTGGTCCAGTACTTATACTCAAATGTGCCTTTGAAGTGGGGGAGACTTCAAAGAGGCCTTTCTAGATCACAAGGTCCCTGCCTTTCCTGCCCTGGCTCCAGACTCACTACAAGGGAGTATGCTGCTCTTTGTGCGGGGACAGGCACAGCCCTATTCAGTTGCAAGTTTCAGCTCCTCCCTCCCAATCTACTTCAGGAAGGCCCATCAGCATACTGATGGGCCCTCAGGATGCAAATATCACACCCCAGCTCCCTTTGTGTGACTGTGTAGAAGGAATGCACAGAGCATAGCTGTCACCCAACTCAGACGTGTATTCAGAGAAGAGGCACAGAATGGTTAAAGTAAGAAAAGGCCAACTTTGTAAAAGTGGCTTTTTCAGACTTGAATTTAAAATCTGACTTCACCATAAATTGGGATTTTAAATTGTGAGTACAGAGACACCAAACTCCAAATCTCTTTCATTTCCCAATTGGAAGTTATACTTAAAAGATGTTTTGAGGCAATCCTAATGTTAACCTATGGGAGAGCTAGGCCTTGTAGTACTGAAAGGCGAATTTAGCAGTTTTTTCACTACCAGGATATGTAAAACTCAAAAGTACATATCCTACATTTTAAATACACTGCACCCTGCCCATAGGGCTACACAGGCCTACCTTAGGGGTGACTTATATGTAAAAAAAAAAAAAGGAAATGTTTGGGCCTGGTAAGTAGGTTAACTTGCCAGGTCGAAATGGCAGTTTAAACTGCACACACAGGCTCTGCAGTGGCAGGCCTGAGACATGTTTAAAGGCTACTGAAGTGGGTGGCACAATCAGTGCTGCAAGCCCACTGGTAGCATTTAATTTAAGGCTCTGTGCACATATAGTGCACTTTACTTGGGACTTACACATAAATTAAATATGCCAATTGTGTACAAGCCAATGTTACCATGTTTTGAGTGCAGAACATATGCACTTTAGCACTGGTTAGCAGTGGTAAAGTGCCCAGGATCCTAAAGCCAGCAAAAATGAGGTCAGAAAAAAGGAAGGAGGCTGACAAAAAGTTTGGGGGTGACCCTGCAGAAAGGGTCATGCACAACAGTCAGAAAATGCAAAAGGCTGTTTTTTGACTTACCATTGAACCTTGCCATATCATTTAAGAGATTAGTTAGAGGACCGTTTTTTGTTTCCAGATGCTTTAATCAGTTCAACAGATCTACAGAGTTATTGTCTGAAAAATTGTATAACATTAAAAAAAACCTTTCCGGATTCAAATATATATTGTATTGTATTGTAATTGCATTTGTATAGCGCTTACTACCCCTGACGAGGCGTCGAAGCGCTTTTTCGGCGAGTAGCACGCTACTCCAGGACCCATAGAGGATTAGTGTTGAATTAGTATAGTGAAACATGCAAGTAAATTTTAAGTGGTGGATATGTTAGTCAGTTATTTGGATTCGGAAGGATAGCAGAAGGCTAGAAGAGCAAAGAAGGTTTGTATTTATATAGCGCGTCTAACCCCTGATGGGGTGTTGAATTGCTTTTGGCGAGTAGCACGCTACTCCGGAAACCCATAAAGGATTAGTGGTGAATTAGTATGGTGAAATATGAAAGTAATTTGAGTGGTGGATATTAGTCAGTTATTTGGAGTGAGAAGGATAGTGGAGGGATAGAAGGGAAAGAAAGGTTGCATTCATATAGCGCCTGTTACCCCTGATGGGTGTTGAAGCGCTTTGTTGACGAGTAGCACGCTACTCTGGAACCCATAAAGGATTAGTGGTGAATTAGTATAGTGGAATATGGAATTAGAGAAGTGAACATGCTAGTCTGTTATTTTGATTGAAAAGGATAGTGGAGGGATAGAAGAGTGAAGGATTTCTTTTTTTAGGTCATAGCAGTAGGAGGAGGCTTTTGGATGAGTAAAAAGGGTTTTTGGAGGGGAAGAGTCAAAGGGAAGAGTTTAGAAAGGTTTGTTTTGGGGATCGGTACAGTAAAGGAGGTGTCAGAAGATGCAAGGAGGGGTAGAGTAGGAGAGAGTCAAGAAAGGGTTATTTTGGGGAACATAGTAGTGGTATGGCGTTTGGGATAAATGAGAGAGTGGGTGTAGAGGATATAGTGATAGATGTATAGGGTGAGAGATAGGGTAGTGAATTGGAAAGAGTAGTAGAAAGAAGTTTGAGATGAGTCAGAAAGTTGGCCTAGGAGATATATTGAGGGAAGTATAGGCTGAGAAATAGGGTAGTGCATTGGAAATGCTAAATTAGAAGAAAGTGATAAATATATAGATCCATAAGTACATTGAAAGTATATAGATGCATAAAGGAGGTAAGTATATGCAGATTAAAGATATTGATAGAGGTACAGGATGAGAAATAGGGTAGTGCAGTGGATATGCTTTTTCAGGAGAAAAATAACAGACATTAATTAATGGGAGGATGGGCAGCATTTCTGGCCCTGGCCAGTCTCGAACAGGCTCAAACAGGCAACTGCCCTTGTCCTCTCCGCCCTTAGCCTCGACGCCCGGGCTGAGACGCCCTAACCCTGGCCTTTTATAGCCCTAGTAATCAGGTGACCCCGTCTGCCATTGGGAACCCTAGCCCTAATACTATCCAATCACAACACTAGCCCTAAAAGCTAGAACCAATAGGAGATCAGGACCTTACAGCCAATCTTAGCCCCATTCCAAGCACCCAATCAGTTTAAAAACCCTGATCTCTACGTCCAATAGAGGCCCTAGCCCTACCAGTAGTCCCAACCCAAGTCCAAGCAACCAATGGCACAGGTAGCCCTAGTCCCTACTTGGTCATCAGTCTGAACCCTCGTACTTGGGACCATCCAAGTAAGGGGGCAAACAAGGGCTTAGTCAACCCCGAAAGGAAATGCACAAACTTGCACACAGTGTGTTAGGGTTTGTATCACACAGAACTGTGGTTTCTCATTTGGCACACTGCCTTTGCCTTGCGTCTTCGGCCGGCTTGTTTAATCTTTTCATAGGGAAGAGATATGTTGGGTACCTAATTGCTTACAGAGTGGCACATTAAGGTGGGCGCAAACCGGGATTTTACCCATTAATGTCGCAACTGCACACTTTGCTAGCAGTTAGCAAATTGGAAAGTCTGGGGGGTTACACCACAGATGGAACTGAACAGGCGAAATTCCTGTAAGAAAGTAGGGATACATGGCAAGCACATGAGGACACACTTGCTTATTGTCACATATTCCTAGTTCATCGGATATTTGAGCCTTTACACATCATAATGGGATAGTCACCAAGTGGAACAGGCGATTGGGTTCGTCTTGCCAGTACATTAACAAACCTTCATACGAACTGGAGTCTCTTTTAAGGCAAAAATGCTAGAAACACGGAATGGGGGTACGTCTGGCTCACTAACCATCTTCACCAAGTAGCAGTGCGTCAAGTGTTGCCAGGTGTCTTTCAGTGACAAGCAAGTGCATTAAGGGAGCTGCATGAGGTAGCGAGGTTACTTGCAGTAAGGCAGTGTGGTCCCAGCGGACCCACAAAAGGGGGCTGCAGCAAAACATGAAACTGGGAATCTTGATACCAACAGTATCATTGTTTAATAATACGCACAACTCCCTGGTTATGCGGGGTATGAATGTTCCAGCCTGAATTACAAGGTGACTAGAAGGTAAGCTGAATGCGGCTTTGATTGTGTGGAGGGCAATCATTCCAGGGATAACAAAGTGAACTAGGTCTATAGCTGAATTGGGCACCAAGGGTCACAGCTGGTTAGCAGGTATGTGTGTATTGGTGATCGAGCTTTAGTTAAGCAAGCCTGGTAGGCGGCGTAAGTTGTCACTCCAAAAAGGGTGCTGTGACTGCAATAGTGTGCGCAATACGAACATTCCTGTTCGCCATGGTTTAGCATCAAAAAGGTCTGTGCTAATGTCTGGTCAACTTCAACAAAGTATGTGCACTCGGCTCCGAGGGCAGGTTACGGGTTTCTTCAGTTAAGCATAAAATTCCCCGCCCTGATAGCCATAGTAGATAGGCTGGTTGTGGAAGCGGTCATCTAACAAGTGTGCTGCTGTCCCATAAATTGGGGAAACAGGAGTTTATGCACATAAATTGCTGGAAGGATTGCAGGAGGGTGGAGCCTACATTAGCTTGAAGGGTAATATAGCTGTGGTTAAGAGTAGAGCTCCCTCCTGGGAGGCCATCACATTCCTACAGGTCATGTGAGGCAGTTGAACATTCCAGAAGAAGGATAAACAGCGCCATGCGCAAGTTCACAGACCAAAGGGGCTTTGGCTCCATCAGGCACGGGCCAATCCAGGCGAACACTAAAGGTTATTTTGTCGAAGATGAGGTGCACTTGTCACAGGTGGGCATGGATCTGTTCCTACTGGACATTAGCGAGGCCCTGGAAATAGCGGGTTGCAGGTGAGAAACTTGGCAATCTTGGTGGGGGGCTCTGTAGGCAACGGGGGCCACCTCCAGAGCTTTGGCGGAGTTACAGGGCCATCCGGAGGCAGAAGGGTACCTCTTCAGGAGCACAATAGCGGTGCCAGTGCCAAATCCCAGGAGTCCTCATGGCAGGTCCCTGGAAGAAAATCGTTGCTGCCCCGCTTAGTCCTTAGGGCGGTTGTAAGCCTGAACAACTGGGGGCTGGCCTTGCAACGCTTTGCCCGGAAAGGGGCGTGAGTAAGATGGTGGTCCAGTGGTCCACGTGATCCTAGGGAGGGGTATCACACCATAATTGGTAGCACTGATTGGGTTGGCCACAGTGCAATTTGGCTCTTCAGGCGGGCAGGGCAGCATAGGTTAGTCACCGCTGCCTGCCCTTGGATCGCCCGTAAGATAACCCACCATGTTGCATACTTGTTTATGGAAGAAACCTGCAGCAATATTTTCCCAACCAAAAAATTGTGTTGTGAATTTATTTATTCCATCATGCATGCTATTTGGCATTGGGTGGGGAGTGTTGCCTATATAGGCACTATTAGTCTTCCTTGTAGACAACAAACAGTACTGTAGATAACTAATGAAAGGTCTCAGGTAACTAAGGTATGGTGTAGTGAAGGTGGGTAGAGCAGGGCTTTGTCCTACTTGAAGGTGGTGATGGTCAGATTTGTTTAGACGATGGGGGGTGGAGGCAAACAGTTTGGACTGACGGTTTAAGGGGGGAGTTTAGGTATTTGTAGAAGAGTAGCAGTTTCAGTTTCTTTTAGAAGTGAGGGAATGATTGATTGTCCCGTAAATCTTGAGGTTGTGAGTTCCAAATTCTGGGGGCGTTTCCGGAGAAAGAACGTGTGCAAGATTTCTCGCTCTTAAAGTTTGCTGGAATCAGGAGTAGACGGTTTGAGCTTCAGAGGTGTCTCTTTTGGACAGCTTTTGTTAATTCATGTGTGAGGTAGATTGGGTTTTCAGTGTAGAGCGCTTTATGGGTTATGCACACAGTTTTGAGTATAGCTCTTGCCTTAGTTTGTAGCCAGTTACGATTTTTGAGAGTGGAAGTGATGTGGTTGAAGCGACTCTCCCCATACAGAAGTCTGGACGCTGCATGGAGTGTGGCTTTCAGGGGTGCTAGCTCTGTTTTTGGGGTGCCCATGATAGTTGCGCTGCCGTAGTCTAACTTGGGGAGGACCAAGGATTGCACCACAGTCTTTAGGTCTTCTGAGGGGATGAAGGGTTTGACTTTTTATAGGTATTTTAGCATCCAAGAGGTACCTTTTGGCTGAGGCATTTATATGCTCCTTCATGCTCAGATGATGGTCAAGTGCCATCCCCAGGGATTTCACAGAATTGGAGGTTGATAGTTTGCAGTTTAATGCAGTATAGCATCGGAACGTTTAGTTTTCACGTAAAAGTGGGTGTTTTCAAATAAATATGATGGCACGCCTACCCAGTATCCAAACGCAACACACCACTGGGGGGCTCTTGCCCAGAATCATCGTGGAAAATGATGCAAACACTACTGGGATGGTCACCTTCCCTGTGCGCCCGAGAAGAACTCCCCCCCCCCCCCGGGCCGGCGCGATGATGCTACGCGCAAGCCGAGCTAATGCGCTCTATCACGATGATTAAACAGCGCGCAGACGTCGTCACCTTGGCTACTGGTCCCCGTAAAACAGCAACATTTTTTGTGCGGGTGTGTAATTGAGATAGACGGTGGCGGCATTCTGTAATCACATTGTCGTCAGCTATTTAATTAATCTTCAGTCACATGAAAAATAATTGCGCATTTCATGTTCTGCTGGGAAAACACATTTAATCTTGCCCACCGTTTGACAGATGCATTTTTCATCTGAGCGAGGGCTGTGGCTTTAAAATAGGAGGCGTGTGCCTATCGTGAGTGATTGCGGGGGAGCAAAGGTCTCCCAGCATGTGAGATCTTTAAAAAGAGCCCCAATGGCAGGGCGTGTTTCACCCCACAGCAAAGGGGGGGGGGGGGGGTTGGGGGGGGGCCTTCCTCTCTAATACAGGCCCAGGTCTTCCTTTCTCTCCCAACTCATCTCAAATATTTAAAAAATCAAAGAGGGAGCTCGCATTATACGCTCTAGTATAGCCACCTTGAAGGAATACGGAGAACAGCTGAAAATTAAAAGCGTAGAAAAATATCTCTTTGAAAGTCATAAATGAGACATGGTGATAGTGCGCCTTTATTGCCACTTACAGAAATATGATCATTAAAAGCAAGTGGCTAAAAATCTGCAACTTTTCAGATCACTAGCAGTTTGCCACATTTCAGCGGTTTGCCTCAGAAGTTGAAGATGCATTTCAGAAATCTGCGATTTTAGTCAGTCTTAGAAATGATTGTTTTTTAAGCAAACAATTAATGTCGAAAGGACACTGTAACACGAGCAAAAAAATATTCCTTGAAAGCTTGATAAAGAGTGAACAATGGCGTCTCACACGTCACACACTTTGGTGCTGAGCCTCGCCTAAGGCTTCATTTGAAAAGTCTGTGGGACAGATAGGAGGCAAGTGAAATAACCATTGAAACTCAAACGGGTATGAAATAAAGCAATAAACATGGAGACATATAAATACAACGTAACACAGTATAAAGCTAAAAACAACAACATTTCAAACAAAACTACCGCTCTTATAATAGATGACGAAGGGAAAGATTTCAGACAGTGCGGAGCGGATCCACGCAAGGTTGAAAATACTCATAAAAAAACAAAGAGTGAGGAATAACTAAAATTTTCAGCAAATGTTGGTTCGGACAAACCTTAGGGTCGATTTTGCTTAAGCACTCTATTTGCACAATTATCAGCAACCCCATACACGAACAGAAATCTCTGGTAGTGATTTAGGTCGTCATTTTAAAACAAGTGGCAAAATGACAGCCATTAAAGATCAGTGCCTATCCTGTCCACCCATTTCTTGCATCTTCCAACTCCTTTAGAGTGCATGGGATGGTAGTTTTCCCACTTTCAAAGCCACCGCTCCAGTTCCTCCGTTGGAAATAAAAACCTGCTTGGTGATTGTCCGTCAAAGTCTTCTGATGAGACGTGGGAGTGTCGGCACCCCAGGCCCTGCGAGTTGGCGGAACAAGAACCCGGGTCCACTCCCTGCTTCCCCGCTTTTCACGGAGTGAAGCCCGCCCAGGTAAAAGATTTTTATGAGGCCATGTGCCTCATATCTGGGTGGCCCCTCTTGAGCAGCTTGGGGCGCGGGAGGGGCTCCTACTGGATACATGCCGGCAGGTTCACCCTTGGTGTCAGTTGGGCACCATGGATCTCTTGCTGGATCCGGAGCACAGCCGTCGGTGAGACCGAGATCTTCCTCAAAGCCCGCTCCAGTGCCGACCCACCTATACCGCACCGCCCCGTTGATTATTCCTGACTCTGACTAGGAGCCGGAGCGGTGTCAACCTACACTTACTGCAGAGCCGACCGGGTATATGCTTCCTAAAGTGGAGCCAGTACCTTATTTACTTGATAGGCCTGGAAAGGTAGACAAATGAAAGCATCTGTGGACCCTTAAAATTACCAGTTCCCAAAAGAAGAACAGGAACAGGTCAACTGGTATGAGGAATTGGCAGAGGCCAGTGGGTTAGACACCCCAGCCGAACCTGGCCTGGTCTCTCCTTCTACCATGGCTACGGAGGAGGGAGCCTCTTTTGCAAAGGTGGTGTGTAGGGCAGCTGAGGTTTTGGAACCTCAGTTTCCCCCAGTGGCAGTCAAGACCAACTTCTTGACAGAGGTGCTTCAGCCATGAGTTTCCCCTTCTGAACCTCTTCTCCCATTCAATGAAGCCCTTACAGATGTCCTACTTGGGGCCTGGTCCAAGCTGTGCACAGGGGCTCCTATGCATAGGGCAGTTGCTCACCACCATCGTCCTGCCCCTAGGGATCCCAGTTTGGTCATCCAGACCCCCAGCCAAGAAATCTTGGTGGTCCAAGCCTCCATGTCCAGGATTAACCCCAGCACGTTCCCTACCACTCCACCTGATAGGGAATCCAAAAGTTTGGACACCTTTGGCAAGAGAAAGTTCCCTTCCTCCAGCCTAGAAAAACACAGAGTGGCTTTTGGGCCGTTATTCCCATACAACATGAGTCTCGGTTGTGCAAGTGCTGCCTGTGGTTTTGGGTGAGGCCTGAGCAATACTCAACCAGTCTATTGCTGATCGGTGAGATGCAGCGAAGTTCACCATAAGGTGTGGACTCGATACAACTGACTTGCTGTGCAGAGCGATTTCCTTGTCAGTGGTCTTGCGGTGCTACGCCTGGCTGAGAACAACTGTTTTTTCGGGGGATGTCCAGTCTTCCCTCATGGACATGCCCCTTGGTGTCTCTCGCCTCTTTAGAGAGAAAGCAGATTCAGTGCTGGTGCACTTTGAGGACAGCAGAGCTATGGCCAGGTCCTTGGGCTTGTCTATTGCCCCTCGCCAACCCCAATCCACTTTTCACCTCTTTCGTGGCCATGGAGGGGGTCTCCAACCATGCCCTTTCCATCCCAGCCACCATGGCCAACAGGCTTCCCAGTCTTTTCCTGACCATGGGCGCGGGTCCCACAGACAGCATGGGAGAGGTGGACAGCGGTCGAGTCAGTCCACCAATCATCTGGCAGCCACTACCTCCAAACCTCTTTAGTTTGCCCTCTGACCATCATGGGAACCCAGTGGGAGGCAGGGTACACCATTACTTGCTCCACTAGCGGTCAGTAACATCAGAGAACTGGGTTCTCCAGATCGTCCAAATGGGCTGTTCCCTCGCCTTTGTGACTACCCCACAACCCATGCCACCCACGGACGATCGGCTGACGGAAGACCATCTCTCCTTCCTCCGTCAAGAAGTGCAGACTCTCTTGGCCAAGGGAGCCATAAAGAGGGGATCTGCATCAGAAGTAGGTTTTGGTTGTTATTCCGGCTACTTTCTGGTGGCAAAGACTGATGGAGGACTTCATCCTATACTAGATCTGTGCCTTCTCAATCTTTTCTCGAGGAAAGAGAAATTCAAAATGCTCACGCTCACCCAAGTCCTGTCTGCTCTCGACCCTGGAGACTGGATGGTAGCGTTGGACTTGCAGGATGCACATTTCCACATCTCCAGCCTGCCTGCCCCCAGACATTACCAGCGGTTTACAGGGGGCAAGACCACTTTCAGTTTGCTGTGCTCCCTTTTGGTCTTACCAGGGCCCCTCGGGTGTTCACAAAAGTGATGGAGGTGGTTGCAGCTCATCTTTGGAGGTTGAGGATTCCAGTCTTCCCCTACATTGGCGATTGGCTGTTGCATTTGCTGGGTTTCACTATCAACGTGCCGAAGTCACACCTGACTCCCTCTCAGACATTCCTTTTCACTGGGGACGTTCAGGACACAGTGCAGTTTCGGGCCTATCATCCAGAGCGACAAGTCCAGGATATTTAGCCTACAATTCTGATGTTTCAGCATCTATCCTGGATTTTGGTGGGACTGAATCTGATATTGTTGTGCCTCATGGCCGTCTCCATCCTGCTTATTACTGATAAATGATGACATATGCGGGCTCTGCAGTGGGACCTGAATCCCACTGGGCTCAGCATCAGGGAAATCTCTCTGTCATGGTTCAGATCTCAGAGAGAACTGCAAAAGTTCTGCAGTGGTGGCTAACGAACCCCGATTGGGTCAATGGCAGACCCCTCTTCCTTCCCCAACAGGAGCTGACTGTAGTGACAGATGCGTCACTCCCGGCCAGGGCAGCCATCTGGGAGAGGTGGAGATCAGGGGCCTCTGGTCTCCAGCGGAGTCTGAGCTCCACATCAGCCTGTTGGAGCCCGGGGCGATTCACTTGGCACTGACAGCCTTTCTTCCTTCGATCAAGGGAAAACGGGTGCAGGTGTTCACGGACAACACCACCGCCATGTGGTATTGCAACAAATAGGGCGGGTGGGATTGTGGATCCTTTGTCAAGAGTCCCTGCGTCTCTGGACATAGCTGGAATGTCAGGTCATTCCCCTGGTGGTTCAACTCCTGGCGGGCTCTCTGAACGGCAGAGCGGACAAACTCAGCCGCAGATGTCCAGCAGATCCCGAGTGGCATCTCCATCTGGAGTGATGCAAGGTCTCTTTCAGCAGTAGGGAGAGCCTTACTTATGTCTGGTTGTCACCTCTGAGAACACACACTATCATCAATTTTGCATGCTGGAGTTTCCAAGGCGACTCTTGCTCGGAGACGCTTTTTGTCTTGAGTGGAGCTCCGGCCTCCTGTATGTCTTTCCGCCAATATCATTCCTGCCTAGAGTTCTCAAGAAGATCAGGAATGACTGGGCCCAAGTCATCCTTGTGGCTCTGAATTGGGCACGGAGAGTCTGGTATCCCGTGTTGTAAACATCTGTTATTCAGCGCCAAGATACCCGTAGTGGTGAACGTGCGCTTTACAAATACACATGTTATGTTGTTATGTTATGTTATGTTATGTTGAGCATGACCATCGGTCCCCCAGTCAGGCTGCCTCTTCGGAAGTATTTTCTGTCGCAACAACAGAACCAAACGTGCACTCCACACCTTCATGCGTGGAGATTGAGCGGCGACAGTTGACAGCTTTTGACCTTTCTCCCGAAGTCTGTAACCTTATTCTGGCAGCCAGGCGTCCCTCCACTAAGTTGATATTCACCTACCGTTGGGACGAATTTGTGTCATGGTGTTTCTCCCACAGCATTGTCCACCTTTCTGCATCCCTTTCTCTAGTTCTATTGTTTGCATTGTCCTTGGCCCAGCAGGGCTCTGCTCTGGGCAGAGTTGAGGATTACCTTTCTGCCATCTTGGCATTTTTGAGGTTGCCAGGCCAACCCTCTCTCTTTAAGTCACCCATAGTGGCTTGGTTCCTTAAAGGCCTGCGACATATGTTTTTCCCTACGACTTTCATAATGCCTCAGTGGGACCTCAGTTTCGATCTCACTTTTCTCATGTGTACACCATTCAAGCCTCTCCAAAGTTGCCATCTCAAGCCATAACATCGGCCAGGAAGGTCAGCAAATTGAGGCACTCTCGGCGCACCCTCCTTACAGCTCTTTCTATCCAGACAAGCTGATTCTCCAGACACGTGCCTCCTTCCTGCCGAAGCTTGTGACTCCATTCCATGTGGGTCCAAGCCAGCCACGGCCCGTGCAGGTAAGAGCAGTGGAGCCGGGTGGGGGGGTGGGCCATTTCAACAGACGATGACGAGGGAAAATTAAATAAATAATACATTTTCCCTTGTCGTCTTCTGTCAAAATCCGCCCCACCCGGCCCAACCACCCCACCGCTCTTGCCTGCACGGGCCGCGGCTGGTCAAAGCATCACCCAGCCCACTTCCTTTGGTCCACTTCATCCTTCCAAAGAAGAGGAGAGACCCCACTGTCTGGATCCAAAAAGAGTGCTGTTGTTCTACCATGACCGCACAAGAGAATTCTGAATGGACAATCAACTCTTTGTGGGCTATGTGGGAGCAAAAAAAGGGAAAGGAAGAGAACCATTTCGCAATGGATTTTCCTAGGCATTAAGATCTGCTACACATTGGCTAAGAAGCAGCCCTCACGAGGGCTTGCGAGCTCACTCCACAAGGGCCAAGGCTGTGACCACTGTGTTAGCGCACAACGTGCAGGTCCTTAGACATCTGCAAGGCAGCAATGTGGCCTCACTGCACACTTTCACCAAGCACTACTGCCTGGACAGTAGGTCCGTCGTGACAGGCACTTCGCCCGTTCAGTCCTGCAGAACTTTCTAATATAAATTATTTTCGCAGTCTCACCTCTAGAGAGGTATTGCTTGGGTATCTATTCTAAGGTAAGGAATCTGCTGCTAGAATTCTCTATCAGATAAACAAGTTACTTACCTTCTGTGACATCTTATCTGGTAGAGACTTTATCTAGCTGCAGATTCCTTACCGATCCTCCCTGCTCTGTGAAATAATTACAGTGTAGGGTATACCCTTTTAAGGGCCTTAGTTTTTCACACCAGTGGTTAGTGCTCATCATGCCTCTGCACTCCTGGCGTGGAAAGTCGAGAAAGTAACTTACGTCCGCGCACCAATGTGGCGCCTATACAAGTATAGTGCATGTCATTCCAGTGCGGAAGACGCCACACAGAGCCAAACAACACCACCTACTGGCGCGCAGGAGTACGGTTCAAAGGTTTTCTGGATGCAGTCCGGCGCCTGGAGATAATTCTAAGGTAAGGAATCTGCTGCTAGATAGAGTCTTTACCATATAAGGCATTGCCGTAGGTAAGTAACTTGTTCTTTAAGATTGATGCAAAACTGTTCAGACCCAGGGCAAACTTCCTCTGCAGCACAGCAAAATTGCTAGGATCTGGAGTAATTTCAAGTTTCTTCATTCACCACAATCGTTCCTGAATACAGACAGCACTATTGATGTTTAATTGGAGAAAACGCCATGCTGTTACTTTGGCAGATCATGATTTCGTAGTCAGGCGCTGTGGTGCTTTGTCAGCATGCTCGAAATTGAAGTCAAAATGATGCAAGGCGGTTAATCAGTTTTTTGGGCGTTTCAAATGTTACTGTCCAAATAGTTAAAAAGTTGCAAGAAGGTTCAACACTTTATTGCGTGTCTCAGACATTACTGCACAATTCTGATGATACCCCTTGAATGCGGCTTCATTTCAAAACCCCAAGTGCTTTCTGATTAAATATAACCTTTAGTTTTTAGAAATAAATGTGCTTCCTGGTGCAAATTTGTCAAGTTATTTTAAACTGCTTATACTTCTGGCATGCAGCTGTCCAGTTTGAGGGGCAAAATAGCCCTTTGTATCCTAGTTGCATGTCTTCAGCTGCTATGCTGGGTGTGAGAAGGATGTGCTGTTGATTTATATAACTTTGTGTCCAGATTAAACAGATTACAAGTGTCAGTGTACCAGCAGCGGCTCCTCCACTATGGCGGAGGAGCGTCGCCCGCCCCCCTGCAAGCAGACAAAAAACTGAAAAATAAAACGATAATAAACCTGTTTTTATTATCATTTTATTTTTCTCCATAGCGTTATGTCTAGGGGCCAGGGCCATGGGGATGACAGGCAGAGGGGGAATGGGAGGTGCACTGTTGTCAGTGTGCATGACGGTTTTGCCTGCCGTCTCAGGCTGGCCAAACCATTGTGCGCACTGACGCTGTCTCCAACCCAAGCTGGGTTGCCGGGTTGGAGACAGCAGACAGAGGCTCCCAGTTTATCTGGGAGCACAAATTCAGAGCACTCTGGCCATACCTGATGCTGCTCGCAGCAGTGGCGTAAAGAAACTTGAGGGGGCCCCCCTGCAGGGTACGTGGAGGGGCCCCCTCCGGACTCAATCTGGAGCTCTCAGGCCAAAGTGCGGTGCTGAGCGAGCCCCCCGGAGGTTGGGGCTCCCCCGCACCGCGGGGGCTGCGGGGGCCTGTGTTACGCCCCTGGCTCGCAGCATGAAAGCAGCATCAGGATTGGCCGCAGGAGATTCTGGGAGCCTGTGCCTGCAGTGCACGGAGCCAGAGAGGAGCGTCGGAGGGGCAGATACAGGGCCGGCGCTAGGCATGGGCAGCGTGGGCAGCTGCCCAGGGCCCCGCGCCTGCTCGCAGCCATGGGGCCTCGCCCTCGCACCTTTAAAGACATCAGAAGTTCCGAGGCCCAGGGGGCCCCCTGAGAGTTTATATTTTTCTTTTTTATGTCAATCTCCCCTGCTGGCCCATCTCTGTGGGCTTAATGGCTGCATCTGCATGTTGATGACAGCAATCAGACAGGTAATTTGAGTGCCCTTGCCTGTGAAGTGGCCCTGCCCCTGTATGAATAAAAGACCGAATATCCTGCAGGGGCACAGCAAAGGATAGAGTGGCGATGGCGGCGCATCACAATGGAAACTGCTCCCCAAGGACAAGTGGAAAGGGAGCAGAGAGGGGAATAAAAGGGGCAAGACAAATGGAATACAGTGGGGGGGAGCAGATAGGTGTGTGCGCGCACATTGAGACAAGAGGTGCACGCAGAGGAGCAGAATCTGCATGCAAAAGTGGATGGAGCAGGGTTTAAAGTCTGCTGGGTCACTCAAGTCTTAGACCCGGTAGTAAATTAAAATGGACATTGAAAAGGGGCCCTATATTCATGTCCTTAACTTTGCCTGCAAAAACATTGATCCAGTGTCTGCTCAATGAATGAAAGTTCTGAAAAACAGGTGATGAGACGGGCCCGCTCTCCATTTTTGCCCTCACCCTCAGAGGGAAAAACAAATCTTAACTCTGCATCAGTGCCACCCTTCGCTACCTTTAATGCAACTTCAGTGAGACTCGTTATAGTTCTTTCACAGTCTCATCATGTCAGAACTGGAGCATTTTCATTATTATATACAAGGAAGCCGTAGATGCTGCTTATTCATCTTATGCAACTAATAACCACTGACAAAGCCAATAGTACTGGCTTGTTCTAGGTGTAATTTTACTTGTAATATTTATCTGGAGGCAATGACAGGTTTTTTCAACCCACTTAAAGCCCTGCTCTCAGGTCAGTATGTAGGCCGTTTTTTTGGTTAGTTATTGACCTGCTTTATGGTCAAGTGAGCCGGTTTTTACTGTTGATTTTTATGATAATAAAGCAAACATTGCCTGCAGCAAACTCAAATCAGTGCAGTCCTTCCATACCTTACAAAAAACGTATACAGCATGTGCTTACAAGTTGAAAACTGCGCTAGTTTGCAAACATGGGACACTTTTCTAGCTAATTAACTCCCTAATGGGGGCCCCTTTTATTTTGGTACAGAGGCCTATTTTCTGTCCCAGTCTGATGCTGCATGTTAGGCAGGGCCACTGGAATTATGCAATTGTGCGGTGGCGGCGATTTCTGCATAATTATGCATTTGACTCATTTGCCACATAATCCATCAGCTGCTGCATAATCTACAGATTTTAACAACAAAATTGCTTTCTATCTCAAACAGTTCAAAAGTTACTAAAAATGCAGCGACACGTCTTGCCGCATGTGGGAAGGCCCTTTGAAAAGCTGGAATAGTCAACTTTCTGTTTCCACTACTAAATTTGGGTGTTAAATTGTTACTAATGGGGTGCAACCAGTGCCCAAACAGTGTTACCAAGTTTAAAAATGGCAAAAAAATGAAGTAATACTATTTCAAAATGTGCCGGGTTATGCCGCATAATTTGCCTTTTCTTGCCACATAATTTACTCACCCTGCCACATAATTTAACCCTCTCCTGCCACATAATTCCAGTGGTCCTGCTGTTAGGGTAATCCATGGCAGTAATTTTGTTCCTGTTTATATTTCTCATGCTTTACTGAATCTTGCATTCCCCAAGAGTGCTAGCTATTTCCAGCATGTGTGTTTGTGTATTTTATTTCACAGCATATTACTCTTGGATGATGCACCCTTTGTACTGAGTCGCCTCCAGGTGTTTATAACAGGCTACAGTTGAGCACTTTGGAGTTGAGGCTGCAGGCAGTACAACTTTCACACTGTGCCTGTCTGTGGGTCAAAAAGGTGTTCAGATTACATGACCATTCAAAATATGGCCTCTCTGCAGAGCACAAAGAGCAATGGTCCTGCATTGCAGTTGTGATTCTATGCAAGTGTGTGTGAAGGAGCTACTTATTGGTCAAAACAACAAGGTGAAAGTAAAAACATTTATTGTAGTTACTCATTTAGCTTAAACTGCTAGCAACCATTAACAAAACCCAGTCGCGGCGGGCATAAGTCGGCCGCGGCTGCGTTTTGTCAATGGTTGTTAGCTGTTAACTGTGGGGGCGGGGGGTAATTTTAATTTAAAGGAAAAAAACATAACTTTCTTAGCCGGCCCGATCCGATCCCGCGTCGTATCTGCTTAGGGGCCTCACATGTTCCTATTCTGCCCGGGGCCCCACATATCCTAGGACCGGCCCTGGGCAGATGAGTTCTTTTTTTAATTTTATTTAATTGGTTGTCCGTCATCCCCGGTCCCCCCCACCCAGCCCTGCCACTTTGCAAGGACAGTGGCCGCTACTGCAGTGTACTCGTTGACTAACATTACCAATTACATCTAGAGAACCTTTGCCGGTACAGTTTTACACCAACACCTCCGGGAAAGATTCCACTGGTGCTGGTACAAATTTGCACCGTCATTTGCACAGCTTGGTGTTCAGAAATTGCGTAGCAAACCGGCTACTCAGTTCGAATTTCGGTAAAAAACGTAAATGCAATATTCTGTGAGGGCAATGTACACAATCTTGAAATGGCGATTGGAAATTGCACCACCACCGCCATAGCATTCGATGTAATTCGGCCCCAGCAGCCAATGTGTGCCCTCCGCTGTTATTGCCCCTAATGTCCAGTGGAAATGAGATACAAATCTTACATGTGTTCCCAAGCACAAGTCTGCTGGCATCGCCGCCATGAAAAGCCAGTACCCATGCACTCCATATCTTGACCGAGTGCACAGGCTCTTACTGGACATAGCCCATGTTTTGTAATATCGTACTTTAAAAGAAAAAATTGATTTACTAGAACTTTCAATTATCCACTTCCAAATTGCTTTTACTGGAGGCATTTTGCGGCACGTATGTTTTTTGGAAATATAAAAAATTACCATGAAGAAAAATTCCAGTGGAGTCCATTTGCATTGTGAGCTTGAATTGTATTTATTAGTCTAAGTTGGTATTTTTTTTTTTAACCTGCGAAACGGCATTTCGTTTTTTTTGTCCTGTTGCTCACATACTCGCCACTGTCCAGAACCTCTAGCAACCAATTGCAACTGATCAAAATGGAATTTCACCCAGGGTGTTCAAATTGTTCAGATGAGCAGTTTTCGCACTTGTTATCTTCCAAAGAGATGAAAGTTACACTCAACCCAATAAATTCAAACTGTTGTTCGTTACCGCATGGTGTACTCTGATTTTTTTAAAAAAGCTGAGTGAAATCCTCATCCTGTGGAAACCCATTCACACCTTTGATATTTCTAAAGGAACTATTTTGCATAATTACTTTTTCTAAAGTGCCTGTTTTTTCTTTCAGAATAATATCGGTAAATCTACCAGAGGAGGCAAAACAGTTTGGAATCCAGTTCCGATGGTGGCAGCCGTACCACTCGGGCCAGGGCCAGGACGCGTGGGCCATCGATGAGATCATCATGACGTCAGTGCTCTTCAACAGCATTAGCCTCGATTTCACCAACCTGGTGGAGGTCACCCAGTCTTTGGGATTCTACCTGGGAAACGTGCAACCCTACTGTGGCCATGACTGGACGCTGTGGTAAGACCCGGAGGGCGCGCACAGTGAAATACCAAAGAAGTGCTAAAGTGTATACAAGCCAATGATGCATGAGCGTGCGAATAGGGGCACATGCACAGGCTTGGCCAATAGAAATGCAGAAGTATTTCTGTGCATATGACGGGCCATGAAGAAGTACCTGGGGATCTGGGGACAAAATGGGTTCTCTTGCTTTATCACATATTTTGGGCATATGAAAAAAATCAGGGTATCAGGGCTATATTTACACATCTGGGGCACATTTTGGGTCATGAAAGCAAGAAGGGGGAAACCAGGATTGTCCTCTGTTTCCAAGAAACAGTGCAGGTCATTTGCAGTGCTCAGTTTGAGCCGGTGGTTGCCAGTGTGGGCCACTGGCACTTAATTTTGGGGATCAGCACTCATTTGTCTGCAACAGATATTTACAGAGAAAAAACGTCAAAAAGGGAAAAAGCAGGAACCTGCAAGAATGAGATAAAGAGGCAGGGAGTGTCTACCAGCCTCATTATTCCGCACGCCGATGTTTAATTTCACGGACCACCAGCTTCTGAGCAGAGCATTGGGCACCGACACGCTTTCTTTTACAAATTAAGCACTGGTCATATGAAAGCACTGGGAGTCCTGTGTATTTCCCCAATAGAAAAATCAATGTTGCACTTAAAGCAAGTACAGAAGTATGGTGGGACATGGAGGACTCGAGCATACCCGGGATCCATGCTGAGGCGTCAATGGGCGGCCCACAAGCAATACAAGCAGAGGATGTGAGTGCATCAGAAGCTATTAAGCGTCCCTGATGTGTGTTAAGTAGACCGCAATGGATCTGGTTGTTAGCAGTAATGTTGCAACATAAGTCGCGTGTGCCCAGCCCACCTAGTTATCCCTGATATAAACTCAAAATCCTGGGCAGCTACCGAAACTCCAGTGCTCCAATTCACTTTCCTTTGCAGTGACCAGATGTGAAAAAAGTTCGACCTTAATATACTCTTTCTCAAGATTCTCACCCAGAATACGGAATAATGCACTTAAAGCAATAAGAATAGACCATTAGTCCTACTCTGTCAAAAATGTACAGAAGGAGCATCTGCTTTTGAAATATCTATATGGACAATCTGTGCAGTGCTCATGTCATATTGTCCCCTCTAGCTTCTTTTTCTGCCCACCTCCACCTCTAAATGATGACTAGCTCCCTCTCTCCTTTTTGACACCTTCTCTTTATTCTCTAGGACATCCTCTTCCCATTAGCTGTCCGTCTCCCTCCCCATTAGTACTTATCCCTTAGAACTCAGTTTCACCGCAGCAAAAACCTACAAACAGTGGCTGCCAGCATGGCTCGCGGGTGGTGGGGCAGGTGCGGGTCGCGCGAGGGTGCACATAATATAAACAAAAATAAAAAAAATCACTTACCTTCCCGCCGGGTCCCGCGTCTCTGCTCCTGCTCTCCTCGAGGAACAGGAAGCACAGCCAGGCCCCCCTTACCAACCACAATGCTGCAATGCAGCGTTGTGATTGGTAGGCGCCCACGCTCTCCTGATCAATCACAACGCTGCAATGCCGCAATGTGATTGTCCTGGTTCCACTCTCAACCGGGGAATGGGGGCCTGGGCATGTTCTCCACGCAGGCTGTAATGCAGCCTGCATGGAGAACGGGGAAAGTGCGCATGACTGGCTTGGGCAGCCCCAGAGGGCCAACCGAACAGTCATTGCGCACTTAGGAGGAGGCAAGCCACTCCTCCCTTGCCCTGCTCCGAGAGCAGAGCAGCCCCGCCCACACGCCCGCCGCAAAGCAGCAGAAACATATGATAATAACTGAAAGTTATTATCATTTTATGTTTCTACTTCTCCTCTCATACTGCTTGAAAGCAGTGGGGAGATGCTCCTCTGCCATAGTGGAGGAGCCGCCACTGCCTACAAAGTTTCTAATCTCTCTGGGGATCATATACTAGACAATGCCATTTAACTCCAGCTCAAGCCTCAGCTGAGGGCTTGAATTCAACACCAGACCTGTTTGGTGAATGTTTCTAATGCATTAGTCTACCTCTGCACGCTCTAGAACCACAGCTGTACATTGTATAATGCTTTCAATGCTACAAAGTGCTCTGATGTGAATTCAGACTTTTTTGGCACTGTGGTAAAAACTAAAAAAAAAAAAAAATGAATGTTTCTTTGGGAAAGTTTATCTGGACATGAGGTATTCCTAGGGATTCAGGCTTGGAACCAGATGCTCCATTGCAGGTTTTTTTAGCTGGGAAGTTTGTTTTCCCCTGTTGTCCTCTCCACTGTTTCTCTTTGATTTTCTTAACTGTTTGTTGGGGCACAGTCCAGTTGTGGTCAGTGGCATATTACAAAGACCTTGCAAAATCCCCTTGAACAAGGTGCTGCCACATCTGTGCACAGTGAGTGTGCAGCTGGCATGCCTAAGTACAGCTGAGCTGTACCCATATGCATCTGTCAGTGGCTGGAACCGGACTATGGCGATCCCACTATATCTTCCTCATTCAGTGATAGAGGTGTCTCTGCTGACCCCTTCCCCCACCCCAGCATGAGCAAACCACTAGCACATAAATACCCTTTGCGGCAGAGAACCTTTCATTCCCAACAGTTTCACTGAACAGCCAATTAGACTTTCACCTTTTTCCTTTTGATCTCCATTAAAAAATACAATGTTATCCTTTTCAATACATCTGGCAAAATGTGCATTCAAGCACGCTTTTTGTTAGGGTAAGTATTTAGTAATAGTTGGGTGACTTATGACTTGTGTTTGGTTGCTGAACAAAATGCATTAGCAAAGTTAAGCTGTACCCTCAAAGAAGAGTAATGAAAAAGAAGTCAGAAGATGAAGTTTGCTGTAAAGGTGGTGAATTTAAAAGATACGCAGAACAAAATATTCCATATTAGATTCTTTTAACAAAGGACTGTTATTTCCGATGTATCTTTAACAGTGTGCCCGCACGTCTATACTTTCGATCAAATTGCTTACTGCGTTTCAGTTGCAGAATACAGTAAGTGGCAAGCACCATCATAACCAATCTGCAGCTTATAAAACAAGCATTGGCATAGTCAATAGGTCTCGCCTTTGGGACCTTATAAGTATTTAGTTATGCAGCACAATATCCTTACTGCAACAACATTAACTGTTGCATGGCTAAACACTTATAAGGTCCCACTGGTCCTCACTCTATGAACTTAACCAGAAGCTGAAGTGGCCTGACCCCATTGCTGCAGTGGGGGGGGGGGGGGGGAGAAAAATGTGAGTGACTGTAACCGACCAAGGGATAAAGAGGATTGGCTAAAAGCCCCTACAAGCTAAGGCCAGACTAAAAAGAGTTAAAGTACTTAACAACTAAAAAGGCCATACTAACAGACTATGCACTCCACAAATGTCAACAGTATACATCTTAGGGAGAGAGACTGTGCAATGGCTTGCCCAGAAGAGAGGCAGAGCAAGTGCTACATACGTGTCAAAAAAAGAAAAGCCATATTGTCACGGAAGAAAAAGCGATACCCTAGTTTGCAGTTTAGGTCAGAGATACCTTTAAGAACTGAAAGATGTTGATTTATGCGAAAAAATCAGCAGTGCCACATCTTCCACCGAGGGTTTGTGGTCCAGCATATTGGCTCTACCAAGGTCTTTTAGCCAAGTTATAGAGACATGTGGCTGCTGTGCAGCATGGCTAAAATATTTTTTTTTAAAGCAATCTCATACAGTAAGACTTAATTGGCTTGGTAGAGTCTCTTTTCTGGCTCCACATGGTTTCCGTTCCGCTCATTCTTTTCTCCATCTCTCATTTTTTATTTCACTTTTTATTGAGTGGTTATTATTGCCGGTGGCATCACACGCTACACATTGCTTGTCACCTTACCACAGCACACATGTATTTACGGTTTCATTATTAATTCAGGATTTCTGCAGAGATGAACAGCCCGTAGCAGATGCCGCCATTTCGTCTGCAGCTAACAAACTTTGAGGCGTACATGTCACTCACCTTCTGTGTGATCTGTCTCGGATGCTCCATGTGGTGGGTTCCCACTCCCTGCCACGCCCGGTTCATAGACAAACCGAGATTTAAACTTTGACGACAATACCGGGGTCTGCCAGTTGGTTTCAGAGATGCCATTCAGGCGCCCTGTGTCAGAGCCTAAAATAAAGTAAAGAGCTGGTGACAGGCGGAAGAACGACGAGCGAAAGAGACCTGCAGTGAAGAAGTCATCGTGAACTCCTTACCTGTCCGATACGTCTGGTGCTGTCTATCAAGAGCAGCCATCAGTGGAACCTGTGGAACAAGAGAGCACAAGTCAGAGCACCTGTAGAATGGCCACACAAAGCTCTCAAGTTTCCCGAGTCCATGCTTAAGAGGCTCAACTAAGCACCGCTATATTTAACTCTGGGACTTATAGCAATAACTTTGTCGCTCGAATCAGCGGGGTTCAATTCTCAGATTGCAGAAGTAAAATACATTTAAAAAAATAAATATAAACACACACAACACTGGACTTGCTGACTGACGCGCATGGAAATGTGAAACTTTGAGGCTTAGAAACACTTCCATCTCTTTTGCTCAATGACAATAATAACAAGAACAGTTTGCAGCATTGTTAAAAGCCCCCCCCAAAAACACACACACATCACTTTTTTTTTTTTAATAAAGCTCCAAAACTTGTAGAAGAGTTCACCGATTATTTAACAACAGTGGCGATAAACCGTCTATTGGTAACATTCCATACATGCAAACTAAATCCCACAAGGTGTTAAGTAGCTCAGCACCTCTGCCAAGCTAATCCAATAACTGTCAACGACCGACCATACAACCAAGGAACATTAGCTACAACAGACACTAAGGAAGAAAATACCAAGGAAAACTGACAAAGATAAGGTGACCACTTACATGAAGTAGTCGGACATTCACCCTAACAACAGTTGCCCTTTAATGATGTTTTAACGGCTATTTGCCCGTAATTTCAGTACTTCCGGGTCGCGTGGCACCCAATCACAGGTCTGAACATATTCTGACATTATAGGGGGCGGGAGTGGGAGGAACTCCTGTGTAAAATGAACTAGAATTGGAGGCTTAGCGGCACCGCAGCCAATCCTAGCGCGCTGCACAGAAATACCGAAATGCTTATTGGTGGCGTTTTTTCCCCACGGTCTGCACAGACTTGCAGCGCCTTGTTCCACGGTGACGGTGGGCTTTTCTGGCGAATGGTTTGTGGTAACCAGTGAGTCAGCCACGGACCGGCCGTTGAAGTGAGCTGGGCGGTGTCAGTAGTGTTCTAACCGTGCGTGCTCCTCTGTATGCTTATGATGCTTTCTTGAAGTGGACGGGAAGTACTGCTTAAATCCATGCACTTGTACCCATCCTTCTCTCTGTGCCTGCTCTAAATTCTATGTCACGGACGTCAGAAAAATGCGGGTTCATTTGGTACATATATTCCTAGTGGTAATTCTGTACTGTCCCTTGTGGCATTAAACTATTGTAGTAACCCTTGTTTTAAACTCATTCGGGCTGCCATGAAGCTGATTATAGCATAACAAGCGCGCGCGCCTCGCGCAAGTAGGGGGTGGGGGGGGAGTGCGGCCGAGAGCAGGCAGCGTTTCCCTTGCGGGAGCGAGCGGCGCCAGGGGAGATAATTGCTAACACATGGCGCCAAAGCTCGCTCCCGCAAGGGAATCGCCAAACGTGCACGCGTTGCCATTGAAAGCAATGCAACTGGTGCACGTTTTTGCCTGCGAAGCTGTGTTGATTACAAAAGGTCTTTTTTCCTAAGCAGCGCATGCGCGCTGCGTAGGCGACACCTAAACATTTGAGTTTATCAGTGTCTTCCCTAGGAAGTAAAAGCCCACATATCGCAACAACAGTAACCCCTCTCCCGATCCCTAACAACTGCTTTGTTCCTCCCAGACTGGTCAGCAGTGGTTACAGATTCACACATTCAGGCTCCCATTTTAACCCCACAGTTAGCTGGTCATTATCAATGCCCGCTGTATCAGGTTGCAGAAGTTGTAACCAGTCATGGGTTTTGATTTCAATTATTTTCAGATACCTGGGGCATTTGAGTTTTTTAAATTCCACAGTCAGAAACTTTAGGAAGGGTGACAAGTCTGTCTCAAGAAAGTCTTCTCTTCCCATCAAGGGCAAGATATTTTCTCTATGCCAAACAAATCCCACTGCATGGGCCTCCAATTCAAGAGGCCTAGTCTTGCCCCTTCGAACTGTAATTGTTTGTATCCCTGGACATAGTGCTAATGAGATCTGCATGCCCCTGTGGGAGTGTAGGGGAAAAACCTGCTATTTAGGGAAATCCAAAAGGGTCTAGATTGGTAATCAAGGTATAGTAGTGCTAAGCATCGAATTGATTGATAGTGTCCAGAACCTTTGGACCAATATGCACTCGTCTGACCTACGTGCATTCCATCTGTGAAGTTTTACCGGTCTACCGTACTAGTATAGCATAACCTCTTTCCCTACAGTGTGTCTGGCAGTGTTGAGTGACAAGGCAAACATATATGTACCCCTTCTTTCTCAGAGATTGACCTCTGAAGCTCAACTTTCCATATTTCCTGCTAACAATATTGTGCCTGTTTTGAAATGGCTACCAACAGTTAATGTCAGGGTCTCCAACTTTTTCATTAATAATAGCTACTTCTCCAGTATTGGGTCTTTCATAGATTCACCTGCTTGAATCATTCCCCGTCGTCGAAGTGGGAGTCTCACTGTACATTTGAAAGCAGTATAGGTCATACATGGCTCATAAGGGTTAAAAAACATTCACTTCAATAACTTACCGCCATCATTACAAAATAGCCAAACTTCAGCCAATCAAGCGACAGCACTCTCTAGAACACTCCCCACAGAGCCTTCACTCCCTCAGATTTTCTACCACACATTGTGTGAAGGGAGTCTCCTTGAGCCTTGCTCAGTTTTCCAGGATTTTCTGCCAAAAAATAGATATACGAAGGTTTTTCTCAGGACTCCTTCATCTGTTATTCAAAACTCTCTAGCTGAAATGTTAGACTCAAGCAGGAAAGGTCTTTTCAGACCTTGTGGGACCTGTGGCAAGAAGAGGCTGCACTCTAAGAGTTCTTACAAAGACTGCATTTGCTGCCTTTACCCTTCTCATAAGGTAAAAGACTTTTCCTCAAAAACTTTAAATGATAGAGAGGGGAGGCTGTTGTTACTGCTCTAAAGGCTCAGGACCTGGGAGGCTCCTCTATTTGAAGAGTAGGATGATGATTCTTCTAAGAAACAAGGAAGTCTCAGAAAGAAGAAAGAGAAAGGGCTGAGGGACATATGTCTTGTGAACCACCTAAAAAACCTCACAAAAAGACTCCTCATGGGTCATCTGAGGAGCATGTTTGATCTAATGAGCGCTTGCACAAGCATTCTAAAGAGGATGTCTCCTAAAAAATATCAAAATTAGAGCCAGCAACACCTTCTCCAAGATTGTCGTTACAGTTGAACAAGCCCTCATCTGTGCAGTCGACCGAGAAATCCACTCTAGAGAAATAACGATTGACGAAATTATCAATGACGACACCATAGACAAAGGTGGCTCCGCCATCACCGACTACACCGTCAATGAAATTAGCCCCATCGACGACGACAACGGTAACACTGTCAACTACGACTTTGACGACGGCATAGTCGACAGTGCTGGTACCATCGTCATCGGTCACTGCACCTACGATCTCATCTATCGGAACATCGTCGGCAAAAAAACCATCAACCACTATATTGATGGCAAAAGAGGTAACGCTGTTGAAGGCTAAGACCTGATAATGTCAGCAAGGCCATCGTTGACGCCATCGTCAATGATACCATCGATGAGAGAATCACTTCATTCTCCATTAGTTTCAATAATACCTTAACACACATTGCTGAGCAAAGTTTCACCTCTTCCACCAACTTACTTGTTAGATGTTGATGATTCAGAGAGTGATGGTCCTTTCGAACAGCACATAGTCCTTCAGAACTATTTGTCAAATATCAAGAGGAGAGAAATAGTGTGAGGAAGATTATTATTCCTCAGGAACACAATTTATGGATAAGTCTACGTCATATATGGAGTATTACCATCCCTAAGAACATCTTAGGTTCACGACTTGCAGAGAATGCTGCAGGACTATTATAAAAGATTTCCAGAGCCCACTCAGGCTACATCACCACCACAAACAATTCACACTCCTCAAATTCAACCTCCTATTCCTCGGACACTGCATAATTTACTGGCAATGCATCCACCAAAAAGAACTCCAGCTTCAAGCATTGCGATTCTGGCTGCGGATGATGTGGTGTCCTCAGATGAGGACAGAGAAGAGGGTGAAGTACCAGATGACCACAGTGTGTCGAATGAATGAGATGATTACCTGCTACTGGCTTCTTCACCGCCACTTCGTTATCCGGTGGGCTCCCCTCCTGATGATATTGGTAGTTTTCATACTCAGATGGAGTGAGCAGCAAAACGATTTGAGTTGCTAATGCCAGTGAAACAATCAGATTGCTTTCTTTATGATTTTAGAGAGCGGGCTAGAAAATCTGTTAGACTTATCCCAGTTGTGGACTATATCTAGAAGGACGATGTGAACATTTTGACAAATCTAGCAACAGTGTCTGCTGTCCCACCCAGGTTGGATAAAAAATAAAAGACACCCGAAAATTCACCTGCCTGTTTGATAGGACATCCTAAATCAGATTCTATCATAATGCAAGCAGCTCAGCGCCATCCCAAGAACCCCTCTACGTCTATATCTACGCTACCGAATAGAGGTTAGATGTCTTGATAACATAGGAAAGAGATTTTCCTCAATGTCAGCTATAACGGTTAGAGTGGCTAATTCTTTGGTGATTCTTGGCAGATACAACAGGCAGATGTGGTCTGATATTGCTCCTTACATAGATCAGTTACCAGAGGATGTAAGGACAAAGGCAAGAAAGATTCTACAAGAAGTCGAACAAGCCTCTTCAGAAATGATTGATTGTGCAATGAATATCGCCTCCACAGGTTTTCGGCAATTGGCAGGTGCTGCTGTTCTACGCATGCAGGGTTGGCTTAAGGCCACTTCCTTAAGAACTGAAGTCCAGAGTAAAATTCTAGACAGGCCTTTTGACAGAGAGGCATTATTTGGAAGACACATTGATGAGGCGTTACAATCTATAAACACAAACACTACAAAATTGCTGGGTTAGCTACAAATGAGCTGCAAGACTTTTCGTGGAGCATGAGGCAGGGGTATGTTCTCATATGGAGGAGGATACCAACCTTATTGATCACAACAGTACCAGCTCTTTCAGCAACAGTACAGACAACAATACCCTAAACAACAGTGCAGACAACCACCTCAGCAGCTTACAGCAAACATACTGCAAGGAGGAAACAAACTTCCCAGGAAAGCGACACACTTAGAAAACAGTGACAGGACGAACTTGCCGGTTACACACAAGCATGTAGCAGAAGCAATTGGGGGCCAAATAACAAACTATCGGCCTCATTGAAAGTTAGTCACAAAGGACAAGTGTGTTTTAGATCTAGTCTCCTATGACTATACATTGGAACTTACAAAGGGACCACCTCATACGCCTCTGACAGGGTCATCCCCTCTTCATCTTGCTCAGTTACAAAGGGAAATATTTACCATGCTCAACAAGGGCACGATAGAAAGCGTACCACGCAATAAGAGGGAAAAGGGTTTTTTCCCTACTTGATCTTGATCAAGAAAAAGACAGGGGAATGGAGGCCCATTTTAGACCTGCGGAGGTTAAACAAATATCTAAGAAAACAATCATTTCGTATGGTTGCTCTCCATGACATCATACAGCTCCTGAACCACTGAGACTACATGATGACCCTCGACCTTCAGGATGCTTATTTTCACATTCCCATTCACCCAAAGCGTCGACAATTCTTAAGATTCAGAGTAGCCGGCATTCATTATCAGATCAGAGTCCTCCCATTTGGACTCAAATCAGTCCCCCGCATCTTCACAAAATGTCTAGCTCCGGTGACAGCTCCCTTAAGGCAAAAAGGTATCAAATATTTCCATACCTCAATGATTGGTTTATAAAAGTCCCTACATGCCAGGAAGTGATCAAAGTGACAACGGCCTGTCTAACTCTATTCAGGAACCTCTGCTTAACTCTAAACCTGCAAAACTCGCACTTCATCCATCAAAGACCTTAACGTTTTTGGGAGCCATTTTAGACACCATTCAGGACAAAGCATATCTCACAGAAGACAGAAAAACCAGGCTAAGGCTATTAGCAGAAAGGTTAATGCAAAGAAAGTCTGTTTCAGTTCGCCTATTCAAGTCCCTTATGGCATGATGTCATGCATTTCTCTAGTACCATTTTGACAGCTCTAAATGCGACCTCTGCTAGAGGAATTGGACAAACAATGGCTCTAAACTCATGGCTCTTTCAAGGATATCATTCAAATTACTCCAACCATGGAGTCTCTGCCTTGGTGGACTCAAAACAATCACCTTTCCATAGGATAGAACTTCCTGCCTCTTATAGCCGATTTTGTTGTGACAACTGATGCCTCCCTAGAGGGATGGGGTGCACACCTTTAGGATTTATATATCATGGGGAAATGGGCTCAACACCCCAAAAATCTTCACATAAATCTGTTGGAGTTCAAGGCAGTCGCATTGAGTCTGCAGGCCTTCCGCCCCAGAATTAAGGGATCGTCATTGCTAATACACACAGATAATACCACCACCAGGCATTAAATCAAGCAAGGAGGCAAACGATCTCAAACCTCTGTCTCATGAAGCTCAAAAGATTTGGAAGTGGGCAGTTAAAACATCAGGTGCAATTGAACGCAGAGCACGTCCGTGGAATGAAAATATTTATAGCGGACACCTTAAGCAGGACCAGGATCAGCTGGTAAGAGTGGGAGCTGAACCAAGATGCCCTGGGCAATGTCTTCCAGCTTTGGGGAAAACCAAATTTAGGTCTGTTTGCAACTCATCGGAATCGAAAATGACAGTTTTACGCACATTGGAATCCACAACTGTGATCATCGGGGAATGCATTTTCGATAAGATGGTCAAGGATCTTTGCTTACACTTTTTTCCCTGATCCCATTAATCCCGCGGATTCTCAACAAAATGAAGCGAGAACCATGTAGGATAATTCTGATAGCCATGAAATGGCCCTGGCAGTATTTGTTCGCCAAACTGATCCTGCCCTCGGAGAAACATCATATTTGCCTGAAGCCAATTCCAACTTTGTTAATGAACCACAACCAGATACTTCATTCGGAGTTAGCGTCCTTGCACTTGTCATCATGGCTCCTTAACACAGTGAATTTGCAAGCCTAAATATCCTGCAAGACTGTAAAGAAATTCTTGCTAGAGCCAGAGCTGATTCTACTAACAAGAATTAGAAGCGCCAGTGGAAATACTTTTGTTTGTGGTGCCAGAAATCATGAATGCATCCTGTTTCAGCTCCACCAGAACATGTTCTGCCTGATTTGCTACATCTAGCCAAAGCTGGACTGGTTCAAACTTCAATTAAAGTGCACTTAGCAGCTATATGCAGATTTAGAAGATCATCTGGTTCATCTTCTCTGTGGTTGAATAGACTTATCAAAGAGTTTCTTAAAGGACTTTTCCAAGTCTTTCTGCCAACAAAGCAACCTCCTCCATCTTGGCAACTTAATTTGGTCCTTTTGCAGTTTATGAAGGCTCCATTTGCACCCATTCATACAGCTGATCTAAAATTTCTCTCATGGAAAGTGGCATTATTACTAGCCTTAACATCTGCAGGGAGAATAAGTGAAATTCAAGCGTTCACAGTTAAAGAACCCTTTTTACAATTCAAAGAGAACAAGGTGTTATTATGAACCAACTCCAAGTTCATTCCAAAGGTGATGAGAGACTTTCATCCTAATGAGCCTATGGTACTCAAAAGTTTATTTCCAAATCCGCGTACCATAGCGGAAAAATGCTATACTCATTAGACGTTAAAAGATGTCTAAAATTATATTTGCATAGGACGCAGCAATTCAGAAAATCTGCCCACTTGCTAGTGACTTATGGTAAGCCTCAGAGAGCATATCCACTTTCCAAACACAGTATTGCTCATTGGATTGGTGTTGCTATCCAGTTTTGTCATCGGAAGACTAGAAAACCTCTGTCATCCAAGGTTCGAGCGCACTCTATAAGAAGTGTGTCTACGTCAGTTTCTCTCTTCGCTGGTGTGTCTCTTCAGGACATCTGTAGAGTGGCTACTTGGAAGAGCAGACACACATTTACTCACAACTACTGTCTGGATTCAACAGTACAGAGAGATGCAGCAGCGGGAAAGGCAGTCCTTCATCATCTATTCCAATAAGTTGAGCCTTTATTTCCTTTGATATCCCACCGTCTGCTGTAATGTATTCAAAATTATGATGTTGTTTTGCTTACTGCTAGCTATTCTGATTTAAGCATGTGAATCTATGATCCAATACTGGAGAAGAAAATACGTTACTTACCTGTAACTGTGTTTCTCCAGTATTGGAATCTTTCATATATTCACATGCGAACCACCCTCCTCCCCTAGGAGGCTCACCTTCTCCCTACGTGTTCATTTTATCACTAGTTCTTGAAAATCTGAGGAAGTGAAGCTTCTGTGGGGAGTGTGCTAGAGTTTGGTTGTTTAGCAATGATGGAGATAAGTTAATGAAGTGAATGTTTTTGAGACCTTATGGTCTATTTATGACTCTATGCTGCTTTTAAATATACAGTTGAACTCCCACTTCGACGACAAGGAATGATTCAAGTAAGTGAGTCTATGAATAATGCCAATACCGGAGAACCACAGTTACAGGTTGCAGGAAGCTGGCTCTGTATATACTATACCAATGTAAGGTATAGTTGGCACAGAGTCCAGTGGATCCCCAAAGGGATAGCAGAGGCTAAAGTAGATAATACCTACTCTCTTTTGTGGTAGTGTGGTTGAGCAGTCATGCTTATCAGAGGGTAGTGTTACGCATTTGTTGTACACACTCAGGCAAGAAATGATGTCACACACTCAAAGACTGAATCCAGACCAATTGTTTGTATAAAAAGTTGTTATTTTGTTGGTTTATTTCTAGAACCAAGATTTACTTAGTAGCAGGTATGTTAAACTCTGCATACAATGTTATTTTTCAACAGACAGTGAATACTGGTTTGGTAGGAACATTTAGATTACTTTTACAGTCTAGGTTTAAAAAAATCTGAGAGGTGGGGAGAGAGAAGCAGAGATTCATTCAGCTTCCCAGGCCGGGCATTAGGTAGTCAGTAATAGTTTGTTTTCCAGAGTCTCTTGGAAAATTGTAATGGAGACCCTCAGCCACACTGCCACAACAGCAGTATATTTTGATTCTTCGCTTGTTTGATAAAGTGGGTCTTAGCACCTGAGTATCCTGTTCTCCAGGTGTTCCATTATCCTCCACCAGCGGGGAGATGGTGTACGACAGTCGTGAGTGAGAAAAGTGCAGTAAAATAAAAAATTAGAAGTATCTTCTCTCCTGTCTGATTGTCTTTATTTTCACTGGGGAGGGATAAGGTTAAAAAGGGCAGACGGTGCTTATATAGATATTTATTGGTCCAATGCACCTGGTGAAAGGTCAGTTAACATGTTTCAGCCTATGTTGCCCATATTGGCCGGTTGGCTTTCTTCAGGACCAAAGGATTCAGCCGTCTCTAATGTCAGGAGGCTGTGTATATAGTAAGGAAAGGTAACTTGATTCGCTCACCCTTCTTCGTCAACTGGTTATGTTTGTGCGTGTAGTTGACAAGAGGTTATAGGCCACAATTTGGTCCATTCCGTGGCACGGAGGACAACAGTAGCACCTGCCGCAAGAATCCCACACGTGAGGATTACAAGCCGCAATGCCGGCTTCACAAAACTAAGACAACAGCAAAGATCACAGTCATAGACCAAATTTTAGGGTAGTGAAAGAAAGTGGCAAGTGAGTGAATGAGTGCACATTCACTACATGACTTCGGTACTTTGATATTATATGAATAAATTAGTTAACAAGGACATACAATGAAATTGAGATTGGGAGGGGATGTACCTCAACAGGTTCATAACACTAACATGTGAGGAAGTTCAACTGATGAGTGCCTAAGTAAGATGGGACTGCCCTCTCGTGATTTTGAAGAGGTCCCATGGACTTGAACATTACTTAAGATCGGTCGCTGTCTGATAAGTTAAGGTCAGCGCAGTCAGAATTACTGTTCTTAACAACATTGTTAAAGAGACCAGAGAAAGCAGTACCCATAGAAGACTCTAGCCTCTTACCCTGAGTCGGAGGTTTTTGTAGTTCACATGCTCAATGAGGGGTAGGGAGAAGGGGTTTCGGGGACACAATGTCAGTCAGCCATGTTTGTTACTAAGTGATTTTCCACTGAGAGATTTTGTAGTATTGTATTGTACTGTGAATTTATATAGCATTTACTACCTATTGGGGAGGTGTTGTATCTCCTCTCAGTGGAGCCCAATGTTAGTTTCTAGTGTTAGTTGTAAGTATTTTGGATTAGTTGTATATTAAGCCAAACTGTTAGAGTTGGTAAACAGATTAGTTGCATACTGTTTACAGACTAGAGGAAGTTAGTTGTTGCAGATGTTTTAGTTATCATTTTGCATTCTTGATGGTGTCTTTGTGATTTTGGGATAAATTGGGGGCATGCAGTCAAGTGTGTGTGTTTCCCTCTTCTAGTTAGTTTTGATAGTGCACTGTCTTACCAAATGGGAGTAGTGTTTTTAGTAATGTAGTGCACAGCTACTTGTTTTAGGACAAGCTTATTCAAGCTGGGTCATTGAAAGCTCAGAGGGAGATTTCAGTTAGGATTAAGGAAAATTAAGAGTTTTAGGACCGAGAAAATATAGCTGTAGGCTGGATCAGGTTAATAGGTGTAGAAACAGTCCTGTTATGTAATTCGTGTGTATTTGGAAATGGTTCACATGTGGTGTCATGCAATGAGTATGAATACTAGAAGGAATTATAAGGAGGAGACATGAACAGACTCGGGTTCAATTAGTCAGTGTAGGAGCAATGCTGTTATGTAATTTACACAGGTATAGGGGCAGATTCACATGCAATGAGTAGAAGTACTAGAAGAGATCTTTTCAATTGTAATCATTTCTAATTAAGTGAGTTGTAACTTTCAGATTTATTAGTTTACTGAGAGTTGTTGGAGTTTCTATGACAGTGTTCAATGTATCTTTAACTTAGAATCAAATAGACACAGGTCTTCGCCATCCTACCTATTTGCAGCTGCAACATGGAATTATACCTTTGTTGATATTGTGTACAATATGCTGTTTTGGATCACTGTGATTTTGGTCGAGGGTCAGGGGTTGCTGTTTTTCTGATTTTATGGGGTTAGAGTAGGTCCCCCTGCCTGTTGGTTGTGCGATCATTATTCTATTTGCACCTTGAGTTTTAGGTGGGGAAGAGCCAAGATTTCTGCAGCCTCCTAAACCCAGATTATTCTTGATGACGCATATTTTTGCTATGAATGAATTCTATAGCTTGGCATATTGTACAGAGAACTATGTACCAATGATAGTTTTCTTATTTTATTTTTTGAAAACTGTTTCTATTGATTTTTCAATTAATAACACAGACATGTACAATATAACGCATTGAATGTCCCCAACTGATAGTTTTCTTCATATATAGAGGGACAAATAGTTGTAGCGCCAACCTGGATCACAGCGTCCTAACTTCAGCAGTATTTCTTGAGCTTCATCTCTTAGAATAATGGTCCAGATCTGTTTATTACCTTGCGTTTCATGTGTAATAGTTGAAAGTGCATCTTCTGGCAAGAAGAGTCCAATGCAGAGCCTTCAGAGCTGATGAGATGTCATTGAGAATTTTTGAGATACAGAAGTTGTTTCGCTGCTGCATTTTGAATTTACTTGAGTTGTTTCATATCAGAGACTGATACTCCATGTTATACTCCATTGCCATAGTCCTGGCATCATAAAATAAGTGATGTAGTTGCCTGGACCATTTGCACGAAGCCCAGGTGAGGGAAGATGTGTTGGAAGGGTCTCATGACTGGTCCTTTGATTTACCCAGTTTGTGATAATTTGTGTATCGTCAGCCCAAGTGGAGCAAATACAAGTTAGCTACTTTAATAATGCTTTGTGATGTTTGGTGTAAGAATGCTGCTCGTAGGTCCTGGAGAAGGAGTGCACCAACTCTCTTTATCCACTGAACTTTTCAGCTAATTCCATATGGAGATCAGAGCGGACTTCACATGTCTTCCCAAGAGGAAATCTGCTTGCTGGTTAAATATCAAGGCATTTTTCCCCAAGAACTTTGAGATCTGGGAGAAGGTGGCCCTTTCTATCATTTTTCACAGAAATGGAGTATAAACAATAGGACTGTAGTTGTTTTGCTCTGTTGGGTCCAAGCTGTTAATTTTAATTAGTGGGATACACATGATGTTTTGAGTTCTGTGGGAGCCTGCTTGTGGTTAGGCACTTGCTGACAATTTTCTGTGTTGGGATTGGTCCTGATGAAGATAGGTGGGCATGAGTCTGAGGTTATACCAACTGGTCCACTTAATCTAACTAACTCATGAAATTTCATGAGATTATTTTTTTGAAAAAAGAGCTGAATTGGTGCATTTTTCTCTAGTGAGCTGCACTACACTGCACACTCTTCCTTTTATTTGACATCTGTGGCTTTAGCTTTGGAAATGGCATGATGATGAGTTGTTTGGCCCCACAAGCTCTGAGCTGGCGGCGCTGATATATTTGTATATTCTGGCCTGCGGAATTCTGCTAGAATCAAGAGTAGATCTGTTATGGGGCATTTGCCCAAGGAAATCCTGTTTGAGTGGTAGGTTTCTTTGCTTTTGTGATACTTGATTTTGACAATCTACTGTGTCTTTGTAGATATGTTGGGTCCTGTAGGTTGTAGATTTTGTACCCGGCTTGGTTAAGAGTGTGTATGTGTGCTTTTATCCTGTTTATTTCATCAATCATCCAGGGGTTCTTCTGTTTACTCTTGTTGTCCTGGAGTTCCCCTGAGGATAATTTGGTTGAGAGTAGTTTAGTCGAGTCATAAATGCTCTCTATTAAGTTTATCTGGTCAATGCTGCTATTTAGTTTTGTAAGGTTGGCCTCAGAGTTCTCCGTACAGGGTTTGTTGGATTGTCTGTGTGTTCACATGTGAGACACATAGTTGATAGAAGGTTTAGTTTGAGTGTTATGGTTCATTGAGATGAGTTAATGGTTACTCCAAGGAATAGGAATAATCTCTGTCATGTTCCGCAGCTCTGAATTGCAAAAGACAGTGTCCAGTGTGTGTTTAGCTATGTGAGTCAGCCCAGAGGTAACGTATTTGTTTGTTTGTTTGTTTGAGATGGTGGTGGGGCTCATCAGTACAGATGTAGGTTACAACATTGAACTCCACTTCATAGTGAGTCACTACCTTGCAGGTTCTATATCTACCACCGCTACCTCTCCAATGTAATTTTCGATTCATTTTATCGTTGCCATGACCACCATTACATAAATCAGGGCTGCGCAATATCTACATCAACTTTTATTAGATTATATTTTCCATGCATATTTTATTTTATTTGCGATTGTAACCATGTTATGTTTAAATATTTGACCTTTAAGTATTTTTAATTACTTATTAAAGTTTCCTATAGTTCCGTTTAATTTTATTAATGGAACGCTAACCATTAAATGTAGTTAGTTTTCTAATTAACTGAGCCATAGTCTCAAAATATATTTTATTCCTACATCATTTATTTTATTTATAAACCTGACCCTAACCATTAAATATATTATTCTATTAATTTAAAATACTTTGACAATATATCCCCCTTTCAACTTTGTGTTTTTATTGAAATTATTACATTTGACTCCTAGCCTTTAAATATATTATTAATTTATAATTGATTTGATTTTTTACTCCAACTCTAACCGTTAAATATATTTAATAATTATATACTTATTTGATTTTTTTTACCTTACTTAAAATGGTAATTCTGTAAATCTCACTCCTATTTGACATGTCTCAGATGGATACCACATTTTTAAGTTTATTAAATCACTTAATTAATTAATTTAATTTCTTTTTTTTTTATTAAACTTGCCTCAAATGTAATTATGTTTCTTAACTTTAGTGATGTAGTGGCCCAAAATGTTTTATCACTGTGATCTAATGGCCATAATTTTGTTCTTTTATTGTAACACACTCTGTATGGTGGGAGCAACATCTTTCCATGCCTCATGCCCCCTACTTGATTGCACTGGAATACCAAATGTATTTAACAAATGTTTAAGGACAGAGTTAACATGATTTCAGGATCATCTCATTAGTTTTGCTTTGAATGCGGTGGGCAGGCCTCTGAAGGACCAGTGGGGTTTTTCTGCAGCTCCTGATCCTTTTAGGTCTCGCTGACCAGACAGTGCAAGCTGTCTGGTTGAGAAAGACCTATTGTGGTCTCACCAATAATATACAGTCGGTTTACAATTGTTTGGCTTTATTGTCACTCTCATTTGCTTGCTTCTTATTCGTTGGCTTGCTTTGACTTGCCTTGTTCCTCTTGTTTTTTACCCTTTCCTGGAGCACAGCCTCTTTACCATACTTTTGATTGTGTCCTTCTCTTTTACTGCTCACTTATAGGACCCTATTTTTTCTTTTTGGTTATGCACTCTATGAGAGTACATGTGTTTTCCATCTCTCTTCCTCGTGTGCCTCTCCTCCCACCCTTCCCCGCACGCCATATTGCTCTCTCCCTTATGTGCTGCAGACTCTCTCTGTCTCACTGCTAGTAAATGTACCCCTCCTCTTAGGAATCATTCACAGCAGGCCTCTTCAAGGGCCACCCTTTTTATCCCAAAAAGGTCACTCTATTCTACAATTCTCTCTCCTTCTGTAGACTTCAAGGGGCTGAGGGTGGCCATGTAACACAATTTTTTGTTTTCGAAGCATGTCCCAAGGGCCATGGGTCTGCTTCACTCATCCGCTGGGGACCTTCCCCAGCATGAGAGTTCTTAATAAAAATACAATTTTTATTCCAATCAATATATACATTTAATCTACTAATAGAATTGTGATATATTTATGTGCGAGAAAGAAGTACTTTTCTGTCAGTTCTATATACACATTCCACAGGTGAAAATTGGGTTGTCGCCCATTGTGATCTTAATCGTAGCTTACACTGCTTAGGAAGACATTGCTCTGAAGGATATACACCCTTAAGATTTGAAGATATTCATGAATAGTTAACTCTGCTGTACTTTTCATGCATGAGACAGTAGCTTAATTTTGAAGGCCATGATCAAAGTCCTGAAAACAACATTGTTTCTTCAAAATTTGATGGGCGTCTGCAGACTACCATGGCTTTAATTGGCACAAATACATTCACTTGGCGAGAGCAAAAGCAAAGTAATTGTAGGAAGCCATCAGGAAAAAAAAAAATAATTGCACAGTCCCTGCAGGCTCCTGGAACAGCACCATAGGAGTTTTATTAACAAGTACATTATGGCGGTCATATTTGAGTTTGCGATCATCTCTCAAGCGATAGGCAGTAGGCTGTTGGAACAGCAGAGAGAGCGCCCTGTCAGTGATAATGAACCTCCTGCCCAGCATATACTAGTCTAACAAGGACAGGTAAGTGTTCACCGCTCATTAAAGTTGAGTGCCATGCTCGACCTCAACTTTACAGCAAATTTTTTTTTTAAAAAGGGAAACTTTTTGGTGAGCTCACTCCCTTATAATTTGAGAAAACACATTTTAGAGCCCTCCAGCGTCAGACAAAAAAACCCTTGCTGGCTCTTTCTTTCCTCACAATTCCACCCCAAATATTCGGTACCACATGCAGCACTACAAATGGACTTGTTTCTACCCTGTTTACCAGAAGATACCGTGTCACCAAGTGACTTCTGGGAGTTGTAGGACTGGTACACCTCATTTGATCCAATTGAAGTAACATGCCTGAAAACAATGGCGTGTAAATGAAAATCCCAGAAACGGAGCATGGCGACCTTGGAGCCATCTGGTAACCTTTAACCTTATTTATGACATTGGATAACCCCGGTAATCCGTGGTTTATAAATGACTAACCATGGTAAATCATGACATATGCTAGTACGTCATTATGCATTTAACCGAGGTACTGGCAAATATAGAGGTAGCGTGACAGAGAGTTTCCTTCTCGTGCCCAGAAGAGACACCTTTGAAGCGCCCTAGGACGCCGCTGGAGTTCTATGCGCTACATGCCGAGCTGTGAACTGTTGTACTCTTCGACGCCCTTGCTAGTCTCCTGGGAAATTTTTGAACTTCCACCAGGTCTGTAGCAAATGGCTAGTAGTTAAATTAATCGCCGTTGGCTGATCCCAGCTGTGGGGCCATTTGGTTGTCATTTCCGAGCCCTTGCCTTCCCGGGAGCTCGGCTGCCCTGGCAGCGCTTCTCCCGAGGCCGCCATTCACAATTGCTTTTTGATTACCAGCAAGCTCGTCAAGGCGCTATAAATCACCATCCTGCACGACAGGCTCGAGCCCATTTTCGGCAGAGGAAGGATTACCTCTGATTATGTTCCGGGCATCCTTTGCCTACAGCGCGATCTGTAAATCAAGAGCCATCGACGTGTGGAGGCAGGAGATAAGATTGGGACTCAGAAGCACCCTGTTTAAAGGGAGATTAGAAAGGCTTTTAATCTGGAGCCTGCTTGTGGAGACAGGATGGGATGATGGATCTCGTGCACTCTCTTGAAGGGCAATACATGGGTAAAACGAGATAATGAATGTCTAAAATTATGCGAAACATTACCCTAAATTCACATAATTACGAGAATTCGGCTTTTCTTTGTAAAATTCCATAACTGACAGGTATGACCATACTCGCAGTCAAGCACCCCACTCTTCATGCTCCTGAGGTAGCCATATGCAATCTTCAGCACTACCCACCCTGCAAGAGATCAGAGTTATTGTGGCTATCCAAGATGTTGTAGGTCATGTGGCAATCTTAAGCCCTACCGGAGCTGCAAGTAACCAGAGTTCTGGTGTGTATCCAAGAAATCATTGTAGGTCAAATGGCAATCTTAAGCACTACCAGGGCTCTAAGAGGTTTGAGTTCTGGTGCGTATCCAAGATATTGTAGGTCAAATGGCAATCTTCAGCCCTACCTGGGCTCTAAGAGATCAGAGTTCTGGTGCGTATCCAAGAAATCATTGTAGGTCAAATGGCAATCTTAGCACTACCTGGGCTCTAAGAGGTTAGAGTTCTTGTCTGTATCCAAGATGTCATTGTAGGTCATATGGCCATCTTCAGCCCTGCCTGGGCTCTAAGAGATCAGAGTTCTGGTGCGTATCCAAGATATTGTAGGTCATATGGCAATCTTCAGCACTACCTGAGCTGCAAAGCTAGGCTGTCAGGAACGGAGCTTGGAAGAGTAGACTAAGTGTAACATTGCCATTCCGACTATGATAGTTAATCATCCCACACTTTAGACCTCCATATTTCTAAAAGAGTTGATACATTTACCCAAATTGGTGCTATGTAGATGTCCATTCAGGGTACACCAGCTGCCGAAGTTGAAGATGCTGCCATTCCCTAATGAAGTGCTCTTATGCAATCAGGTGTAATTCAACAAAAGCGAAGGAATATATTTTTGACATCATAGCTTGAGTTTATATACTCCGAATAAAAACAGACTTTAGCCTTTATCTGGTCTGTTCAAATTCATAAATATGGACTTGAATGCCTTGATTTCAGTGGTGCATGGTAGATAAACAAATCTCTGTTGTGCCTCTAAATCCAGCACTGCCTTTGATAGGACAGCATCTGCAACCTTTGATATTCTGTTAGGACCCCTAATAGAACCTATTAAAACCATGGGGAGAAGGGAGAAATTACTGCCATGGATTTAGCTCAATTTTATCTGGCAAGATCCTAAGGTAGGGTTCCAAACACACCAGCGAGTACAGTTTTCCAAGTCTCCTCAAGGATATCATGATTACTAGAAACTGAGTTTAGTATGGACTTGTTGCACAGAGGTTAGCCTCTTTCATACGCTCATCAAATGCCTTTCGAAGAAACTATTCAATTGTTGCAGAATAAATGCGTGCTTTTTGGGAGAGGCAAGATCTGACATATTTCCTGTGGAGCGTTATTTCCACCTATCTATCCTTTGTGTTTTTTGGTAACATCTTCTTCGCTTCTACAGGAACTCCACCCTCTACATTGGGACCCACCTTATTAACGTCAAATGGATCTGTATCCCCTGGTTCAACTAGGTGCATATGTGTCATGAGGTGTGCCATTGTCATTTCGCAAGGTTCTTCCTTTCCGTCTGTACTTTGTTGCACATGTAAGGGTGAACTGATATTTAAGAGATGTCTGAGGATCAAGTTCTTTGGGCATTAGCCAATTTTGAACTTACAGCCAGCCTTGGTATTTTTTGACGAGGCTTTCTTCTGCACATCGTGTTAATCATACAATTCCTACAGTTCGTTTCTGGTGAATGGCAGCCAAGAAGATACCATGAACAACAGCAAGAGTTAGAAACAGTTTCTTGAATTGTTTGTGGAGGCCTCTAGTGATGAGCAAGGGTTTCTTGTTAGCTTGCTTCAGCTTTGTATGTAGATCCGGACACTTATTAGCTTGTAAATCTAAGGCATTGTCCCCCAATGGGCCTGTAATAAAGTTCACCTGTCACAGTCGCTAGGAATCCATTGACACAAGTCACACTGCTGCCCCTGCCTTTGGGTAAATAGGGATTTGCCCAGGAAATTCAAACTGCAAATATGGGTGATAATGGAACCTTTGCATGAGCCTTTTTTTCTCTTGAAGTATATAAGGGCAGTTTTGTATCTTCTGAGGTTTTGGGCCATGTACTTGTCATGTTGAAGTGGAATATTAAGGCCCTGCAGTCAGGACCCTCCTTGACCAGCTACCAGGCACTAAACACCACTTCCTGCTGGAGACAGAGGCAGGAAGTGGTTGGTTGGTACTAGGGCAGGGAGGATCAGGATAGCAAAGTGATTTGGTGGGTGGAGCTTAGCTCTCCCCCCAACCCCCTCTAACCCCCTCCCACAGGAACAGGAGAACAAGTGTTTAAGAATTTAGGATAGGATTGTATGAATAAGAGATAGTAAAACAAACCTAACTCTGATTGGTCATCTCTAAAAACTGGCAATGAGTAGGTACGGACTATCATGTGATGTACCTCCCTCAGGCTACCCACTGACTCCTTCGTCAAAGGGAGCCATGAGTAATATTGTTACAAATGTTTGCTGTCAGCAATATTTTGGGATCTGAGCTGTGGCAGAAGCATTCATTAATGACCATTCATACCCTACAAGGCCACCTGTTCTGCAACTAGTACCCTCCCACCTCCTCTTGCATGAAGCATTGCTCATTGCCGGCAGCCTTCCATGTGGAGCAGCAGAGTATAGTGCCAATGCGACCACAATAGGTGCTTGGAGAAGATGGGTTCTGTAAGTAGACGGAGCCCATGCTCATTGCAGCAGCCATCTTGTGCTCATCAGAGTAGGTGAGATCTCATTCTTGAGATCTCACATGTAGACACAACCACCATCTTGGGGCCAGACGACCCCATTAAGTTGAATTGGAGTGGCCATAGAAAGGTCAGACACCACATTAAGTGCTTCAGTAAAGTGCAATCAAGGCAGAGAAAAGAAAGCAGCAGAGTTACCAAAGGGATAGGAAGGCGATTCATCCAATAATAAAATAAACCAAGAGGAATATTATTTTAAATGAGAAAAGGGCAAAAACGCTAACAGACAGGTAAAAGGAATAGGAGGGTAATACCAAGTGAAATATGTCACTTAAGATAAATTGTTTCATATCATGCCTGCTAATACTCCTAAGTGAAAGATGACCACCAATCATAAATAACCCAACAGTCATCACCACAGAGGCAGCTGTAGGCCATGTACCACATTAATTACAACTAGTGGCATTCATAAGCACACAGCACAGGCCAGCAGTCAAAGCACAGGCAGGACAGACCGTCAAACAAAGCACACACAGGACAGAGTGGTCCCATTAATGAAGAACATGGAGTCTCGAGCTTGATCTTCTGCTGCCTGCTCCCATTCACCTTCACAGACTATCAGAAACAAGGCTACAGGGGAGAAATGTCTGCAGGAGACTGGAACATTACCTTTGTCCCACATGCAAAAATCACATACACAAGCAGGCCAGAAGCCCTCTCATCAGTCTGGCAGGGGATAAAGTTAAGGATCAGTGCACAAAATTTGCTGCCAAAATGATTGAGACATACAAGGATCTACTGAAAATTCTTAATGAAAGGTTTGATCCACAAAACAACATTGACTTCAATAGGTACACTTTTAACACAACGTCAGAGTCCCGATGAGTGCATGGTTGACTTTGCCACCATACTACGGAAATTAGTGTACCATTGCCATTTGGAGAAGTTAAAAAGTGAAGAGGTTATCCGCTTGTGGTTCATTGGAGGCTGCTACTCCACTACATTTCACACAAGAATACTAACAGAACCTCTTACACTGCTAATAATATTTCAAATGCACCAAACTGATTCCTGAACCGCAATTCATGCAGGCAACGTGGAGCTGGAAGGAGCAGGAAGATTGGGCAGATGCAACTAATGGCACCTGGAGAGAAGCGTCGAGATAAGAAACAATTACTGGTGTCCAAAAGCCACAAATTATGCTATTGCCTCTCTTTTCCTTGTATGAGCTTCTGCCCTGTAATGGTACGTTAATACCACAGTTCTGACAAGGACAACCACTTTACACGTTTGAGCCAGTATATGTGCTACAAAACAAGAAAATAAAAAAGACTGCATCGATTGCCTTACAAGTAGGTCACAACAAGGACATCTTTGTGCTGACCCGCGGAGCCAGATGCAACATTATGTGTGTCTTTGAGTTTGACAAGATGTATGCAAACTCACACTGTCATCCTCCAATGTGGATGTACTCGAGGTAGTGCTTGATTCCCAGTAACAAATCTGGGAAAACTCTGTGAAGCCACGCTTATTACACTACAACACACCAGAAAGAAGTCTACGTGCAGGACGAGGTGCCCACTTCGTGCTTCCTCATAATGTAATAGCATAGCTTATGGGGCTTATAGCTATGACATTCATCGTATCATCTCAGCATCAATTTCTGCACCCAACACTGGCGGTAGGGCTAGAAAATCGGAACAACTTGCAGATCATTCACCACATAAAAGAAGCATTCCGTCCAGAAGCCCCAAATCATCACCCATGGATCTAGTGTGAAAAAAGATGAAGAAATCAAGACCTTGCTAGACCAAGACATCTTTGAACAAACACTCGATGCAACTCCGTCGATGTCTGCCACTGTAGTTGTGCCCAAGAAGAACTCAATTAAGATATGCATATGCGTTAAGATGCAGATTACAAAATACTGCCTATGCGAGAGAGAGGGAGTACCTCATCTGATCAGTTGCCTCAGTGGTCCATGTGTATTCTCCAAACTGGACCTAAGCAAAAGGATACCATCAACTGGAACTCAAACCGCAATCTTACTACTTCACCACTTTCTCCACACACAAGGGACTGTACAGTTATAAGTGCCTTTGCTTCGGGGAGTCATCAGTGACTGAAATCTTCCAAGACACCAGGCAAAGGGTCATTCAACCCATCTAAAACTATCTGAAGTACAGTGAAGGCAACCTCATGTTTGGCCACACCAAAAGAAGGGCATGATGCAGTGCTGACAGAAGTGTGCCTAGGTCTAGATGCTGCTGGACTCACTCTAAATGCTAACAAATGTGAGCTGGAAAAGGATGAACTTGCATTGTTTGTCATGCCGAGGAAGGCAACTAGCATCGACTAAAGTAGAAGAACTAAATAAGACCCCTAAAGCCACTCATGTAGCTGACATGAGCTCCTTCCTAGGAATGCTGGCCTACTGTTCCTTATACACCAAGAACTTTGCCACCATCGGTATACCATTGGAAGAGATTTCCAAATGTATCAAACAAGGACAATTGTTCATTTGGTGTCAAAAGTGCGCAAGAGCCTTCTATAAGATAAAAGAAACGGTTGTCTTAGTTGTCTACTAAGCATATTCAGACCCCAACTGGTACACCAGATTGACAGTAGACAATAGCCCTGTTGGATTGGGTTCCAGCCTTGTACAAGGCAAGCTGGGTCAAGTCTCCCCAAGATGCATAACTTCCAAATTCTGAATGAAACCGAGAGGACTTACTCTCGGCCAAAGAAGAAAACCATGTCAGTAGTATAGGCCTGTGAACATTACTGCATGTTGTCATTGATCAGCAGTAGCGCCTGAGGGTCTTAACCAATGCTTTCCATGGATGAGTAAATAAATGCAGGTACAAGAGCAAAACCAACTTGCCTGTGATTGGTTTAGCATTCATAAAATGGTTGCTGGGATGGGTAGCAGTGCACGGCAGACGTTGTGGGGGATGGGCGATGGAGGATATGCTTCTATAATGATTATTATGACACATTTGTTTATTTACATTCTTGTGTAGTGCTGCTATACCTGAAAGGCCATAGTGTGCTTTGCATGTGACAGTAAGGGAAATAAATGCAGCAAAATGATTGGGTCCTTTTGATGATAGAGTACAGTAACAGAGTCAAACTGGAGGGACGGTAGTAGAGATAATGAGAAGTAGAAGTTCAGTGCACAGTAATTCATACAATGTAAAGCCTTACTATAGTGGCAGATACACTAAGGGGCATATTCTCAAGGATCTATCGCCGAGTTATCAGCACTTTATCGCAGCCAAAGTCGCGATAAATTCATCGCCCCATTCACAAGCTGGCGCTAACAGCCCATAACACCAGTTTACCTGCGAAAGTAGTTGCAAAAAACATCGCCACAGATGACCCCGGCAACTAACACTAATGAGATGCAGAGTAGGCGTTCCCGTGCAAAAATCCGCGACAACACCACTCCACAACATTCTCAACGACCAGCCACATCGACGATAAGACCACAAAACAGGCGATAAGGCGCGTTAGCAGCAGGAAATGAACACCTGCTCTGACCTGGTGTAAAGTCTGACGACAACCTGCACCAGACAAGGGAGCCCAGCCCAGAGCCACACATGAAGAACAACAGATGCCATGGAGCAATCGATCATGCTGCCCGGAGCCCCAATAGGTCAACAAAACCCACCGCCACCACCCCCAGGACCCCCCCCCCCCCGGGGCCCCAACCGGGCACCCTCCATCCCCCCCCCCCTTTGGCCAAAGATATTGCACATCAACTCCACAAAATCATGAACCAAACAAATCGCCTGAAGTCGCACAATCACAACACCTAACATACATGTGTTGTCAGAAAAAGGGAAATAATACATTCATATCATAATATCCAAATAATATGTTTATTACAGAATAAACCAAAAACAACAATTCTGAAGAGGCATGCGGGTCTTCTCAGGACATTCTGTAAGTCACAGCCTGCAAAACAGAAATCTGGATAAGAAGGTGTGCCATGCGCCCATCAAAGTACAGAGAGAGAGAGCGAAAGAGAGAGAGAGAGAGGGAGAGAGAAAGAGAGAAAGAGAGAGAGAGAGAGAGAGGGATAGAGAGAGAGAGGGAGCGAGGGAGAGAGAAAGAGAGAAAGAGAGAGAGTTAGGGAGAGAGGGAGAGAGCAAGAGAGAGAGGGAGAGAGAAAGAGAGAGGGCGAGAGAGAGAGGGAGAGGGAGAGAGAGAGAGAGGGAGAGAGGGAGAGAGAAAGAGAGAGGGAGAGAGAAAGAGAGAGTGAGAGAGTGCCGACACTGCGGACCTAGGCCTCACTGCTCACCTGCTGCCACCGGTGTGTCTCCAACCACGTGCCGGTATACACTGCAGTCCCCCAGGTCCCTTATCTGAAACAGTGTCCAGAGACATGAATGGCAGAGTCCATACAGTTGCACACGCCATCATCGCTCGCCCGCCCCTGCGCACACAGGCTGCTGCACCCCAGCCCCTCCCGCCGCCCAGCGGTGATTGCCCGCCCCTGCGCAACCAGGCCTCACCTTCCGCCACTGGCGTGTCTCCAAGAGGGCCCACCACGTTCCGGTGGGATCTCCAAGCCCAGGGCCCGCGACCATGGCACCCTCCACATCATGCAGCCCCGCACCGCGGGCCACCAGGTCACACACCTGAATCTGGGTCTTGATTTCGCAATGGCAGAGACCACATCAGTGCACACGGCATCATCACAGGCTGCACACCCGCTCAGCGCTTGAGGTGCCACTAACTCTGTGAACCGCGAGGCAACGCCACGTGGCGGGAGACCCGCACTGCCCACTGGCTCAGGCCTACACTGCGGTCCAGCAGGGCTCACACTGATCCTTGCCAGTCCGGACTACCAGGACGGCGCATCATCGCAGGCTGCACATCCGCTCAGCACTTTAGGTGCCCCTATCTCACTGCACCGCAAGACACCGTCCTGTGGCGGTGTGCCTGTGCCTGCCGCAGTGTATCCGGTGCCATCAAGTCTGTGCACCGCTAGCCATGTATCCTTAATGATTGAGTTCCGTGGTGCGGACGCCATCATGTCACCCCCGGCACTGGGCAATGTGAGGTGGCAGGGCCCTAGGCCCTCATGCATACATGAGGACTACACGGAGACACCCAGTTAGAGAGTGGAAATGGCATCCAGCACGTGCACCAGGCCCTTTTTATTGGCAGGGTCACATGTCCTGTGACGCCTGTGCTGGATGGGTGTGGTGTGGGTGTACACCAGCCGTGAGGGAGTGGCTGTGGCATGCTGACAACTAGACCTGTGAGCTGCAGATCCCTACAGTGAAGACCTGGGACATGTGGCGTTGTCGTCCCCCTGTGTGCGTAAGGGAGTGGGCTGTCCTGGCGTATGCCAGTCCAGCGTAAGGGTGTGAACAATGACCCCGGGCTCTGGGCGTGGTTCCGTCCTGGGCTGAACAAGGAAGTGACTAATGGATGTGTCTCTGTTGTAGTGTCGGCGCCACCCGGACCGCAATCGGCAATGTGTCACCCTGTGACAAAAGTCCCACAACATGAGCAACATGGACGTAAGGGGAATCACTGACCCTACATTCATCCATACTTCCACACTTGAAAGATCATAGACATGACACATCTGTGTAAATATGAATGTTTATTGCACATTCAGTGGAGTGTTGCAGCTGGAGCAGTACAGGGCCATGCCAACCCCACTTTACATTGTTGGCCCGTGGAGGGCCAGCCAGAGTCCTTCAGGGAATGACAGGTACATCAGGAGAGGAGGAGTTCAGTCCGCAGTCTGATAGCTGTGTCATTGGTGACCAAACAGAATATGGCAGTCCATGTCGAGGTCCAAGGTGAGTGTCGCAGAGTGCATTAGGGGACAGTGGAAGGGGATGATGCAGAGGGCAGAACCAAGCAGAAACAGGCCACATGGCGGAGATGAATGCTACTGTGTCCTTCTGACCACGAAGGCAGATTCATCCGCATCTTCGTCCTCTGCTGTTGCATGTGCCTCACATGTGGGTGGTGGTGTTCTGTCTCCAGCACAGTGTGGCACTGGCACCTCAGGGGCCGGAGATGTGGATGGGGTGGTAGCAGCAGCATGCATCAGCGACAGGCCTTGTGGCAGCAATGCCATGAGGAGGGTCTTTAGGGCATTGAGGGACCCAGCTACCTCTCGCTGGTGTGCAGCCGTGGCAGCCGCTCTTTTCGCCTGCGTCCGCTCCATGTTCTCCATGATCCTCCGCATGTGTCCCAACTCCCGGGCGAGATCGCTGGAGGCACTCTGACTAGACAGTCATTCTTGTCGCAGAGTCAGGACTCTAGCGATGTCAGCCATGGTCCGTTGGAGAGCATGGAGCGGACTGTGGGTGTCCGTTAGGGACTGTCAGTGGTCCCTGATGGGACTTAGACACCCACGTATGGCGTCTAGTTTGGCTGCCATGCGGTCGAACCCCACCTGCACCTGTTCAGCCAGCTTCTCCTGGCACCCCAACACACGGCGTTGGAAGGCCATGTGTTCGTCATGGGGGTCCTGGGAGGCAGCTGTGGTGGTGGGTGCTGCCTGCTGTGTGTTCTGTGCAGGGGGTGGGTTCTCCTCGTGGCAACTGGGCTGCCCTGCTCCTGGAAGTGGGCTGCGGAGGCTCTCCACGAGCTGTTGGAGGGCGTCGGAGTCGAAGGTGTGGTGGTCCTCTTCGTCATCAAAGACAAGAGGTTCGGACTGCTCCGCAGGCGGTGTTGGATTTCCCCCTGCAATGTGAAGGGGAGATGCAGTTTAGCATTGTGTTCACATGTATGTTGACGCATTGTACATGTTTACATTCAGACTGCATGACAGTGTACATTGTGGCTGTTTGGAGGGAGCTACCTATTTGATGCGGGACAGTGGACATTCCGACTACATCACGGATGTGTGTTTGTACTTGTACATTGTCAACTCACATTTCCCTGCAATGCCAAATGTGATTGGCCAGTTTCTACGCACATGCGGCACCAGTTGTGTCCTCTGTTCTGTTGTGGACGTGTTGCGGTTTGTACCACATCGTTGTCAATGTTGATGTGCTCTGCATGTAATGTGTGTGTGCCGCATTTTGGGAGTCTCCCTGCAGCTCTGATTTAGCTGCCCCTTATCCCTTACATGCGGTGTGCCTCGGGCTTCTGTGCTTATGCGGTGCTGAGATGTTGCATACCTGTGTGCCTTGGTCTCTTGGTGGGAGTTGGGGGTCTGGGGCATGGTTTGTCCGCAGATGTGCTATGCTTAATTGTGCATGTGTGCCATTGTGCCCATCTCCCCCGTCCCCCCAGTCCCTGGTCGTTACTCACCCTGTTGCTGTTGTGTCCGGTCATGTTGAGCAGTGTCTGGTCCCCCAACTCCTGCCACCGTCTCCCCACTGATGACTGTGGACACCATTTCCTCCATCTCGTCCAGCTCCTCCTGTGGCGCTGGACTGCCATCTCCAGTCTGCATTGCTGCCTTCCGGTTGTTTGCGAGTTTCAGCTTGGTTTTGCGCTTCACATCATTCCAGCTCCTCTTGACCTCGTCCATTGTCCTCCTCAGCACTCCTACTGCATTCACCTTGTCCATGATGGTCTGCCATATTCCATTTTTAGTTGCCAGTGACACAGTGGAGGTGACGAACAGTGTTTGATGGTGTTCTATCACCTCCGTTATCAGGATCCTGTTTTCCTGCGGACTGAACCGCTTCTTCCTACTCTTCTTGTCCTTGCCCTTCCCTGACCCCGAGGTCACAGGCTGGTCCTCCGGGGGCTTGTGGGGCTCTGGTTGTCCTCTGTACTTGCTCCGGATGCCTCCATTGTGCTTCGCTGTTGTTTGGCTTTTTGTTTGTATGTTTTTTTCTACTTTTGTAGTGCGTTTTCCCGCATGACGCGTGGGAATTGCAGGCCTGTGGCTGGTTTTCGCAGATTTTTGTATCGCGATTGGCGTCATCGCTACTATTTTCGCGTTGGGGTTTCGCGTTTTTGTGGCGTCACGTTGATTTTAACGCGTTCATTTGACGCGTTGTCGTGTGACTATCGCATGGTACCGCCGTGTTGGGAATACCACGTTAACATGGCGTTATTTTCCCGCGATGGACTGCGATGTGAAGTGTTGTGTTAAGCTGATTTTGCTGTGGTTATCACACGTTCTTGAGAATATGCCCCTAAGTTGGCAAAGAGGCATCATTGGAACCTGGTTAGGTCAGAGATGTCCTGCTATGCCATGCTATTGCCTAATGACCGCCTCCACACAGCTGTTTTGGAACGATTTCTGAAATATAGATACTTTGCATGCACTAAAACAATGCACACTCCCAGTGCTGGATACATTCCAGTGGTGTGTCCCACATTAACAGGCTGGGAGCCCCCGAGATCTTCCTTCCTGTCCCTTACGTGTGCTATGGCCTTGGGCAGAATGTGGCAGTGCCGCTGGAAATTTGATTTCTGACAGGGGTGTAGTGTAGAACTAGCTTTTGGATCTTTTTTAAGTATACCTTTATGCACGATGTTGCAGGATGCTGGACCTGATGAAACAAAGGTCCAGTGTATTCCAAGTAATGATCTAACAGCAGTAGTTGCAGCAGTTTCCAGAGTAGTTTTTTCCCTCTAAATTCAATCTGCTTGAAGGGAAACAATAGCTCTGAGTCAAATGGAGAATCCAGACTGTTTCCTTTTGTTCTGGAGTGCCCATGTCTCATACTATCTGTGGCTAGTGAAATCTAGGCTACTCAAGTTCCACTTTCCTTATGTTTCTGTTTCAGACAAAGGAAGATGTCTGTCAACCAGATGTACTTGTGACATAAAGTGTGTGTGATATTGGTCCAGTTTCCAGATCACTTCTGTAACAGAAGTTGGGTTGGACTATTGTCTGCGTGCATCTTTGAACTGACATGGCGCTAATCCAAGTGCTCGGCTACAGGGCACATGTGTATGTCAAGCAGTATGAGTGACCTAAGTCTAGTTCCGCTGCATATGTTGCCATCCCAGTAGTTGCTGCTTTCATAGGTATGTGCGTGTCTTGATGTGTTGACTCAAGGAGTTGAGGCACAGCTGGACCTATCCCAGTGTATTTTCAGTCACTTCTGCCCGTACTCACAAAAGGCTTGTATGGGTCTGATGGTACGCTGTGTACTAGGTGTGCCATCAGAGATCGGTGGATCAGAACCTTAGGGTGTTCTTTATATGGGCCGTTGAGTTCTTACAGAGGTCTTGCCAAGAGACTGATGAACATGGGGCAGGTTTTAGCAATATGCACACTAACAACGAGTATTTCCGGAAAGGTCTTTTTGAAATCGAACTTTAGTTCAGAAGGTTACATTTGTGATACGGTTTCAGTCTGCAATGGCGTATGTTTGGAAGGATGCATTAACCAATGCTTCAGGAAGTCAAGGACTATTCCTTGTCAGAAGATCAGTGTAGTTGGTAGTGAGTGTTGATATAAATTCTTATAGATAGACCACTGAGCATGGTTCCAAAACTTGTGTCAGCATCATTGGTTGTAAAGGGAGCAAGAAGAGGGAAGTGTGGTGCGGTGGTGCGGATGGTTTATGTGTTGTAGTGCATAGAGACGGATTGTGGTTGTTAGTTGTGCCCTCACTGACTTTTGTGATTTTTGCATCAAATATTACTAGGGCCTCTTGATAATGTTATAGCGGTTGATTTTGGGATATATTTTAAGGTTTCTGGGTAGGAGATTTTTCTGTAGATTTTGAAGGGTTTGATGGATCTCTTTCCAGTCTTGTTAATCCGTTTAGCATAACTAGTTCAGTCAGTCAGTCAATTCACTTTATTCGATACTTATATTATAATATCATAAAAGTACAAATGTGCAAAGATAACTAGTTAATTTGACCACCTTTGACTTTATTGTGGTGTCACCTCATGATTTTTTTTTTTATAATATTTATCGTCCATCTCTGAGTTTGATTAGCATCATTTCTGTGACATGACAGTCAGTTTTAGATTAAACCATACTCTAGCACCTTTGATTACTGATTTCTGTTTTCTTCTGACACATGATACTAACACTTACATTGCTCTAATGACCTGTAGTTGGATTATGCCTCACCATATGGGTGTGAGTGACCCATGTTAAAAGTTCTCTAGAAACTCTCTTGGGTTACTTTTTTAATGGATCTGTGGTGGTTTAAGGTGGAGATTGTCTACAGATATAGCCTGTATTTTAGTAACAAAATGTGCATGCCGGTACACATAGATGCATGCACTAAAGTTCTTATACCTGGCCATCTGTTGACCAGGTATAAAACTTTATCGGATTTTATACAAAAGGCACCATTTAATTAACTCACTACAACGTTTACCATTGGCACATAAAAAGGTTCCCTACAGAGGGAGATTAGAAAAAACATTGTTTGTTTGAAGGACCACCCTTAAAAAGGAGTTCTTGTGATGCTAGTTTGAAAGATTTCTTGATAAATTCCAGATCTGCTGTCTTGCGTGTTTTTGATAGATATGAATTAATTTTGAATGTAAATATAGATTTTCTTTTAACTTATGAAACATGATTCAAACATAGCTCCACCCTTTTCTTTCCACCTGTCCTTCACAGCGCGTCCCCCTTTATTTGGGAACTGATCGAATATCTAGGTCTTTCTGATGCCTTTCATAACTCATCCTGCTAGACCTGGGTCTGAGTTATTAACTTTTAAAAAGCGACCACCCTGTAATACTGGCCTTTTTTCAGCCCCATTAGGTACCCGTATTTTTAGACATTGTTTAATTATTTGACAGTTTGTTTTGATTTCAGTTTATGGTTTGCTATGCGGAGATTTCAGCATCTGGCTGGAGAATGTTTCTAATTCCTCAACCAGTGGGTCTATACACATTTGTGATCTGGTCAATTCGTTGTCCTCCACACAGCTTTCACACTTGGTATCCTGGTTGTCGATGGTATTTGTGATTCAGTCAGCTAGTGGGGTACATTATAGCTCCGTTTTCCTTAGTCAGTCTTTCACAGATTAAAATTAACAAATCCTCCCCACATGTTACTCGTAAAAGAAATGCCTCCCCCTAAATTTCGAACCCCTCTTCGGGGATGCCTTCTCTAGGAATTTCCATAGAGGAGTCTTCAGCTTCTTCCTTTGACATTAATATACAGGTGGTAAATATGGTATCAGCTCTCGGCGCCTCCAAGAGGTGTTCCCACAGTAATGGGCTGTTTGATGATATTGGAATAGTCATGCAGAGACTATAAGCAGAAAATCGGAAGGCCTTTGACCCACAACTCATTCCAGTAGCAAGGAAACCTTTTAGAATATAATTTCACTTTGTGGCTACAAATAAAAAGTTTGCATCATTTGGATCATTTCGGTGAGGGCAAAGCATGCCTTGGTCTCTGCTTTCCATCCTGACTTTGAGCTATCCTCTGACCCCTTTTGACAAAAAAGATCACTACCGATAGTTAGAGTGTCTGGAGCTGGTGGCTATGGAATGCAGACAATGAGACGCCTCCATCTTCAAGAGTTCCTTGTGGGGGGTGATGTCTCTGTCACTCTCGTCTCCTTTATTATTTAATTTCCATTGTAGACCACCCCATCCTTTCATAGGCAAGTTATTAGGACCAGAGTTATATTTAACCTGCTCCATCTAGTCGGCAAATGATTACTCGGCCTGGCTCCGATTTTCCTGGAGCAAGAAAAGCAGAGATATTTACTTGACAGATATTAACACTACTGTTATAACCATGATAATAGATGTTATTTGTGGATTAGAGGTGGGCGAGCCACTGAAGGCTCGAGCTAGGCTCGACCCAGATGCTTGGCTCTGGCTCACTTGGACGCCAACTTGGAACCTCGAGCCCAAACAAGCTGAGTTTTCAGCAGAGGCCATGCGGCTTAGAGGCTACAAATGCCGACCCTCTAACATGGGGAGCCGGGTTCAAATCCTGGCATAGACCCAGCATTCCTGTAAACTGGCAAAACGCCGTGTCATAAAAAATCATTTAAAGTAGGCTGTGTCTGTAGTGAAGTGCTCTAGGTATGTGGGAAAATTCCTGCTATGTGAAACTGCCAAAAACAAATTGTGTATTCCACCTGTCACCCACGCCCTAATCTCCTCTTCCAAGAATTATGGACAAAGCATTAACCTTTGATGTCACAAAGAGATACTCATTTAGTGGCTATATTAGCCTTAAACTGGAAATATGGAATCAATCCTGGCTCCCTGCTTGACCACCTTGTGTGATCCTAGGCAAAAACATTGTCCTTAAGCCTCCTTTTTGATCATTATCGCACATCAGAGCACCTCAATGCAAAGATGCAATCTGACATGCTAAGGTGAAACACTTTCATGTGTTGAAGAAATATGCTATTTTTAACTTTGAAGACACCTTGCTATATTCTAACTTGATGTTTGTTGTATGATTTACATGGCAAATAGTTTCAGGACTTGGCTCGTGCGTGTACTCTTAGAGCCAAGCCCAACCCTTGGCTCGACTATCCCTGTAAATCTGTTGGCTCGTCCACCTCTAATGTAGATATGTATATGTTGATAGTACTGTTATCCAGTTTATTGGTACTCATTTTCCCCATTTACTGAAAGATGGAAGACTATGTATGCCTCCCCCGAATTTGAACTCGTGTCTTTCAGATCACATTAGTCAGCAGAGAACGTTAAGCTTACTGATGCCTACTCCTAAAACTCAAAATATATCCTGAGGCGGATCAGCATTTTGTTAGTGTGAATTCCTCGCTCATGGAAGTACCTAGCATTAAAATTTCAGAGTTCTTCATCATGGACTTCTTTTAGATTATCTTCATTACAGGCCTATTTTCAGTTCCTTATGCTTGAGGACCCAAGGCCTGACGTTTCTGTTTTGTCTATCAAGCCATTTTACAGCAGGAGCTAGTCACAATAACTCAGTAAAATATAAACAGAATTTTCTTAAATCGATTTTTGTTATAAAGAACCTGGTTTACTAAGCACAAATGGGGCCTTGCTTTTTTGTTGTTGTTGCAGTTTTATATACCGCAAACTGGATCCGAAGGTATTGGAGCACTTTACATGAGCACCAGTTACATTACACAAGGCCACAATCATTTTTAGGTCTCACCTGTGACAGCGCATGTGCTCAATACGCTCTCGCTTGCGAGAGATATTGTATACAACAAGGAGCTTGCAGCCCGCACATTGCTTAGTATTCGTTGGCTTCATTGGCAGTCCTATTTGTAACCTTCTAATTGGCCAGTGCCTGCTGGCTTGACTTCCTCCTCTTTCGGCAAGAGCCAAGTACTGGTTGCTTCAGCTTGATTGCTGTCCTTCCGCTGATAGCGCTGTGATTGAGATACAGCTTTTATTTCTTCCTCTTCCCTGTTGTCCTTGTTGAACTTTTTGCCATTTGAAGCCATGTTTTACTATTCAACACACACTTCAAAGCAGCCCTTTTCTACTTTGAAATGGATGTTTATTGTGACAACAGATGTTACCTGTTTTTATTGTGGCAAAAGATGTTATCTGCTTCCATATGTATTTCGTCACTAACACCTGCACATGGGTGCAATTGCCTTCTGTATGTGATAGTATTTTTTACCAAATGTCATACTATTTTTCTTTTTTACTCATTGGAGGATTAACTGATTTGCTCAGAATCACAGGTGTTGTGCAGAGAGCTAACAAACATTGTCAAAGCCAATAGGTCTCACCTTTGAGACTGTTGGCTCTGCCATTGATTTTTGTTCATGCAGTACAGCAAGAGCATTGCCGACATTGGCAATGATTTGTAGTCATGCTCTATAGCAGCACAGCGGCTTTAATACACTTTTTTAAAGAAAAAAAAGTCCATTAGTCCTGACTGTATCATGGCACTTTTTAAATTTAGGTTTATCCACACTGCAAAGCATCCGCGCTGTCTGTACAGCATGGCTACAAAGCATTGCTAAACCCAATTGCTCTCATAGGCGAGACCCATTGGCTTGGCTGTTTTTACGCATTCGGAGATCAAATGATTTGCCCAGAATCAAAGGATGTTGAGTTGACATCGAGACTCTAACTTGTTTGCCCTATTCCAAACTCGGCAGCCCTGGCTGTAATGCCACATCCACTCCCAAATTTAGTTTGTGAATGAAATGTCAGATAACTTGCATTTTAAACTTTTGAACAACACTTGCTTTACCATAATTCTTCATGCGCTAACTAACACTCCAGAGGGGAGTATTAGATCAAGATGAACCTTTTATAAGATGTATATTTTATTTGCTTGGTTTGCACAAGGGTATTTGCTAGGTAAAGGTTTTGCCAATGATGCAATAGGGAGTTAAAAGAGGAGGAGGTGCGTGCATAGTTTAGACTTATGGGTTCTCCTTTGAATTGTCCTCTTATTTCATGGGCATCCGAGGTTGCTCTTTCGATTGTTGCTTTTATACACGTAACATTTAACAGGAAGCAGGAATCTTTTCTAAGTGTGAGTGAGTGGCATTTGTTTGGTGCTCACTGCAGAGTTCATTGTCTCCTGGTTTTGCTCTTCAACTACTAGTACAGAATAGAGGCTCTTAGGGAGCATCTGAGGGAGAATAGGATTTTTGAAGAGTAGGAGACACGAGTGGTAATGGAAGGGTATCCCAGTGTCTGGTTTCAATGACTCTGAAAGTTAACCCTACCTCTTCAGGTGCCAGGGTGAAGTATGAGCATTCATGCCTGAGTTGCATTCCAAAAGGTCCCTGGAGGTCAGTGTTGGTGGTCTCTGGGTTGAATGAAGAGCAGAACTCTGAAAAAGAGTATTTGACCAAAAAATGCTGTTAACTGAAAACAGTTTTGGATATACACCAGTGGTTCCTAAAGGCTTTTGGTCACTATTTCTTGATCTGCTGAACTTCCTCTGATAAAACATAAATGCCTGCCTTAATTGTAAGCACTCAGTTTTCGGTAATGTTTTGTTTACTATCAATAGTAAAGGTTAGGAGGTACTACATGTTCCAATTCGACCTTTCAGATGACTCCTCACGACTTTGCAGTATATTATAAGTCTCTGGAAGTAGAAACCATTTTGTGTCATTAAATGAGGTGTATTTGTATCGACAGGAGTTACTGTCTGCAGTGTTTACTGCATGTCATCATGCTTGCTGCACTATTTCTTTTACATGTACACAGTTTGGAACATGGGCAATGACTATGACACAGAAGGTTGCTATATCGTAGTTGACTACCCGCAAGCGGGGCTCTGTTAAGCACACTCTGTTTCTGTAACTGGAAGTCTATAACTGCCCTGCCCTGCATTGAAATAACTCTTTCCATGGTGTCTTTCAGCTTCACAGGAGATTCAAAGCTAGCATCGAGCACACGCTACGTGGAAACTCAGTCCATGCAGATTGGAGCCTCGTATATGATACAGTTCAACCTTGTTATGGGCTGTGGAGAGAAGTTCACGCCTCACATGGACAATCAAGTGATGTTAGAGTACTCAACAAACCACGGCCTCACCTGGCACTTGGTGCAAGAGGTAACGCATCTTTTCTGACTATTTTTCCATGGACTTTTACTTTGAGTGAGGTTATTTCTACTGAGCAGACATGGAGTAGTTGTACCACTACTAACAGTGTAAAAGGTGTTTCCTGGGGAATTCAAGCACCTCCTTGGGTAACTTGTCTTGATGTTTAAGTCTGCTTTGCCAGCGCAGCTGTCACTAGAACTGATGTGATCAACATAAAACACATTTTAAGAAGACCTGCTGAGAGAGGGGCTCTGTCTCCACCCATATGTTGATCCGCCCTCTTACTACATTTGATTGTGCAGAAGTTGCATTGCTCTGTTGAAAAAGAGTGCGTGTTGCACACCCATTGGCTCTTAAGAGGTTTTCCCTCACATAACATGGTTGTCTCAGCAGCCCGGAAGTGGTGTCAATGATGCTAAAGACAAGCAAACTTCACGCTCATAGGCTGGTATTGCATTATGTGCTATTACTAGGGTGCGTCTAGGGATCACTTCATTAATGGGAACTAGATGCTACAGTTACTCACTGGAAAGTGTTCGAGTACTGTTCCGTTACAGCCCACATAGGCATGTGCATTAAGACTTTGAGAACCTCGCTGGAACGCAGCAGACTGGAAGAAAGTAATAGAAGCAGGAGCTGCTTGTGAACCAGAATTAAGTTGAATGCTTTCAGAGAGGCATTTTGGTGCAGATCATTGTGTGAGCCTGAGTGTCCAACAAGTCCGGACTGGCCGTACCAGGTATTGGGCGTGTCCCTGGGAGGCTGGAAGGGTGGGGGCCAGTGTTGTTATGGGGCCGTTTTTCTAGCACTGCAGCAGTTTTGAAAGCACCTGCTGCAGAGTTCCTTGTATATACCGTATTTCAGTCAACAATAAAAGTGTCAAGATAACTCTGGTGATTAATATTCCTGCTGGAGAGAGATCGGAGTTTTGTCTAGTGGCAGTTTTGACTCATCTAAGGTAGCACAGTGGGTTAATATGCCTGCTGGAAAGGAAATGTACCATGCAGATCACAGTACAGTATTTTATGTGGATAGCTTAGTGGGTTACTGCTTTTTTCACGAGACCCTTGTGTTACTGTGTCATTCATAAGTTACAATCATAATCTAGCACAGTGAGCTATGAAGTGTCATCAAAGAGCTACATGGTACAGGTTAGAAAGTTAGATTTTGTTTGAGTCTTTCATTATCCTAATGTTGCTAAAAAGAGTTTGTTTGGGTAGAAATAAATTCTTATTAGTAAAGCCAACCCTAACCACTCTGTTACATTCTGAATACTGTGTTTGTGCTTCTCCACACCAAGCACTCTTAAAAAAAGCCTACCAGTATGGATGATGTGAATGCTACACCTTGTATTTCCCATTGTCTTTGTAACATTTTCCATACACTGATTTGCACATGTATTATTCATTTTCTCTGTATTTGTGTTAGATGTAAAGTGCTTCAACACCCTACACTGGTATGAGAGGCGCTGTAAAGCAAATAAAATAGATGTGTGAGAGAGGCCACGGAGAGATGAGAGGCACTGTTGGAGGGTGATAGTGAGGGAATCATTGAAAAGCCCCAACAAAGATTGTTGAATCCTGGTGCACTTCAAGGTCACCATTTACTATGCTTTAAATGCTAATGCAGTTGAATAAATAATGGAAAATGTGTTGTAGAATGCTCCATTTTTGCCTATAGTTTCTTTGGGGGAGAACCCCCACAAACCCACCTTGTAGTGGTCAGGCTCACTCGCTCCACTTAATATGCACTGTACAGGGGCTTGTCTGACAAAATTTGTCAGTGCGGCTTTGAGTTCCTAGTCCAGCCCTGGTATTCAAGAGACAGAAATGACTATTTCTGCCTGGTACCAGAGCAGTGAGCATATGCATCGAGCATGTATCGGAGATTGAAAGTGGGAAACTAAAACCTCCCAATCCTGCACCTTAGATCTCATGATCACTTCTCCCCTGAGCCCTGAGGTAATCCCCAATCCATGAGTAGCGCACTGAGATTGATACCTAGTAATCATTGACACAATTTTTGACAAACCTTTTGTTAGGGTTATCTCAGCCTAGACCCCTGGCCTGATACGGGGAATTGGAGAGAGCCCAATGAGTAGCCAGTGAGGTTTGTCCTTTCAGGCACATCACAGTCAGCAAGTTTGCGACTCATCTCAGTCTATGTCAGATAGTGATTTGTTCCTTGTGCTATAAAATATTTTGCTTCTACCACAATATTTGTTCCTCTGTCCCACGTACTACCCATTATTGTCCAAAACGTAATGTAGTGAGGACCACTGGAATTATGCAGCAGTGAAGGACAAAATTGTGCGGCAGGGCTGCCACCAGTGTACAGTGCTAGAATGACCATTTATTCTGTCAAAAACTCAGATCTTAATGCTCTCACACACCTGTTAGGGTGTCATGCTTCATCACTGGGCGCTCCTCGTCTGGCCGGCGCTGCAATGCCTGACAGGCCTGGGGGCTCTTTATCGGAGATCTTTTGATCTGGTAACGCCGTGAAGGTGAATGCATGAAGGGGGACTATATAAGTAAAGTTTTAAGTGTAAAGTGAAGGGTATCTATAATAGCCTCTATTGATCCTAGAACAAGTTTTATAGTGGGAGGGTAATAGGGCTAAGTAAAAACAGTGATGCTATTGTGAGGTCACAATGTACCAAGATAGCAGTTAACAGGGTGAGGTCAACATGTTTCGTGCCTAAAGAGCCCAGGGATTGGGCGGCATGTCATCAGGACCAAATAATTGTGCCTAAATGCCCCCTTAGAGGCACGGGGCCTCCATTCTAATAAGGGATAGTAGCTATTGTTTAATGAGGCTGCACCAGAAGTGTTGCAGCACAATAAAGCCACCTAAAGGAAAGGAGACAAAAGGTGGACAAACAGAAGCAACAGAATGTAAACAGTGTATACCGAAATCCACTGAGGACACATAGGGCAATGAAGAACATATGCTCTAGAGTGAAAAGGTGCACTCGCATAATTCAATGTTAAGTGACAATTGTAAAAAAACAAACTAACAGACAAGGTCGGTAAGGCGCCCAGAAACAGAACCACGGAATAAGCGCATGGGCGTACCAACCAACATTGTCAGGGACTTAGTCAGCAGACTAGATAGACATAGTGAACGTGGTATGCTCTCCAGAAGGCATACTCACGTGGTATACCATATAGCACGTTCTCGTGCAGTCTTAACTTACCCCAAGTTGGGTGGAACAGTGCTCCTTAGGCACAATGGAGGGTCCCGTGCAGTTGAAGGGACACCTTGATAGGGAAGGAGAAAACATATAGGCAAGGCCAACGGTCAAAGATCGAAAACAGGGATCTGAAAGAGACTATTAGTTATGGATTCCTTACCTTAGAATTACCCACAGGCGTCAGACTGGATACGGAGAATTTTTCTTCAGCAGTACCCCTGCGCGTCGGTATGTGGCATCGGTCGACTCCGCGTTCGTCGTTGGCATCGTGATCGCCGGAATGACGTCTCGGTATCTACTTAGATGCCGCCCCTGCGCGCTGACATCAGTTCTTTCTTTTTCCGCACCAGCCAGCGCAGATCCGGAGAGAGCGGTACCCTTAGTCTTTTTTGACTAGAGTTTTTTCGACATCTTATTTTGAGTCGTTCGACTTCTAGTGCACGGAATGTCACATCGATGGACCGGCTTCAAACCTTGTGACTCCTGTCACAAGTTGATGTCGGTCACGGACCCACATCTCGTGTGCCTCTAGTGTTTGGAGCGCGGCCACGACCCGAAGTCGTGCTCCGACTGCCGGGCCTTCAACCCGAAGTCCTTGCGGGAGTGGTCCCGAAAGCTTCTCAAGGCCCGGCAGTCAGCTCTGCGCTGCTCGAGGTCCCGGTCGAGAGGGAGGTCACCACCATCACTCTTGTCTATGTCTATGTCTATGTGGTGGTATTTATAAAGCGCACTGTTACTCAAAGAGTGTCCTGGCGCTGACTGACTGATAGCAACAAGGGAGAGTAAGCTTTGGGGCCGGAAAACAGCCATGTTTTCAGCTTTTTCCGAAACAGGGGAATGGATTCAATGCGTCTCAGATGAAGTGGCATTTTGTTCCAAAGATATGGTCCCAGGACGGAGAGAGAGTTACCTCCTGACCTTTTCAAAGCGAGGGACATTGGCCAACAACAGGTCGGCGGAGCGTAATTGTCTACGAGGAGAGTAGAAGGATATTCTACGTTTAAGGTAGCAAGGTCCTTTCCTGTAGAGAGCTTTCTGTGTGATAAGCAGGGTTTTAAAAATTATTCTTTTCCTTACAGGGAGCCAATGAAGGCTCCTCAGTAGGTGTGGCACACGTGAATTTCGGGGGAGCTTAAAAATGGTCCGGGCTGCTGCATTCTGGACCAGTTGAGTCTTCGTCTTCGGGTAAGTCGAAGCACAAGAAGAAGGCGAAGAAGTACCGTCGCTCTTCGCCTTCTCCCCGTCCGTCGGGCCGAAGCGACGCAGGTTGCGGAAGGTAGTCGTCCGGCTCCGCCCACAGAGCCTGTTGGGTCGGCTCCAAGCTTTCCTCCCTTCCCGGGAGCCGGGGCAACCCCAGCCCAACTTTGTAGCTTTTACGAAGCCCTCCACTCAATCTTTGGGCAGCCCGACTCCGCCGGCGTGCCTTCGGGCCCCGCGGAATCGGCTGGGGGTTCTAGGCCTTCGATGCCGGCAGCTTCGGCTCCGGCACCGCAGGGCCCCCAGGGATCCAGGCCTGGATCCGGATCAGTGCCGGTCGACCTTATGACGCCTCCTCCGGTGCTGAATCTATTGGTGACAACTCCGCCCCCTCTGACGCCGGTTGTGTCCCCAGCCGGCGTCGACCCCGGCCTCCACCTCGATATGGACACGGAGTCGGACCGGCGTCGATCGACGCCGGTACTGGCCCCAACCGGTAATTTTCAATCAATCAATCAATCAATCAAGCATTTGTATAGCGCGCTACTCACCCGGAGGGTCTCAAGGCGCTTGGGGGAGGGGGGTCCGCTACTGTTCGAACAGCAGGTCTTGAGTTGCTTCCTGAAGGAGAGGTGGTCTTGGGTAAGGCGGAGGTGGATGGGTAGGGAGTTCCACGTCTTGGCAGCCAGGTAGGAGAAGGATCTTCCTCCCGTTGTGGCTCTTCGGATGCGGGGGACGGCGGCGAGGGCGTGGTTGGTCGATCGTAGCTGGCGGGTGGGAGTGTAGAAGGTCAGACGGTCGTTGAGGTATCTGGGGCCTTGGTTGTGGAGAGCTTTGTGTGCGTGGGTGAGGAGTCGGAACGTGATTCTCTTGCTGACGGGGAGCCAGTGCAGGTCTCTCAGGTGTCCGGCGATGTGGCTGTGTCGGGGGATGTCCAGGATGAGTCGAGCTGAGGCGTTCTGGATGCGTTGGAGTCTTTTTGAAGTTTGGCTGTGGTTCCGGCATAGAGGGAGTTGCCGTAGTCCAGTCGGCTGGTGACGAGGGCCTGGGTGACCGTCTTCCTGGTTTCGGTGGGGATCCACCGGAAGATCTTGCGCAGCATGCGTAGGATGTTGAAGCAAGACGAGGAGACGGCGTTGATTTGTCGGGTCATTGAGAGGGAGGAGTCCAGGATGAAGCCCAGGTTGTGTGCGTGGTCCGTTGGTTTGGGTGCGTTGCCCAGGGCAGGGGGCCACCAGGAGTCGTCCCAGGCGGAGGGTGATGATCCTAGGATGAGGACTTCCGTTTTATCTGAGTTCAGTTTCAGGCGGCTGTTCCTCATCCACTCGGCTACGTCCTTCATCCCTTCATGTAGGTTGGTTCTGGCGGTTGTGGGGTCGTTGGTGAGGGAGAGGATCAGCTGGGTGTCGTCGGCGTAGGAGATGATGTTGAGGTTGTGTTGGCGTGCGATGGCTGCGAGGGGGCTCATGTAGACGTTGAAGAGGGTGGGGCTGAGTGATGATCCTTGTGGTACGCCGCAGATGACTTCGGTGGCCTCGGAACTGAACGGGGGAGGCGGACTCTCTGGGTTCTTCCGGCGAGGAAGGAGAGGATCCACTCCAGTGCCTTCTCTTGGATTCCACCGTTGTTCAGGCGTTGCACTAGGGTGCGGTGGCAGACTGTGTCGAACGCTGCGGAGAGGTCCAGGAGGATGAGGGCCGCTGTTTCCCGTTGTCGAGCAGGGCTCGGATGTCGTCGGTAGCTGCGATGAGGGCGGTCTCGGTGCTGTGGTTGGCCCGGAAGCCGTACTGCGAGTGGTCGAGGGATCCATTCGTCTCGAGGAAGGCGGCCAGTTGTCTGTTGACGGTCTTCTCGATGACTTTGGCAGGAAAAGGAAGGAGCGAGATGGGGCGGTAGTTTTGAGGTCGGTGGGGTCTGCTGACGGTTTCTTCAGTAGGGCGCTGAGTTCGGCGTGCTTCCAGCTCTCTGGGAAGGTGGCAGTGACGAAGGAGGTGTTGATGATGTCCCGGAGGTGGGGTGCGATGACGGCGTCGGCCTTGTTGAAGACGTGGTGAGGGCAGGGGTCGGTTGGTGATCCGGAGTGGATGGAGTTCATCGTGCGGATAGTGTCTTCGGTGTTGATAGGGGTCCAGGCTCGGAGGGTGGAGGTGGGGGCGTTGGAACGGTCGTAGGGTACGTCGGCTGTGTGCTGAAACTGTAGTGTATGTCTGCGATCTTGCTGTGGAAGAACGAGGCGAGCGAGTTGCAGAGGTCTTGCGAGGGAGTGATGTCGTTGTTTCCGGCGCTGGGGTTCGAGAGTTCTTTGACGATGATGAAGAGTTCCTTGCTGTTGTGGGCGTTGTTGTCCAGTCGTTCCTTGAATGCGGTTTTCTTGGTGGTGTGGATCAGCTGGTGGTGTTTTCGGGTGGCGTGCTTGAGGGTGGTCATGTTGTCTGCAGTCGGGTCTCTGCGCCATGCTTTCTCGAGGGCCCGGCAGTTCTTCTTGGATATCTTGAGTTCGTCGGTGAACCAGGATGCTTTCTTGTTGCCGGGTCTGACTGGGGGTCTTCAATGGGGCGAGGTCGTCTGCGCAGTTGGTGATCCATCTTGTGAGGTTGCTGGCGGCTTGGTTGGGGTTCGTTGAGCTGGCGGGAGGGTTCTGGCTCAGGGATGTGGTGAGTTGGTCGGTGGTGATCTTGTTCCAGCTTCTGCGCGGAAACTGTTGCGGGTGGTGGTGCGTGGTGATCCTGCTGAAGCTGAAGTGGACGCAGCTGTGGTCTGTCCAGTGGAGACCGGTGGTGTGGCTGAAGGAGATGTCCTTGCTGGAGGAGAAGACGGGGTCAAGCGTGTGGCCGGTGAGGTGTGTGGGGTGGTCACCAGTTGCTTGAGTCCGAGGTTGGCGAGGTTGTCCAGCAGGGTGGTGGTGTTGCGATCGTTGTTGTTCTCTAGGTGGAAGTTGAGGTCCCCAAGGAGGATGTAGTCAGCCGAGGGGAGGGCGTGCGGGCTGATGAGGTCGGCGATGTCTTCGCTGAATTGTGTGCGTGGTCCTGGGGGTCTGTAGATGAGGGTGCCTCTGAGGGTGGTCTTGGGGTCGGTGTGTATCTGGAAGTGCAGGTGTTCGCCGGCTGTGAAGGTGTCGTCGGAGTTGGTCGTGATGCGGATGGTGTTCTTGTGGACGATGGCGATGCCTCCTCCTGTCTGGTTTGCGCGGTCCCTTCGGGTGATCTTGTATCCGTCCGGGATGGCGATGGCGATGTCGGGCGCTGAGGAGGCGTTCATCCATGTTTCCGTGAGGAAAGCGACGTCTGGTGATGTGGAGTCGAGCAGGTTCCAAAGTTCCACGGCGTGTCTGTGGACGGAGCGGGTGTTGAGCAGGAAGCACTTCAGGTGGTTGCTGCTGGTGCTCGGCTTGGCGGGTGTGGTGCAGGTCCGGAGGCAGGAAAACTTGCAGGATTGGCAGGCGAAGGGTCCGTGGGTGCGTCCTGGGGTGGCACGGTGGCAGCCGGGGATGCGGCCGGTGTTGAGTGCGTGGAGGGTGGCGGTGTCGTAAGTCCGGTGGGTGGGTTGGCTGCCGCGGGGCCAGGGGTTTGGCGCTGGGCGCGGTCCAGGCGCGGACGGGCGCAGACGGAGCTTGCCTTAGGCGCGCCTTTGGCGCGCCAGCGGCGTGACGCGCAGCGGCCGCCATTTATGGGGAGGTGGGAGGGAGGAGCAGCTGGGAGGCGGGAGGTAGGGGCAGCGAATGGGCAGTCAGGGGGCGGGGCCGCAGGGACGCAGCGGCGGGAATGGCGAGAGGCAGCGAGGGGTACAGAAGGAAAAGTGGAGAGAAAGCGGACACAAATACGGGCACAATTCAAAATGGGGCAGCGAGGGGTACAGAAGGAAAAGTGGAGAGAAAGCGGACACAAATACGGGCACAATTCAAAATGGGGCAGCGAGGGGTACAGAAGGAAAAGTGGAGAGAAAGCGGACACAAATACGGGCACAATTCAAAATGGGGCAGCGAGGGGTACAGAAGGAAAAGTGGAGTGAAAGCGGACACAAATACGGGCACAATTCAAAATGGGGCAGCGAGGGGTACAGAAGGAAAAGTGGAGAGAAAGCGGACACAAATACGGGCACAATTCAAAATGGGGCAGCGAGGGGTACAGAAGGAAAAGTGGAGAGAAAGCGGACACAAATACGGGCACAATTCAAAATGGGGCAGCGAGGGGTACAGAAGGAAAAGTGGAGAGAAAGCGGACACAAATACGGGCACAATTCAAAATGGGGCAGCGAGGGGTACAGAAGGAAAAGGGGAGAGAAAGCGGACACAAATACGGGCACAATTCAAAATGGGGCAGCGAGGGGTACAGAAGGAAAAGGGGAGAGAAAGCGGACACAAATACGGGCACAATTCAAAATGGGGCAGCGAGGGGTACAGAAGGAAAAGGGGAGAGAAAGCGGACACAAATACGGGCACAATTCAAAATGGGGCAGCGAGGGTACAGAAGGAAAAGGGAGAGAAAGCGGACACAAATACGGGCACAATTCAAAATGGGGCAGCGAGGGGTACAGAAGGAAAAGGGGAGAGAAAGCGGACACAAATACGGGCACAATTCAAAATGGGGCAGCGAGGGGTACAGAAGGAAAAGTGGAGAGAAAGCGGACACAAATACGGGCACAATTCAAAATGGGGCAGCGAGGGGTACAGAAGGAAAAGTGGAGAGAAAGCGGACACAAATACGGGCACAATTCAAAATGGGGCAGCGAGGGGTACAGAAGGAAAAGTGGAGAGAAAGCGGACACAAATACGGGCACAATTCAAAATGGGGCAGCGAGGGGTACAGAAGGAAAAGTGGAGAGAAAGCGGACACAAATACGGGCACAATTCAAAATGGGGCAGCGAGGGTACAGAAGGAAAAGGGGAGAGAAAGCGGACACAAATACGGGCACAATTCAAAATGGGGCAGCGAGGGGTACAGAAGGAAAAGTGGAGAGAAAGCGGACACAAATACGGGCACAATTCAAAATGGGGCAGCGAGGGGTACAGAAGGAAAAGTGGAGAGAAAGCGGACACAAATACGGGCACAATTCAAAATGGGGCAGCGAGGGTACAGAAGGAAAAGGGGAGAGAAAGCGGACACAAACACGGGCACAATTCAAAATGGGGCAGCTAGGGGTACAGAAGGAAAAGGGGAGAGAAAGCGGACACAAATACGGGCACAATTCAAAATGGGGCAGCGAGGGGTACAGAAGGAAAAGTGGAGAGAAAGCGGACACAAATACGGGCACAATTCAAAATGGGGCAGCGAGGGGTACAGAAGGAAAAGTGGAGAGAAAGCGGACACAAATACGGGCACAATTCAAAATGGGGCAGCGAGGGGTACAGAAGGAAAAGTGGAGAGAAAGCGGACACAAATACGGGCACAATTCAAAATGGGGCAGCGAGGGGTACAGAAGGAAAAGTGGAGAGAAAGCGGACACAAATACGGGCACAATTCAAAATGGAGCAGCGAGGGGTACAGAAGGAAAAGTGGAGAGAAAGCGGACACAAATACGGGCACAATTCAAAATGGGGCAGCGAGGGGTACAGAAGGAAAAGTGGAGAGAAAGCGGACACAAATACGGGCACAATTCAAAATGGGGCAGCGAGGGGTACAGAAGGAAAAGTGGAGAGAAAGCGGACACAAATACGGGCACAATTCAAAATGGGGCAGCGAGGGGTACAGAAGGAAAAGTGGAGAGAAAGCGGACACAAATACGGGCACAATTCAAAATGGGGCAGCGAGGGGTACAGAAGGAAAAGGGAGAGAAAGCGGACACAAATACGGGCACAATTCAAAATGGGGCAGCGAGGGGTACAGAAGGAAAAGTGGAGAGAAAGCGGACACAAATACGGGCACAATTCAAAATGGGGCAGCGAGGGGTACAGAAGGAAAAGTGGAGAGAAAGCGGACACAAATACGGGCACAATTCAAAATGGGGCAGCGAGGGGTACAGAAGGAAAAGTGGAGAGAAAGCGGACACAAATACGGGCACAATTCAAAATGGGGCAGCGAGGGGTACAGAAGGAAAAGTGGAGAGAAAGCGGACACAAATACGGGCACAATTCAAAATGGGGCAGCGAGGGGTACAGAAGGAAAAGGGGAGAGAAAGCGGACACAAATACGGGCACAATTCAAAATGGGGCAGCGAGGGTACAGAAGGAAAAGGGGAGAGAAAGCGGACACAAATACGGGCACAATTCAAAATGGGGCAGCGAGGGGTACAGAAGGAAAAGTGGAGAGAAAGCGGACACAAATACGGGCACAATTCAAAATGGGGCAGCGAGGGGTACAGAAGGAAAAGGGGAGAGAAAGCGGACACAAATACGGGCACAATTCAAAATGGGGCAGCTAGGGGTACAGAAGGAAAAGGGAGAGAAAGCGGACACAAATACGGGCACAATTCAAAATGGGGCAGCGAGGGGTACAGAAGGAAAAGTGGAGAGAAAGCGGACACAAATACGGGCACAATTCAAAATGGGGCAGCGAGGGGTACAGAAGGAAAAGTGGAGAGAAAGCGGACACAAATACGGGCACAATTCAAAATGGGGCAGCGAGGGGTACAGAAGGAAAACTGGAGAGAAAGCGGACACAAATACGGGCACAATTCAAAAATGGGGCAGCGAGGGGTACAGAAGGAAAAGTGGAGAGAAAGCGGACACAAATACGGGCACAATTCAAAATGGGGCAGCGAGGGGTACAGAAGGAAAAGTGGAGAGAAAGCGGACACAAATACGGGCACAATTCAAAATGGAGCAGCGAGGGGTACAGAAGGAAAAGTGGAGAGAAAGCGGACACAAATACGGGCACAATTCAAAATGGGGCAGCGAGGGGTACAGAAGGAAAAGTGGAGAGAAAGCGGACACAAATACGGGCACAATTCAAAATGGGGCAGCGAGGGGTACAGAAGGAAAAGTGGAGAGAAAGCGGACACAAATACGGGCACAATTCAAAATGGTGCAGCGAGGGGTACAGAAGGAAAAGTGGAGAGAAAGCGGACACAAATACGGGCACAATTCAAAATGGGGCAGCGAGGGGTACAGAAGGAAAAGTGGAGAGAAAGCGGACACAAATACGGGCACAATTCAAAATGGGGCAGCGAGGGGTACAGAAGGAAAAGTGGAGAGAAAGCGGACACAAATACGGGCACAATTCAAAATGGGGCAGCGAGGGGTACAGAAGGAAAAGTGGAGAGAAAGCGGACACAAATACGGGCACAATTCAAAATGGGGCAGCGAGGGGTACAGAAGGAAAAGTGGAGAGAAAGCGGACACAAATACGAACACAATTCAAAATGGGGCAGCGAGGGGTACAGAAGGAAAAGTGGAGAGAAAGCGGACACAAATACGGGCACAATTCAAAATGGGGCAGCGAGGGGTACAGAAGGAAAAGTGGAGAGAAAGCGGACACAAATACGGGCACAATTCAAAATGGGGCAGCGAGGGGTACAGAAGGAAAAGTGGAGAGAAAGCGGACACAAATACGGGCACAATTCAAAATGGGGCAGCGAGGGGTACAGAAGGAAAAGTGGAGAGAAAGCGGACACAAATACGGGCACAATTCAAAATGGGGCAGCGAGGGGTACAGAAGGAAAAGTGGAGAGAAAGCGGACACAAATACGGGCACAATTCAAAATGGGGCAGCGAGGGGTACAGAAGGAAAAGTGAGAGAAAGCGGACACAAATACGGGCACAATTCAAAATGGGGCAGCGAGGGGTACAGAAGGAAAAGTGGAGAGAAAGCGGACACAAATACGGGCACAATTCAAAATGGGGCAGCGAGGGGTACAGAAGGAAAAGTGGAGAGAAAGCGGACACAAATACGGGCACAATTCAAAATGGGGCAGCGAGGGGTACAGAAGGAAAAGTGGAGAGAAAGCGGACACAAATACGGGCACAATTCAAAATGGGGCAGCGAGGGGTACAGAAGGAAAAGTGGAGAGAAAGCGGACACAAATACGGGCACAATTCAAAATGGGGCAGCGAGGGGTACAGAAGGAAAAGTGGAGAGAAAGCGGACACAAATACGGGCACAATTCAAAATGGGGCAGCGAGGGGTACAGAAGGAAAAGTGGAGAGAAAGCGGACACAAATACGGGCACAATTCAAAATGGGGCAGCGAGGGGTACAGAAGGAAAAGTGGAGAGAAAGCGGACACAAATACGGGCACAATTCAAAATGGGGCAGCGAGGGGTACAGAAGGAAAAGTGGAGAGAAAGCGGACACAAATACGGGCACAATTCAAAATGGGGCAGCGAGGGGTACAGAAGGAAAAGTGGAGAGAAAGCGGACACAAATACGGGCACAATTCAAAATGGGGCAGCGAGGGGTACAGAAGGAAAAGTGGAGAGAAAGCGGACACAAATACGAACACAATTCAAAATGGGGCAGCGAGGGGTACAGAAGGAAAAGGGGAGAGAAAGCGGACACAAATACGGGCACAATTCAAAATGGGGCAGCGAGGGGTACAGAAGGAAAAGGGGAGAGAAAGCGGACACAAATACGGGCACAATTCAAAATGGGGCAGCGAGGGGTACAGAAGGAAAAGGGGAGAGAAAGCGGACACAAATACGGGCACAATTCAAAATGGGGCAGCGAGGGGTACAGAAGGAAAAGTGGAGAGAAAGCGGACACAAATACGGGCACAATTCAAAATGGGGCAGCGAGGGGTACAGAAGGAAAAGTGGAGAGAAAGCGGACACAAATACAGGCACAATTCAAAATGGGGCAGCGAGGGGTACAGAAGGAAAAGTGGAGAGAAAGCGGACACAAATACGGGCACAATTCAAAATGGGGCAGCGAGGGGTACAGAAGGAAAAGTGGAGAGAAAGCGGACACAAATACGGGCACAATTCAAAATGGGGCAGCGAGGGGTACAGAAGGAAAAGGGGAGAGAAAGCGGACACAAATACGGGCACAATTCAAAATGGGGCAGCGAGGGGTACAGAAGGAAAAGTGGAGAGAAAGCGGACCCAAATACGGGCACAATTCAAAATGGGGCAGCGAGGGGTACAGAAGGAAAAGTGGAGAGAAAGCGGACACAAATACGGGCACAATTCAAAATGGGGCAGCGAGGGGTACAGAAGGAAAAGGGGAGAGAAAGCGGACACAAATACGGGCACAATTTAAAATGGGGCAGCTAGGGGTACAGAAGGAAAAGGGGAGAGAAAGCGGACACAAATACGGGCACAATTCAAAATGGGGCAGCGAGGGGTACAGAAGGAAAAGTGGAGAGAAAGCGGACACAAATACGGGCACAATTCAAAATGGGGCAGCGAGGGGTACAGAAGGAAAAGTGGAGAGAAAGCGGACACAAATACGGGCACAATTCAAAATGGGGCAGCGAGGGGTACAGAAGGAAAAGTGGAGAGAAAGCGGACACAAATACGGGCACAATTCAAAATGGGGCAGCGAGGGGTACAGAAGGAAAAGTGGAGAGAAAGCGGACACAAATACGGGCACAATTCAAAATGGAGCAGCGAGGGGTACAGAAGGAAAAGTGGAGAGAAAGCGGACACAGATACGGGCACAATTCAAAATGGGGCAGCGAGGGTACAGAAGGAAAAGTGGAGAGAAAGCGGACACAAATACGGGCACAATTCAAAATGGGGCAGCGAGGGGTACAGAAGGAAAAGTGGAGAGAAAGCGGACACAAATACGGGCACAATTCAAAATGGGGCAGCGAGGGGTACAGAAGGAAAAGTGGAGAGAAAGCGGACACAAATACGGGCACAATTCAAAATGGGGCAGCGAGGGGTACAGAAGGAAAAGGGGAGAGAAAGCGGACACAAATACGGGCACAATTCAAAATGGGGCAGCGAGGGGTACAGAAGGAAAAGTGGAGAGAAAGCGGACACAAATACGGGCACAATTCAAAATGGGGCAGCGAGGGGTACAGAAGGAAAAGTGGAGAGAAAGCGGACACAAATACGGGCACAATTCAAAATGGGGCAGCGAGGGGTACAGAAGGAAAAGTGGAGAGAAAGCGGACACAAATACGGGCACAATTCAAAATGGGGCAGCGAGGGGTACAGAAGGAAAAGTGGAGAGAAAGCGGACACAAATACGGGCACAATTCAAAATGGGGCAGCGAGGGTACAGAAGGAAAAGGGGAGAGAAAGCGGACACAAATACGGGCACAATTCAAAATGGGGCAGCGAGGGGTACAGAAGGAAAAGGGGAGAGAAAGCGGACACAAATACGGGCACAATTCAAAATGGGGCAGCGAGGGGTACAGAAGGAAAAGTGGAGAGAAAGCGGACACAAATACGGGCACAATTCAAAATGGGGCAGCGAGGGGTACAGAAGGAAAAGGGGAGAGAAAGCGGACACAAATACGGGCACAATTCAAAATGGGGCAGCTAGGGGTACAGAAGGAAAAGGGGAGAGAAAGCGGACACAAATACGGGCACAATTCAAAATGGGGCAGCGAGGGGTACAGAAGGAAAAGTGGAGAGAAAGCGGACACAAATACGGGCACAATTCAAAATGGGGCAGCGAGGGGTACAGAAGGAAAAGTGGAGAGAAAGCGGACACAAATACGGGCACAATTCAAAATGGGGCAGCGAGGGGTACAGAAGGAAAACTGGAGAGAAAGCGGACACAAATACGGGCACAATTCAAAATGGGGCAGCGAGGGGTACAGAAGGAAAAGTGGAGAGAAAGCGGACACAAATACGGGCACAATTCAAAATGGGGCAGCGAGGGGTACAGAAGGAAAAGTGGAGAGAAAGCGGACACAAATACGGGCACAATTCAAAATGGAGCAGCGAGGGGTACAGAAGGAAAAGTGGAGAGAAAGCGGACACAAATACGGGCACAATTCAAAATGGGGCAGCGAGGGGTACAGAAGGAAAAGTGGAGAGAAAGCGGACACAAATACGGGCACAATTCAAAATGGGGCAGCGAGGGGTACAGAAGGAAAAGTGGAGAGAAAGCGGACACAAATACGGGCACAATTCAAAATGGGGCAGCGAGGGGTACAGAAGGAAAAGTGGAGAGAAAGCGGACACAAATACGGGCACAATTCAAAATGGGGCAGCGAGGGGTACAGAAGGAAAAGTGGAGAGAAAGCGGACACAAATACGGGCACAATTCAAAATGGGGCAGCGAGGGGTACAGAAGGAAAAGTGGAGAGAAAGCGGACACAAATACGGGCACAATTCAAAATGGGGCAGCGAGGGGTACAGAAGGAAAAGTGGAGAGAAAGCGGACACAAATACGGGCACAATTCAAAATGGGGCAGCGAGGGGTACAGAAGGAAAAGTGGAGAGAAAGCGGACACAAATACGAACACAATTCAAAATGGGGCAGCGAGGGGTACAGAAGGAAAAGTGGAGAGAAAGCGGACACAAATACGGGCACAATTCAAAATGGGGCAGCGAGGGGTACAGAAGGAAAAGTGGAGAGAAAGCGGACACAAATACGGGCACAATTCAAAATGGGGCAGCGAGGGGTACAGAAGGAAAAGTGGAGAGAAAGCGGACACAAATACGGGCACAATTCAAAATGGGGCAGCGAGGGGTACAGAAGGAAAAGTGGAGAGAAAGCGGACACAAATACGGGCACAATTCAAAATGGGGCAGCGAGGGGTACAGAAGGAAAAGTGGAGAGAAAGCGGACACAAATACGGGCACAATTCAAAATGGGGCAGCGAGGGGTACAGAAGGAAAAGTGGAGAGAAAGCGGACACAAATACGGGCACAATTCAAAATGGGGCAGCGAGGGGTACAGAAGGAAAAGTGGAGAGAAAGCGGACACAAATACGGGCACAATTCAAAATGGGGCAGCGAGGGGTACAGAAGGAAAAGTGGAGAGAAAGCGGACACAAATACGGGCACAATTCAAAATGGGGCAGCGAGGGGTACAGAAGGAAAAGTGGAGAGAAAGCGGACACAAATACGGGCACAATTCAAAATGGGGCAGCGAGGGGTACAGATGGAAAAGTGGAGAGAAAGCGGACACAAATACGGGCACAATTCAAAATGGGGCAGCGAGGGGTACAGAAGGAAAAGTGGAGAGAAAGCGGACACAAATACGGGCACAATTCAAAATGGGGCAGCGAGGGGTACAGAAGGAAAAGTGGAGAGAAAGCGGACACAAATACGGGCACAATTCAAAATGGGGCAGCGAGGGGTACAGAAGGAAAAGTGGAGAGAAAGCGGACACAAATACGGGCACAATTCAAAATGGGGCAGCGAGGGGTACAGAAGGAAAAGTGGAGAGAAAGCGGACACAAATACGGGCACAATTCAAAATGGGGCAGCGAGGGGTACAGAAGGAAAAGTGGAGAGAAAGCGGACACAAATACGGGCACAATTCAAAATGGGGCAGCGAGGGGTACAGAAGGAAAAGTGGAGAGAAAGCGGACACAAATACGGGCACAATTCAAAATGGGGCAGCGAGGGGTACAGAAGGAAAAGTGGAGAGAAAGCGGACACAAATACGAACACAATTCAAAATGGGGCAGCGAGGGGTACAGAAGGAAAAGGGGAGAGAAAGCGGACACAAATACGGGCACAATTCAAAATGGGGCAGCGAGGGGTACAGAAGGAAAAGGGGAGAGAAAGCGGACACAAATACGGGCACAATTCAAAATGGGGCAGCGAGGGGTACAGAAGGAAAAGTGGAGAGAAAGCGGACACAAATACGGGCACAATTCAAAATGGGGCAGCGAGGGGTACAGAAGGAAAAGTGGAGAGAAAGCGGACACAAATACGGGCACAATTCAAAATGGGGCAGCGAGGGGTACAGAAGGAAAAGTGGAGAGAAAGCGGACACAAATACGGGCACAATTCAAAATGGGGCAGCGAGGGGTACAGAAGGAAAAGTGGAGAGAAAGCGGACACAAATACGGGCACAATTCAAAATGGGGCAGCGAGGGGTACAGAAGGAAAAGGGAGAGAAAGCGGACACAAATACGGGCACAATTCAAAATGGGGCAGCGAGGGGTACAGAAGGAAAAGTGGAGAGAAAGCGGACACAAATACGGGCACAATTCAAAATGGGGCAGCGAGGGGTACAGAAGGAAAAGTGGAGAGAAAGCGGACACAAATACGGGCACAATTCAAAATGGGGCAGCGAGGGGTACAGAAGGAAAAGGGGAGAGAAAGCGGACACAAATACGGGCACAATTCAAAATGGGGCAGCGAGGGGTACAGAAGGAAAAGGGGAGAGAAAGCGGACACAAATACGGGCACAATTCAAAATGGGGCAGCGAGGGGTACAGAAGGAAAAGTGGAGAGAAAGCGGACACAAATACGGGCACAATTCAAAATGGGGCAGCGAGGGTACAGAAGGAAAAGTGGAGAGAAAGCGGACACAAATACGGGCACAATTCAAAATGGGGCAGCGAGGGGTACAGAAGGAAAAGTGGAGAGAAAGCGGACACAAATACGGGCACAATTCAAAATGGGGCAGCGAGGGGTACAGAAGGAAAAGTGGAGAGAAAGCGGACACAAATACCTCTGTTCTATCCTGGCATTCCTTATTGCCCTGAGTGGCAGCCAGAGGAGGGTGAGGTGGACTGGGAGGGGTCTATCGACCCTCTAGCAGACCAGCTGGAAGAGCCGGACTGGAGAGAGGAACTGGGTGAGGCCAGTGGTCTGGATACATTCCCAGACCTTGGCATGCTTTCTCCCCCTACCGTGGCTACGGAGGAGGGCGCCTCCTACACTGTGGTGTTGCGTAGGGCGGCTGAGACCTTGGGCCTTGAGCTACCTACGGTGGCAGTCAGGACTAACCTCCTGACTGAGGTGCTTCAACCACCAGCAGCCTCTTCGGAGCCCCTGCTGCCATTCAATGAGGCCCTGACAGACATCCTTCTGGGCACCTGGAACCAAGCCCAGCACAGGGGCTCCTGTGGATAGGATGATTGCCCGACACCACCGCCAGGCCCCGGCCGACCCCACTTTCCTCTCCCAACACCCTACCCCTGAGAGCTTGGTAGTCCAAGCCTCAACGTCCAAAGGCGCGTTCCCTACTGCTCCCCCAGATAGGGAATCTAAGAAGCTGGATTATTTTGGGAAGAAGATGTTTTCTTCCGCCAGCTTAGGACTGCGGTCGGTGAACACCGCATGTCTCGTGGGCCGTTACGCCCACTCTGTGTGGGACATGGTCGTGCAGGTGCTGCCACAGTGCCCCGAGGAGGCCCGGGCCGTGCTCTCCCGTGCAGTTGCTGAGGGTAGAGATGCAGCGAAGTTCGCCATACGATGTGGGCTGGACACCGCTGACTTGCTAGGCAGGACGATTTCAACATCGGTAGCCCTGCGACGCTACGCCTGGCTGAGGTCCACAGGCTTTTCGGGTGATGTCCAAGATGACTCTTTTGGACATGCCCTTTGATGGCCGTCGCTTGTTTGGCAACAAAGCGGACAACGCGCTCGAGCACTTTAAGGATTCTAGGGCTACGGCCAGATCCTTGGGCCTCACTTCCTCCTCTTGCCCCGCGCAGTCTGCTTTTCGCCCCTTTCGTGGCTATGGAAGGGGTACCCCACCACGTTCTGTCCAGAGCTACAGGCCTGTGCAAGCTGTCCAGCCTCTGCCCGGCTGGGGACGTGGGACCCAGCGTCGTGGGTCTGAGGGGCCAGCTGGCGGGCCAGTCCACCAGCGCCCCCTCTGCAGCAGCCTCCAAACCTTCCTAGTCTGACTTTTCAGGGCCAACAGTTGCCAGTGGGTGGCAGGATTCGCCATCACCTCTCCCACTGGCACAACATCACGTCGGACAGGTTGGTTTTGCAGATAGTCTGAAGGGGCTACTCCACTTCGAGACTACCCTTCCCTCCATGCCACTGGCTTTCCATCGCATGTCAGAGGATCACTTGGCTCTTCTCCATCAGGAAGTTGCGACTCTGTTGGCCAAGGGAGCCATCGAGCGAGTCCCTGTGCCAGGAGTAGGTTGTGGTTGTTATTCCCACTACTTCCTGGTACCCAAGAAGGACAAACGCCTGCGTCCTATCTTTGATCTCAGGGACGTCAACCGCTTCCTCCGGAAGGAGAAGTTCAAAATGTTGACATTGGCTCAGGTCCTGTCTGCCCTCGACCCTGGAGACTGGATGGTAGCGTTGGACTTGCAGGACGCCTATTTTAACATCCCTGTTCTGCCTGCCCACTGGCGTTACCTACAGTTCATGGTAGGCCACGAGCATTTCCAGTTCACCGTGCTCCCCTTTGGCCTTACCAGCGCCCCTCGGGTGTTCACGAAAGTGATGGCAGTGGTTGCAACTCATCTGCGCAGATCAGGGGTTCCAGTCTTCCCCTATCTCGACGTCTGGCTGTTGAAGGCGAGTTCGCCCCAGGCTGTCGTCTCCCACCTCCAGACTACGGCGGACCTCCTGCATTCACTGGGGTTCACAATCAACGTGCCGAAGCCACACCTGATTCCTTCTCAGAAGCTCCTTTTCATCGGGGCGGTTCTGGACACAGCGCAGTTTCGAGTTTATCCTCCCGAAAAGTGAGCCCGGGATATTCGGGCTATGATTCCGATCTTTCAGCCTCTATCCCGGGTTTTGGTCAGAATGACCCTGAGGCTACTGGGCCTCATGGCCTCCTGCATCCTGCTGGTGGACTATGGCAGGTGACATATGCTGGCTCTGCAGTGGGACCTGAAGTTCCAGTGGGCACAGCATCAGGGGGATCTCTCCGATTGCGTCCAGATATCAAAGTGCACTGCACACCAATTGTAGTGGTAGCTAACGAACCAGCATTGGGTCAACGGCAGATCCATCTCCCTTCCCCAACCAGAGTTCACAGTGGTGACAGATGCATCACTTCTGGGGTGGGGCGGCCACATGGGGGACGTGGCGATCAGAGGCCTCTGGTCTCCGGCGGAGTCCGGGTTCCACATCAACCTTCTGGAGCTCTGGGCGATTCTTCTTGCAATGAAGGCATTCCTTCCTTCTGACAAAGGAAGAGTAGTGCAGGTGTTCACGGACAACACCACTGCCATGTGGTATTGCAACAAACAGGGCGGGGTGGGGTCGTGGACCCTCTGTCAGGAGGCCCTTCATCTCTGGAAGTGGCTGGAACATCAGGGCATGTCCCTGGTGGTTCAACACCTGGCGGGTTCCTTGAATGCCAGGGCGGACGAACTCAGCCGCCGGTGCATGATGGATCACAAATGGCATCTTCACTCGAAGGTGGTGCAAGATCTCTTTCAGCAGCGGGGAGAGCCTTGGTTAGATCTATTCGCCACCGAAGAGAACACGCAATGTCAGCAGTTCAGCTCGTTGGAATTTCCAAGGCGGCACTCGCTATGCGGCGCTTTTCATCGCGAGTGGAGTTGCGGTCTTCTATCCGCCTTTCTGCCTATACCACTTCTGCCCAGAATGCTGATGAAGATCAAGCGTGACCGGGCCCAAGTAATTCTTGTGGCTCCAGACTGGGCACGAAGGGTCTGGTATCCCGAGGTCTTGAACATGGCCATCGATCCTCCGATCAGACTGCCTCTTTGGGAGGATCTTCTGTCGCAGCAGCAGGGGACGGTCCTTGACCCGAACCTGTCCAGCCTCCACCTCCTTGCATGGAGATTGAGCGGCGACAGTTGACAGCTTTCGGCCTTCCTCCCGAAGTCTGTAATGTTTACTTGGCAGCCAGGCGTCCCTCCACCAAAACGGTATACGTCTGTGGATGGAACAAATTTGTGGCATGGTACACAGCAAAGGCTGTGGATCCCCTTTCTGCCCCTCTTTCAGAGGTTCTTCTCTTCATTCTTTCTTTGGCCCAGCAGGGCTGTGCTCTGGGCACTCTTAAAGGCTATCTTTCGGCCATTTCGGCCTTTCTGCTCCTTCCTGATCAGCCTTCTCTTTTCAAGTCCCCTATTGTAAATCGCTTCCTTAAGGGCATTACTCACCTGTTTCCTCCTATTCCTTTCGTAATGCCCCAGTGGGACTTGAACCTTGTTCTAACTTGCCTTATGTGCGCTCCTTTCGAGCCGCTACATAATTGTTCTCTCAGGCTATTGACCCTCAAAACTGCCTTTTTGGTTGCCATCACCTCTGCTCGCAGGGTGAGTGAGCTTCAGGCTCTTTCTTCTAAACCTCCTTTCCTGATTGTTCATCCGGACAAGGTTGTCCTTCGCACTCGACCTTCTTTTCTTCCCAAAGTGGTTACCTCTTTCCACAAAGGACAGACCATCACTTTGCCCCCCTTCTTCGTCCCGCCCCCACATCCTTCTAAAAAGGAGGAGGAGAGGCTCCACCGTCTGGATCCAAAACGTGCGCTTTCATTTTATCTGGATCGCACAAGACAATTCCGGGTGGATGATCAGCTCTTTGTTGGCTATGTGGGCGCCAAGGAAGGTCGGGCCGTGCAAAAATGAACCATCTCTCGATGGGTCGTTCTTTGCATTAAAATTTGTTATTTCTTGGCGAAAAAGGAACCTCCAGTAGGGTTGCGCGCCCATTCCACCAGGGCGACGGCAGCCACTACTGCTTTGGGACGTGGAGTCCCCCTTCATGACATCTGCCAGGCAGCAACGTGGACTTCGTTGCACACGTTCACAAAACATTACTGCCTGGACAGACAAGTCCAGAGAGACGGCTTCTTTGGCCGCTCCGTTCTTCAGGACTTCCTGGTGTGAACTTGGTTCGCAGACCCACCTCTGGGGTTGGTATTGCTGGGGTATCTATTCTAAGGTAAGGAATCCATAACTAATAGTCTCTTTCAGATGAACAAGTTACTTACCTTCGGTAACGATATATCTGTAAGTGATATATATTAGTTATGGATTCCTTACCGCCCCACCCATCCTCCCCGTTCTGCGAACTGACTTCGAGAGTAAGGGACTCTGTTGGACTTGGCCTTTTTTGCAGGGTTATCCCCAAACTTTTTGCTTCTTCCTCCTTTTTTTTCCTGACTTGTGTTTGTTGGCTTTAGGACTCTGGGCACTTTACCACTGCTGATCAGTGCTAAAGTGCATATGCTCTCTGTGTAAATTGTTATTATGATTGGTTCTCCCTGATTGGCATATTTGATTTACTAGTAGGTCCCTAGTAAAGTGCACTAAGTGTGCCAGGGCTGGTAAACCAAATGCTACTAGTGGGCCTGCAGCACTGATTGTGCCACCCACATGAGTAGCCCTGAAAGGATGTCTCAGGCCTGCCACTGCAGTGCCTGCACGCAGTTTGTTAACTGTCATGTCGACCTGGCAAGTACACCCACTTGCCAGGCCCTAACCTTCCCTTTTCTTACATGTCAGTCGCGCCTAAGTTAGGCCCAAGGTACCCCCTGGGCAGGGTGCATTGTATGTGAAACGTAGGACATGTACTGATGTGTGTAACATGTCCTGATAGTGAAATACTGCCAATTTCGTTTTTCACTATTTAAAGGCTATCTTGCCCCATAGGACAGAATGAGGAATGCTTTGTAACATTTTACAAGCATATCTTCCCATAGGGATAAGATGGAAAAATAAAGTTTAGGCTCTCTGAACTCAGAATTTAATAACACATCTTTTACTAAAGGTGGTTTTTAAATTGTGTGTTTGAAAATGCCACTTTTAGAAAGTAGGCATTTTCTTGTTTAACTATTCTATATGCCTCTGCCTGTTTGTGTATTGACTGTCTGGTTTTGGAGTGGCAGGGGCTGGGGAGGTGCATTCTCTCAGACAGCCACCGGGGGGGGGGTTTCATGTGTGTCCTGCCTTTCCTGAATGAGTCAGGGCTGGGCTGAATAGACCTGGGCTGCATTCAGAGTAGGGGGAGGAGTTCTCACTAGCACCTGAATAGGCCCGGTCTGCATGTAGAGTGGTGGAGGGAGATTTCCCTTGCACCTGAATAGGGCCTATCTGCCTTACACAATGCTGTCTCCACCTCCTGCTGGGCAGCTGCACAAGAGAGGACAGAACTGGTTTGGACTGGGCTCAGAGACCCTTGCACAAAGAGAACAAAATAACAAAGACATTTTGGGGTATAAGTATTAGACCGAAAACCCCTGAACATTAGACTACTTCTGGAATCAAGAGGAACCTTTGCCAAGGAGAAGAGCTGGAGAAACTGAGGAGAAGTACTGGCCTTGCTGTGTGTCTGGGGTTGGCCTGCAGTTGCTGTTTCTGCCAAAGAAAGGAGAAGGACTTTGCTGTGTGCTGGGTCCCCTGCTTGAGGAAAGTCTCCAAGGGCTTGAGTAAAGCTTACCTCCTGTTTTGAAGTCTCAGGAACACAAAGACTTCACCCCCAGCTCCCCTTAACTTCCTTGCTGGGAGTTCTGACCTGCCAGGAGTGCCTGTGACTGTGTGTGGCCTCTGGAGGTTGTTTCTGCTACTGGGAGCTGGAAAGCAACGCAACAACAACGAAAATCGACGCATCGCTCTTCTTGCGACAGTTTTTCTGATGCAACGCCGTGGTGCTAGAAGAATCTCCCCGCACCGCCGCTGCTGAAACCGACGCAGCGCCTGTTGCCGCTGCAAGAATCGACGCATCGAGGGATCACGGCTGAAGAAACCGACGCAGCGCAGCTTGACGCCGCCGCATCATTTGCCGACGCATTCCAGATTTCCACGCATCGTCCCTGTGCGGCAAGTTTTCCCCGACGCATCACCCGCTGATCGGAGTCGTCTCAGAATTGACGCATCGCTTCCCTCTACAGGCCCGACCCGATGCACCGCTCCCCTGTGTCCAGCAGAACTGTCGCATCGCATCCACGAAGGTCTCAGGAATCGGCGCATCTCTTTGTTTTCGACTCTTCCCATCGCTGCAGCGGTTTGGCTTGGTGAATTTTGTCGCAACGACAGGTACTTTGCAAGAAATCACGCATCCATAGTTTTCTATGGACTCAGTTGCTAAAACCTTTTGAAAGTCATTTTTCTTAATACTTGTATGTTGGATTTTTTGTTGTTTTGGTCTTGTTAAGTTTAGATAAAGATACTTTATTTTTCTAAACCGGTGTGGTGTCCATTTGTGGTGTTATCACAGTGTTACTGTGAGTGTTGGTACAAATACTTTACACATTGCCTTTGGGATAAGCCTGTCTGCTCGTGCCAAGCTACCAAGGGGGTGAGCAGGGGTTATCTAGAGTGTGTATCCCCCTTACCCTGACTAGCAACAAGGGTCCTATTTGGACAAAGGTATCTACCTCTGCCAACTAGAGACCCCCATTTCTAACAGACTCCCTTTCAGGGCCCTAGTTTTATTCACCAGTGGTCAGTGTCTTGCATGCCTCTGCGCTTCTGGCGTGGAATGTCTTGTAAAAAACTGACGTCAGCGCGCAGGGGCAGCGTCCAAGTAGATACCGCGACGTCATCCGGCGAGCACGACGCCAACGATGAACGCGGAGTCGACCAACACCACCTACCGAGTCGCAGGGGTACTGCTGAAGAAAAATTCTCCGGATCCAGTCTGACGCCTGGGGGTAAATCTAAGGTAAGGAATACATAACTAATATATGTCTCTTACAGATATATTGTTACCGAAGGTAAGTAACTTGTTGTTCAGAATTAATTAAAAGGTAAAGCCAGTGAAGTCCAATAACTACTCCCAAATACGACTGCATTGTGTATTCCAGTGTAAGTGTGATTAAAAGAAGTTGGTGTGGATTTATCTATGAGCCCTATATAGGGCACCCCCTACCTCTGGCAATGTACAATCGTTGGTGGGCCAGTTCCTATTGATGATGCCCCTCACTGTGATGGGAGCGAGCACTGACTTAGAAATCCTTGTGAAGGAATTAAAATAGGGCCATAAGTTCCACGGTTGCTCAGAAGGAGTTAAGCCCTCAGCCCGATGCTAAAAGCCATGACTAGTGTGGTGCGCTTCCCCGTAAGAGCGGTACACCCCACCATAGACTACGTGAGTTTGAGTAGATCCTGTAGGCTGGATCTGGCATTGCAATGTGGGTAGTGAGTTAAGGATATTGAGAACGGAGTGACAAGGTTCGTGCCCGCTTAAAAGTCAAACCAGAGTCAAGCCCATAGACATGAGTATCTAAACTCTGTCATGACGGGTAGGGAAGAGGGGGGGCGGGTGAGGGAGGTAAGGGACATCGAGGGAGACACTTACTTGAAGAGTTGACTGGACACTGCCGGCAACCTACTCGCCTCCACAGACCTGGAACGTCAGACCGGTGTGGCGACACCCATGAAGTAGAGCCCATCATGTGATCGCGACTCAGACGCAGACTCCGCATCTCAATGTGTCCATAGCGGCAGCCATATTAGACGGTCAAGTGACACCATAAAACCCCAGGGTGTCGGAACTTAAGTAGAACTGGACAACAACATTGGGCCGTGATTAACCTTAGAAGTAGAGACTATATTGACGCATAGGGCAACATGGGTCTGGGGAATTGGGCTCTATCAAAGGTAAGTTTGGTTCAGTGAATTACTGGTCAGATCGACGGCCATCTTGGAGGAGATAATCTTTCCAAGTCGCGACTGGGTGGGAATGGAAAGCAAAATTGTGCAAAGATTAATCTCAAAGTGGAGACTGTATTGTCGTATCAGGAAAAAATGGATATAGAGGATTGTGCTGTATAAATGGTAAGGCAGGTTCATAAAATTGCTGGTCAGATCGGTTGGCCATGTGGGTGAAAGTGATTGTCAAAGGCACTCATGCAGTGTCATTCAACCGATGCCAAGTAATGGAATGGATGGGAGAAGGAGTGATGGACACTACAGACAACAGGTGGAAAATGCCCTGTGTGTTGGGTCACTATGCCATATGTTGTTGAGCATAAAGATGTCCAAATACGGAACACCCAAGGGGTTGCGGGTGTTCTACCTGGGAATAGACTCAGGGTTGTACAAGATAAATAGATTCAAGTTGAAGTAATATTAATCTACATGAACAGATCATGAGTTCTAAAAGTTCGAAGCTCATAGGTGCAAGACATGGAGGAGATCGGGTGATATGGAGTAACCCAGTGGGATAGTTATGTATTCAGTTCATGCCACGGGATCTCTTCATTTAACCATCTCTTTGCGTTGAAAGCCGGAAAATCCATCGTTGTTCCACTTTGAAGACTTTCTTCTTATGCCATGAAGGGTTAGTTTCCAACACCATCCAGAGTATGCCATCGGGTGTGTGGTGATGGTCAATGAAGTGCGCACTCATTTTGGTTGTGTTTCTTTTGCACCAGATGTTGCTTCGGTGTTGAATTACCCGGGTTTTATCAGCTCGTGTAGACATACCAATGTATCTGAAGGAACATGGGCATTCGATGAGGTATATGCAATTTTTGGTATTGCAGTTAGTTCGTATGCGTTGGGTCAAGGTCTGGTTCTCGTTCAGCGACACTTCTCTAGAAGGTTTTGTCAAATGACACACTCCACACTGGCCACAGGGATGGTGTCCTGTGACGGGTGCCATATTCCATAGTGTTCTTTGTGGTGGTGTGCGCTTGCTCGGAGGGCGTGTGTGGACCAACATATCACGGAAGTTACTTGTTTGTTTGAACGCGAAACGTGGCATGGGGATGTTGAGATCGCCTGATTGTACAATTCGCCAATGTTTCTGCATCACGTTCTGTATCCTGTTTGAGTTAGGGGTGAACGTAGTCACGCAGGTGATCAGGTCTTCCTCTTCCTTGGTCCTAGGTTCCAGTAGCGCCTCTCTATTATTGTTTCTAGCCCTTTTGTGAGATTTTTTGATCACAGGTGTTAGGTAGTTGCAGGCTGCTAGGTTCTCACTCAGAAGTTCGGCTTCTTTGTCAAAGGTGGAAATTGAGCTGCAGTTCCTGCGTAAACGTAGAAATTGGCCATATGGAAGGTTATCCCCTAGTGTCTTAGGGTGATGGCTGTCGTAGCACAGTAAGTTGTAGCAATCCATGTTTTTTTTTAATGTATTCGTCGAGAGATGACCATTCCTCAATCGGATGGTAAGGTCCAAGAAGTTAATCTCTTGATCCGACACTGCGTGTGAACCTCAGGAAAGGGTTGAGTGTGTTAATCCATTTCTAGAAGGCATTGCAGGTCTCCTCTTCTCCCCTACAGAAGATGATGATGTCATCTAAGTAACGGCGCCATGTTATTATGTTGGTTGAATACGGGTTGTTGTTGTAGATATGGACGTGTTCAAATTCCAACATATAGAGGCAAGCCATGCTCGGGACAAAAGTGCTCCCCATGGAAGTCCCCTGGATCTGATGGTACATGGTGTTCTGGAATAGGAAGAAATTCTCCTGCATGGCTATGGTGGCACACTCCATAATGAAGCTGACAGGGGTTTGTGAAGTCCAGTTCTCGGCTAGCAGGCACGTCTCTACAACAGCCAACAGGATGTTGGTGTATAGCGCTTCCACATCTAAGGTCATTAAATGGGTGATCTCAGCGCTCATTTGACTCTCAGTGAGCAGATTAAGAACGTCCCTCGTGTCTTGAAGATAGGAAGGAATTTTCTTCATGATAGCCTGCAGGAAGTAATCACAAAATTTGCTGAGGGGTTCCAGGAGTGATCCTATGCCCGAGACAATGGGGCGACCAGGCAGTGGGAGGGTCCCTTTATGAATTTTGGGTAAGATGTAGAAATAGGGGACCCTCGGGTCCGTGTTGATAAGGAACCTTGCTTCGTTGCGGGATATCCAGCCCTGAGATTCGACCGAATCCACTAGAGAATTGATCTTAGTGGAGATCGCATCTGTAGGGTCAACTGCAAGGCGTCGGTAGTATCTGGTTTCAGACAATTGGCGTAGGCATTCGTTATTGTAATCGGTGGTCTGAAGATTCACCAATGCTCCCCCCTTGTCAGCTGGTTTTATAATGATGGAGTCATCATCGGTCAGAAGCTTAATGGCTTTTTTTTCCTGGGAAGAGATATTCTGGTATTTATTTCTGGTATCCAGAGAACGTACGTCTTTGAGGACGGTATTCTCGGAGGTAAGGATTTCATGGGGTGTCATCCCCCTGTGAGTAGTAAAGGTAGAGGGGACTCTCAGGCCTGTGTCCTCCTCCACGATATGTTCCTTGTCCTGAAAGTATGCTCTCAGTCTCAGTTTCCTAAAGAAACCGTGTAGTTCCCTTGTGAGGCGAAAAGGGTCTTCTTGGGGTGGTTGGTACAAATCCAAGACCTCTTTCCAGCACTTTCTTCTCAGTAGGGGTCAGTAGTTTAGAGGAGAGGTTGACCACTAGCTTTGTGGGTTGTTCTTGCTCCTGAGTTCCAATCATGGTAGAGATTGGGGATCCGGTTGGTCCTGCCACTGGACATGTTTGTTCCCTCCTCTTCTTCTGCCTCTGCCCCTGCCCCGGCCTCTTCCTAAAAAAGGTTGTTGGTTGGGGTTGTGTTGGTAAAGGGGAGCTAGGTGTGGTTGAGGCATCTGAAACATCGGGTTCCACGGTGGATGGTGTCAAAAGAAGGGGCCCATAGGGTGCCCAAACATGGGTTGTAGTGGATGTCCTCTATTGTTTCTTCTGCTATTCCAGTTTTCACTGCTTGAGGAACTGCTGAATGATCCATGCCGTGAGCGGCTAGTAGTCGAGCCTTCATCAGAGGAGTTGTTGCCCGTCGGAGCTTGGAAGTCTTCTTGAATGTATGGATAGATTTTCTCTTTATCAAACCTTTTTATATCCTTTTGTAAATTTGCTGATTTTCTGTCTCACCAGGTGGTCTTTATATTCCTCCATTTTGGAGTTGATTTCGGCAAGTCTGTTCTTAAAAGTGGAAATGTTGATGCCTGCTTTCAAATAATTTTCTGAAACTGAGATCTGTATCAATAGGTTATCAGAGAGGCGTTTGCCTGTGTTGATAATGAGTATAAACCAATCGCGCGTACATTTCCATGCGATCTGCGACCATTCCCGTCTGAAGCCAATATCTTCCAGGAAAATGTGTGGTGCCGTCATAACCAAGAGTCCATTTGGGGCTATATTAGCTTGTAAGTATTCCGTCATAAGTGCACCGTCAAGTGCAATCTTTGTCTGTAATTTCTTTTGAGCTGATACTGAATTCCAGTCGTCCGTTCTGCTGCCTGATGGGTCATTCCCATCGTTCCCTAGGAGCGAAGGTGCTCGTAATATCTCCGCTACCATGTCATCGTTGAAGCTAAGGCCTTGTGTGTCCATTGTGTCGGGGGGAAGTGCTGGCAAAGATAAATGGTGTAGGCTAATGGTAAGTAACTAGTCAGGTGATATAAGCCTTAAATTCAGGTTGCACCAACTAAAAGTGCTGTAAGGAAGGAAGGTAAAATGGTATCCCACGGCTCAGCTGCCGTACATGAATCTTTAAATCACAAGAGGGAATGAAGAGCTAAATATTTATAGACGTCCTACACCAATGCTCCTCCTAGACATAGGCTCAATAGTAATCATAGGTAGGAGTAGTTCCTCGTCGGCCAGATGGTCACCAGAGGTGGGACCAAGTAGCTAGTACTTCTGTCGCTGGCAGATCTGAAACTCGGATCTTAATGCCCTCACACACCTGTTAGGGTCACTTTCATCCACTTGGCCAACCGATCTGACCAGCAATTTTATGAACCTGCCTTACCTTTTATAAAGCACAATCCTCTATATCCATTTTTTCCTGATACGACAATACAGTCTCCACTTTGAGATTACTCTTTGCACAATTTTGCTTTCCATTCCCACCCACTCACAATTCGGAAAGATTACCTCCTTCAAGATGGCCGTTGATCTGACCAGTAATTTACTGAATCAAACTTACCTTTGATAGAGCCCAATTCCACAGACACATGTTGCCCTATGCGTCAATATATTCTCTACTTCTAAGGTTAATCACGGCACAATGTTGTTGTCCAGTTCTACTTAAGTCCCAACACCCTGGGGTTTTTATGGTTTCAATTGACCGTCTAATATGGCTGCTGCTATAGACACATGCACCCATTGAGATGCGGAGTCTGCGTCCGAGTCGCGATCAAGTGATGGGCTCTACTTCATGTGCGTCGTCATGCCGGTCTGACATTCCAGGTCTGTGGAGGCGAGTAGGTTGCCGGCAGTGTCCAGTCAACTCTTCAAGTAAGTGTCTCCCTCGGTGTCCCTTACCTCCCTCACCCGCCCCCCCTCTTCCCTACCCGCCATGGCAGAGTTTAGATACTGATGTCTATGAGCTCGACTCTGGTTTGACTTCTAAGCGGGCACGAACCTTGTCACTCCGTTCTCAATATCCTTAACTCACTACCCACATTGCAATGCCAGATCCCGTCTACAGGATCTACTCAAACTCACGCAGTCTATGGCGGGGTGAACCGCTCTTACGGGGAAGCGCGCCACATTAGGCATGGCATTTAGCATCGGGCTGAGGGCTAAACTCCTTCTGAGCAACCAGGGAACTTTCAGCCCTGTTTTAATTCCGTCACAAGGATTTCTCAGTCAGTGCTCGCTCCCATCACAGGGAGGGGCATCATCAATAGGAACTGGCCCACCAACGATTGTATGTTGCCAGAGGTAGGGGGCGCCCTACATATGGCTCATAGATAAATCCACACCGACTTCTTTTAATCACACTAACACCGGAATACACAATACAGTCGTATTTGGGAGTAGTTATTGGACTTCACTGGCTTTACCTTTTAATTAATTCCGAACCCTGTTTACGATCTTTGACCGTTGGCCTGGCCTATGTATTTTCTCCTTCCCTATAAAGGCGTCCCTTCAACTGCACGGGACCCTCTTGTGCCTTAGGAGCACTGTTCCACCCACCTTGGGGTAAGTTAATATTGCACAAGAACGTGCTATACGGTATACCATGTGAGTATGCCTTCTGGAGAGCATACCACGTTCACTATGTCTAACAAGTCTGCTGACTAAGTCCTTGACAATGTTGGTTGGTACGCCCATGCGCTTATTGCGTGGTTCTGTTTCTGGGCGCCTTACTGACCTTGTCTGTTTGTTTTTTTACAATTCTCACTTAACATTGAACTATGCGAGTGCACCTTGTCACTCTGGAGCATATGTTCTTCATTACCCTATGTGTCCTCAGTGGATTTCGGTGCACACTGTTAACATTCAGTTGCCTCTGTTTGTCCACCTTTTGTCTCCTTTCCTTTAGGTGGCTTTATTGTGCTGCAACCATTCTGGTGCAGCCGCATTAAACAATAGCGACTATCCCTTATTAGAAGGGAGGTCCCTTGCTCCTAAGGGGGTGTTTAGTCACAATTTTTTGGTCCTTATGAAGTGCCGTCCGATCCCTGGGCTCTTTAGACACGAAACATGTTGGTCTCACCCTGTTAACTGCTTTCTTGGTACATTGTGACCTCACAATAGCATCACTGTTTTTACTTCGCCCTATTACCCTCACACTTTTAAACTTGTTCAGTATCAATAGAGGCTATTTTAGATACCCTTCACTTTACACTTAAAACTTTACTTATATAGCCCCCCTTCATGCATTCACCTTCACGGCGTTACCAGATCAAAAGATCTCTGATAAAGAGCCCCCATGCCCGTCAGGCATTGCAGCGCCGGCCAGACGAGGAACGCCCAATGATGAAGCATGACACCCTAACAGGTGTGTGAGGGCATTAAGATCTGAGTTTCAGATCTCCCAGCGACAGAAGCACTAGCTACGTGGTCCCACCTCTGGTGACCATCTGGCCGACGAGGAACTACTCCTACCTATGATTACTATTGAGCCTATGTCTAGGAGGAGCATTGGTGTAGGACCTCTATAAATATTTAGCTCTTCATTCCCTCTTGTGATTTAAACATTTATTTTATCAGGCATTTCTCTGGGGACCTGGAACCATTGAAGGCCAGTTTTTAAAGGGTGACGGCAGCTGCCTGTGTCTGCAACTACCTAGGGTTTATGGCTTCAGGTGCAGTAGGCAAAAAGAGAGAAAGACAGAGGGGTATTGTTAGAACTGGGGTTTCTGGTTGGCAGTTGTATGCACCTTGTCCAAGCAGGAACCACAACTCTAGTCAGGGTAAGCTAGATACACACTAAAAGATAACCTGTGCTCACCCTCTGGTAGCTTGGCACAGAGCAGTCAGGCGTATCTAAAGAGCCAATGTGTGCAGTATTAGTGCAACACACAGTAACACAAGGAAAACACAGCAAATATACTCCACACAGAATTAGAAAAATAGATTATATTTTTCTGAGTAAAACAAGACCAAAATAACAAAAATCAAATTAGTAGAACCGGAGTTATGAACTTTTAAAGAATCAAAAAATAGAGCTTAGAACCAAATAGTACTTAGGAGTTACTTGAGGTTCGCTGGACCGGGCTAAATCCAAAGTTCAGGCCGAGCGAGATGAAGGGCAGGCGGCTACAGGACTCATGCAGGTCCCACTGAAAAAGTACCTTGGATGGAGCAAGCGTCAACATCGAACCTTCGATGCGGCGGTTCCAATCCGCGCAGGCGATGTAGTCTTCGTCGATTAACCCCTTTATGATGTAGGCGAAGCGTCGTTGTCGAGCCACATTGCCTGTCGTTGTCAAGCCGGGTAGTCCGTCTAAGCGATGTCATCGATCAGCTCCTGTGTCGGCATTGAAGGGCAATGTGTCTGTTCCGATCAACGCAAAGTCATCACTGCTTCGATTTTGACGGTTCTGTACAGCAGACGTTACCTTTCAAGGGCCCAGGACTGGATTGGCACCACTTGGCAGAGCAGGACTCACAGATGGCAGAGTCCAGGTGCTGTTGTAGGATTGAAGGAACTCTTTGATGGCCTTGAGACTTCAGAACAGGGGGCAAGCCAGCAAGCCCTTGGAGTCACTCTGGGTTCAAGTGAGATGGATTAAGTCCTTGTCCTCAGCAGGGTAGAGATCAGCAAAGCAGAAAAGCAGTTCTTACAAAGCAGTAGTCAAGCAGAGTGGCAATCCTTGTAGCACAGAGGTCTTTACTCCTGGTAGAGTTCTTCACAGTTCCAGTAGTTTACTGCCTTGGTAGGGTCAGAGCCCCAGTACTTATACATAGTTGTGCCTTTGAAGTGGGGGTGACTTCAAAGCAGGCCATTGAAGTGCACAAGTCCCCCCTTCTTCCAAATCCTGGTTCCAGATTATCAGTAGGGGGTAATCAGCCCTTTCTGTGGGAAACAGGATTCTGCCTATTTAAGTGCATGTGTTAGCTCCCCCCTCTCTTCCTGTCCAGAAAGAGCTATCAGAATGCAGATGAAGGCAGATGAGTTCTCCGTCACACCCACCCTTCCTGTGTTTGTGGCTGTCTAGAGGGAATTCACAAAGCATAGCTGTCACTCACCCCAGACGTGTATTGGAGACAAGGCACACAGCAGTAAGAGCAGAGAAATGTCCTCTTTCTAAAAGTTGCATTTCTAAAATAGTAATGTTAAATCCAACTTTACCATTAAAGAGGATTTATCATTACCATTTCAAAGATATGAAACATGATGCAGCTACAATTTTCTAATCAAGAATTGCAGCTTAAAAGTGTAATAAGGGATTCCCAATGCTGGCCTATGAAAGGAGTAGGCCTCACAGTAGTGAAAAACAAACGTGGGTGTTCGTCACTACCAGGACATATAAAACTTAAAAGTACATGTCCTACCTTTTATTTTCACAGCACCCTGCCCTTAGGGCTAACTAGGGCCTACCTTAGTGCTGACTTATGTGTAATAAAGAGGGAGTTTAAGGCTTGGCAAGTAGTTTTAAATGCTAAGTCGAAGTGGTACTAAACTGCATACAGAGGCCTTGCAATGGCAGGCCTGAGACCGGTTTGAAAGACTACTTGTTTGGGTGGCACAATCAGTACTGCAGGCCTACTAGTAGCATTTAGGTTACAGGCCCTTGGTATACGGTATACAGGCGCGCAACGCCCATTGGGCTCAAAGGGCTTCAGCCCCCCCCCCCGTCGTGTGTGGCAGCCCGGGCTGAGACAGCTTCCCGGGCACATACAGAGCCGCACCCGAGTACTTCACAGGTCTTTAAAAGACCATTTGCTTGTTAATGAGGCTTTGTTGTTTTTTCACCCCTTCTAGAGCCCCTGCATCTCCACTCTGCCTATTGCTGGAAGAATTAGCCCCCGAAATTTTTCTTTGTTCCTCCCCCCGAAATTTGGTTCTAATTGCGCCTCTGACGGTATACCACTTTACAAGGGACTTGCAAGTAAACTAAATATGTCAATTGGGTACATGCCAATGACACCATGTTTAGGGTAGAAGCACGTGCACTTTAGCACTGGTCAGCAGTGGTAAAGTGCTCCGAGTCCTAAGGCCAACAAAAAGATACAGCAAAAAGAGGAGGTAAGCAGGCAAAAAGTTTGGGGGAAGATCACCCTAAGGATGACAGGTCTAACACGTATTGGACAGAAAGAGAAAGGAAATAAAGACACCGGAATGGAACGGCGCAGGTTTGGACATTTTTTGGTTCCCAGTTCACTCTTTTCAGTGCACCACCTCCTGGATTTTGTGCTGGTCGCAGGCGATGGCGATAAATAGGTGCCACGCTGACTAGAGTCAACACCAGAATTTCTCACCCAATCCCTATAGACCCTCTTTGGGGTAGTGTCTGAACAGATGCTCTGCATAGAGCCAGTGGTAGAGTAGTATGGCATGACCTTGAAGGGCAAGTAGCAGCGCTCACTGGCATTCTACTCTGGATAAAGTGCTACATAGAGAGCATGTACTCCTGCTTCCACACTGACTTCTGGTTATGCACCGTTTGATACATCATGTAGAACTGAAACCAGCACTCTCAGTTCTGCTCATCATGCAGGCTGCCCTTTGTACTAGACATAGAGCCCCTTGGTTGGGGCAGTGTGCACGGGAGAACCAGCAGCAACCCCAGTTGGATGCTGCAAGGTATGTGTGTCAATCTAGGCCACAGTGGGTTCTCAGTTGGTTTAAGAAGCACTCAGGGAGGCCAGCAGTATCCCCAAACGTGGGCTGGTAAAGATGCAGCAAGACCTGAGCCACTGTGCAATTGCAGGGTGAGCAGTGTGCCTAGGTGAATGCTTAAAACGTTGTGTGAATGTGTGAGTGTACAGTGAACGGTGTACCTGTGTGAGTGCAGGGAGTGCAGTATGTGTGTGAGAGTGCGAGTTGAGACCTGCACCTGGGTGAGTATAAGGTGAGAGTTGTGCCTCTGTGGGTGTACACTGAATTGTGTACCTGCATGTGTGCAGGGTGAGTGGTGTTCCAGTGTCAGTGCAGCGTGAGAGGTGTGCCTGTGTGAGTGCAGGGTGAGAGGTGTGCTTGTGTGAGTGCAGTGTTAGTGGCGTGCCTGTGTCAGTGCAGGGTGAGAGGTGTGCCTGTGTCAGTGCAGGGTGAGAGGTGTGCCTGTGTCAGTGCAGGGTGAGTGGTGGGCCTGTGTGCCTGTGTGAGTGCAGTGTTAGTGGCGTGCCTGTGTGAGTGGTGTGCCTGTGTGAGTGCAGGGTGAGAGGTGGCCTGTGTGAGTGCAGTGTTAGTGGCGTGCCTGTGTGAGTGGTTTTCCTGTGTTAGTGCAGGGTGAGTGGTGTGCCTGTGTGAGTGCAGGGTGAGAGGTGTGCCTGTGTCAGTGCAGGGTGAGAGGTGTGCCTGTGTCAGTGCAGGGTGAGTGGTGTGCCTGTGTGAGTGCAGTGTTAGTGGCGTGCCTGTGTGAGTGGTGTGCCTGTGTGAGTGCAGGGTGAGAGGTGGCCTGTGTGAGTGCAGTGTTAGTGGCGTGCCTGTGTGAGTGGTTTGCCTGTGTTAGTGCCTCGCTCATTCTGGCAGGAGAACTCGTAACTTGAGATTTGCTACATAGGCCGATTGAGGCCCTGCGATATCCTGAGTGTTTCCAGAATACTTACCTGGAACACCGACTTAGTTAAAGGATCGCTTATTCGAATCCTACACGAAAGCCTTTACGGTTTATGGTTTACAGGTCACGTTGGAGCTAGGTCAAATTTACCTAGTATACCTGTGAAGTGCAGAATTCTCACCATTTACTCTTTACATCAAGGAATGATACTCGCCTACTGAGCCCTGACGAAGTTCTCGTCATGAGAACGAAACGCGTTGGCTGATCGTAAAATCTCCAATTCTGTGAGAACTAACTAATTGAAAATAAAGACTCATTTGAAAAAATAAACATTGACTCCTTGGACTTCATTACCTGCGCACGCCCAACCCCTCAATTGAGAGGTGTTCCTATGTCAGTGCAGGTTGAGAGGTGTTCCTATGTCAGTGCAGGGTGAGAGGTGTTCCTGTGTGAGTGCAGTGTTAGTGGTGTGCCTGTGTGAGTTCAGGTTTCAGCACATTAAAGCCACATTAAAGCACATTGCAATGCTCGGTGTTGAGTTCACCTCTATTCAGTGAGCTCGTTTTCGGCTTTTCAGCGGAAGGAAAAAGCAAAGGTATGCTGAGGTGCTCCATCTTCTCGTAAGTACTTCTCCAGAACACCCATTGTGAAATAATGAGCCCGACACACTGCACGCGCCTGAGTAGGTTAGAATTAACATGAGCGCGAGGGGCAGCAGTGCATGCAAGAGACAACTGGCTGCTGCAAGTCTATTTAAGTTTATTCTCGTATTTGTAATTCTCTTTCTTTGAATGCAAAAACTGGGACGTTTATAATTGTTTCCCTGAATATGGATCAGTGTGAAATATCTCACGTGCGGCGGAAGACATCTGTCATCGCCATCCAGGAGCATCATTTTTCTTCACGTTTTTGGCTGCCACAGGGTGATTACTTTGCTCCAGTAGCCCTTGTCCTGTCTGTCAGGCTGATGGCTTGGGGTGGGGTGGGGTGGAATGGCCTATGGCTTTTATACAATTCTTACACTAGCATTTGTTACCACAAGGAACAGGTAATGTTGCATATTTATTTGGATATCGCACTGAGATGAGAATTAAATAGTACATTTGAAAGCTGTAAAACTGGCAGATTATAATCCGGTTCTACTGATTAGACTTTTGCCGTTTTGGTCTTGTTTTATTTATCAAATTCAGCTCTATTTTTCTAACTAACCTAGTGTGGGTTTCCATTTGTGTGTTGTTTTTACTCTTTTACTGTTTTAAGTATTGCACAAATACTTTACAATTGCCTCTAAATGAAACCTGACTGCTCTGTGCCAAACTACCGGGGTTGGGCACAGGTTCATTTGGGGTTTTGCTTTTGCTACCCTGACAAGGATTGTGGTTGCTGCTTGACCAGGGCTCACACCCCAATCAACCAGTAACCCAATTTCTCACACCCCTCAACTCCTCCACCTTTTGAACCTCCTTTTCCTTCGATAGCCAAAATAGGATTCTCTTTGCCGAGTGACATGATAATCTGCCTTCTCTTCGTAATCATCCGTGGGTGGTATGCAAGGACCTTTCCTTCTTGCATAACAGAAGAAAGATAGGTTTATCCTTAAACCATAAGGAGAGAAGCATGATGACGGAGGTAACAAACATAGCAGCAAGAAAAATGACTCTAGTGGCCTCATTATGAGTGCCCCATCAGTATTACAAGATCAGCAACGACACCACAGGTGTGGAATTTGTAACTGGTGAAATTCCACATGAAATGGAAAACAAAAAAACGTGCGGTATGATTTGCGCATTTAAGTCGTCCAAATGTTGTAATCAATGGTAATATCCCCTCAAAAAATGACTGATGTCCACAGTATTAGTAGTTTTAAGAGGTGGATTACTGGTCCGAATTCCATCCCACACACAATGGTCCTATGTACTGGTAGGAGTTATTCTTTGTTAAGAGCCTCTTCGATCCAACTATCCATGATAAGGGCACTGACTGTCATTTTAATGGGAAAATGTTATCATCTACTACTACAGAGGATGATTTCATGCACTAACGTGGGGCAGTTTCTGCAGATATGTTAGTTCATAGCTCCTGTTCTGATGAGAATTCTTTTCACTTGACAAAGTTTCAGAGGCTCTAAAGCTAGAGAATTCAACAAAACTCTGCAGCCACTTTCACTAGAATTGTAGATTTTGCCTCAAACATAGGACCCACTCAGCAGCTCCCCCAGATGCTATGTTTCCAATTTTCTTTTCATTTCTTTAGATGGAACATTAAATAAAGAACATAGAACTTGTAACAGTAAGAGAGCATAACCGGGCACTATAGTTCATTTAATAAATAATGTGTAGTACAATTTTCAAATACCAGTACAATTGTTAGCTACACCTCACAATTGTTAATCGTCAATGGAACTAACAGTGAGATCTATTAACCTACAAATTCCCTCAACAGTATAATAAACAGCTAAAAGACCAGTGCATAATCTCAGTGGGTTATGACAAGTATTTCATGGACGTCGTATATGCAGTGGCGGGTGGCAATATTAAAATATGGTGAGAAGCGATGCCCAAAGAACTTACACTTGCTGGCACGCAGGCTCTGGATGCTGTCTCTATAGGTTCTGTATGCGGTCTCTGTAGGCTCTGGATGCGGTCTCTGCAGGCTCTGGATGCAGTATCTGCAGGCTCTGGATGTGGTCTCTGTAGGCTCTGGAAGAGGTCTCTGCAGGTTCTGGACGAGGTCTCTGCAGGTTCTGGACGAGGTCTCCTTTGTCCTGGCACTCTCCTAGGCAGTGAATCGGGGCCGAAAGGGAAGGACTTTCTCCCTTGTGCCCTGCGAAACCAACCAATCAGATTGGTTGGAGCAGGCTAACCCAGTGCTCATTTTGAGGCTGGGGGCCTGTGCTGCAATCCCATGACTGTTTCTCAGCCCTGGGATTGCTAGCTCTGAAGTTTGCATGTCAGATTGGCCGGATCTTGACAGCCAGCCAATCTGACATGCGCACTTGCAGGGGCTGAAATAATAGTGCAATTGCACTATTCAGCCCCGCCCTCTGCACTCGCGCTGTAACAGCGGAAGCCTACAACACATTATAATAAAATGGTATTTATTACCATTTTATTAATGTGTGTGCCTGCTGTGCTCGCAGCAGGTGGGGTGACGCTCCTCCGCCATAACGGAGGAGCCGCTGCTGCGTATGTGATTCAGTTTACTCTATTTTCAGGTGCTTTAGGTTCATCTTTATCTTTATCATGCAATGTCAGATGCATCTGGTAAGTTACCCATATATTGCTAAGGTCCAGCTCGAGATGGCATTAACAGACCATAGTTCTCCAACTCAACACTACAAAATGCAAGGTCACGCCTCTATTCTTCCATAGTGGGTGGACCCCCTGCACCGTCCCAAAGCCATGTGTCTTTTTGCCAGGAGTAGAGCTATGGGGAATTTTCTTTACATTACCCAGCAGAGCAGTTAGGGGTATGCCGGCACTTCAACACCAATTTTTTAGCGAATCTCTGTTGAATATCGCTGTTCAAATAATTTTGGAGACTAGGACAGCTCTGAGACATATGCACAAACACCAGCCACCTCTTCCCGATATCTGGGACACTATGAATTTTCCCTCAGGCTGTAGCGGTGCAGTCTGCAGGGTGTGTTTGAGGACCTTTGGACACACTTGAACTATATGAACCCGTGTCTGCTGTTTAGAGCAATGCTTTTGATAGCGGAGCAGCAGTGCTGCCCTTGTTCATCTGTGATGGGCTGTTGTAAATCTATTTGCCAATCTTGTCGGATTTTAGTACCTTTGGTGGACTCTTTCTTTTTGGCCAGTGTATAAAGTTGAGATATGATATGTCTAGAAGTTTTATTTTGAATTGTGTGTGAACAGATCAAATGAGAGAGGTTCTTCCATGAACTCACCTAAAATGCTTCTGAGTGCCTGCCACAGTCTGTAATAAAGAGAAAGGTGTTTGGTCGATTCTGCGCTCCAGGAATTGGGTCAGCGTTTTTTTTTTTTAGAGTTTTATATAGCGCGAACTAGACCCGAAGATCGGGTATCAGAGCGCTTTACATAGCACCAGTTTCGTTACACAAGGTCACATTCATTTTTTTGTTAGGCACGGGGAGATTAAATGATTTGCCCAGAATCACAGGATGTTGAGCGTCGTTGCCGAGACTCGAACCCGGTTCCCCAGCTTCGACGTCGACCGCTCTAGCCGTAAGGCTACATCCTCTCCCCGTTAAGAAAATACTGTCTTGAAACTGGTCGCCCATTGTGTCTATCTGTAGCCTGCGTAACTGCCTGCTGGTTCCTCCCTCTACATATATAGGTAGCCAGGTACATCAGTTTAATTGCATTATTGTGGTGTACATCCATGTGCCCCTGCTACGCTTAATTACTCATTTCCATGTATGTATCGTGGATCTTACCAAATCTACAATATTGCATGTTCTAGTGCTGGAGTCAAATAGAAATGCCTCTATAGACATTGGTGCTACCGCATCCCTTTCTATGTGCAAATGCGGCATGTATTTGGGATGTGTATCCAATAATGATAGAAATGACATTGCGCTACTTTACAATATAATTCTAAGTCAGGGGCAGCTAGCCCCCTTTATCATATTGGAGCATCAGAGATGTCCATTTAATTTGAGGTTGCTTCCCCGCCCAAAGAAGTTTGATCATTAACTGTTGTAGGATGTGATAAAATGTCTTAGGTAATGGAATAGGTATATTAGAAGACAGCCCTATCAGCCGCACAGTCAAAGCCTCTTTAAAATGCCCTCTTTACAGCATGGGCGTCCTGTTGGCGGTAGAATGGCGATTCTCCAATTAACAAACAGAGAGAATCTTGATTTCATCAAAGACAACTGAGCCTAACATTATGCACTAACTTTTATTGTTGCCCCAACATGCAGCCCTTCAAAGACCATGTATTACATCACAAGTAAAACATTCCATAGAACTTAGAAAAACAACATAGCAACAACGTAACTATGCATCATCCTCTTAAGGCTGCGACGAAAAGTTAATCCCATCAGTGTTATTCTGTAGTATTGGTGATACTGTTTGATGAGAATAGAGACTTCACAGTGATGAAAATAGAGAAAAACAGGTGATACCAACTTATAAGGAAATGTAATTAAGTTATCAGAGCAAGAGTTATACAAGAAAAAATAAAGCTATAAATTTCAGTAAATGCAAGAAGACATGCATAGATAACATTGTGATATAACAAAAAGTATATATAACTCTAAAGATGTTTATCTTCTTACTCCACATGGTTGTGGAGGGTGGGATAATGTTAGGCTCCATTGTCTTTAATGAAATCAAGATTCTCTCTGTATGTTAATTGGAGAATCGCCGTTTCATTACGAGACCGGAGGCTACATTTTGCAAGTTTAAAACTATTTAACACCACACTGCTCACGTGCTCCACCGGTCTAAGGTAGAAACTTGCAAAGGTAGAAGCACTGGACCAGTCTGGCGCTTTAAGTATATCTGAAAGTGTACCTCCAGCCCAAAACACTTTCCTGGCCATCGCACCTTGCGAATAATGTGCTCCAAATTTTGTTAAATCCACTCCTGCTTCTAATATAATTGTTCTTAACCATCTAGAGATAGTAGCTGTAGATATTGCTTTATATGGTTTCACAAAGGATATCAACAATTGATTCTCACCAACTGGTCTAACATCAGACGTGCTACTTTCATAAGCTTTCAAACAACTTACAACACATATTTTTTTACATTCATTAAAATAAGGATAAACAATACTCTCTTACATTGTTTCGGTTCTTTTCCAAATCTCGAAATGGACTCCGTCTGGAGAGTAGTATCTATTGCAGATTTCTAATGCTCTAACATGTGATACTCTTCTGAAAGATATAAGGCAGAGTAGAGTAGCTAGTTTCATAGACAACTTTTTTTGCGAGGTAAGGGTTGTCAGGCCAAGACATAAATAAGTCAAAGATAAGGTTAACGTTCCATAGAGGCTGATATTTAGCCCTGGGAGGACGTCTAAGTCTTATCCCTTTCATTAATCTGTGGATCAAAGGGTCGCTACCAACAGAGAACTCGTTTATTAGTGAGTGTCCTGCCAAAATCCCTGATCTATAGCAGTTAACAGTTCTATAACATAAGCCTGATCTAAATAATTCTGCCAAGAAATTGGCTATATCGATTATAGGAGCATCCATGGGATCCAAATCCCCTTCCAGGCACCAACTAGACCATTTTCTCCATACACCTGTGTATCTTTTCCTTGTTCCTGGTGCCCATGACTCATCTAGTAGGCTTTTAGCCTCTCTTGAAAGCCCTGAGTATCTGCTTGATCTCCTGAAATACTCCAAACAAGAAGGTTCATGTTTCCTTCTTGTAAGAGAGGATGTTGCTCCCCTTCTTGTCCTAGGAGAAGGTCTAAATTCCCTGGAATTAAACCTGGGATATCTACTGCTACTTCCAAGTCCCCCGGGAACCATACTTGTGTATCCCAAAAGGGAGTTACCAGTATGATGCTGTATCTCTCTCTCCGTACTTTCAGTAATACTCTCTGGATTAGAGCGAATGGAGAAAAGGCATAGCAGCTCTTCTTGTCCTAGGGTTGGAGCAGGGCATCCACCCCCTTAGCTTTGGGATCTGGTCCCCAGCTGAAATATTGTTTCACTTGATAAGTTAATCTGCTGGCAAACAGATCCACCTGAATGGGCCCCCAAAGATTCCGAATTTTTTGGAGGATTTTTGTGTTTAATTTCCAATCGCTTGAGTACCTTAGAAAACTCGAGTTCCAATCTGCCCTTATGTTCTCGTGACAAGGAATGAATTTGGGTCCAACAAAAATACCAAATTTCCTTGGCCATGTCTGCGAGTACTTTCGACCTTGCGCCCCCTAGGCGATTGTTATAGGTCACGGCTGTAAAGTTGTCTAGTCTTAAAAGTACTACACTGTTCCTTATGGAGGACTTGAAACTCATCAGTGTGTTCAAGCCAGCCATCATCTCTAGACAATTTATGTGAAGTAAACGTTCCTCTTGAGACCACTTCCCTCCTGTCTCTGTCATATCTAGTCTCGCACCCCATCCCAGGTTGCTTGCGTCTGATTCCACTATGTAATCTGGGACATTCCCGAAGATTGCCTTCCCATTCCAACTGTCCAGGTTGTTCCACCACCACAGGAGGTCCTCTCGTGCCTCTTGAGACAAAGGAATCTTTTCTGAATACCACAGACCCTTCCTCAAACCCAAGGATTTTAGTCTCTGTAGGGCCCTGTAGTGTAAAGGACCTGGGGAAACAGCCTGAATAGAAGAGGACAGTAGGCCAATCACTCTTGCTAGAGATCTTAGACTCAGTGTAACCTTTGATAGGACATAAGCTACTTCCTTCTTTATTTTGTTCAATTTTTTCAGGGGTAATTGTAATTAGCTCATGATGGTATTCACTTGAAACCCTAGGAACTCTAGGTTCTGTGTAGGAGTTGTTACGGACTTTTCTGTATTGACAATGACTCCTAGTCCCTCTAAAAGGTCTATTGTCCACTTCATATGTATTAACATTTTCTTCTGACTCTGTGACATTATCAACATATCGTCTAGATAAATCAGTATTCGAACACCCCTTTTTCTTAAAAAGGCTACTACAGATCTTAGAATCTTGGTGAAGCACCAAGGGGCTGATGAGAGGCCAAAGGGAAGACAACAGAATTGATAAATTGTCTTCTTCCATGTGAAACGTAATAATGTTTGTGAGTGGTAATCTATAGGAATTGTGAAATATGCATCTTTGAGATCCAATTTCACAAGCCAATCTTTTTCTTGTAAAATGTCCCTCAAAAGATGGATACCTTCCATTTTGAAGTGTCTGTATACTAGGAAGGTGTTTAGTTAATTTAAGTTTATTACGGGCCGCCAGCCCTTGTCCTTTTTCATAACTAAAAAGATTGTACTCACAAACCCATTGTTTGGTTCTAGGACTTGGCGAATGGCCCCTTTTCTGTAACATTTGAACCACCTCTGATTCCACTAAAGCCGATTGATCTTGATCTAAGATCAGTTCTCTGGGTTGGTGTTTTTGGTAGGGTGTGTGGGTGAATTCTATTTTGAGCCCTTTTACGGTGTTGAGAACCCAAGGGTCCTTTGTTATCAAGCATCAATTTTTGGTGAAAAGACGTAATCTTCCTCCTGCCTTTAAAAGGGAAGAACCAGAAGGGGTTAGGAGTCTTAACTTGATGTCCACCTCCTTGGAATCTGCCTCTGCCGCCTCGAGCGCGGGGGCCTTGACCTCTCTGTGGAAAGAAGGTATTATTTCCACAGAATTGTCTTCTTGTGTGATTTGGTTTGTATCAAGCATTTCTACCCCTGTAGGGTCTTTAATGGCCTTAGAGTTAGAAGGCTGGTCAAGGTCCTCATCGAGGAGGTCATTATCTAAGGTCTTAAGGGGATCGAAGATATACTCATCCTCCTCATCTTCAGGGTATATATCGTAGGAGTAGGCTTCATTTCCAGTGTGTAGACTGGGGTTCTTTGTGCCATGAAGGCCACTTGATCTTTTTGTGTCGCGGTGGACACCTGAACTATTTGCGCCAATAAGGCTGCTCTTGCTTGTTGTACCGCTCTGGGTGCTAAGGTCATTTAGCGTACAGGCTACCCGGAGATTGTTCTCTCTCTTTTGTAGTGCACTGGCTGCCATTATTGGTAATAACATTAGTTAAATGTTTCATTTTTTTCAGTGCCTTACCTCATTTTCTAGTGGGAGTCTCTTCTTCAGAGAGCGATATTAAATCTTCCTCATAGTATTCTCTTTTTCTTTTGCTAAGGGCAGCCTCAACTGCCTTGTTTCATTGAGGACTTGAATTATAATTAATTAGCATTCTTTCATTAAGGGGTATGCTTGTACTCCCCTCTGCCTTGTTGTCTGACATTTTCTAGTCAGAAGTCGTACACAAAAGGATTTTATCCCTTGCTTTCACTCCCCCTTTTTTTTTTAAACAGTTGCCAATTAGTAAACTAAGGGACTCCTTTGCTTGTTGCCTCCCTTGAAGGACGAGTGGTTGTAAATTAGCATTAAGCCTGTTGTCAAGGCAACGCTTGCTACCGTTATAGTAAGAGCCCTCTTTTTATTTTTGTTGCCGTGCTCATGCGTCATTCCCCCCTCAGCTCACGGCTTGGTACGGGTGTCTCCGTGGGACACAGTCCAATCGCTTGGCTCCGCTCGCGCGTTCGCTCTCATGCATCAGCGGAGCCAAAATTCCCCATATAGACAGTTCGGGAACATGAGGCGGGGAGCGTCCAGTCGGCTTGCAGTCGGGTTGTGAGAGCCTGCAATGGGAGGGCCGAATCGTCCGCCCGCTCGGCTAGCAGTCGTTTTTTTGGGAGAGACTGCATTCCGAGGGCCGGATCAGGGTGATCTCTCGAAAGTTATTAAGTTAAAACGACAATTTATTATTAAGTTAGAAACAACAATGCTTGTTTGTCAATTAATTGATGAGTATAAGCTGAGTTATAACTTATGAGGTAATGTTTCCCTGCAAGGGTCTAAAACGAAATAGGAGAGTAGGAACCCGACCAAAAATTGGAAGGGGAATTACTTAAAGAGAAGAAACAAACCAGTTTCACTTACCTTGTGTAGCCTGTTATAGGAAAAGTTCTCAGGTAAAATTAGATGTAATCAATTAAACAAAGAGATAAAGTCAGAGCCACCTAGTGGGAATACTTAACTGTTGAGGAGCAGCGAACAAAAGAGGATGATGCATAGTTACGTTTTTGCTATGTTGTTTTTCTAAGTTCTATGGAATGTTTTACTTGTGATGTAATACATGTTCTTTGAAGGATTGCATGTTGGGGCAGATATTGCATAATGGTAGCCTCCGGTCTGGTAATGAAATCCAACACCATCTGCACCAATGGCAGGTAATGGGACGAGGCTTGGCGTGTTTGTAACGCGGGTGCGGTGGAGACTGATATTCACAGTCCGACAGGCGATACGTGACCTATTGGCGCGGTACTCGCAATTGAAGTGGGTTGCAGGTACGAGGGACGACAGCAACCACTTGCCACAGATACGGTGTAGTAAAATTTAAGAGGTGAAGACTGGTTCCCCAATGCCCTGATGAAGTTGCCTTGAGAGTGTTGGCAACGAAACATGTTGGCCTTTCGTGAGTGAAAGTGGCCATATACATGCCTGTTTTTTAATCTGAGGACACTTACAGCATTCAATAAAGTACGTCTTGCATGTGAGCAGTACCTCTTTTTAAGTGTGAAAATAGTTTTTGTTATTCACGGTTGGGGCCCAGTGGGCACTGAGTGAACTGCACAGACTCAGTGCTGTTTTACACACAGTTTTTTGATTTATTTTCTGTTTAATTTCTCACCTCTGAGGAAGTACTAGCACACATTCTTTTTTCTTTTCTGGCCATGTAAGCAACCGATGATGATAACGTGGGCATACTGGCGAGTACCATCCAGCAGCTCCTTTGGTTTGTGTATGTGAGGTGCTTACTGGTCGTCTCACACATTTTTTGTCTTTAATTTGTTAATACACAATTATGTGAGGGAGTGATGTTATTATACACTGTTGTGGCTATTGACGTTGGTTTAAACTGAACAGTACGGACCAGAAGGCCTTTTTGCTACGAGCAGGCCTTGTTCGGGAAGTCTTAAAATGCAGTAAAAGCTCCCTTAGGTCCTAAATTATTATTTGGTCTGTTCGATTGGGGTCAGATCTTGCAGTGTTTTCAGGAGATTACAACAGACAAATGGGTGCTCCAGATTGTCCAACGTGGTAACGCTCTTCTGTTCCAACAAACCCTGCCACCACTTCCTCCGTCCCCAAATTGGCTGACAGAGGACCACCTTCGCTATTGCAGTAGGAAGTATTGGCCCTTCTGGCCAAAGGAGCTATTGAGAGGGTGCCAGTTTGAGAAGTAGGTTGTGGTTTCATTCGGCTAATTTTTGGTGCCAAAAATAGGATGGATGCCTCTATCCTATATTAGATCTGCACCCTCTCAATTACCTCTTGAAACAGTAAATAATCAAGATGCTCACCTTGGCTCAGGTCTTATCTGCCCGCGACCCTGGAAACTGGATGGGAGTGTTGGACTTGCAGGACACCTATTTCCACATTCCTGTCCTGCCAGCCCACAGATGCTACTTCCGGTTCACGGTGGGCCAGGAGCATTATTATTTTGCCATGCTCCCTTATGGCCTTACCAGTGCTTCTCTGGTGTTCACCAAGGTGAAGGTGATGGTTGCAGCACATCTGCAGAGTTCAGGGGTGCCAGTCTTCCCCTATCTCGACAGTTGGGTGTTGAAGGGGGGCTCGCCCCAAGCAGTCGTCTCCCACCTCCAGACTACGGCGGACCCCCTGCATTCACTGGGGATCACTATTAATGTGTTGAAGTCACACCTGTCTCTTTCTCAGACACTCACTTTCATCCGAGCTGTTCTGGACACAATGCAGTTTCGGGCTTATCCTCCAGAACAGCAAATTCAGGATATTCAGTCTATGATTCCGATGTTTCAGCCTCTACCCTGGATTTCAGTGAGACTGACTCTGAGGCTGCTAGGTCTCATCGCCCGCTGTGAGAAGTTGGCCTGGTATATGCTGTCCACTAATTATAGTGGGCACCTTGCACCAGTCCAAACAACCCCTTATTGGAGATAGGTTAAAGACCACCTTATTGAAAGCTATCCTAGTGGTAGCTATGGAGAGCAGCCTTCAGGCTAAGTCTTGAAGGAATGTAAAGCAGCTTGTTTTACCAGTCTATAATCTCTTGAGTGACCAAATGAAAGAGCACCACACCAGGTATATATTCAAAATATATGTATTTATTGCTAAACACACCCTCTAGTCTCTTTATGAGGCTAGAGTTCAAGTACATAAGTTAGAAGTTATTTAAACACAGTAATAGCACAAATACACGTTTGGGCCCTAGGGGCGTACTCAAACCATATACCAATAAAGTGGTATAAGAACCACGACTGAACTAGACACTAGGCCTAGAGCCTCTAGAAGTACTTGGACCACAAGGAACCACCCAAGGTAGTGACACAGGGGACCCACGGGGACGCGTGCAGTGTAAATACACAACCGCGATACGCCGTTGACTTCTATGGAGAAAGTCGTGATCGGGAAATTAAAGAAAAGGGACACTTAAAGGAGGACTTGGAGCAAACCCTTTGAGATCTAGGACTTTGAAGAGTCTCTACCCACGGGAGCACCGGAGTACTCGTGTTACCTCACCCAGGGACGCCGGGTGCATAGGTGCCTTTCGGGGTCGGGTTTCGTCGTCGATTTGAATGGCGATCTGCTGCAAAGTGCTGCTGGCGACCAAGTGAAAAGTGTCCGGGTGGATCCAAGAGTGGATCGGAGTTCTGAAGAACGTGAAAGCAGAGGGGACAGAGTCTGGGTCACTAGCCAGTGACCAGGAAGGCGATGGACAGATGCCCACCGATGTCGAGTGCTTCAGGTGCGTTGATGGTCGTCTTGACTCTTCAGCCACGAGGTCCAGGAGGCGTTGTCGGCGACCAGGAGCAGGATTCGGGCTGGTACACGATGTCTGTCGAGTGCTGAGGTATCGGCGACCGGATTGGACCCAACAAGCCTTGGCAACGGCAAGTCTTGATGCAGAAGAAGATCGTCGATGGTGCAGACCAGCAAGGTCTGGGGAACTCACCCAGCGAGGGTAAGTGAGGGCAGGCCTGGAGCAACCAGGATGCCAAGTAAGAAAAAGATTGGCCTTTGTTAAGGGCTACTAGCCAACGGGCTAGCGACCGCGAAGGAGCCTCGAGACGTCGCACATGGATCTGGCTCACAGGACACTCGTGGAGTGGAGGCCAGTGATCTTCGGTGCAGTTGGTGCTGGAGGCTAGGGCTACTCGGAGCCCAAAGCACGACTTCGTGGGAGACCCAGAAGAGGATGCACTTGCAAATGTGCTCGGTGTCCAGGGGTCACGGTCTCAAGTCACCCACGATAGCTACGGGCCTCAGCTTTGCTGGGGACTCAGGGTAGCCTCGGGAAGTCTGAGAATCCACCTCTGGTGATGCGATGACTTCGGCGTCCGGCGGGAGCTTCAGAAATGCGAACCGGACAGATGCTTCTTTGGTGCCTGCCAAGCATGGGAGTCACTCCTTGACCCCAAGGGAGATTCTTCTGTCCTCTAATCGTGTGTAGAGCGTCGAAGGTCCAGGATTCAGTTTCAGAGTTTCATCCAGGGATAATCTAAAGTCCTAAGGACTGGGTTCCTATACTTATACTAAGTATAGGGGTTGGACTACTCTGTGGCCCCACCTATGGGTGGGTCAGGGCAGAGGGGTGGCTACACCCCTTTCCCTTTGTCCAGTTCGCGCCAAAGCAGGGGCTACAAGCCCCTGATCCGGTTTGAACTGGGGTATGCACAGGGACACCAATTGTGCCCCCAGTGCAGGACTTCAAAGCACCCGAAAGTGCTCCCGCCCAGCCCCAATACACATTATCCTGTCTGGGGAGGTGGTCACACCTCCCTGGGACAGGAAACCTATTGTCCAGGCCTCCCCTGCCGGAGTTTCGTCCAGCAGCAGGAGGCCAGACTCGTGTCTGTGGCAGCAGCATCCATTTTGTGATGCCAGGGCTTTGGAAAGAAGTTACCGGGCTAGCCAGAGTTAACATGTCTTTCCCTCTAGAAGGGTGGAATGCTACCCCCGCCGCCAGTATTGGCGGGGGGGTAGTATTCCAAGATGTTTGACACCAAACACGACATGTTTAGGTGCAGCCATTCCAAAGTTAGCATTTAACGCGAGGTTATAATGCGCTTAAGAGTATATGGTCAGGCTGCACTACAAACAGCATCAGAGAAGGGTCTCCGAACGCTGCAGAGGGGCCCTGCTCATGCAGGGGCACCCTCTCACATAGGAACCCTGCACTCTGCCTTCAGGATTGATAAGGCCTGCCTTAGGAGTGACTTATAGGTTTATATGTGTGTATGTATTTAGTGATATAGGTAACCTATATCACAGTAAGGGGTGCATGCACCACCTTACCCAGGCTGCAGTAGCAGACCGGTGGTGTCAGTTTGGATGGCCTTCCAGGGGTGGCATAATACATGCTGCAGCCCCTGGCAGGCCTCTGAGGTACCTATGCCCTTGGTACATAGTATACCATATACTAGGGACTTATAAGGGCACTCCAGATTCCAATCAGTGATGTGCCTAAGGCACATGGAAACCATTTTAGAGAGGAAGCAGCTAGGCTGGGGTTCTGATTAGCAGGGCCCCAGCCAGACTAATGTCGAAAAACAGTGAAGCATCAGCAAAAAGTGGGGGTACCCATGTGAAGCAGATCCTACTCTCCTACACCCGCCTCCTGCATCCTATTGGTTAAAATATACCCAATGGCATACATGGGCTCTGCAATGGGACTCCAAGACTCAGTGGGCACAGCATCAGATAAATCTTTCCGACCTGGTCCAGATATCGGAGGGAACTGCATAAGACCTACAGTGGTGGCTTACGGGCTGCGATTGGGTCAAAGGCAGACCTCTCTCTCTTCCCCACCCAGAGTTCGCAGTGGTGACAGATGCGTCACTCCTGGGCTGGGGGAGCCATCTGGGAGAGGTGGAGATCAGAGGACTTTAGTTTCCAGTGGAGTCCAGGCTTCACCTCAACCTGCTTGAGCTCGTGGCGATCTGGTTGGCATTGAAAGCCTTTCTTCCTTAGATCACGGGAAGGCTACAACAGGTGCTCACACACGGCACCACTGCCACGTGGTACTGCAACAAACAGGGCGGTGTGGCATCGTGGACCCTTTGTCAAGAGGCCCTGCGTCTCTGGACATGGCTGGAACATCGGGGCATTTCCCTGGCGATTCAACACCTTGCGGGCTCTCTGAACGCCAGGCCAGGGCAAACTCAGCCATCAATGCCTAGCGGATCACGAACGGCATCTTCATTCAGAGGTGGTACATGAGCTCTTGCAAGATTGGGGAGAGCCTTGGTTAGATCTATTCACCACTGTGGAGATGCACAATGTCAGCACTTCTGTGCCCTGGAGTTTCCAAGACAGCTCTCGCTCGGAGACGCATTTCATCTCAAATGGATCTCAGGACTCCTTTACTCCTTTCCGCCAATACCCTCCCTGTCCAGAGTTCTCAAGAAGATCAAGAACGACCAGGCCCAAGTCATCTTAGTGGCTCCAGACTTGGCATGGAGAGTGAGTATGGTATACCGAACTCCTGAGCATGACCATCTGTTCTCCAGTAAGTTGCCCATTTGGGAGAATCTTCTGTCGCAGCAACAGGGAAGCATACTGCACCTGAACCAGTCCACTGTCCACCTTCATTTGTGAAGATTGAGCTGCGACAGTTGAGGGTATTTGATCTTTCTTCTGAAGTATGTGATGTTATTCTGGCAGCCAGGTATTCTTCTACCAAAACCATCTGCGCCTGCCGATGAGACAAGTTTGTTGATTGGTTTACATCCAACTCAATTGATCCTCTGTCTGCACCCTTGTCAGAAGTTCTCCTTTTCATTCATTCCTTGTTCCGGCAAGGCTTTGTCTTGGTCACAGTAAAAAGGATGTCTGTCTGCCACTTCTGCTTCCTTACGGTTGCCAGATCAACCATCCATGTTTAAGGCACCTGTTGTGACTAGATTCCTTAAAGGTTTACAGCATATGTGTCCTCCCTCACCCTTCATTATGCCACAATGGGACTTAAATTTAGTTCTCACCATCCTCATGTTTTCTCCTTGTGAGCTGATGAACAGCTGCCTTTTACGGCTCCTAACAATCAAAGCTGTCTTCCATGTGACAATTACATCTACCAGGAGGGTTAGCGGATTGCAGGCACTTTCAATTAATCCTCCCTACACTTCCTTCTTCTCTGACAAGCTCCCTCTTAGGACCCGGTCTTTCTTTTTGCCAAAGGTGGTCACACCTTTTCACATCAGGCAAAACATCACCCTGCCTACCTCCCCCACCCTTCATCCTTATAAAGAAGAGGGGCAACTCCACCATCTGGATCCAAAAAGAGCGATATCGTTCTATATCGATCATGCCAAAGAATTCCGGGTCAACGATCAACTCTTTGTTGGATTTACAGGGGCAAAGAAAGGGAAGGCAATTCAAAAGAGAACCATCTCTCGATGGATCATCCTTTGCATTAAGATCTGCAATGCAATGACCACGAAACAGCCTCCTAAAGACTTAAGAGCTCACTTCACCAAAGCTACAGCTGCAACCACTGCGTTATCTAGCGGAGTCATGGACCTCTATCAAGCAGCTACATGGGCATCACTTCACACGTTTGCCAAACACTACTGCCTCGAGGACAGTCCGGTCCAGTGAGATGGACACTTTGCCCATTCAGGCCTCCAGGACTTCTTAGTCTAAGAGAGTCCGTTGACCCACCTTTCAGTGTCATTGAGGACCTTTAGACGGAATTAGCAGGACTATGTAAATGGAAATTATTGAACCAATTGAGTCATCATGTGGTTGTCCCCTCTAATGATAGCGGGCAAACGCAACCTGGAGTTGAGTGCATGTGTGTCGATCTCCGCAGCCTGAACAAAGAGATATGGTAGATTCACATCCGCTTGCCAAAATAATAGAAATGCCAGCAACATTGGGAGTGGCACAGTTTTCAGCAAGCCTGACCTTGCCATTTGCTTACCACCAGGTGGAACATGACCCCTACTCTTGGTATTTACACAGCTCTCGTTTCTCCTGTGGAAAGATTCTAAATCTGCCAATACTTTTCAGGCTCACCGTGGCGACCTCTGTAACAGATAGTGTTACAGATGTTTATGAGAGTGATGGGGATGCCCATGTTCCAGGATGACATGCTTTTCTGTGCGGCAGACAGAGAACAGAGAAGAACATGACCATATACTTGATCAAGTCTTAGGCAACCTCCAAGAAAATGGGCTGGTTCTCAAGAGGGATAAATATCTTTTCTAGTTCTTGAAAAATCAGATGGAATACCTGGAACATGTAATCTCAAAAAATGGGGTGCAACCACGCCCAGGTTCAATTAAGGTGATTGTTGAGGCGCAACCACCTACTGAGAAGGATGGGAATGTGGGCGTTTTATTCATGTTACATTCAGGACTGTGCCTAGCACAATAGGCTGCACACCAATATGCTAAAGTAAAGAAAGGCATTTGTGTGGGATCAATGCAGTCAAGAGGCTTTCTAATAAGTCAATGCGCTGTTAGAGAGTACACAAGCCCTGAAACAGTATGATCCTGGCCTGCAATGTTACATCACTATTGATGCTAGCAATGTCAGGTTAGGTGCCATTTTGACTCAAAAAAAGGGGCAAGATAAGTTCATACTGGGGTACGCGCCACATACCTTTAAGGACACCGAAGTGCATTTTTTAGTGATTGAAAAAGAGCTTTTGGCCTGCTGTTGGGCAGTACAGAAGTTTCACAGTTCTGCCTTGGGGAAACAATTGGTGATCCAAACCAACCACAAACCCCTTGTGTAAATTTGGAATGGAGTCTGAACAAAGAATCACACACCACAATCTGCAGGCTTTCCACACGACTTCTCCAATACAACTATGATATTATCCACATATCCTGTGTGGAAAAACACACTTGCTTATTTGTTTAAGTTTGAGTGTGGGTGAACGGAAAGATGATGTAAGTGATGATGAATCTGAAAACTGTGTGTTTGCTATTGTGGGTGTGGAAGCCATGGGTGATGAACAGGACTGGCATGCAACTATTGATAAGGATGAAGCAATGAAACAAGCCAATAATTTGTTTTAAAAATGGGTGGGTGAAAGAGAGTAACATTCATGGTTGTGTACAGCTCTTTGTTAAAGTGGCTGACGAACTGTCAGTGGAAGACAGTCTGGTGATGCATGACAAAAGGCTGGTGCCGCCTGTGAAGTTGAGATCAAGGCTCATGTCCATGGCCCATGATGGGCATTTGGGATGCACATAACGAAACACAAAGTCTGCGTTATACTGGTGCCTAGGTAAATTTATTTTCAATGTAGAGACATTGAAGATCTAGCTAGAAATTGTGTTATATGTGTAGTGTGCAAGGAAAAAGTTGAAATATTCCACACCTCTCCCTTAGCCCATTGAATTATGTTTAGGGTCCTGGATGTACCTAAGGATCGATGTAATTGATCCCTTCAGCGCTCTGTCTTGTCCATCCTAGTTCACGCTTGTGTTGATACAGCATTGCAGGAAATGGCTGGTGGTACGGTTCATTTCTGAACCTGCTTCCAAAGCTGCCATTGGTTTTCTTAAGGATGTTTTCCTCCAGGAGGGATTCCCAAGGAGTTTAGTTTCCGATAATGGAATGCAATTTCTGAATGTTCATGTAAGGGCGTTTTTGGAGTCAGGTGGTGGTGACATATAAAGAGTTCACTATTTTCTCCTAAAATGAATGGTTTAGTAATGCACATGGACTGGGTGCTTGGTGATCGTATTCAGTGGGCCTTGAAAAACAAATGTTTGGGGCTTAGTGCAGTGAGATCAATCCTGTGTTTGTTCCGCAGCACACTGCACTTCACCACTAATAGTTATCTGTTTGTGCTATTGAGAAGCAGAAAACCAGCATCCCAGTTGTATCTGGCTTGGTTGGTGTTAGACCTGGCACCATTGGCGTGGGTCTCCCTTCCATTTTTTGCCTCTACTTCCTGTGTTTTGCTGTGTGTTGCACTCCATTCTTGCTGGTCTAGATGCTTTGGGCACTTTGCCACTGCTGTTCAGTGCCAAAGTGCAAGTGCTCCCTTTGTAAAGTATTGTTATAGATTAGTGATTCCATGATTGGCTTATTTGGTTTACTTGTCAGACCCTAGTACAGTGCACTATGTGTGCCCAGGGCCTGTAAATCAAATGCTGCTGCTAGGCTTGCAGCACTGATTGTGCCACCCACAGAAGCAGCTTGTAAAATGTGACTCAGGCCTGCCATTGTGACTCAGGCCTGTGTGCAGTCTGGGACTGCCATGTCGACTTGGCAAGTGCACACACTTGCCAGTCCCTAAACCTTCCCTTTTCTACATATTAGTCACCCCTAAGGTAGGCCCAAGGTACCCCTGTGGGCAGGGTGCATTGTATGTGAAAGGTAAGACATGTCCTGATGTGTGTGGTATGTCCTGATAGTGAAATACAGCCAATTTTGTTTTTCACTATTCCAAGGCTATCTGTTCCCATAGGCCAGAACGGGGAGTTTATTTATAACATCTTATAAACATAACTGACCCTGGGAACAAGATAGGAAAATAAAGTTTAGTATGCCTGAACTCAGAATGTTAAAATACATCTTTTAGTGAGGGTGATTTTTACATTCTGTGTTTGAAAATACCACTTTTAGAAAGTAGGTATTTTCTTGCCTAGCCATCCAGTGTGCCTCTGCTAGGTTTGTGTATTGCATGTCTGGCTTTTGGATGACAGGGGCTGGAGAAGGGCAGTGGCTCCAGAAGTCTGATGAGTCAGGGCTGGGCTGAATAGACCTGGGCTGCATTTAGAGTAGGGGGAGGAGATTTCCTTTTCACCTGAATGGGCCTGGTCTGCCTTCAACAATGCTGTCTCCACCTCCTGCCAGGAAGATGCACCAGTGAGGACAGAACTGGTTTTGGCTGGGTACAGACACTCTCTGCCTTCAGAGAACAAAGGATTTTGGTGTATAAAAAGAGGGGCCCAGACCCCAAACCTTTAGATCACTTCTGGGAAATCAAGAGAAACCTTTGCCAAGGAGAAGAGCCGGATAAGCTGAGGAGGAATACTGCCCCTGTGCTGTTTGGGGTTGGCCTGCAGTGGCTACTTGCTGCCGAGGAAAGGAGAAAAGGACTTTGCTGTTTGCTTTGCCACCTGATTGAAGAAGATCTCCAAGGGCTTGAAACTGAGCTTGCCTCCTTTCTGAAGTCTCAGGAACACAAAGACTTCATCCCTTCTGTCTCTCTGCATCTGGAACTGCTGTTTCAGCTGCTACAGAAGGAAATTGCGACACCGACGCCGGCGAGCGGCGCCGTAACCTGCATCGAAGCCGTGGGCACTGCTCGTGAAGAGCATGACTCACCGCCCGACTTGTACCGTAGGCCCGACACCTGCATACGCCGTGCCGCATCGACTCCGAAGCCGTCATCGAGGCCGCTGCCTGCCCCGGAGCCGAGGACACCGCTCGTGACGTGCACGAGGCACCATCCTGACTCGCACCGCAGCCCCGACTCCATCGACGCCGGTGCTTTATCAACGCTGAGCCGATTCTCGACGTGGGGGACTCCCGAATCCATCAACATGGCACCGTCGCAAGGAACCTGCGCCTCGCCGCCATTCGTGACGTCACCTCCCCGACACAGTAAGGAACCGACGTCTCACCTCCCCTGCAGTAAGGAACAGAGGCATCACCTCCCCTGGGGTCGTAAGGAACCGACGCCGCCGGCGCCACTGAAGCATCACCTCCCCGACGCCGTGCACCGTCTTTGTTTTCATCAATTCCAGGTACTGTTCTTTGTGGGTCTGCTTGACTCCGGGCCCGACGCCTCGCACCTCGCGGTCGACACCGTACTTTGGGATTTTCATCTGTCACGACATCGTAATAACTCCAGGTGGAGTTATTTGTTGCTAGGAACTTGATTTAAGTGAATAACCTATTTTTAAGGATATTTTTGATACTGTATTGTGGATTTTTGTCGTTTCGTCTTGTTTTGGGTTTAGATAAAGATTACTTATTTTTCTAAACTGGTGTGGTGTCCATTTGTAGTGTTTTCACTGTGTTACTGTATGTGTTCACAAATGCTTTACACACTGCCTCTGAGATAAGCCTGTCTGCTCGTGCCAAGCTACCAAGGGGGTAAGCAGGGGTTATTTTCGGAGTGTATCCCCCTTTCCCTGACTAGAAGCAAGGGTCCCTATTTGGAAAAAGGTACCTACCTCTGCCAACTAGAGACCCCCATTTCTAACATTGGTGGTCAGCGGTGTGATTCTGGACTTGCATTTGTGATTTACATACTGTGATTGGTGTACACTACTAGTGAGTGCAGACCATTACGCAACCACATACAAGTTGGTAGAGTTTTTCCTTGGAATTTATTTGCATCTTGAGAACTGCCAATTTTCACCATGAGTAAACCAGCATCCATTGCATCTGTGGATATTGAATTTGAAGAGGAGAGGGTTGATACCTACACTGTGCCACAACTTAAAACCATCTGCAAAAGATTTAAAATCTCCGTGAGAGGCCTCACCAGGAAGGAGGAGTTCCAAAAGGCGCTGAGGGCCTGGTTGGAAGCAGGAATGCCAGTGGGCAGACCGAGGAGCCTATGGTGGAAGGGGGAAATTTAGAAGGGCAGCAGGATGGGCTAGTGGGCCTAACTGAGGGGGGAGTGCCTCCCAGGGAAGGCAGCAGTGTATCTTCAAGGGGTCTGTCTCCAGAGGAGTTGGAGGCAGAGTGCATGAAATGGAGCTTGCTAAGCTCAAGCTGGAGAGCCAGGGTGACTTAGAGAATAAGAGGTTGGAGTTAGAGACAAGAAATTGGCCATGGAGGAAAAGAAGATGCTTTTAGAGCATGAGAGAGTGTTGAGGGAGCTAGAGCTGAAAGCGAAGAGCCTAGAGATCACTCCCTCTGGTGGCAGCATACCATCAGTGCCTGGGGAAGGAAAAGTATGCATCCTCAAAGATGTGATCAAAGATTTCATGAAGCATGAGTACATTGTGCAGTGGTTTAAAGCCTATGAGATAGCGATGAAGTCCCACCAGGTCCCTGAGAGAGATTGGGGGGCGGGGTTGTGGGGCCGCTTCATAGGTGAAGGGAGGGAAACCTTACTAGCTTTGCCCACTGAGGATCAGATGTCCTATGCCCCCATGAAGGAAGCCTTGATAGCCAGGTATGGGTTGACCCCAGAGCTTTATACGCAGAAATTTAGAAACTGCAAGAAGCTGGAGTCAAGTGCTTGGGTGGAGTATGTATCTTACTTTGACAGAGCACTGGATGGATAGGTGAAGGGTAGCAAGGTAACTGACTTGCAGGGGCTCTATGATTTGGTTGCATGGGAGCACTTGTCCAGTAGTTGTTTTCCAGAGCTACGCCAGCACCTGATTGAAAGTAAGCTGACTGATCCCTGGAAGCTTGCTGTGGAGGCGGACCGCTGGGTCATTACCAGGGTCCACAAAGGTCTTGAGGGAGACTCCGTCAAGGGTGGGCAGGGTCCCCAGCAGAAGAGTGTGGGGGGGGGACAAAGGTAAACAAAAGGAGTTCCAAAAAGGGCCCCAAAGTAATCCCCAAGGGAACCAAGGTAAGGGTTCCCAGCCTCCCACTGAAAAGAAACCATGGGTCCCGCCAGGTAAGCCTGTGCAGAAGGGTCCCAAGACCTGTTTTAGTTGTGGTCAGGTGGGCCACTTTCAGGGGGATCCTAAGTGTCCCAAACCGGTTACCACTGCACCCACTGGTGCACCGCCCTGGGAACTGGCTAGTGTAGCCTTGGGGCAGGAGTCGGGTGCCCAAGGTGGGTGGGGTCCTGCAGAGATGTCCCTGGTCTCTTTAGGAGACAGTGGGATGGTCCCAAGGACTCACCTGCCTGATAACACTAAAAAGTACAGGCGGTGGGTGACCATCAATGGCCATAGTGTGGAGGCCCTGAGAGACACCGGAGCCAGTGTGACAGCTGTCAGTTGTCGGCTGGTGTCTGAACAGCAGGTGGTCCCCAACACATTCTACCCAGTAGTTGCCGCTGACAACTCAGAGTGCCTCTGCAAAGTGGCACAGGTTCCCTTTGAGTGTGGGGGGGTCTCAGGTACCTTGAGCGTAGCTGTGAGGCCAGCCATGCCTGTTGACTGTCTGCTAGGCAATGATTTGGAGAGCTCCCCTTGGGTGAAGGTGGAGCAGAGGTCTCATTTGGAGATGTTGGGTGGGCATGTGTGACCACTCGGTCAATGGCAGCCGGTAAGGGCATTCAAGAGGACATGGAGCCTGAAAGAGTGGCCCAGGTGCCTGCCAGGAAGAGAAGAGGCAGGGGGCGCGGGAAACCGGCCCCCGAAGTTCCCACGGTCCAGGAGGAGGTAGACCCTGAGGGGGATGCCCTGGAGCCTACAGGGGAACAGGTAGCTGAACTGGGGGACCTGCCTGAGCTGACCCATTGGCAGCAAGAAGGAGGACCCACCAGGGAGGAGCTCTGCCAGGAGAAGCAGACGTGACCTTCTCTCATTGGTTTGCGGCAGCAGGCTGCAAACCAGGTAGCAGGTGATCAGTCCGGATCACATTGGATATACTGGGAGAATGGTCTCCTGTATAGCGAGCCTAAGGTTGCTGAGCCTGGGTCAGCCCATGTGCTGGTGGTACCCCAGCGCTTCAGAGCCTTCCTACTGGGTCTGGCTCATGATGTGTCTTTGGCAGGACATTTGGGGCAAGACAAGACCTTTGAAAGGCTTGTCACCCACTTTTACTGGCCCCAAATGTGCAAGCATTCTGATGCTCACTGTAGGTCTTGCCAGACTTGCCAGGCAAGTGGTAAGAGTGGGAGGAAGTGTAAGGCTCCTCTCCAACCTTTCCCTGTGGTCAGCACCCCCTTTGAGAGGGTGGGTATTGACATTGTGGGGCCTCTGGATCCCAAGACAGCCATGGGCAACAGGTTCATCCTGGTCTTGGTGGACCATGCCACCCGGTACCCAGAAGCCATCCCTCTCCGGACGGTGACGGCCCCCGTGGTGGGTCGTGCATTGATGGGGCCCGTGTGGGGTTCCCCAGAGAGGTGGTGTCCGACCGTGGTACCAACTTCATATCGAAATATATGAAGTCCCTTTGGCAGGAGTGCGGTGTAACTTATAAGTTCACCACTCCTTACCACCCCCAAGGTAATGAGCTGGTTGGGAGATTCAACCTGACCCTAAAAGGCATGATTCTGGGTCTTGGTGAACCCATGAGGCGTAAGTGGGACGTCCTCTTACCGTGCCTGCTGTTTGCTTACAGAGAGGTGCCCCAGAAGTCCTTAGGGTTCAGTCCCTTTGAGCTGCTGTACGGCCATCCTGTAAGAGGACCTCTGAGTCTGGTGAAAGAAGGCTGGGAGAAAGCTCCCAGTAAACCTCCCCAGGATGTATATAGCTACATGCTGGCCTTCAGAAACCAGACTAAGCGCTTCAGGCAACTTGCTCAGGCGAACCTGGAAGCCAGCCAGGAGGAAATGAAACGCTGGTATGATCAGAATGCCACTCTGATCGAGTTTCAGCCTGGACAAAAGGTTCGGGTCATGGCCCCAGTGGAGCCTTGTGCGCTCCAGGATAAGTGGACCGGACCATTTGAGGTGGTGGAGTGCAAGAGCAACGTCACCTACTTGGTGGACTTGCAGTCTCCTAGGAACCCTTTGCGGGTTCTGCATGTGAACCGCCTGAAGCCCCACTTGCAGAGGTCCGAAGTGGGCATGCTCCTAGCAACAGATGCTGGGATGGAAGAGGAGACTGAGCCTCTTCCTGACCTGTCTGCAAAGGAGCAAGATGGGTCAGTGGACGGTGTGAACCTCTCTACCACCCTGACCCCTGAGCAGCAGAGTGACTGTCGCCAACTGTTGGGACAGTTTTCTGACCTGTTCTCCCTGACACCCGGTGTCACTCAGTGGCGCGTCCATGATGTGGACACCGGGGACAGTCGTCCAGTAAAACATAAGATTTACAGAGTGACTGACAGGGTCAGAGCTTGCATCAAGGAGGAGGTCTCCAAGATGTTAGCGCTAGGGGTGATTGAGCCCTCAGACAGTCCTTGGGCCAGCCCAGTGGTCTTGGTCCCGAAGGCTGCCGCACCCGGTGCCACGCCAGAACTCCGGTTCTATGTGGACTACCGAGGGCTCAATTCCGTCACCAGGACTGATGCGCACCCCATCCCCAGAGCTGACGAGCTCATCGATCGGATGGCGGCTGCCAGGTACCTCAGTACGTTTGACTTAACGTCTGGGTACTGGCAGATCGCCTTAACTGAGGGGGCAAGAGAAAGGTCAGCATTCTCCACACCAGATGGGCACTACCAATTCCGGGTGATGCCCTTTGGGATGAAGAATGCCCCTGTCACCCTTCAGAGGTTGGTCAACCAGGTGTTGGTTGGGCTGGAGGATTTCAGTGCCGCCTACCTGGTCGACATTGCAGTGTTCAGTGCCACTTGGGAGGAACATCTGCACCACCTCTGGGAAGTGTTGAAGGTGCAAGTGCTCCCTTTGTAAAGTATTGTTATGGATTAGTGATTCCATGATTGGCTTATTTGGTTTACTTGTCAGACCCTAGTACAATGCACTATGTGTGCCCAGGGCCTGTAAATCAAATGCTGTTGGTGAGCTTGCAGCACTGATTGTGCCACCCACAGAAGCAGCTTGTAAAATGTGACTCAGGCCTGCCATTGCAGAGCCTGTGTGCAGTCTGGGACTGCCATGTCGACTTGGCAAGTGCACACACTTGCCAGTCCCTAAACCTTCCCTTTTCTACTTATTAGTCACCCCTAAGGTAGGCCCAAGGTACCCCTGTGGGCAGGGTGCATTGTATGTGAAAGGTAGGACATGCCCTGATGTGTGTGGTATGTCATGATAGTGAAATACAACCAATTTCGTTTTTCACTATTGCAAGGCTATCTGTTCCCATAGGCCAGAACGGGGAGTTTGTTTATAACATCTTATAAACATAACTGACCCTGGGAACAAGATAGGAAAATAAAGTTTAGTATGCCTGAACTCAGAATGTTAAAATACATCTTTTAGTGAGGGTGATTTTTACATTCTGTGTTTGAAAATACCACTTTTAGAAAGTAGATATTTTCTTGCCTAGCCATCCAGTGTGACTCTGCTAGGTTTGTGTATTGCATGTCTGGCTTTTGGATGACAGGGGCTGGAGAAGGGCAGTGGCTCCAGAAGTCTGATGAGTCAGGGCTGGGCTGAATAGCCCTGGGCAGCATTTAGAGTAGGGGGAGGAGATTTCCTTTTCACCTGAATGGGCCTGGTCTGCCTTCAACAATGCTGTCTCCACCTCCTGCCAGGAAGATGCACCAGTAAGGACAGAACTGGTTTTGGCTGGGTACAGACACTCTCTGCCTTCAGAGAACAAAGGATTTTGGTGTATAAAAAGAGGGGCCTAGACCCCAGACTTTTAGATCACTTCTGAGAAATCAAGAGGAAACTTTGCCAAGGAGAAGAGCCGGATAAGCTGAGGAGGAATACTGCCCCTGTGCTGTTTGCTGTTTGGGGTTGGCCTGCAGTGGCTACTTGCTGCCGAGGAAAGGAGAAAAGGACTTTGCTGTTTGCTTTGCCACCTGCTTGAAGAAGAAGATCTCCAAGGGCTTGAAACTGAGCTTGCCTCCTGTTCTGAAGTCTCAGGAACACAAAGACTTCATCCCTTCTGTCTCTCTGCATCTGGAACTGCTGTTTCAGCTGCTACAGAAGGAAATTGCAACACCAACGCCGGCGAGCGACGCCGTAACCTGCATCGAAGCCGTGGGCACCGCTCGTGAAGAGCACGACTCACCGCCCCGACATGCACCGTAGGCCCGACGCCTGCATACGCCGTGCTGCATCGACTCCGATGCCGTCATCGAGGCCGCTGCCAGCACTGGAGCCGAGGACATCACTTGTGACGTGCACGAGGCACCGTCCCGACTCGCACCGCAGCCCCGACTCCATTGACGCCGGTGCTTCATCAACGCAGAGCCGATTCTCGACGTGGGTGACTCCCGAATCCATCGACATCGCACCGCCGTAAGGAACCGACGCCTCACCGCCATTTGTGACGTCAACTCCCCGACACAGTAAGGAACCATTGTCTCACCTCCCCTGTGCTGCAGTAAGGAACAGAGGCATCACCTCCCCTGGGGTCGTAAAGAACGGAGCCGCCGGCGCCACCGAAGCATCACCTCCCCAACGCCGTGCACCGTCTTTGTTTTCATCAATTCCGGGTACTGTTCTTTGTGGGTCTGCTTGACTCCGGGCCCGACGCCGCGCACCTCGCGGTCGACACCGTACTTTGGGTTTTTCATCTGTCACGACGTCGTAATAACTCCAGGTGGAGTTATTTGTTGCTAGGAACTTGATTTAAGTGAATAACCTATTTTTAAGAATATTTTTGATACTATATTGTGGATTTTTGTCATTTGGTCTTGTTTTGGGTTTAGATAAAGATTACTTATTTATCTAAACTGGTGTGGTGTCCATTTGTAGTGTTTTCACTGTGTTACTGTATGTGTTCACAAATGCTTTACACACTGCCTCTGAGATAAGCCTGTCTGCTCGTGCCAAGCTACCAAGGGGGTGAGCAGGGGTTATTTTCGGAGTGTATCCCCCTTTCCCTGACTAGAAGCAAGGGTCCCTATTTGGACAAAGGTACCTACCTCTGCCAACTAGAGACCCCCATTTCTAACAGTTGGCGAAGTGGGTAAAGCAAGGAATTTCGGACTTGGACTTTAATGAAATTGGTAGAAGAACCAGAATAAGCCAAACAAAGTGTTGACAAGAGAAAGAGGGTGAAAGATCTCTCTTTCAAGGTGGATGATGTGTGTGTCAATAGACAGGGACATGTAAGAAAGGGGGAGTATAAGTACGGCAACTCAGTCATGTTTGAAGATTGTGTGGTAGGGCTATAAGAGTGAGTGGTAAGCAGTGGTGGAATGTGGAGTGAGTGGTCAAGGCTGAACTGAAAAGAGGTCATGGTAACCTTGGGCTGAAGAGTGAGGTGGTGTCTAAGACTGTTCGTGGACCAAGTCTCTCAGGGACAGATGGATGTCTTCACTACTCCACAGAAGCACGTCTGCAAGGGAAGAAGCCCTCAGTTACAGATAGCTGGTTGGAAGGGGTTAGTGTGCTCACACTTCGTGCTGGAGCTTTCTTTTTCCATTGTTAGTAACGCACTGGTTTCCAGTATTAATTACTGTTGTTTTTCCCTCTTGGGTGTTTGTAACCATGCTTTTTTTGGGGTTGTTTGTGTGAAAAAGAAAATCCATGTGGTATTCTCCCTATAATGTTTAGTTGTGCAGTGTTGTAACTGGAATCATCATGTCACATTTCCTTGGAACCTTGAGAGAGATTTGTTGGGGGTGACATTTGAGGCAGACCTGTCATTTTCTAGTGGCTTGCTGGGGCTCTACAGCAGTAGTCATGCAATAAACATATTTTACAATCATCCTATACCTGTGCTTCATTGAGGAACACACGAAATGTCCATTCAGTGAGAGCAGTCTGGGGATTCACAGTAAATAAACATACAATGCATGTGTTTATAGGCTGCAGACAGCTCTAGCTGCTTGTAAGAGCTCATATCAATACAGTAACAACAACAAACAGCAAATGTAAAGAGAAGGACTTGGGTCACTCTTCGGCCTTTTCATTTTTGTGGTCACCATTTTGCGCACCCTTAGACTTTACTCATTGGCCTTTTCTATTGGGAATAGAATGAATGTGGTCCCTCTGTAGGTCACTACTGCTATTCACAGGTCATCTCCTTGCAAAAACAAATAAATAAGACTGGGTTCACGCACACCTGCAGCGCCTTGAAAGTAATGAATTGTGTTGATAGTGACATGCAGAAGCATGTGCAGGCACTTCTGCAGCTTGCTGTCCCACTCTCACACCATTTATTCCTCAAATATAGTGGGCTCTCAAAATGTATGAAAAAGCCGACTACAGAATTCAGAACAATGTGTGCTGTCCAAGTCTATCACACCATCATGCCTGGTCTAGTGTTTCAAATCTAGGCGCCTGCTGCCATGTGTCCTCTGCATGTAATCCAGCCAATGCACACCCAGTGTTCTAACACTGCATGCTGTGGTGTCATTGGTCCTGAGTACCCCCACTCCCCTTGGGTTTTTGTGCCACCTCCCCCATTATGTCATGCTCAAGATGCTATCATGCTTCTCTCGTTGTTCGTTGGCTGACCCGTTCTGTCTAGTCCAGGCTGTGGAGAGCTGGATCCAAGACAATTTAGGGAGCATGCTGCAAGGTCCAGCAACAGCAGAGTGCAGTGGAAGTATCCTACTTTGTGAACTTGCACCATGCTTACCTTGCGGCAGAGCTGCTGGGCTTTGAGCGCACTCCTCTTGGATGGAAGGTGGTGGAGCTGGTGTGCGAGTGCAAACGGATAGCTGCCCACATGCACAGTGCATCTGTCAGAGATGCTTGTAGCAAGCAGGAACTGTCTAGAGTCTCGACCCTCAGTCCCAGTGATTTCCTAGTCCAAATATCGGCCTACAAAATTATCTATGGCAGAATAACAACTACCACTACATTATCGAGGCATGTATATAGACGTTAAGTATAGGTTTAACTCCACAGCTACATACCTTGAAGATATATGTGCCATCAATGTATGTAAATGTGGAATCAAGAGTAGCATTCTACACTTGGGTGTATATGCTTACTGTGATTATATAGTGGTAGTTGTTGTTCTGGAGTCACTGTTTTTGTAGGTCAATGTGAAAACCACAATATTCTTGTAGTGCATAATAAAGCATATGCACAGGTGGGTGGTAGTTGGTGACTGCACAGTGGTATCCATGCACTATGAGTGAGTTATTGCACATAGGACAAATACACAATAGACTGCTTGATTAAGATATTTCAGATGGAGCTCCTGAGTGCTCACTGCCAATCTACTTAGGGGCTTATAAAGACATTCATACAGCATCAGGATAGAGAATGTATATAAGACGTATTTATTTTTCTTTTTTTTTATATCAAATGCACACCTTCACCAGTGGGCTTCTTGGTGCTAAGAGCAATGCAAACTGTGAAGTGTTCTCTGTTGAGTACACTCATGGTATTTATTCAGTGGGATGCTGAGTACAGAGGACATGCCTGTAGGGAGATGATGGGAATATTCAGGGCACAAGAACAAGGAGCTGGGGGTTGCCCAGCAGCGATTCATGCAAATGTGTTTTTGGTGATTGCAGGCAGGTATATCTGCACTTCCATTGGGATAGTGAGCACAGAGCACATGCACAGTGGGCTAGTGATTCCAAGCATGGCGAGTGCAAAGGAAATGCCAAAGATTGCTCACATTGGAGCTTTTTGGGGTACAGGCAAAGTCACTCAGGCTTCCATAGACTACTTTCCCATTGTTTGCTGTAGGTGTTTTTTTGTGCATTTTTTACAAAAATACAAAACTTCTTTTCCCCTTAAACAATTTTTATTATTTTAGTGGTGTTTTTACGTATTGCATTCTTCTTCTTTTTAGCAAATTGGTTTGGAATTGTAATATTTTGGATTCTTGACTTTCGTGTTGTTTTGATTATGGTTAATAACTTTGGGCCAGATGCACAAAAATCTAGAATTGCGATTCTTTACTGAATCTAAATTAGCAAATCACAATTCTTGATATAAGAAAACTTACATCTTTCAAATGGCGATTCCTAGTGGGTCGCAAATCAACCTACCTCATGAATATTAATGAGGTAGGTCGCAATTTGTGACCCATTGGGAATCGCAACCATCACAGGTATGTCTGTGATCGTTTTTTAATAAAGCAAACTTTTTTTAATGCAGCCCGTTTTCCTTAAAGGACTCCTTTCTATTTGCGAATAGGTTACCACCTCCTTCGAGGTGTCAGTAAAAAATGAATGTTTTGCGACTGGAATTTGGTAACAAAACATTCATACATACTACTGCAATTCGGTATTTGGAAGGGATTTCTAAACACGCACCTTCCAAATACTGAATCGCCAACCAAGTTACCAAATCTCAGTTTGGTATAATGTATATTTAAAATTGCTTTTTTACAATCGCAAACAAGCGGATTCTGCAAATCGGACCATTTCCAACCTCAAAATGTTTTGTACATATGCCCCTTTATTCGCATTTTCTACCATAGCTAAGAGGTGTAAACCTAGAAATTCTCAATGAAACCTGCACTTTGCTTATTAGGAACTGGGTAACTGTGTGGGAGCTTCTCATAGCTCAGTCCACAGCTAATAAACTAGATTCACACAAACTCTTTCTTGAGAAGATATAAAAGGATCTCACAGTTGAAAAATAAATTACTAATAATTGTTCTATAAACAATTAGTAAGGTCAAAATTCTGCATCTCATGAGCTCACTTTTTATTAAATAAGAGCAGCTTTTTTTAAACTAGATTTGGAAAGCTTTTGCAGATCTGTCATTAAAATGCAAATATTACAATAAACGATCCATGCTCTCTCCCAGTTCACTCAAGTCCTAGCTCCTTTGTCTCATGTCAGCTGAGAACATTGAGAACATACCCATGATTTTCAAAATGGAGACCGGCCAATTACTTTGTTTCCAATCAAACGTTAAACACAGTTCGCATTGTGAAATGTTCTAGTGCTTTTTATGTGATTTGCATTTAAGTTCTCCATGATACTCTTACTAAAGCAGGAGGAGCTCTTGAGAAGGCTTGTGCAGACAGCACCACTACTTTGCAGTAGGTAGTAGGCCAGCTCAACTAAACCTGCACAAGAACAAGTTTATTTTAGTAGGAAGAGTCAGGCAGAAACTCATAAGTTAACATGATACATTTGTGAGCCTCAGGCGCCAAATTATGGATACAGTGCACTGTCCCACTCTGAGCTGCAGTGCACACTCAAGTCTGTGCGACAGGCGCGGAGTAGGGCATCGCCCTCTATCACAACAAAGGCATTGTTTACAGTACAGGCACAAACCCACACCTGCACTGCGAACAGCGCTAGGGAAGGTGGGCTGGCTATTTGAAGTCATTGGTGTGCCTGGGGGAAGCAGAGATCCCCCTACAGGCGGGTTCAGTGAGTGACAGCATGCACCTGCAGAGGGTGTCTGTGGGGAGAGTCTATGAGATGATCTGTTATACAAACATGAATGTGCTTTGAATAGTCTCTTAGCCACTCTTTGGTGCAGTGCTAGCCAACCCATTACTACTGAAATGCCTGCTAAAATGGGCAATGAAACATATTAAATGGTGTTTAGATAAATCCATATGAACCAATTAACTCTATATACTTTTTCTTTTTGTAGGAATGTCTTCCTAGTATGCCAAGCTGCCAGGAGTTTACAGCGGTGAGTATCTATCATTCCAGTGAGTTCACACACTGGAGAAGAATTACTGTACTTTTACCGCAGAAAACATGGTAAGACATCTTAGGACGCTGACATAGCAAACACACATGATCCAGTTACATTTTACCTCTGATCTGTTACCATTTTAGCAAAGTTCAAGTCATGAGCGCTTTCACCACTTACCAAGCCCATTAAATCCTGTGCCTCAAACCACAACACGTGACACAGTGGACTTCTCTACTAATTGTTTAGCACACGGTTGGCTTTAAGACTATGTTTTGTTGGAATATAGCATTATTGCTCGCTGACGTGGATTATAGTAATTGCTTAATATCTCTGCCCGAGTTGCAAGCCAATGACCAACAGTAGGAGAGAGGGCAGTTAATGACTGGTATAGCCTACAGCAGAGGACAATAATGTTATTAGAATATTCCAACCTTTGAGTACAGAATGTTTGAAATTAAACAGGGAGCAACATACGTCACGAGCGACACGTATGCTACATTTCAACCACTAACCTCCAGTCCCAAAAACATACGGCAGCCATTGCGGACCTATTTACTACTTCACCCAGAAGACAATGAGTGATCACGTTGTTCTTGAAACATTCCCAATTGGGCTCCATATGCAGACACAAGCACAAATAGTTTTTTGCTATTGAACCCATGGCTGCCCTCCCACTGCGGCTCTGCTGCCCTATTCTTTAATGTGGACCGATAGTACTGCTATACACCCATCCCCATAGTTGCATCTCTGGCTCCCTATTTATCCACTCCCATCATCACGCACGCCCATTGTACCTAGCGCCGTCTCATTCCTCTCTGTATTTGTAGATACGCTCCTTAACGAACATTCTGTATTTTTGTTATTGATGATGCATATGCTGACGATTATATGTTTGCATTTATGTTTCCCCTGTATATCTCTTTGCTTCTCTCCCCTCTCTTTCTGTTGGTATATGTTGTTGTAAAACTCATTAAATAAAGTATTTAAAATAAAATAAAACAGGGAGGAACACACAGAGAAACATTGGAATCCTTGGTCTGAACGTATATACTAGTCATTATTCAAACTCACAGCATTGTCATTAATAGAATTCGCAAAATTCCAGACTCCTACTGTTGAAACTATAGTAAGAAATTGCTTGAGTCTGTTTGTCTTGTTTTCCAAAGTCCTCCGCCTCGCAGTACATGAGAAACATAATGTCTGCATTTTATTGTGTATGATCCTTTGAGTTAGTAAAGCAGGCCGAACGCAAGCTGAACATAATTTAAAGCATCAAAGAACAAAAGGAGGATCTTCAAGATGAGCACACATCAGTTTAACAGTGCATGGTGGGCAGCTTGTTCAGCTATGGTCCCGCTAAGCCTCCTGCCAAAGGCAACCGATGGTTCAGAGGTTCCCACAGCCAATACCTCAATTCAGTCATGTCTCAAGTGCCATGCTAGGAATGGCTGTGATGAGTTTGACCATCAATTGCTAAGTAATGCATCCGGGATGAGATTTTGTCTGATGCAAGTATTGAGTACATTTCGTACTCTATCATGCTTTGCAACAGTCATGATCAGCGATCAGGAAAACTTGTGTGATATGTCCGCAGGACAGACAGTCCACAGAAGCAAGTTCATTGTAATTTTTCATTACCACATTAATTTCTATTTATCCACCATAACAATGTTTTTCCTGGAAAAGAAATGATCTCTTTATTTGCCAACTTATGGTACTTTTATCAAAAGTACTTGCAGCAAACAAACACAGTGTTCAGACTGGAAACAAGAACGTGGTGACGCACAAGCGAAACATCAATTCATATGAGGGCCATCCGTCAGGGAAAATGTAGTTTAACTGATGCTTCTTGATGCGTGATTTAAACACTGTCAGCGAAGTGGAGGGTATCACAGAAACCAGGTCACTACAGAGTTTTGGACCCAGCAAAGATAGACCTATAACGGGAAGGACTACAAGGAAGAGGAGGATATAGCAGGAGATCATAGTCTGCCAAACATAGGTGCTTGAGAGTTTGATCAGCATGAAGTAAATAGCATAAGTGAAGTGGAGCAAGACATTTGAAAACAATGCACAGATAATGAAAATGAAAATGAAAGACGCGAGGTAACCAATGCAGCCAGGCTAAATGAGGTGTAAGGTGGTTAGACACTAAAAGGCCAAATAAACTATGAGCAGACAAGTGAAGAATCGATTGTAGCTGAAGTAAAGCTGAAGTGAGACTGTGAATTAGAAGTTTGACAGCAGAGAATGGAAGAAAGGACAGGTTTGGTTGTTAACATTGAACAGTTGAAAACAGCATGTTCAGCAGGCCAATCAGATTTGTTTCTGAAAAGTAAAAGGTCAGAAAGTCAAAAGCTATGAGAAGTCTCAGTGGGTGTATTGGAATATGGAGGAAAAAAATAGAGAGGGGAGCTAAGATGTAATTTATAGTAGGAAGAACATTACATCTGTCTTAAACGGATTTAAAATGAGAAAGTGTGATGTCATCCACTTTCCAGTGGCAGAGAGGCAGGCATAACGACGAGCCTGGAGAGAATCAGGAAACTTAGAAAATGAGAGACAAGCCTGAATATCATCAGCATAAAAATGTGTGTGAAATCAAAAAGAGATGATGGAAGATGGGGCACCGTGTAGCAAGTCTATAGTAATGGTCCAAGCTCCTACACCACAGTGTAACATGGGGGGTTTGGGAAACGTATATACTGTATTTGGGCATTCCCTCCAACGATTTTTAAAAAATTGGATTTATTATGCGTTAACATCCATTACTTAAAATGTATATGACTAACCACAAAGTTAAGGCTTTGTTAATATTATTACCTGTGTAATACCTGCCCCTGTCGTACAGTGACGCCATTCCCAGTCCACTGCTGAAAATCTACCTTATTGGTAAATATTGTGTATCGTTAACATCGGTCTGAATACGTAAATGTCAATTACATCTGCAGAAGGGTTTTTGGGCCGGCAAAATTGAATATAGGAGCAGAAACAAGTTGTAAGTCAGGCCTTCAGATTTTGTGAACTGTTTAACTGCTTACTTTTTGAAGTTTTATGTAGCGTGAACTCGACCCGAAAGTATCAGGGCGTTTTACATGAGCACCAGTTGCGTTACAGTAGACAGACACGTTCCTTTTTGTTAGGCACGGGGAGATTATGTGATTTTCCCAGAATCACCGGATGTTGAGCGTCCCTGCCGAGACACAAACCCGGTTCCCCAGCTTCGAAGTCGACTCCTCTAGTCCTTAGGCCATAATCTATAACTTTTATAAGATAATTTCCTTTAATTAGAAGGACCTCTCTGTGCACGTTTTCGTCAGCAACGTGATTTGTGCATATTCACAAAATAATTTGAAGCCTGGGACGTGTTACAAAGCAAAAATGCCCTGTTTTTCTAACCTTTGCGTCCCAATGCATGGAAAAACACTGCCCCAGAACAGACGCCATAAAGAAACTCTCATTACCGAGGACGTGTTCCCTGGAAGACCATAAAAGGGAGAAGAGTGGATTAAAAATATTAAACGTGGGCATCTGCTCTCAGAAAATTGTATGGTACATGAATTGAGCATTTGCTACACTGATGAAAATTTATTTCAGTTTTATGTGAAGACATTTACATCAGAGCAAAGCATAATGAGAGCCAAACAGCTGTTCCATGCTGCCTCTGTGCGCTGATCAACACCCAGTGGCCGGATGGGAATTTTAGTGAAAATGGAATTACAGAAGCTGGGAAGTTATTAAATGCAATTAGATCGACATTTGATTTTCAGGGGATCACGTTTACTAATCATGTTAAGAAAACAAAGTCTTTAATGTGAGCAATGTACTGCCGCATTTTGGAGTCCACCTGGCCTTGTCTCAGTGATGTAAAGTCTACTACAGTCCCGAGATTAGATGTGAGCATCAGCATGGCAGAGGAGTCTGCTGCCAGGTTTTATGTACCTGTAGCTGTGGTAAATATCGCTAGGGTTAAACCAGCGGGGTCTTACATAGGTCAAAGAGGGCAGGAACTGTGCCAGGTTTTCTGGCTGACCACTGAGGAGTTTCACTTACATTCACTGCATGAAAACGTATCTCATGTGGCTATCGTGCAAATATGGCATGGATCTGGTCTTTCTGGACCTACATTGGGCATCCCTGGTTTAAACATTAGTAGCTCCAGCTTTCACCTGGTTACTGCTGAAAAAATGATCTCTGCTTTTTTAAGCAACTCAAAAACTTCCCACATGGGAAGACACAAAAAGCACAAGGCACATAGCGTTATTATGGTAGTTCACAACCAGGACTAGAGCGCTGTTCCACATATGAGCTGAATTGGCAGCAAGAAACCACAAAATGAAGTATAAGGAAGCTGAGTTCGAAGGGCATTATTATGATTCTGTTTTGGGCAGGTGCAAAGGAGTAGGAGGCAGCCGTGTGGCAGTTTAAAAAAAATAAATCACTCTTTCTACAGCACATACGCTAATGCGCCAGTTCCAGTATAGCTCCTGTGCTGTACACATCACAGCTCAGACACAACAGAGTGATGAACCAGGCACATGGCACCCTTCTGCACATAAGTGCTGGCGCAAAAAGAACTATGGGCCTGATGTACAAAGCTTGTGACTCCAAAATGTTTTTATTAAATCTACTAAACCTATTTTGCTATTTGGTAACATGTTACCGAATCGCAAAATGGGTTTACAAATGCATAACAAATCGCTATTCGGAAGGTGCACGTTTAGGGCGTCGCTTGCAAATAGTGATTTGTTATGGTATGTATCAATATTTTGCAACCATAATCCAGTTGCATAACATTGAAAAGTTACTGACTTCTGAGTTGGGGTGGTAACACATTTACAAAAGGGAAGGGATCCTTTTGGGACCCATTGCCGTTTGTGATTGTAAAAAAAAAAAGGTTTGTGGGGAGTAAGCAGTGGTCTGGGAGACCACTGCCAACTCTCAAATAAACTTTAAAAAAATAAAGCTTTCAGGAAAACAGGCTGCATTTAAAAAAGAACAAAAAGGTTTGCTTTATTAAAATACAATAACAGGCACGGCATCCAATCACGTAAGTCTCATTTTCCAACGTACCTCATGAATAGTGATGAGGTAGGATGGATTGCAACCCACTACGATTCTAAATTGGGCAAACCTACCTATTAGTACAGAGGATAGTTTGCAAAATTCTTTTCTATTCTCACAAAGTTGGTACGCAGCTTGCGACCACTTTTTGCAAATGGAAATTTCGTTCATGAGGCCCTCTGATTTGCTTCTAGGTGCGCATTAATAAAATGATGACAGAATGATAAGAAAATATCTCTCTTCTGGAAGCATGTAATTAGGAGCTACAAAGATCTAACACTGGAAGAGGATACAAGTAGCTAAATACCACAAATATCCCCTATAGGCACCTCAAGGATTTCAGAAAGACGTGGAATGGCTGCAAGAACCCTATCAGGAAGCACGTGGCTGAGGTGCAAGATCAAGCGCCCAACATCACCAAAACCTTCTCAAAGGTCTCAAAGGAAGTGCCAGGAATAGCAGGGCGCCAGCTAGAGGTCACAGATGTGACCCCTGACTAATCCCAAATGACGTCCATGCTTACACCCATGCAATGGCTAGCCCTGGTGAAAATGGACAATAGGACACGGGGAGGCAAGAGAGGGCTTAGGCACAGTCACAGGGGAGTGAACGCATATCAATAGCTCTGGACATGAAAGAATGCTGGACAGAAGTTTAAACTGACTGAGGAACCCTGTGATTGCCATCACATCATTTCAGGGTAGCACGGTGGCAGTGAATGTGTCGGTATGGCTTCCAGGAGCCGGGTGGAGTTTTAGGGGCAAGGAAACCAGGCCACACTTGTATCTGGAATTACCTACTACAGTCATGTGGCACTGTCCTTACCGACAGGTCTACTAGACATATACATTTATACAGTGCCTTCTGTTAACTATTCTCCTGCAGTCTACTGCACATGTGAAGTTCACCTGTGGCTCGTAAACATGATGCAGTTGTCTTCTAAGGATGTAAAATTTGTAGTGGTTATTAAAGACCACAGCACTGCGGGCCTGCTAGCCATGGGTAAAGTTTATTGAAAAAAAAATGGTTATTAAAATCTTTGCATTACATGTCTACTACAATATTTATATGACTATTGAAAATAATTGAAAAAGGGGCATTTTTCCGTGCTTGAAGCACGAATGATTTACAGTTCTGCCACTGTAGTAGACTCCAGTCAATGTTTTACCCTTTTGCCCTGTCCTCCCAGACCAGTTCCACAGTGGAGACGTTAAGGCTGGAGCAGCGAACATGTCAATGAGAGGACCATCTTCCGCCATTGTTAGAGCAAGGGCAACATTACAATGGTCTGACAATTGTTTTTCCTTTTAATGGCATTTTCCCCACTTATTTAGTGATACAGGGACAATCCGGTCTGGCTTTAGTGCTGGTGGCGCCCAGTGCAACAATCATTTTTGGCGCCCCCACTCTTCAATCATGTTATTGCTAAATACAGCGCCCTCCCCTGAGGTCAGCGCCCCCTTCACAGGTCAGCGCCCAGTGCAGCTGCACCAGTCACACTGCCCTAAAGCCGGCCCTGGAGACAATATTATTGCACATTTATTAGTGAGTAAAATCTTAGGGATAATCACCAGGAGCAATTGCCTAAGAGTTGAAATTCAAAAGTGGTTTAACAGAAATGTGGCGCTTACCTCAGATAATGGGGTGGCACCTTCCTCAATAAAAATGATGTGCCATATTTTTCATCAAACTTAAGTCCAAAAGGCTTTACGAATGACCCAATTATATGTGGCATTGATATTAGCTGCCTCAGAGACTGAGCCATACTTCTGGGACACCTTCGGTCAATTAATTTTTCATCTTGAGCAGCACATCAAAAGTGAGAGGGGTGTGAAGGCCCAAAAAAGGACACCTCGTTGGAGTCCTCATGTCCTAAGGCCAAACCTCATTCTCTACAGCCAGTTGAGTGGTGTTGAGATGTGTGTGTGTGCATCAACGGAATCCTGGAGTTTAGATCCCATTCCTATGAAGAAATGGAATGGTATCTAAGAAGGAGTCCAACCAGATACTGCAGATGCTCTCCTGCAAGATATGTTTCAAATGCTAAAATAGGATCCATTTGGAAAAGAGCCAAGAGCTGCTAATGCATCTAAATGGATATTGTGCTAAGAAATTATCCACATCTAAATATAGTTGTCTTTTTGTTTGTCAAGAATGCAGGAACTTTCATGCCTACCTAATTTAGCCACTTTAACCCATAATTTAAGAGCACCGGAAATACTTTATGAAAACTGAACTTCGAGGGCTATCAGAACTGCCAAAAAGCTATTTTGTTGAGATCTATCTGAAATAGAATTAATATAATTAATTATCATTAATATCGACCTAAAATAACATTGCATCCACTACACCAACCTACTTCTACATTAATTATATGTTTACTATTCTTAACCCCACCTATACTTGCTTTGGGAGGTAGGTATAACTGTAATTAAAAATAACAATTATATGCATACCTTACAAGGTAAAGCTAGGTTGATGTAAAGGATATGATACTATTAACATACGGTATATCATATACAATGTATTGACCTACCTATGTCTGTAGTCATGTGTTTTATTTGTCTGTAAAGTTGATTAACTTATAAGATCACACATGTCCCTTCTTTTGATGTGAACGATTTGTTACCAAGGAGACAAGGTTACCAGTTAAAGGAGGGCGTTTCTTTTCTGCCCACAATTAAGGAATGCCTTAATTTTGTTGTGTCCATTGTACTCACTTTTTTTGAATTCAGATTGGTTTTTAAAAGAAATTATTAATTTGCCTCTGTTATGGTTCACTTCTTCAGGACAATAGTGCCCCATCCATGCATAGTGAAAAGAATCTAAGTGGCGCGTTTGCATGATAGTGCAGTGAAGCCAGTAAAATCCAGGAGGCATGGTGGACATGGAAAATCACTTTCAGACGCATTGTGAAGGAGCCATAGTTTCAGCACTTACACTACATCTGGGGAGCCGTAAAGATATGTAATTAAGGGACTATGATCGCTGTATCCCTTATCAGTAAGCTCGAGGAATGGCGGCATTGAAAGCCATCAGACCGTCTAACCAAAGGAGGGAACCTTTTTCCTTAAAGATGACCTTAAGGCCAATTAATGCAATCTGAAAGCAGAATGTAAAAAAATCACTTGAATCTCAAAGTCACCAGGGAATCAGTGTAAAGTCCCACGCTATGTGGGCGCAGCGATTACTGTTGCTGGCAGCTTTGCTAGACGAGTTTATTCTGTTGAAGTTGTAAAATAGATAGCTGAGGAAAATGTAAGCGTCTAGATGTTGTGACAAGATAAAATAAGTAATGCAGTCGCAACAGAGACCTGATACTCACAATCCAGATCTACTCTCTTTTTAACCTACTCAGGATCTCGGTGATCCACCAGATGCATGTTCCGCTTGCCCTTCCGAAACAATTTCGTATTTTTCTTGTCTCGCTGGGTCTGAGAAGTAGAGTCACAGTGTATTTGTATTTATCCCAGTTGCTGTCTCTCCTTTCTCTGTCTCTTTTCCTCGTTCTCTCTTTGACTCTCTCACTTATTCAGTCTCTCTTTTTGTCCTATTTGCCTCATTCTCTCTCTGACTATCTCTTTCTCCCTTGTTCTTTCTCCGTGTTTCTCTCTTCCTTTCTTTGCCTCAGTTCTTTTGACCTCTTTATCTCTTCCCCCTTTTTCTTTCTTTCTCTGTGCATGTCTTTCTATCTCTCAGTCTCCCTATCTCTCCTTGGTCCTTGCACTGACTTCAATTGTTGGGGTATGGTCATGGTGGGGGTTAGATAGGAATTCAGCATTCTCCAGCATTCAGCAGTCTTCAACTATCGTATCGTACTGTTTTAATGGGATTTATATAGGACTTTAATCCTAATTCCAAGGTTGAAAGTGCTTATTTGCCACTAAATTCTCCAACTTTAGAAAGAATCTTTGTCGGGTAAACTTGGTAAGTATGTTCTTCTACCCAAATACTGGTCGATTTGGTTGCTGAAAACACTGTATTGTGGCAAATGTTGTAGTTCAGGGTTCTCCAAAGTCGGTCCTGAAGGGACGGATCCATGCCAGATTTTTAGCATATCCCCATTTAGATAAATGTAGTTGTCTTGAAAATCTGGCATGGATCCGGCCCTCCAGGACCGACTTTGGAGAAACCTGTTGTAGTTGAATACACTAGTTGCCTACTTAGCAACATACATTTAGAACATGGATGCTCAGCATATGTACAGTGGGAACTGATCCATGCCAGATTTTTTGAATTAACACTGCTATGCAAATTAATTCTATTTAGATTTGTTTGTTTGTTTATATTATGTGGATATCCTGAATACCTGGCATGGATGCAGCCCTCCTGAACCTCCATTAGACACCCCTATAGATGGCGTGTGTGAACAGTGCAGCTCATAAACTCGTTTAGAGTGCTGTACGAATCTGCCCAAAACTAGCAAGAAGAACGAATGTGTCTAAATCAATTTGAATTCTATACAAGTCAAATATATTGTATGTATAAATGGCATATCATACAACGAGGGGGCTTGCTCCATAGCACCATAGCTGGAGCTGCTGGTGACTGTGGCCCCAGTGGTGTCAATGAGGAAGTTGTGAAAGTGGCTCGGCAAAGAATGAGTGGTATTTTTGTGCAGGAATGCTCTTGAGTCATCAATTTTTGGAACGTGTATAAAGTGAACAAGAGAAAGCTAGGCATGAATAGTAAATCCATCAGTTTTCTATCCCTGCTTCCTTTTTTGTCGTGCCTGCAGCTTTTGCAATCCCCTTCCCGAGCATCCCCTTTTCCTGATCTGCCTCCCTTGTTACATGTGTGGCAGGACCTGCGCTCCGTTCATATCCTCTGGATGATTTGTGAACTATAAGTACAATTCTTCAGATGTCTCCTCTATGTCCCATACATAATGTCACATTCCCACTCTCTGTTTAGAAATAAATGGCCGATATTTAAAACGTTATTGCTACAGTAGAATGCATTTTGTGTTGCTTTTTAACTTCCCAACAGTGATCCGTTCTGTGTGGTAAGCAGCTGGTACTTTCATGGGCAGTCTGTGTATTTCATCTTGCTGTCTGCCGACCACATAGCTCTCCTCTCCTTTCTAAATGTGCTGCCGCGGTTGTGAAAAGTGGATATCTCGGATGGCTTACCTGTCAAGCAGACCTTGAAACCGAGAATTTAGGAGACACATTTCATTCCAAGCACAGCACGGCTTGATCTTCCACCAGCTTTGACAACCCAAGGCCATGTGGCAATCATTGTTTTGCAGAATCTCTTTCCAATCATTTCCCTACAATTTACTGCTCTGTGGTAGCCCAGAATCAAATGAGTTTTTCCTGCATGGAAGCAGATGCAGCACTATGGCTCAGGCATCATAATGGAGAAAAGTTGGCATCAGAATGCAGCGCCTCACCATCAATACAGAACATATCCACCTCCAGCCCAGCAGAAAAACAACATTAGTCCCAGGGCTATTTACATATTTGGTCACCAAGTGGGCTTTACTCAGACAAGGTCTCTAAAAAGTAGAGATTTACATTCATTAAATATCACACTACTAAATAACATTGTTAAATACTCACTTTGCTAATATGTATACTTTCTCTCTCTTTCCTCTTGAAGTTGTTCTTTCTGTATAGTTTTCAAGCAGTTCTGTAAATGAACAGCTCTTTTCTGTTTTAAGGTCCAGTGCGACGCGTTTCCGTTGGGGCCAGCGGTACTACACTACTGAAGACGAGTGGGCGTTGGACAATATCTATATTGGACAGCAGTGTCCCAGCATGTGCAATGGGCATGGCTGGTGTGATCATGGCGTCTGCAGGTACATGCGCTTCAATTTCAGTTGTTTCAACAATTTGGCAGAGTGAGCAGGTTTCTAATGTAAAGTAATTCAATGAGTGCTCCATGGATGTCAGTTCACCAAAATGCCAGGGGTAGTGGAAGTGGTATTGCACACCATTTGACCTTTACTTTGACTCACACACATGTTTACCCATACTAACACATTCACAGACTCTCGTGGACATAAACAGACTCACCCGCAAGCATGCATACGACATACATTTAACAGCATGTTTTACTTACATTAGCTTCCAGATAGGGTCATATTCCAGCTAATGTAATCCATTTTTGTATTACAGTAATAGTGAATAATATTATTCACTATTTGTATAATTAAAATAAATGACAGAAAACCAGGCAAGTGGAGCTCCAACCAGCGTCCATTAGGAAGAGCTGCCCCTGTGTTCCAGGCACTGATTTTGCCACCTCTGAGGCCAAGGGTTGAAAAAGCAGTGCCAGGGGTAGCCAGGGGCAAGCCAGGGGTCGCAGCTGCGACCCCTGGTGATCCCTAGATGACGCCCATGAAGTATTCAACAACTTTGGAAAATATGTATCTGGGTATCCGCTGGCAGTTCTCATCAAAGAACGGATGATAAATGGGTCAGCAAGATGAGCCCGGTTGTCTTTATCTTAGACAGAAAAGGGCATCCCAATGTCCCCAGGCGAGCTTGAGTATAAAATATAACAAAGTAAGGTGCAACGAAAGGGATCACGTAACCAACATTTATTTAGAATTACTAGTACCAGTGATAGAAACATGAATGTAGTCAAACATACTCTTTATTGGATCATAAAATGAAGATTGTGTCAACAGAGGGAAAATAATTATTCAGAGAAGGCGTACATATGAAGAACATTTAATTCAGAAAAAGATAACAGCTATTTATTTTCGATCAATCAGTTCAGATTTTATAAGATTTTTTCTTCAAAGAAGGGAGTACGTGGTCTAGCACAAACAGGTCCAGTTCATGAAAAAAGTAATATAAAACCCATTGGTTTAAGACAAATGTGCTGATCCACTCTTGCAAGAAATATTTACTTTGTCAGTCATCCATTCATTTACTTGTGTGATTGAAGATGATTGAAAACCTGCTTTGTGAAGTGGCCAACAGTGGAGCACACGTCGATGTTTTGGTCTCCAGGTTAATTAATAAAAGAGACCATTTCTAGGACGGAATGCATAGAGTAAATACTGCTGACCCAGTCTTTTGGAAGTGATCTGTACCAGTCGTATGTGAAAGTGAAAGAGTTTACTAAAGTTGTTTGAGCAGGCATCAGTGTTTACACTTAACTGATATATGTCTTGTACATTGCATGGAAGGATTTATTGAGTGTAAACATAATTTTGAAAATGTAATAAATCCTAATGGGTAATCCTCAGGTAACCAGCAGCCATTGCCATTGCATATACACTTAACAAATCCCTTACATGCAATGTACACGGTCTATATCAGTTACTCTAAGAAGCAATTTGCTCAAAATGTGTTTCTACTCATTAATATTTATTCAAGTGAACTTGGGGTCTCATGGTGACTTTCTTGGAGCTTTTCAGAGGCCCCAACCAATTGCTGACCACAAGGCCAGGGAGTGAAAGTGGAACTAGGCCTGACTGGCCATTCTGCCATGTCCCCGGTGGGCTGCAGGCTAGAGGGCTGCTTTTACTGCTGGATGGGCCGCGGCAATCCAACCGTGCCCCTCCGGCCCAGTTCTAGTTAGAGGCAGGTTTAAACATTTTTGCCAGGGCTGATTTTGGTTTCCAGTCGGCCCTGTGGAGACTCTTTCTAATTTGATTTGGAAGTCATCTATAGAGACCTATTTACTGCCATAGATTTTTCCTACAGATTTCATTGCAAAACCAGTTTGAAGGAAATGTTTGCCCCCAGGTGAAGTTTGTTAAAGTGCACATAATTTGCAACTACAGAAAGTGCAAAGGTTTTACACTTAATCCAGTTCTGTAAGTGCAATTAAAACTTCTGCCTACTCCTGTTTTAGACCCCAGTGAGACACCAATAGCTGTCACTCATGCTGTGTGCAATGTGATCAGCTTGGGACTCTGTGCCTTTCTAAAGTCAGCAATGGATGTGAGGGTCATCTGCATGTGACTGCATGTCACGTTAATGTCAGAAAGCTGCACTGACATGATGGGGCGCTGCAGTACCATTTCCTGAATGATTTGCAACAATCTTGTACTCTGATCATGTAAAGCGGACGGCTCCCTCTTATGGCTGTTCCTGAGGTCCCCCACACACACTTGTAGGTGTTTATCTGTGTGTCATGATTTACCAGGTTCCAGGCTGAAGGAGAATCAACGTGGTTGAGTGGTCTTTAAACGAAGGGAGCTGGCAAGCCCTTCACCAGTGCCGCTTTGGTTCCAGTCATGTATGACGCGTGACTGGTCATAGTGGATTAGCGTCTGTAATTTAGTATTTTCGTCATGTGTCTGTCTCATTCTCCATACCCTTCCGTGTGCGAGCCAATTCGAGAAAGATCAGTAACTGGCAACGGTTTGGGGATTCGGGAACTTACCTGTATTTTTAAGGTGGGTTTTGATAGCACAGCTGTCACACAGACCTATCGCTCCCAATATACATAGAATGGGCTTTGATTCTGCCCCTTTCAGAGTTGGCTTTCTTTGACCACCCTCTTTCAGCGTTGGCTTTCTTTGACCACCCTCTTTTAGCCGTTTTCTTTCTTCGACCACCCTCTTTTAGCCGTTGGCTTTCTTTGACCACCCTCTTTCAGCCGTTGGCTTTCTTTGAGCGCCCTCTTTCAGCCGTTGGCTTTCTTTGAGCGCCCTCTTTCAGCCGTTGGCTTGAAACTTTATCAATCACATCTTGACTGAGTCCTGTGAAATGTTAATGTCTTTCCTAATGCTGTTGGTTGTTTGGGTGTGTCCTTCCACTGCCACACAAGTGCTTGCAATGAACTGCTCAAGGGACTACTTTTCATCTCTAGCCCTCTGTCCGTTCATGCTGGCTTCAATGTGCCTATGCTGCATGCCCACACCGACTGCTTTTGCCAATGCAGCTACTAAGTATATGTTTCATGGGCCCCCATACTGAGTGCTGGATTGCTTGGATTTAGTGTCAATGTATGTTATGTATTGGTTATTAAGGCTCTTTTGACGGCTTTGTGATATCCATTTGTGCAAATTATGTACCATTTTGTTCTTCCTGATTTCTAGATCAGCACTTTTGGCACGTCAAATTCCCACTTGCTCCTTTCATGCCCGCTCGCCCCAGATTGCGCCACTTGTCGGAGATGCGATCTTTAGTTTTTGGCGCATGTGATCTTTGAACAAAAGCTTGTTACCAAGTTCTCTCTGGGATGGGATGGTATTCAGGATGTGATATGAACATCAATCTTGTTGATTTTATTGAGCACCTGGAATGGGTTTCCTCTGGTTAAGTGCATCTATCGGGTAAGGTAAATATTTCTGTTAGGACAAGTGAAGTGGCTCAGAGAGCCCTATATTTGTGTATAGAACCTAGCTCCAGATTCTTATTTTAATATTGAGTGACAAGAATACATGTAGTGTGTGTTGCCGCAGTCCCTAAAAGATGGAGCCCCAACCTGTGTTTATTGCCTGTGATAGGAAGTAGTAGCAAGAGCAGTAATAAGTAGTACATGTTTTTAATGGACAATTTACTACTTCCTCCACAAACTGCAAGCCTTACCTCTGACTCTGAACTTTACCCTTCTGGGCACTCAGACCCTCAACTCTGCCAGATATTTTAGCACATTATAGCGATGGCAGTAAGCCCTGCAGACAGGCCCATTCAGTGATTCAGCCAGGAGTTTGAACGGATACTGATTGATTACGATATAATGTGTATGAACTGTCCCTCTAGCTCGTACACCGCAATCGTGTAGTGTAGATTTACAGCTAGGCCATTCTATTCAACCGCCATAAATGGAATGAGTAGGTGCAGGGACAGCTTGTAATGGAAAAATGGATGAAGGGGAGTCTGAGCACTCTCCTCTTAGTCAGTGAAAAGAAATGCGTGGCACACATTAAATGCATGTAAGGGTGTATATATATATATATATATATATATGGGCTAAGCGTGGCTCTATGTTTCAACTAGTGTAAAGTAACTATAGTATTTCCCCAAATTCTGAAAGAGTGTAAAACTGCCCGAGCCACTGATCACGGAGTTATAGGACTCATTGGACTCAATAAGAGGATATCCATCCATACACGCCTGTTGCCTGGTTTACCGGACCCGTCTAAATTTAATCCCAGCCTGGTGCAGGCAGTGGACTGAACATGTATGGACACTATCGCTTTGTGATAAGTGATGGGCAGGCAGCGAGCAGCGTTTTAATAGCATCATGTTTATTCCTCAATGCATCTCATATACCACAGTATCCAGCGGACAATATTCCTTCATATTTATCCCAAACAGTCAATCTAAATGGAGATTTGTATTTATGATGTACACACCACCTAACACATGTATTGTAAATACTTTAGGAATGATTTCTTTATAGAGCTTGGGTTCTTTTTTTATGGGTCCTAAAATTGTTCCTCCTGTAGAGAAAGATAAAAGGCTGCAGTCAGTACACCTCTCTTATAGTTCTAGTCTGTTCTTCGTCTTAGCACCCTGCTGCACTAGTCAAGCACCTTTCTTACTACTTTAATCTCTACTGCTGCCTAGATCTACAGAATTTATTTGATAGGGCTCGAAAAGTGAATTGTTTTTCTTTATTAAGCCATATCTATCTCTGATTGGGTAAATCCTCTATCACTGGAGGTCTATCTTCGCGACCTGTAGATGTATTGGTCAAAAGGAATGAGGCTCCGACCCTAGATTCTACCCTATCTGTGCTGGCCCCTCCCCTCCTCATGTCTGTTTGTTGTGGTTGTGAGAGTCCTCTCAATCCCCTCTCAATGTGTTGTCCTCTCCTCCTACTTGTATAGTCCCCTGAGCTCTGGACCCTCTCCCTGTAGGTGGAGGTGGAATACTAGCGCCCTTTACCCCAAATAATGCTGCTTTGCCCCCTCCAGTAGCCAGGGTATTCCCCGATGTCTCCCTCTGTGCGGAGAAGCAGATAGAGGGTTGCAGCTGCACTGGCGGTGTAGCTATGGAGACATGAGTTGGTGGTGCTTCTCTGACACCAGAGTTACGCCTCACAGATTTCCCCGCAGCTACATCCATAACCTTGGGCAAGTGAGCATGGACATGATTTAGGGGTCGCCAGGGGTCGCAGCTGCAACCCCTGGCTTGCCCCTTGCTACCCCAGGCACTGCTTTTGTGGCCACCTGGCCTCAGAGGTGGGAAGAATCAGTGCCTGGAACACAGGGGCAGCTCTTCCTAATGGATGCTGATCGGAGCTCCACTTGCCTGGTTTCTTTCCATTTTTATATTATACACATAGTGAATAATATTATTAATTATTAGTGTAATAAAAATGTAGTACATTAGCTGGTATATGACCCTATCTGGAAGCTAAGGTAAGTAAAAAATGCTGGTAAATGTATGTTGTTTGCACTGTAGCGGTTGGCAGGGAATAAGGGTGGAGTGGAGGGGGGTAGGGGACAAAATAGTACAAAAAAAATACCCCTTACATGTTCCTCCGGCCGCATCTCTCCTCCGCTTCTCGAGTCCCGGAACCAGGAAGCACACAAGCTCCCCATAGCCAATCACAACGCTGCAATGCAGTGTTGTGATTGACTCCCCTAAGCCAATCACAATGCTGCAATGCAGCATTGTGATTGGTCTGAGCACCGTAGATCGGCGCTCAGATGAGGACTGGGGGCCTGTGCATGTTCCTCACCAGGATGTTTAATGCACCCTGGTGGGGAACATGCAAAGTACACATGACTGTTTGGCAAGGCCAAGACGGCCGGCCAAGCAGTCATGGGCACTTGGAGTGTGCAAACCACTTCTTCCCCTGTGCCTCCAGCCCCGCCCTAACTCAGCCCCGAACCTGCAAAAAATAAAATGATAATAACTACGTTATCATTATTTTCTTTTTCCTGCTCAAAGAGCAGTGGGGCAACGCTCCTCCGCCTTAGCAGAGGAGCCGCCCCGCCGCGACCCCTGGCATTTTGGTGAATTGACATCCATGCTAGTCAGGCGAATGTAATAAAGGTTGGGGAAGTTTTCATGTGAAAAATGAAGGACTTTTGATGTCAGAGTCTAGGTGGTGATAGTGAGCGCAGCGCCATATTTTGGTGCGCCAACACTATGCTCTCTCATACACATCAAAGTGCAATCCTCTTGACTTGAGCCAAAATGAACATTACATAGCATTATTAGTGTTATCCACACTTTTGTTAATTGAACACCTGGATTGTCTGAACAAGGGACCCCAGGTGTATTAAAGAGGCACGTTGTTAGTATAGTTAAGGGATGGAAACTGGATGCTTGCTTTAAGCACTTCTATTATATTATAAATATGCATTCTTTTTCTTTATAGATGTGACTCAAAATATAGGGCCCCAGAATGCCTCCCCGAAACCACCCTGGCCTCCACGGTCATGTCAGATTTTGAAAGTCAAAATGGCTTGGACACGGATTGGCAAGAGGTCATTGGTGGAGAGATTGTGAAACCAGAACAGGGCTGTGGTGTGATCTCCTCCGGGTCATCTCTGTATTTCAGCAGGGTAAGTGTGCATTATTTGCTCTGTTGTGTCAGGCATTCATCTATTTCCCATAAGACACTTCAGTATTGGGCTCTCTGTTATTTAAATCAATACACTAATGTGACTATTAAAGTGAGTAGATTTATTTTGCCTCCACAGAACAAAAACCTCATGTTATAATTCTCCAAAATGTGGAAAAATATCCTCGCCTTTATCAAATATATGGTGTTCCGTTGCATATATTTTCAGTTTGATTAACAGAGATAAAGGAACACGTGCTTCTTGGTAAATGTTTACAAAGACAGATGGATATATTAGTATAAAAAGATTTAAAGCTAGAGCCAAACAGACAGGCATGCATATCTGTGTGAAGAAATGTCAACAACACAAATTCTGGTAATTCAGTCTGCAGATCTACACTAGTATGAAGGTGCTCTTCAGAACAAGCATTCAGGTTTAGCCTAACCCTTCTTATGATGCCTCTCTTCTGGCCTTCTGCCAACCTACTCCCAAAGAACTTTGGATTTCACCCTGACTCAGTCCCACCAAGAACTCTTAGTGGCCTAGCTATGCTCAGTGGTCTTAGTGACCCAACAGAGCCACTCTGGGTAAGACCTCTGGATATTCACTCACTGCTCTCCTTTTGGTGTTTCACAGTAAGAACGGACAGAGTGGTGGTGCCTTTTCCATTCCATCATTAAACTAGAGCAATCTCTGTATCAGCATCAGAAAGACTGGCGAGCATTGCCCCTTCAGATAGACCTTCTAGACATGGATGTTCTGACCAATTTTAGGCAACCCTCTCTCCTTCAGCACCGAGAGATCATAATGAAAAAGACAGAGAAAAAACTCACAGAGGAAGCACAGTAAAAAAGGATGTGTGGGTGAACCTGGCAAGATAACAATAATCTGACGCTGTCCACTCACTCTGTCCTTACAAAGGAAGTTATGCTGCTGATCATACAGACACATGGGTATAAATGCATGTGTTGAACCCAATATTGGCAAACAATCGTAGTAAACAGTACAAGGGTGGTAGGTAAGAAGTGTAAATGTTATACAACTCAATTAACAAAATTCGGGAGACACGTCTTAATTAACCCTGGGCGTAGTGTGCGTAGCAGGGCTACGCGGAGGGCCACCGAGTTGGAAACAAACTCCGTGGAACTCCGTGGAGCTCCGCTACGCCGCCCACCTCCACCCCCCTATTAAGATATAAGTTACCAGGCATTTAAAAAAAACTAAAAACCACTTACCTGTTTTCCGCGGCGTGCCCGGGCTGCCCTCTGCGCATGCGCGGGCGCGCGCGCATGCGCAGTTTTCTCAAACAGTACCCGTATGGTGAGGAAGAGGAGGAGGGCAGCCCGGGGACGCCGCGGAAAACAGGTAAGTGGTTTTTAGTTTTTTTAAATGACTGGTAATTTATATCTTAATAGGGGGGTGGAGGCGGGCGGCGGGCCAACTCCGCTCCACTGCGGAGTGTGCGGGATTTGCCTACTCCGCGTTCTCTGCGGAACGCGGAGTAGGCAACTCTCCGCACACTCCGCGGGCGGAGCGGAGTTCTCCGCCCACAGTTAGTCTTAATAGTGAACTGTGACCAAAAATGAACGTCATAGTCTTTGTCTTGTGCACGTAGCTTCAGTTACAGCTTTTGGTACATCCCAAATATGACACATCTTACGGTAGTACACGGGTTTGTGGATAGCTGCTTTCTCAAGCGTTCATCTTAAGCAATTCTTTCTAAAATTCTGATGTAATGTGACTCCACTCCCAATCTGACCGGTTAATTCGTATATATAATATTAATGAGGTCGATAGTCAGCAATTTTGAGATGGAACATGAGTAGGGGCAGTGGTATATAATGGCGAGCCCTCCACCATTTTTTTTCCAAACGATCCAGATGTTTGATGGAAATACCAGGAGGGATGGCCAGGGCAATATCAGCCGCTGACCAGTTCTTAAGACAAGTTTATGTTAGGAACAACAGGTCCCAGTCATTTTCAGGGAGTAGATTATAAATATCCAAGGCATGTCTGGGTAAGGAGCGACAGTTAATGAGGCAAGCAGAGAAAGTAGGGCAGAGAGTAGACAAGGTTATAGCTTCTGACACAATTCAGTTGGGTAAACCCCGACCCCCAACAGTGGGCAGATCAGACTCGGCATAGCCATCGAAGGAAAAAGCACAGCCAGGGCAGTAGAGCCCCCCCCCATACTCAACTGACATCACAGGCTCGATAACATGATTACAGGAAGCATTATTGAAATATAATAGTTGAGCTTTATTGTATGTTCTGACAGAGGGCTTATAGCAAGGCTTACTGGCAGCATGGTTGGTGCTGTCCGCGAACCGGACACGGACGTGCACAGAAAGGCTTACCCATTTGGTGCGCCAGGGGCACCCACTGTGCTCGTCCGGTGCATTGAGTGCTTTAATATAGGTGGCAAAGCGAATCCGGAACACTGGAGCACACTCAACCAAAAATGCTCTCTGAACTTTCACCATCATGAAAAATCCCACAGTGCTTTTTCTGTATTGCAGTAAAAAAACAGGCTCCAAACATATGTTCCTGATGGGCAGGCATTAATCTTGGAAGATTTCATCCATGCTAGTTGCTGTTAGTATTAGATGACTATCAACATCATTGAAGGTCTGTCCTTCACGATTTTCTAAACCCCCTCTTTTGCCCTATTGGGAGCTCTCATCAACCGACCCCCTGACGCACCGGCTGGCTCTCTCCTACTACTAGCTGATACACTTGGCCAACTATCCACTCTGCATGCTAACTTTCAACTTACATGTCAGTGATCATAGTAACCGATCTGCGCAGCAATGTGTTTCCTCATTAGAAGGTTTTAATTTGGGACAATTGGTCTTGGAACCCACTCATTTAGCAGGTCACACACTTGATCTCATTTTTTCATTTACCTGCATGGTTAAGGGTAAGCCTGCACCTACGCTTTCTTTCTGACCATTTTTTGGTCCCTTTTTGCATTTTCTCCTCAGCCATTCCTCAGGTGCAAGAGTAAGTCAGAAAAATTTCCAGACCCTGGTCTAAAATCTCTGAAGCACCTTTTATGCAGGCACTGCAGTCCACACCCCATAACTGCAATGGAGTGCTGGATTCAGATGTCTCCATCTTCAACAACTGTCTTATCTGATAGAGACTGCTAGCTGCAGATTCCTTACCTTTGAATGTCTCAGGCGTCAGGCTGGATCCGGAAACTTTTGCTGAGCAATACCCCTTGCGCGTGCCGTTGGATGGCTCCATTCGGCTCCATGTGACGTCGTCGGCAGCGTCGGTTATGATGCTGCGGTGCCTAAATAGGCACCACCCAGGCGCGCTGACGTCAGTTCTTGTCTTTCCGCGCCAGTTAAGCGCCGACCAGGGAAGAGCTACCCCTCTGTCGCTTTTTGACAGTTTTTTTTTCGACTTTTGTTGAATTTGAAAAAAAATATCATCTTCGTGTGCAAGGGATGTCTTCGAGGAAGACAGGTTTCAAGGTGTTGGTCACCGACCCCCACCTCATCTCTGGTGTCTCGACCGCGACCACGACTCAAACTCGTCCCCGGACTGCTGGGCCATGGCTCCAAAGGCCTTGGGGGGGCGATAAAGCTCCTCGCGGCCCGGCATTCGACACCGTCGAGCGAGAGTTCGTGGAGGTCTCGGTCCTGATCGAAGAAGAGGAGGTCGCGGTACCGCTCCCAGAGCCCTAAGTCCTCTTCATCCCACTCGGGACACTCGGGGAAGAGGCATAAGAAGAAGTCCAAGCGGACTTCGTCTTCACCACAGCTGTCGTCTGTCGAAGAGAGAGGTAAGGAGCACCAACGTTCTAGGCATGGTTCCGTGGAGCCGGAGCCTAGGTCGACTTTGCGCCTCCCTCCCTTTCCAGGAGCTGGAGCGACCCCGCCTGGTTAGTCCTCAGGCATCGGGTTCGACGCCTTTGGCTCCGGCCACGGCACTGGTGGGGCCTCATGGATATGATCCCGGATCTGGGTCGATGCCGGTCGTGCCAACGCGACCTCCTCCGGCGTCGGACCCAAAGTTGGTGCCTGCGGCACCACCGGTGCCCTTCGGCGGACTCAGTCCCATCTTCATCCCCGATGACACAGAGCCAGAACGGCATCGCTGATTCCGGCATCGATTGAACCCAGGTGTTCTATGTTGTTGCCTGAGCCCTTTGAAGATGTCCTAGGCTCAAAAAGAGGAATAGGAGGGGTCTATGGACCCTCTGGAACACCATGATGACTCTGCGGAGCATTTGGACTGGTATGGAGAACTCGCGGAAGCCAGTGGACTGGACACTTCTCCAGATACTGGCATGCTCTCTCTGCCAACATTGGCTACGGAGGAGGGGGCATCCCATGCCATGGTGGTAAAAAGGGCAGCTGAGGTCCTTGGACTAGAGCTGCCCTCAGTGCAGGTCAGGACTAATCTCCTAACCGAAGTGCTTCAACCTGGGGCTTCCACTTCCGAACCCCTTTTGCCCTTTAATGAGGCACTTACAGACGTCCTTCTAGGCACGTGGTCCAAGCCTAGCACATGGGCTCTTGTGAATAGGACGATTGCATGTCGCAATCGCCCAGCACCGAGTGATCCGAAGTTCCTCAGCCAGTATCCAACCCCTGAAAGTTTGGTGGTGCAGGCCTCTACTTCCCAGGGCACATTCCCTTCCGCCCCTCTGGATAGGGAGCCCAAGAGGCTGGATTCATTTGGAAAGAAGTTGTTTTCTTCCTCCAGACTGGCATTGCGGCCAGTGAATACTGCATGCTTATTGGTCTGTTTCTCCCACACCCTTTTGGATCGGTTGCGCAAGTGCTGCCACAAGTCCCAGAGGAGGCCCGGGCTGTGCTCGCCCAAGCAGTCAAGGATGGGAGAGATGCAGCAAAATTCAACATACGGTGTGGCCTAGATACGACAGATTAGCTGGCCAGATCAATTTCAACAACAGTGGCCTTGAGGTGCCACGCCTGGCTCAGAACAACTGGCTTCTCGGGCAATGTGCAGTTCAATCTGATGGACATGCCTTTTGATGGAACCCGTCTTTTTGGGGAAAAGACAGATTTGGCCCTGGTCAGGTTCAAGGTCCCTCGAGCTATGGCCAGATCCTTGGGCCTCTCCTCCACTCCTTGTGGCCAGTCTTCCTTTCGCCTCTTTCGTGGCAACGGAAGGGGTTTCCAGCAGCGTCAGCCCTAACCCAGCCACCGTCCTCTACAGACTGCCCAAGCTGTGCGGGGACGTGGACGCTGTGCATTCCGATTCAGGAATGGAGGCCAGAAGTCGTCGGCCACCCTGCCCCTGGCAGACGCAGCCTCCAAGCACTCCTAGTCTGAGTCTGCAAGACCACTCTACCCTAGATGGCGGGAGAATTCATCATCATCTCCCCCACTTAAGATTCATAACATTGGACAAGTGGGTCTTGCAGATCATTCAGGAGGGCTATTCTCTGCCTTTCCTCTCTTTTTCTCCTCCCATTCTGCCAAATCAGTAACGGCTGAAGGAGGATCATTTAAAATTGCTCCAGGAGGAAGTTACAGCTCTTTTGGCCAAGGGAGCTATAGAAAGGGTCCCGGTTTCAAAAGTAGACAGTGGTTGTTATTCCCGCTACTTTCTGATTCCAAAGAAGAACAAAGGGTTGCAGCCCATCCTAGATCTTCAGACCGTCAATCTCTTCCTCAAGAAGGAGAAGTTCAAGATGCTCACTCTAGCTCAGGTCTTGTCTGCCCTAGACCAAGAAGACTGGATGGTAGCGTTGGACCTGCAGGATGCGTATTTTCACATCCCCATTCTGCCAGGCCACAGGCATTACCTGTGGTTCAAGGTAGGCAGCGAGCACTTTCAGTTTACCGTGCTCCTCTTTGGCCTAACCAGTGCCCCTCAGGTGTTCACCAAGGTGATGGTGGTGGTCGCAGCTCATCTGTGCAGGTTAGGGGTGTCAGTCTTCCCCTACCTCGACGATTGGCTGTTGAAGGCGTCCTCGCCCCAGGCTGTCGTCTTCCACTTTCAAACTACGGCGGACCTCCTGCATTCACTGGGGTTCTCTATAAATGTGCCAAAGTCACACCTGACTCCTTCTCAGACACTCCCTGTCATCAGTGCAGTTCTGGACACAGTGCAGTTTCGGGCCTATCCTCCCGAGCAGCGAGTCCAGGATATTCAAGTTATGGTACCGATGTTTCAGCCTCTATTCTGGATTTCGGTGAGACTGACTCTGAGGCTGTTGGGCCTCATGGCCTCCTGCATCCTGTTGGTAGAGCTTGCCAGGTGGCATATACGGGCTCTGCAGTGGGACCTGAAGTTGCAGTGGGCACAGCGTCAAGGAAATCTCACCAACATGGTCCAGATCTCAGAAGGAACTGTGAGAGATCTGCAGTGGTGGTTGACGAACCACGATTGGGTTAATGGCAGACCCCTCTTCCTTACCCAACTAGATCTCATGGCAGTGACAGATGTGTCACTTGTGGGATGGGGCGGCCATCTGGGAGAGGTGGAGATCAGGGTACACTGGTCTCCGGTGGAGTCGGGGCTCCACATAAATCCGTTGGAGCTCGAGCGATTCAATTGGCATTGAGAGCATTTCTTCCCTCTGTCCAGGGGATGTTAGTGCAGGTGTTCATGGACAACACCACCGCCATGTGGTACTGCAACAAGCAGGGCGGGGTGGGGTCGTGGACCCTTTGTCGAGAGGCTCTGCGTCTCTAGGCATGGCTGGAACAGCAGGGCATAACCCTGGTGGTTCAACACCTGACAGGTTCTCTGAATGCCAGGGTGGACGAACTCAGCCATAGTGTCTAGCGGATCACGAATGGCGTCTCCAGTGGAAGGTGGTGCAAGGTCTCTTTCAGAAGTGGGGAGAACCTTGGTTAGATTTGTTCAACCTCCGAAGAGAACGCGCAGTGTCAGCAGTACTGGGCGCTGGAGTTTCCCAGGCGGCTATCGCTCGGCGATGCCTTTCGCTGCGAATGGAGCTCAGGCCTGTTGTACACCTTTCCGCCCATACCACTCCTGCGCAGGGTTCTGAAGAAGATCAGGAGCGACCGGGCCAAGTCATCCTTGTGGCTCCGGACTGGGCAAGGAGAGTCTGGTATCCAGAGCTTCTGAGAATGAGCATCGATCCTCCGATCAGGCTGCCCCTTCGGGAGGATCTTCTGTCTCAGCAGCAGGGGAGGGCCCTCCACTCAAACCTGTCAACTCTGCACCTCCATGCGTGGAGATTGAACGGTGGCAGTGGATAGCTTTTGCCCTTTTTCCCAAAGTTTGTAACATTATTTTGGCGGCCAGGCTTCCCACCACTAAAACGGTATACGCCTGCCATTGGCAGAAATTTGTATTATACTGTACAGAAAGGTCTATTGACCCTCTTTCTGCTTCTCTTTCTACTGTCCTTTGGGAACTCTCAAGGGTTACCTTTCTGCTCTGTCTGCTTTTTTGCAGCTGCCAGACCAGCCCTCTCTCTTCAAATCTCCCATTTTTACATAGATATCTGAAAGGGCTGGCTCATTTGTTTCCACCCACGCCCTTTGTAATGCCACAGTGGGACCTTGATTTGGTTCTCACTTACCTGATGTGTGCTCCATTTGAGCCTTTACATAATTGTCCCGTCCGGCTGTTGACCATCAAAACAGCCTTTTTAGTGGCAAGTACATCGGCCCAGAGGGTGAGTGAGTTGCAGGCACCACTTGTTCGCCACCTTATCTAATGTCCTTTCTGGACAAAGTGGTGCTTTGCATCCGGGCTTACTTTTTTCCAAAAGTTGTGACCCCATTCCATCTGGGTGAGTTTATCACATTGCCCACCTTCTTTGCTCCTCCGCATCCCTCTAAAGAAGAGGAGCGTCTCCACCGGCTGGAGCCAAAAAGAGCATTGTCGTTCTACCTTGACCGCACAAAAGAGTTCCGGGTGGACGACCAACTCTTTGTGGGGTACGTGGGAGCGAAGAAGGGAAGGGCAGTGCAGAAAATGACCATCTCTCGCTGAGTCGTTCTCTGCATCAAGATATGTTATTCCCTGGCAAAGAAGCAGAACCCAGAGGGATTAAGGGCCCATTCCACCAGGGGAAAGGCTGCGACTACGGCCTTGGCTCGGGTTGTCCCAGTCCAAAACATCTGTCAGGCGGCAACGTGGGCATCCTTGCACACGTTTGCAAAACACTACTGCCTAGATGGACAGGTCCGCAGGGATGGGCATTTTGCCCGCTCGGTCCTGCAAGACTTCCTAGTATAGGATCTTGGTCCGCAGCCCACCGCCGGGATGGTATGGCTTGGGTATCTAATTCAGAGGTAAGGAATCTGCAGCTAGAAGTCTCCATCCGATGAACAAGTTACTTACCTTTGATAACGCCTTATCTGGTAGAGACTCTATCTAGCTGCAGATTCCTTACAGCCCCACCCATGCCTCCCCGCTTTGTGGACTAATATTGTAGGGCTAGGGTTATTCCTCCCTTTCAGGGCCCTAGTTTTGCACACGACTACGTCAGTTACTTCGTGGCTCTGCGCTTCTGGCGTGGAAAAAATGAAAAGTACTGACGTCCACTCGCCTGGGTGGTGCCTATATAAGCACCGCAACATCTTTACCGACGCCGACGATGTCACGCGGAGCCGAATGTAGCCACCTGACGACGCGCGCAAGGGGTATTGGTCAGCAAAAGTTTACAGATCTAGCCTGATGCCTGGGAAATTCAAAGATGAGGTATCTGCAGATAAATAGAGTCTCTACCAGATTATGCGTTACCAAAGGTAAGTAACTTGTTCATCTCGGCATTGAATACGATCGCGCCGATAAAAACACACTAATCTAGTAGATTATCCCCTTCCGCACCATGTTTTTCGGATGCTCTTAAAGCAGAAAAATCTCGATGTAAAAGACTTGAATGATAAAGGAGGATGGCCTATGACAATGAGGCAAAGTTACTTACTTAGCCACGTTGAAATGCTATCATTCTTCCACCTGGAAAGTGCAGAAATCTTTCATTGCTGCATCCATTGCCGAGGCTGATAATAAGCCTTGTGAACTTTTTTAAATTGTCAAAAGTTTCCTTTCGCCTACAGCAAAAGATCCTTCTCCCACGCTGCAACTCTGTCAAGATCTCTCTAATTTTTTTCATGAGATAATTCAAAGCCTATACATCCGATTCACTCTGCCAACTATACCTTACGTGGACACCCGTGTTCTCTTCTTACGAGGTTTGGCCCTATTTTCTTGGCAGACTCAGAATCAGAATTGGTGAGCTGCAATTCTGGATCCCCTCTGAACCCCTGCCCTCTGGCTATTTTAAATCTGGCCTTGGATGTGGTTAACCCCTTCCTGAATATGCTGTTGAATAATTCCCTGGAATTGGTTGTGGTTCAGGCTTGCTGGAAACATGCTTTATTGCTCCCTCTGCTAAAAAAGCCATCAGCTGAGAAGTATTAAAATGCTGTAAATATGTTGATTACAATCCTTGCAATTGTGTCTATGCAGGCTGCTAATGACTTGGTTATGAGTTGGACAATATGAAACAACTTTCTTCAGGCATACATGCTTGTGATCTTGGACACACTCAGTCCACTCAAGTTACTTCTCAAGCAAACCATAGCCAACTAAGGGGCCGATTCCGATCTCGGTCGGAGGCGCACCCAATACCATTCGGTCGGGAAAAAAGCCATGCGAAAGCCTGTTTCCCGACCGAACCGTACGCTGGTCCGGCCGAGCGAGTACGATGCGGACTCGCCGACCGACTCGTCCGGGCGACCCGACCGCTCCGACCGACTCGTACCCGGATCGTACCGCTCCGACCGACTCGCTCGGACCCGATTCGCACCGCGCAATGGAGACGTTTTCCGGCCGGGTAAGTACGATGCGCACCTCGACCGCTCCGACCGACTCGCGCCGTCCGACTCGAACTCGCTGTCGGAGCCGTACTTTGGGGGTCCGTGTCGGACCCCCTGTACGCGTACCCGTGCGAGGCGCACACAGGGGGGACCCATGGGTCCCCCTACCTGTGCGTGTACGCCGCGAGCGCTCGCGCGGCGTACTCGCTGTAGGGGCGCCCTTGTCCGCCTCGCACCCATTGAGGCAATGGGAGCCCGCGTACGCGTTGTACGACCGGCTCCCATTGAGTTCAATGGGAGTCCGACCGACTCGTGTCCGATAACATACGGACGCATCGGACTCGTTCGGTCGGACTGCACGGGTCCGATTCGGTCGAAAATCTCTCCGGGTCCGGCTCGGTCGGAGAAATTTCCGGCCCGAATCGGAATCGACCCCTAAATGTTTTGGCTATCACAAAGCCCACAGGTTGTTGTTGAGGCAGTATCTTTATTTCATGGCACCTAAAATCAGTTTTCAAGAGGCATTTGTCAGTTACTACTTCACGTTTCGAAGCCTCAGGGCTGCCAGGTGGAGTGGCACTGTTGGGGTTGGATGTGTACAAAAGCAGTATCTCTTGTTAAGGTTGTGAAGAATAGCTTCTTTCATCTTACCATTAAAGTACATGTGGAACAAGTCAGCTTTACATAACGTTGGGTCCTTTAAATATCATCACCTTTGTTGTGATGAAAGTTGACATGTAGAAATATGCAGACAACGCCCGCAGGTTTGTAGAGTGGTCATTGTAAGGTAAATGGATACATAAATCACCCCTCCAAGAGCAGATGTAGTTAGATGCTCAGTCCTGGTCAGTATGGCTCAACTGCCCTCCAGGGAACCCTCATAACCCTGACAGTCCATGACATCATCGGGTAACCTGGCCAACAGGATACCACAATGTGAATCCCCCCCAAAAATAAAAAACCTTGATTAGATGATGGTAAATAAAATGCCCAATATCCAAAGTACAGAGAACTCTGTTTTCCGTCTTCAAAATACTTTGGGCCTTACTACGATGTCGGTCAGGCTTGTGGCCAACAGACTTAGTTGCGGAAAGAAACCGCCTGACCATAGGTCGGTGGTCCCCCTGCAGAATTTGGATGCGACCACCCTATGGGTGGTCTGAAACATCCATTTTTCACCGCCAGCCTATGCGGCGGGCAGAAAAGGCCAGCACCACAAGCTGCCATTGAAAAATGGATGTTTGGAATCATTACTGCACCGTGAGGCAGGCACCATGCGGTGCCTGCCACACGGTGCAGGGATGTTTAAGGGACACCAAAGGTGCCCCCAGGCCACATAGCAGAGGGCCAGGTGGAAAGGGGGCCCTGCTAGGGGCCCCCAAAGTCACTTTAAGCCTGCCTTTTCATTGCGGATGGACTGCCATGAAAGGGCAGGTGGAAATCGAGGCGAGGCTGGCTCCGCCGTCATTATGGGATTATGGGTACTTCCAATGGGCTCCTTGAGCCCCTCGGAAGCGCAGCGGAATCCCCCCACAGGTTTCTCTCCGACCACTGTCATTGTAATACGGCGTTTGGAAGGAAACCATCGATGTCAGGCGGAAAGCCTCCGACCAGCTGTCGGATGGCTTTCCGCCCAACATCAAAATCGGGCCTTTAGTTGCTCAATATAAAGACATAGAATTATGAACATGCAAAAATAATACTAAAAGTATAAATAATAATGTATATCAATTAGCTAGACAATTATTACAATAAGAACTTACATAGTAATGTTTATAACTATACTAACGTATTTCAAATAATAAACAAAAAATGTAAAGGGCTACTACAATATTAAGTTATCTAAAAACTCATTGTAAATATAATTAATTAGATTGGTGAATTGTTAAAGGTATAAATTGTTACAGATTGGCTGCATCTGAGATATGTTATCCAATCAAGCATGAACAGATAACAAATTTGTATCCTTTTAATTCGAAGTAAACTTAATGACTGAAGTAATAAGAAAAGCAAACCATTTAATCGCGCCATTATTAAGGAGATTTAAAAGGGCATAAGATTTACAAATAATAAATGTGAACAAAATTTGTATATTAAAATTAAAAATCTAATCTTAGTAATTACTTTCCATACTCCTGTCCAGAACCTAAAAATGTCAGGGCAGTCATTTAACAGGTGTCTTAAGGACCATGCTACACATTTACAATGCCAGAAATGTGGGTTATCAATTAATTACACATTAAACATTTTACATGGAGACCTTAAACAGCTGTTTAGAATAAACAAATTAGTTTGAGAAATAGAAGCAGGTAAATAACTTGCAATATTACATGAGCATATATTTCTCCATTGATTGATGGAAAATTGGACCTCTAGCTTCGAATTCCATAATTGTGTGAAATGAATTGGAAAAGAGTTGTCAATCGTAGTGAGTTTTTTTATATACTTTAGAAGCAATATGGCTAGAGTGACTAAATAAATTAATAATTCCATGTCAGACATTTTAGCAGATGGTAAGGAATGTGTGTATGCATTGAGAACAGAGTTACAAAGTAATTCATATTTATGATTTTTTGTACTAAGTGGGTGAAATGTATATTGCATGTCTGAAAAGGATAAAAACATATCTCCTTGACATATATTGCTAATATAAAAATGTGAGTTTCAGTACAGGATTTCCAGAAGGATATATGTTTATTCAATTTGAATTTAGGATTTTACCAAAGAGAGACTTTTTAAAAGACTTTTTTATTAGTATTAAGCCTTGAATCAAAATGTAATAAAGCAAGTTTTGTATAATTAATTGGGGAAATCTTTTCAAATATACCATTAGAAACAGTTATGAAAGCTGGTAAGGGGTAAAGTTTTAATGAATTTCACTTTATTAGCAACCATTTTAGGATAGAAGAAGGGGGTATTACTCTGAAACTATAGTGAACTCTGCAATTAGGAAAGAAGAGCGATAATTTTTGAAGTCTGGAAAACCACTACCGCCATCTGTTTAAATGAATTGCAGAAAACTATAAGGTATGCTAGAAGGCTTGTTGTTCCATGTATTTTTGGTAAACTTGATAGTGGGGGAGAAAATGACACCAAGATATTTGAGTTTGAGAGGGCTCTTTATAATTTTTTTGCCTGCTAGCATATCAGGAGTATATAAAAATTCAAAGGAAAATAAAATGGTTTTATTGATGTTTAATGTCTAGCCAGAGACATAAACATGGGGTTGATAATATTTAAATCGATTAGAATCGATTTAAAAGGATTATCAACATACAATAGTATACTATCAGCATAAGCTGAAACTTTTAAACAGCATTTGGATTACAATCCCTATATATTCTATATTGTTTGTGATTAAACACAATAAAGTTTATATAGCAATTATATAAAAGAGGCAAAAGGGGGAATCCTTGTCCAGTGCCTTTATGCAGGTTAAAGGATGGAGAAAAATGCCATTAACATATTTTTTAGCTGATGGGCTGTTATATAATGCTTTGATCATTTTCAGAAAATTAGGGCCAGAATAAAAAAATCCAGTGTTTTTAATAAAAATTGCAGGTTTACTTTGTCAACAGCTTTTTCAGCATCCAAAGCTATCAAGCCAACTGGAGGTTTAATTTTATCAATATAGGATAATATATGATATATAAGTCTTGTGTTATGATGAGCAGGAAGCCTACCTTTCATAAAACCTGTGTATAATGACTATATTATAGAACTCAGGATTGGGGTTAATCTGTTGGCTAATATTTTAGCGTACATTTTACAGTCTTATCTATGAGAGATATTGATCGATAACTAGCAAGTGAACTATGATCTTTAGTTGTTTTTGGAAGTACAGTAATGGCTCATTTGAAAGAGCCTTGACTAGTGGCATTGAGCTGAAGATCATGAAATAGAGAAAGTAAAATGGGAGAGAGTTGTGTCTCACCTGTTTTACAAATTCCAAGTGGGATATCATCTGAGCCAGGTGTGTTTTTGGAATTTAAGTATTTAATTGCTAGGCCAATTTATTTTTTGACAGTTGGGTTCTCTAATCTTAGTCTATTTTCAGAAGTAATTGGAGGCATTTTACATTTTAATAGAAAATAACACCGTTTTGACAAATTATGTTTCTTATAAAGATTAGATTAAAATGAAAAAATCTTCTTGGACAATTTCCTTGGCAGTTAAGAGTAATTTCCCATCATTTCTTCTTATGGCATGAATTTGATTTTTATCTCTTTCGATACGTAATTAGTTAGCTGCAAGACATCCTGCTTAGTATTTAGTAGTAGATAGAATTAAAATAGTAGTTAGACTTTTCCCTAAAAACAAGTAATCCTGCTCTTTTACTTGAAAGGTAGTTAAATTCATAGCTGACTTTTTAGATCTGAGATATTTATTATATCTAAAAGATATAAATAATCTTTCTATTTCCACATTTTATTTTCTTTAAAGCTGACAACTTAAAATAAACGTTTTTTTTCATATGCCATTATAGAGATAGTTGTTCCTCTAATAAATGTTTTATATGAATCTGAATCAGCAATTCTAGAGGTATCTTCAGCTTTGTTAATATTAAAAACATCAGTAATGACATTTAAACGTTTGGTGGAGTTCTCTTTATTTAAGGCTACCTCAGTATCATTCTCCATCTATTCTTAGGAGTATGCATATCCTCTAAGAGAAAAAGAGATTATGTAATCAAAAATCATAATTTGTTCTATAGTATGATCTTTAATCATATAGCAAAGTTTCCTAGAAGAAAGTAAACAATCAATTCTAGAGGAGGAGGAATGAGTGTTTGAAAAACAATAAAAATCTTTAGTTGTCGGATTTGAAAGTCTCCAGTGATTATTGAATTTAGCATTTAAGAAAAAGATCTGAATAAGGAGAATTATTTTTTGGGATGGAGAGTCTGTCTAAGAGGGGATCCCTAATTAGATCAAAATTGTCTCCTACAATAAGAGGTATATTAGCAAATTTGAGAATTTCTGTAGTAATCTCTCAAAAAGATAGGTTTGTCTTTTTTACGACCATATATATTGATTAACCCCTTCCATGCTCATGACGGAATGGTTCCGTCATGATCACAAGTGCAAGTGTGCTCATGACGGAACCATTCCGTCATGAGCACACTTTCAAAAAATCCCTCTGCTGTAAACAGCAGAGGGATTTCTAATGTTTTTTTTTGCTTTGGGAGGTGGTAAAGAGCTTCCCCAACCTCCCAAAGCATGGTTAGGGTTTTCCTTGTAATGACGTTCGCGCGCCTGGCGCGCTGTCGTCATTACAATGAAACCGAAACTGAAACTTAGTTACAGTTTTGGTGCTTGTGGGGCTATCTCAGCCCCCCAGAACACCGAAAAACATGGGAGAGGTATCGTTGATGGTGCCCTTGCCTAGTGGATCCCTGCTTGGGGATCGCCCCAGGAGGGCGATCCCCAAGCAGGGATCCACCCACTAGCCACCAGGGAGGGGGGAGCGGCCCCTTGGGCAAGGGCCTTTCCTCCCCCCCATGAAATTTGGCCAGACAGCCTTTTTGCCCCCCCTGGGGCGCAGATAGGGGCAGTAGCCCCCAATTTGCCCCCCGGGGGGGGCAGAAAGCACCCTAAACACCAGGGATTTTTTTTATAGGCCAGGGGTGGGGGCTGCCCAGAATGGGCATGCCAATGCCCCTGCCCTACCCCCCCCAAAGAAGGCATAAGACTTTCTGCCCCCCAGGAGGCAGATGGGGGCAATAGCCCCATATCTGCCCCCCGATGGGGCAGAAAGCCCACTAGGCCCCAGGGATTTTTTTTATATATATACAGAGGGGTGGGGGCTGCCCAGAATTGTAATGCCAATGCCCCCACCCAAAAATGCTACAGTCTTTATGCCCCCCGGGAGGCAGATGGGGCAATAACCCCTTATCTGCCCCCCGGGGGGGGGGGCAGAAAGCCCACTAGGCACCAGGGATTTATTTTTTCCAAAGTTCGGGGCGGGCACTGCCCGGAATGGGCATGCCAATGCCCCCACACCCCCCCCCAAAAAATGCCACAGTCTTAGGCAGATGCTACAGTCTTTCTGCCCCCCCAGGAGGCAGATGGGGGCAGTAGCCCCTGATCTGCCCCCGGGGGGGCAGAAAGCCCACTAGGCACCAGGGATTTTTTTTTATATGTAGGGGTGGGGGCTGCCCAGAATGGCCAATGCCCCCACCCCCAAAAAATTACCACAGTCTTTCTGCCCCCCGTGGGAGGCATACGGGGGCAATAGTCCCTTATCTGCCCCCACGGAGGGCAGAAAACCCACTAGGCACCAGGGGTACATTTTTTTCAAAGTTCAGGGGTGTGGGCTGCCCAGAATGGGTATGCCAATACCCCCACCCCCCAAAAAAGATACCACAGTCTTTCTGCCCCCCCCAGGAGGCAGATGGGGCAGTAGCCCCTGATCTGCCCCCGATGGGGCAGAAAGCCCACTAGGCCCCATGGATTTTTTTTATATATATACAGAGGGGTGGGGGCTGCCCAGAATTGTAATGCCAATGCCCCCACCCAAAAAGAAAAATTCTACAGTCTTTCTGCCCCCCGGGAGGCAGATGGGGCAATAACCCCTTATCTGCCCCCCGGGGGGGGCAGAAAGCCCACTAGGCACCAGGGATTTATTTTTTCCAAAGTTCGGGGTGGGGACTGCCCGGAATGGGCATGCCAATGCCCCCACACCCCCCCCCCAAAAAAATGCCAGTCTTAGGCAGATGGGACAGTAGCCCCTGATCTGCCCCCGGGGAGGGCAGAAAGCCCACAAGGCACCAGGGATTATTTTTTTATATACTTTGGGGTGGGGGCTGCCCAGAATTGGCATGCCAATGCCCCCACCCCCCAAAAAAAATGCTACAGTCTTTCTGCCCCCCTGGGAGGCAGATGGGGGCAGTAGCCCCTGATCTGCCCCCGGGGGGGGCAGAAAGCCCACTAGGCACCAGGGATTTGTTTTTTTATACGTAGGGGTGGGGGCTGCCCAGAATGGGCAGGCCAATGCCCCCACCCCCAAAAAATTACCACAGTCTTTCTGCCCCCCGTGGGAGGCATATGGGGGCAATAGCCCCTTATCGGCCCCCACGGGGGCAGAAAACCCACTAGGCACCAGGGGTACATTTTTTCCAAAGTTCAGAGGTGGGGGCTGCCCAGAATGGGTATGCCAATACCCCCACCCCCCAAAAAAGATACCACAGTCTTTCTGCCCCCCCCAGGAGGCAGATGGGGCAGTAGCCCCTGATCTGCCCACCGGGGGGGCAGAGAGCCCACTAGGCGCCAGCGATTATGCTGGCTTTTTTATACGTAGGGGTGGGGGCTGCCCAGAATGGGCATCCCAATGTCCCCACCCACCCAAAAAAAATAGCCACAGTCTTTCTGCCCCCCTTGGGGGCATATCGAGGCAATAGCCCCCAATTTCCCCCCTCCCCAGGGCGGCAGAAAGCCCACTAGGCACAGACTTTTTTTCGGAATGTGCCTACCTGTGGATTTTGGGTCCTAGCGCAGCTGGCACCCAAGGAAACCTAGCAAACCTATACATTTTTTAAAACTAGACACCCAGGGGAATCCAGGATGTGGTGACTTGTGTGGCTCTCACTCGGTTCTGTTACCCAGAATCCCTTGCAAATCTCAAACTTTGTAAAAAAAAAAAAGAATTCTCACCTTTCTGTGATGGAAAGTTCTTGAATCTGCACAGATCCACAAACTTCCACCCACCCCGCATTCCCCAAAGTCTTCCGATAAAAATGATACCTCACTTGTGTGGGTAGGACTAGTGCCCGCGACAGGAAAAGGCCCAAACCGCAACATGGACACACCACATTTTTACAGTGAAAACTGACCCTTTTTTTGCAAAGTGCCTAGCTGTAGATTTTGAACCATAGTTCTCCCGGCACCTAGGGAAATCTAGCAAACCTATACATTTTTTAAAAGTAGACACCCAGGGGAAACCAGAATGGGGTGACTTGTATGGCTCTGACCAGGTTCTGTTACCCAGAATCCCTTGCAAACCTCAAACTTTGTAAAAACAAAACACATTTTCCTCATATTTCTGTGATGGAAAGTTCTGGCATCTGCGTCGATTCACAAAATTCCACCCACGCCGCATTCCCCAAAGTCTTTTGATAAAAATGATACCTCACTTGTGTGGGTAGGCCTAGTGCCCACGACAGGAAACGGCCCAAAACACAACGTGAACACACCACATTTTTACAGTGAAAACTGACCCTTTCTTGGCAAAGTGCCTAGCTGTAGATTTTGAACCCTAGCTCTGCCGGCACCTAGGGAAACCTAGCAAACCTAAACATTTTTTAAAACTAGACACCCAGAGGAATCCAGGATGGGGTGCCTTGTGTGGTTCTCACCAGGTTCTCTTACCCAGAATCCCATGCAAACCTCAAACTTTGTTAAAAAAAAAACACATTTTCCTCACATTTCTGTGATGGAAAGTTCTGGAATCTGCATGGATCCACAAAATTCCTGCCACCCTGCATTCCCAAAAGTCTTCCAAGAAAAAAGGTACCTCACTTGTGTGGGTAGGCCTAGTGCCCGCGACAGGAAACGGCGCAAAACGCAACATGGACACACCACATTTGTACAGTGAAAACTGACCCTTTTTTTGCAAAGTACCTAGCTGTAGATTTTGAACCCTATCTCTGCCGGCACCTAAGAAAACCTAGCAAACCTATACTTTTTTGAAAGCTAGACACCCAGGGGAATCCAGGATGGGGTGTGTTGTCCAGCTCTCACCAAGTTCTGTTACCCAGCGTCCCATGCAAACCTCAAACTTTGTTAAAATAACACATTTTCCTCACATTTCTGTGATGGAACGTTCTGGAATCTGTGTAGATCCACCAAATTCCTCCCACCCTCCATTCCCCAAAGTCTTACGAGAAAAATGGTACCTCACTTGTGTGGGTAGGCATAGTGGCTGCAACAGGAAATGGCCCAAATCGTACTGTGGAGACTTCAAAATTACCTATCACAAAACTACCTGGTTTTGCAGGGGGGAGCACCTGGTTTTTTGGCCCCGGGCTGGCGGCCATCTAGGGAAACCTACCACACCCACACATTTCTGAAAACTAGACACCCTGGGGAGTCCAGTGCGGTATGGCTTGCGTGGATCCCCCAACGTTTCCCTACCTAGAAGCCCCTGCAAACCTCAAATTTAGCAGAAAAAACTCACTTTTTCCACGCATTTTTGTGTGGGATCACTGTCGCGGCACAAATGTCCTACCACCTAGCGTTTCCCTTGTTCTCCCGAGTAAAATCATAGCTCACATGTGTGGCTGTCCAATGCAGAATCAGCTAAAAACATATTTTATTTTTAAATGTAGCGCTTAGAACTCGCGGTGCTATACCTTTAATCCCTAAGTTTTTGGTTCTTCCCAGTCACAGGCCTTTGGCCCACCCACACAAGTGAGGTATCATTTTACTCAGGAGAACAAGGGGAACGCTGGATGGTAGGACATTTGTGCTGGCCCGGTGATCCCACACAAAAATGTATGGAAAAAGTGATTCTTTCAGCTAAATTTGATGTTTGCAGGGGATTCTGGGTAGGGAAACGTTGGGGGATCCACGCAAGCCATACCTCATTAGACTCCCCAGGGTGTTTAGTTTTCAAACCTGGGACCTGGGGGAACGCTGGGTGGTAGGAAATTTTTGTCAGCCCAAGCATCCTACAACTTTCCCACATAGAAATTTGAGACAAATTAGATTTTGTTCTGCAAAATTTGAGGTTTGCAGGGGATTCTGGGTAGGGAAACGTTGGGGGATCCACGCAAGCCATACCTCCCTGGACTCCCCCGGGTCTCTAGTTTTCAGAAATGTGTGGGTTTGGTAGGTTTCCCTAGATGGCCGCCAAGTCCGGGACCAAAACCCCATGTGACCCCCCTTGCAAAAGCAAATCGGTTTGTGATAGGTAATTTTGATGTCTCCACAATACATTTTGGGCCCTTGCCTGTCACGGGTACTTGACCCACCCACACGAGTAATGTACCATTTTTATCAGGAGACCTGGGGGAACGCTGGGTGGTAGGATATTTGTGTCAGCCCAGTGATCCTACAACTTTCCCACACAGAAATTTGAGAAAATTTGGATTTTTTCCAGCAAAATTCGAGGTTTGCAAGGGATTCTGGGTAACAGAACCTGGTGAGAGCCAGACAAGTCACCCCATCCTGGATTCCCCTGGGTATCTAGTTTTCAAAAATGTATAGGTTTTCTTGGTTTCCCTAGGTGTTGGCAGAGCTAGGGTTCAAAATCTACAGCTAGGCACTTTGCAAAAAAAGGGTCAGTTTTCACTGTGAAAATGTGGTGTGTCCACGTTGCGTTTTGGGCCGTTTCCTGTCGCGGGCACTAGGCCTACCCACACAAGTGAGGTACCATTTTTCTCGGAAGACTTTGGGGAATGCGGAGTGGATGGAATTTGGTGGATCCACACAGATTCCAGAACTTCCCACCACGGAAATGTGAGGAAAATGTGTTTGTTTTTTTTTGCAAAGTTTGAGGTTTGCAAGGGATTCTGGGTAACAGAACCTGCTGAGAGCCAGACAAGTCACCCCATCCTGGATTCCCCTGGGTGTCTAGTTTTAAAAAATGTATAGGTTTGCTAGGTTTCCCTAGGTGCCGGCAGAGCTAAGGTTCAAAATCTACAGCTAGGCACTTTGCAAAAAAAGGGTCCGTTTTTACTGTAAAAATGTGTTGTGTCCACGTTGCGTTTTGGGCCGTTTCCGGTCGCGGGCACTGCACCTACCCACACAAGTGAGGTACCATTTTTATCCGGAGACTTAGGGGAACACAGAATTGTAGAGCAACTGTTATTACCTATTGACTTTCAATGCATTTCTGCCTTCCAAATGTAAGACAATGTGTAAAAAAGAAGTCACTTTGTAAAATGTCCTATAATTCACATGCTAGTATGGGTACCCACAATTTCGGAGATGTGCAAGTAGCTACTGTTTCTAAACTCTATATTTTGTTCCCATTTCAGAAATACATAGGTGTCTTTCATACCAATTTTTCCCTGTTTATATTTTCCCAAATGAATTGCTATATACCTGGTACACAATAAAAAACCATTGCAAGACACTGCTCAGTTATTGGCTCTGGGTTCCTCGGGTTTCTGGTGAACCTACAAGTCCTATATATCCCCACAACCAGAAGGGTCCAGCGGATGTAACGGTATATTGCTTTCAAACATCTGTCATACTTAGTAGAAGTTACAGGTGAAAATGTTGGCACAAATGGCTGTTTTTTTTAACTCATTTTTAATTTTTCCTATTTTCAACTGTTAGTTACTCTAAGAAATCCTTGAAGGATCTACACAAATGACCCCTTTCTGAATTAAAAAATGTGTCTACTTTTCAGAAACCTATAGCTTTCCAGGATCCATCATTGCTTTCATACCAATTTCTACCATTACCTGGAAGGAGGTTGAAAGCACAAAAAATAGCAAAAATAGGCTATGTCCCAGTAAAATGCCAAAACTGTGTAAAAATGTTTGGTTTTCTGACAAAAGTCTGCTTGTCCCTGAAAGCTGGGAAGATGGTGATTTCAGCACCACAACCCCTTTGTTGATAACATTTGCAGGAAAAAAATCAGACGCTTTCATCTGTAGCCCTTTTTCCCAATTTTTTCCCCAAAAAACAAAATTAGCTGTATTTTGGCTAATTTCTGGGTCCCCTCCAGGGAATCAACAAACCCTGGGTACCTTTAAAATCCCCATGATGTTGGAAGAAAAGGACGCAAATTTGGTGTGGATACCTTTTGTGGTCACAAAGTTACAGGGGCCTAAGCGCAAACTACCCCAAATAGCCCAAAAAAAAGGCTTAGCACAGGGAGGGAAAAGGCCTAGCAGTGAAGGGGTTAAGTTGAAAACAAATGTATCAATCTCAATTTTGACATAAACAAATCTACCATCTGCATCATTATGGCAATTCAACTATGGAAATTGCAGTTTATGAGAAAAAGAATAACAACACAAATGTTTCCGTCTTTTAGCTGGGGAAGAGACTAATACATCCTTGAGACATAGATAATAATGCTTTATCATTAATGTGCAATTCTTGTATAAAACAAATATAAGCATTATGTTTTATTAAGTATTCCAATATTTTTTGCCTCGTGACTGGGTGGTGTAATCCTTTAACATTAAGGGCCAGATTACGATGCTGTAGGAAACGGCTCCAGCCCTCGGTCGGAGCCGTTCCTATGGCATCGTAATCTCCTGTTTGGATTCATTTCTGACCGACCCATTTCGATTGAGTCGTTCGGAAATTAATCCAGACAGGATTTCGGAATGGCTTACAATAGGCTCGGAGAGCCCGTCTGCCATTCGGAAAGGGTCCAGTAATCCCAAGGGCGGCTCTTTCCCCTGAGGGATTACGATGGCAGATTCCCACTGCCTTTCTGTGCCGGCCTTTCCGACACAGAAAGGCTGTGGGAATCTGACTTTGGGTGCCCCCAGCAGGGCCCCATGGGTGCAAGGCCTCCGGATGGCGGCCTAGGGGGCACCTATTGTGCCCCCCTGTTCATCCCTGCACCTGGTGGCAGGCACCTTGAGGTGCCTGCCACGGGGTGCAGGGATGAACTGCACCTCAGCTCTTTACCATGAGAGCATGCATTCCATTCGGAATGCATGCTCCCATTGTAAAGAATAGGATTGCGACTGAACAGTGTTCGGTCGCATCCTAATTGTTGGTTTGGGACCGCCGACAGTAGGTCGGTCGGTCCCACTTCCAGATCGATCCGTCCGACATCGTAATCGGTCCCTAAGTGATATATTTATCATAATATGTATGTCTAACATCTAAAATAAGATATAGTCAGTAATTAAAAAAAAAGATCAGATATATATTGGGACTTTAATATTCAGCCAGAGTCTCCAATTGCTTGAGAATCCATCCTGATAGGGTTGTGTTGATCCGAATATATGACCAAATCTACTGAAGAACAGGATTTGGAAATATCATTTTTCCAATGCATCTTCTTGATCAAAAAGACCATATTTATAACCATCCTCTTTCAGTCTAGGTCTTAAATCTGAGAACTGTTTACTTATGTGTACAATTTCTTTGGCAAACTCTTGATGAATGAAAATGCTGTGCCCTTCTATCAATAAATATGTTATCTCTCTTGCAACTTCTCTGGTGAAAATAAGATAATGATGGCATAGGACCTTAACTATAATCTGTTAACGCTTTGATTGGTTACAATTCTGATGAGAGGGAATACAATGTGTTTTATTAAATTCAAACTTTTCTGGGAAAGTTATCTTTAATAGATTTAGTAACATATTCCCCCAGTCGTGGGTCCTGTGCTCAATGTGCCACTGGATTCAAGCTAGCCTGGATGATGAGGGGTGATACCCTAAAACCGGTTCCAGGATGCTTGTTTCCGGTCCATGGAGGAACTGGCTTGGCAGTTTGAGCTGGACTGTTCTCATGGGGAGCAGGATCAAGACCGATTTGCATATGGCTTGGTCCAAACTGGGGTGGCATGAGGAGCAAAAAAAAAACGATGGATTTAACCCAGATCTGTGACTGGAGGTGAATGTTTGACAATGTTCAGCATTCCATCCATCATCTTTTTGAGTTGCTATAATAAGATAATGATGACATAGGACCTTAATTATGATCTGTCAAGGCTTTGATTGGTTACGTTTCTGGTGAGAGGGAATACAATGTGCTTTATTAAATTCAAACTTTTCAGGGAAAGTTATCTTTAATAGATTTGATAACATATTCTCCAAGTAGAGTTTGCAGCTTTGGACCTCAACATGTTCAGGAACATTAAAAATGAGCAGATTTTGACATTTTCTGTTATTCAGCTCTAAAAGTGATTTTTTTCACAAGAATTATTTGATTGACTAGAGGAATAATTTTTTCAATTGGTGCTTTATCTCAAATATTTGTTTCATTATCAGATACTTTCATTTCACTTTCTTTGAATATGCATCATGTCGGATCATATTGTGTCAGTATTTGAAATTATTGCTTGAATCTCCTCAAGAATTTTTCTCAATGACATTTCTTGCATATCATTAACTTTGGACTTTATTGGTGGCGGTGAAGGTTCCTGTTTTTATTTTATTTGGATAAGATGTAATGGATTTTGGCTCCATAATTCATAGAAACCCACTGTAATCTTAGTAAATGGTGTTTGAGCCAATAAAAATAATAATACAGATGTATTTTTTATTAAATTTGTGCCTTTAGAAATTAAACAGTAAGTACATATCACCGAAGATACCTGTGAGGTAAATAGAAAAGTGGGAATGTGGATGGGTGTGATGTGATCATATTTCTTCAGGCCCTGGATGGGATGTTCTGTGGCATGTAGGATGCCCCTAAGGGGTGCCAGCTTTGAGCCTAGGAGGCTATGGAGTAGGGCCTTACCACCATTCAAATGCAAGAGAACAAGGGGTTGAACAGCAGTTCCAAAGTTGTTTTCGGCAAGAAACGGTTTGACTTTCTTTAGAGGAGAGAACTGATACCATCCAGCTGTCTTTGTGTTTTTGGCAATGTGTTCCTTGAGAGGGAAGTTGGTGTCAAGGATAATTCCAAGTATCTTAGCATTCGGTGAAAGTTGGGGTTTGAAGCTGTCAAGGTTGATGTCATTAAGCCAGGTTTGTATTGTTTTTTGTATGTTGTGCTCTGCAAATAACAGGGATTCTATCATTGTTGGGTTGAGCCCCAGGTAAGCACTGGCCATCCATTGTATGAGGCATTGGATGTCTGAAAGAGAGGAGACTTTCAAGTAGAATTGTATATCACCAACATGTTGGTGAATCTTGATGCTTTTGTCTGTGACTAGAGCACTAAGTGAGTCTATGTAGAGGTTGAAGATGGAAGGAGACAGTATCGAACCCTAGGGGCTCCACAAGTGATGGGGATCTTTTGGGCCCTGGAAGTACCCATATGAACAAACTGGGGATCGGTTAGGAAAGTAATAGGAGAACCACTGAAGGACATTGCTTATTAATCCCATTCGAGACTCCAGGGTGTTCTTATGAGGATAGTGATTGACTTGTCAAAGGCAGCTGAGAGGTCCAGCTACATTAGGAGTCAGGGCTCATTTTCATCTGTGGTCAGGAGGTAATCGTCTATGATGTGTAAGGTAGAGGTCTCCATGCTGCAGTGTGATTTGAAGCCAGACTGGTAGTCATCCAGGAGATGGTTAGGATGGTGTGATTTTGGAGTTGAACATTGATTCTTGTCGAATAGTGTGATTTTGGAGTTGAACATTGACTCTTGTCGATGAGTGGTGGGTGAGTGATGAGCTTGAAGTTGGCATGGTCATCGAGGTCGAGTGTAGTTTTCTTCAGGGGTAGGAGGATCTGGCCTGTCTTGATAACTTCTGGGAAGATGCCTGTAATTGACACAGTTCATTGCCGGAGTGCCCATCATTGGTCCATGAAGGCTAAAGTTATGCAAGACATTTCTCAAGTGGCTATCATGAAAATCTAGAATGGCTCCTGTCCCCTTGGCAAAATGTTCTAGACTCTGCTTTGTTGTTTATCCACTATTATTGCTTTAACAGCTCTACGTCGTAGGTTTGGAGTAGAAGAAATAGCAATTTATGATATTTTAGAAAATAAAAGTGGGCTTCAACGGCCAAAGATGTGATACAAATTTCTGACGTGAGATCACTTTGTGTTTCCATGTAACATCATAGACACCTGTTCACAATGAAACTTAATCAGCTTTATTTAATAGTGTGTTCTGCAAGTGACCATCACTTGATAAAAGTAGGTTGTTCCTATTTTACTAACTGATGCTGCAAATGAATATGTTGGAATGGGAATTTATATGTAGATGAATTAAGTCTTAATTATATATTTTGTGCCAATGAGTGTTTGATCTCCATTGTAGCTGCATGGTGGGAGTATTATGATGCATTCCATAATAGTTAAACAGGAAAGTGTAAAACAACCCTTACCATGTTCTTGTCTTTACAGGCTGGAAAAAGGCAGCTTGTGAGCCGGGATCTAGATACAACATGGGTCGATTTTGTTCAGTTTTACATTCAGATCGGAGGGGAGACCTCTTCTTGTAACAAACCTGACAGCAGAGAGGAAGGCGTGCTTTTGCAGTACAGCAACAATGGAGGCATCAGCTGGCATCTACTCGCAGAAATGTACTTTTCCGACTTCAGTAAGCCCAGGTAAAGAGCATTGTAGAATGACATGCACTTTGCTCTTCTTGATGATGAAGCCCTTTAGAAATGGTCTATTTTTAAAGGGGACATCCATAAAGGGAGGGTCCTTTTCAATTATTCCCAAGCATATCCGAAGCACAACAGTGCTGTAATGTTTTGAGCATTTTTACTTTTTTTGTGTGCATTTATTTAGCACGGGAACAGTGCAGCAATTTACATGGAAAAGGGAGTATGTGGTGCTGCATGCAGCTTACAGTCCCAAGGGCACTGTTTACAAAGGGTCTGTGGTCTTGTTGCCCATGTTAGCAGGACTTATGCAGGAGAGTCAATGAATACTATTGCAATACCAACTTGCAAGTTATCTAGACTTTACAAAGTATTCTTAACTTTTACAGAGTTTACAAATTTCATTGCAGATTTCTTTGAGGATCAGGGCATGTGGTGAGAGTCAGAATAAGGAGAAGAGCAGGGTTTTGTGTTCCCTTTTGAAGGCTGGGAGGAAAGGAGTGAGTTTTTGTGAGGAATGAGGTTGCTCCAGAAAGTAGGAGCAACAGGTGTAGTGTGACCATCTCATTCCAGGTCATTACCCACACTGCCTCCTGTCCTTAACTTTACACCTAAAAAGCATTCATTTCAGGAGTGTTAGTCTAATTAGTTCAAGGGAAGCAAAATAACACTGAATGCACAAAATTCTTTAGGCTCCCACCAAAATTCCAGGACTAAAAAAAGTGTCCGTAATGACCACGAAAGAAGTGGTCACCCTAAATAGATGAGAATGCCAGCGTTTGTTTTTTTTCCTTTTTGGATTTGGGAATTTTTAGGATAGGTTGGTTTTGCAGTGGGCAGTGAAGGAAAGTCTGTTAGCTAGATAGTCTAGGTCGTGAGTGTGTATAGTTTTTCAGAGGATGTACAAATATTTTAAATTGATACATGCTAATAGAGGAAGCCAATTAAGGTTCCTGGTTGTGGAGTTGATAATGTCACATTTCAATTCTCTTATGATTAGACTGGCTGCTGTTTGAAAGGCATCTTTGAGAGGGGTGAGAGTTGTCTTAGGAGGCCAATGAGGAGTGAATTACCTCCTTTGATATGGGATTATGGGAATGTTTAACGTTTGTGGTGAATGGCGGCCAGGAGGAAGGATTGAATTGTGGATAGAATGACATCTGTTGTTATACTGATAGTGCTTTTGTTGCTGCCCTGTTCTTTGAAGGATCATCGGGTGGGTTTGAAAGCCAAGAAATTTGAAATTGGTGGAGAAGAAAGTTCTGTTTTAGCAGTCTTCAAGGACTGTTGATGTCAGACTTTTTTAAACAAAATATAGCAGCCCAAAATTAATCTGAGCAACTAAACTCAGATTGTAAACAACCGTTGGAAAACCTCAGTTGGTAAGAGGAAACAGTGACCTCACGGTGAGAGCAATGAGGGAAACAATTCAGTACTACTTCGACCAGAACTGTCAGTTAACTCCATTTTGTTACTGGAAGACGTGTACTTTAACAGGAGTGTTGTGGGCAAAATTTAATGGTTTACTTCATTCACTGGGACTGTTCTTCTATGGTACCTGGTTGTATATTCCTTTTGTTTTTATTAAACTTTTTACTATTGAAAAAAGGTACATAGTATCATCAGAGTTACAAAACAGTGAGACCAGTGAGTACTTTACAGTATTGCATTCTACGTCAGTACATGCATCTTATACAATATGATATAAGTCTATACAGTTGGATTCATTGTGCAGTCTATGATTCATTCGCTATTGTCCTGTGAAAGGTCGTCAACCGGAGACGTGCATATGTTACCTCTGAAGGTATTCCATTTTCCCCACACCCGTTCCCACTTCTTCGGGCACCCCCGGTGCAAGTATACTGCTCTTTCGGCCACCATTGCCATATCCATATCCATGCTCCAGTCTCGCACAGTGGGCGTAGTTCGCGCTCCCCAGTGTTTTGCCCCAGTGTTTTGCAATGTTTCTTTTAGCTATGGTTTTAGCTATGGTTAGCTATGGTTATTCCTAGTGTCACCCAGATCTGTGCTGCACTGTTAAGATCTGTGGCTTCCCAGATATTCAAAAGACACCTTTTAGGTTCCGGAGGTACCGGGGCTCCACCAGGGGCGTAGCTAGGCCTAAGGCTGCCCGTGGCAACGGCCGCAGGTAAGATCGGGGGGAAAGGGGAGCCGGCTGCCGCCCCAAAACTCGTGCCGCCTGGGGCGGTCCGCCCCCATCGCCCCCCCCTAGCTACGCCACTGGGCTCCACTAACATTTGTAATTGTAGTCATCACCGCCTCCCAGTAAAGTACAATTTCTGGACATTCCCACAGTGTATGATAGAATGTGCCCGTTGCCCCACAATGCCCAGACGTGGGTCCCTTGCTCACTTTGCCACTGGATTCAAGCAAGCCTGGCTGATGACGGCTGGAATGCCAGAAACCGGTCCTAGGATGCTTGTTTCCGGTCCAGGGAAGACATGGCTTGGCAGTTCGGGCTGGACTGTTCCCATGAGGCACAGGGTCAGACTGATTTGCATATGGCCATGTCTGAACTGGGGTGGTGGAGTGAGCTAAAGAATGATGATGGATTAAACCCAGATCAGTTGACTGGGGGTGAGTGTTTGATTGGCTCAAACGTTCCGTCCATCATCCCCTTTTGTATCGCTTTGTTCGCCCTAAGTTGGCGGGGGTATGCCCAGACGTGGGTCCCTTGCTCACTTTGCCACTGGATTCAAGCAAGCCTGGCTGATGACGGCTGGAATGCCAGAAACCGGTCCTAGGATGCTTGTTTCCGGTCCAGGGAAGACATGGCTTGGCAGTTCGGGCTGGACTGTTCCCATGAGGCACAGGGTCAGACTGATTTGCATATGGCCATGTCTGAACTGGGGTGGTGGAGTGAGCTAAAGAATGATGATGGATTAAACCCAGATCAGTTGACTGGGGGTGAGTGTTTGATTGCCTCAAACGTTCCGTCCATCATCCCCTTTTGTATCGCTTTGTTCGCCCTAAGTTGGCGGGGGTATGCCCAGACGTGGGTCCCTTGCTCACTTTGCCACTGGATTCAAGCAAGCCTGGCTGATGACGGCTGGAATGCCAGAAACCGGTCCTAGGATGCTTGTTTCCGGTCCAGGGAAGACATGGCTTGGCAGTTCGGGCTGGACTGTTCCCATGAGGCACAGGGTCAGACTGATTTGCATATGGCCATGTCTGAACTGGGGTGGTGGAGTGAGCTAAAGAATGATGATGGATTAAACCCAGATCAGTTGACTGGGGGTGAGTGTTTGATTGGCTCAAACGTTCCGTCCATCATCCCCTTTTGTATCGCTTTGTTCGCCCTAAGTTGGCGGGGGTATGCCCAGACGTGGGTCCCTTGCTCACTTTGCCACTGGATTCAAACAAGCCTGGCTGATGACGGCTGGAATGCCAGAAACCGGTCCTAGGATGCTTGTTTCTGGTCCAGGGAAGACATGGCTTGGCAGTTCGGGCTGGACTGTTCCCATGAGGCACAGGGTCAGACTGATTTGCATATGGCCATGTCTGAACTGGGGTGGTGGAGTGAGCTAAAGAATGATGATGGATTAAACCCAGATCAGTTGACTGGGGGTGAGTGTTTGATTGGCTCAAACGCTCCGTCCATCATCCCCTTTTGTATCGCTTTGTTCGCCCTAAGTTGGCGGGGGTATGCCCAGACGTGGGTCCCTTGCTCACTTTGCCACTGGATTCAAGCAAGCCTGGCTGATGATGGCTGGAATGCCAGAAACCGGTCCTAGGATGCTTGTTTCCGGTCCAGGGAAGACATGGCTTGGCAGTTCGGGCTGGACTGTTCCCATGAGGCACAGGGTCAGACTGATTTGCATATGGCCATGTCTGAACTGGGGTGGTGGAGTGAGCTAAAGAATGATGATGGATTAAACCCAGATCAGTTGACTGGGGGTGAGTGTTTGATTGGCTCAAACGTTCCGTCCATCATCCCCTTTTGTATCGCTTTGTTCGCCCTAAGTTGGCGGGGATATGCCCAGACGTGGGTCCCTTGCTCACTTTGCCACTGGATTCAAGCAAGCCTGGCTGATGACGGCTGGAATGCCAGAAACCGGTCCTAGGATGCTTGTTTCCGGTCCAGGGAAGACATGGCTTGGCAGTTTGGGCTGGACTGTTCCCATGAGGCACAGGGTCAGACTGATTTGCATATGGCCATGTCTGAACTGGGGTGGTGGAGTGAGCTAAAGAATGATGATGGATTAAACCCAGATCAGTTGACTGGGGGTGAGTGTTTGATTGGCTCAAACGTTCCATCCATCATCCCCTTTGTATCGCTTTGTTCGCCCTAAGTTGGCGGGGGTATGCCCAGACGTGGGTCCCTTGCTCACTTTGCCACTGGATTCAAGCAAGCCTGGCTGATGACGGCTGGAATGCCAGAAACCGGTCCTAGGATGCTTGTTTCCGGTCCAGGGAAGACATGGCTTGGCAGTTCGGGCTGGACTGTTCCCATGAGGCACAGGGTCAGACTGATTTGCATATGGCCATGTCTGAACTGGGGTGGTGGAGTGAGCTAAAGAATGATGATGGATTAAACCCAGATCAGTTGACTGGGGTTGAGTGTTTGATTGGCTCAAACGCTCCGTCCATCATCCCCTTTGTATCGCTTTGTTCGCCCTAAGTTGGCGGGGGTATGCCCAGACGTGGGTCCCTTGCTCACTTTGCCACTGGATTCAAGCAAGCCTGGCTGATGACGGCTGGAATGCCAGAAACCTGTCCTAGGATGCTTGTTTCCGGTCCAGGGAAGACATGGCTTGGCAGTTCGGGCTGGACTGTTCCCATGAGGCACAGGATCAGACTGATTTGCATATGGCCATGTCTGAACTGGGGTGGTGGAGTGAGCTAAAGAATGATGATGGATTAAACCCAGATCAGTTGACTGGGGGTGAGTGTTTGATTGGCTCAAACGTTCCGTCCATCATCCCCTTTTGTATCGCTTTGTTCGCCCTAAGTTGGCGAGGGTATGCCCAGACGTGGGTCCCTTGCTCACTTTGCCACTGGATTCAAGCAAGCCTGGCTGATGACGGCTGGAATGCCAGAAACCGGTCCTAGGATGCTTGTTTCCGGTCCAGGGAAGACATGGCTTGGCAGTTCGGGCTGGACTGTTCCCATGAGGCACAGGGTCAGACTGATTTGCATATGGCCATGTCTGAACTGGGGTGGTGGAGTGAGCTAAAGAATGATGATGGATTAAACCCAGATCAGTTGACTGGGGGTGAGTGTTTGATTGGCTCAAACGTTCCGTCCATCATCCCCTTTTGTATCGCCACACTGTCGCAGGCAGAGCTGATTGTCTGACCTTCCCATTTTATAGAGTGTCACCCTAGTGTAATAGATTCGGTGTAGTATTTTGAGTTGAACTAAGCGTAGTTTTGACGAGATTGGCACCTCCCTCGGGGACGCTAGTGCCTCCTGCCAGTCCGTCTCATCCATATCTCCCAGCTCCCCCTGCCACCTCTCCCGTAGGGAAAGTGTCGGGTCGGGGTGATTATTGATAAGTTTCCGATATGTTAGGGACGTGGCTTTTTTGTGCATGTGTTCAGTCAATAGCCTGTCTTCCAGGGGGGAAGCCTCTGGAAGGACGGTGTCAGGTGGGAGAGCTGCCTCTAGTGCGTGACGAATCTGGCGATAGCGAAACAGTTCTGTAGATGCCATGTCATATTGGTCTTGAAGTTGTGTGAATGGAATAACCTTTCCCTTGGCCCAGAGGTCGCCCACGTGCGATATCCCTATGTCATCCCATCGTTTGAATCCTTTACTATTTCTCAATGTACCCAACATAGCGGTGTCCCAGAGGGGTGTTGCCTGTGTGATCTTTTTGTTCCAGCCAAGCTTCCTGTGTACCGTGTGCCATATATGGACCGTATGCTTAGTCGGTCCTACCAGGGCTCTCTGTCGGTTAGTGTTGTATAGTGACCGATTAAGTCCCTCTATCCCCAGCGTAAGCGTGTCCAGATGGTAGGCGGGATCGGTGTGTGGGACATGTATCCATTGGTTTATTACGGTCAGTTGGGATGCTCAATAATACGTTTGTATGTTGGGTAGCGCTATGCCTCCATCATACCAGGAGCGAAACAGTTTAGTCATCGCTATTCGGGCCGGTTTTCCATTCCACAATAGTTTGGTCACTTCCGAGTCAATGGCTCGAAAGTAGGCTGCCGGGACCAAGAACGGGGTATTCTGTAGGGCGTATAAAAAACGGGCGAGTGCCATCATTTTGAAGAGTGCTGCTCTTCCTAGAAGTGTCAACGGTAGGGCCTGCCAATGTTTGGTGTCTCTACGCAACCTCTGTAAGGGTTCTAAGAGATTTAATGTTATGAAATCCTCGGAGTCGGGCGTGATATGGATCCCCAGATATTTAAAGCTCTCTTTTGCTATTTCCACTGCACAGCCTTTGGGCAGTCTCAGAGGTGGGCCGTGTAGGACGTGCAATATGGATTTATTCCAATTAATGGTGTAACCTGATCGCTTTCCGTAGGCCTCGCAAATATTTAGGATACGATGTAGGGAACGATAAGGGGAAGCTAGATATAGGAGGATATCGTCGGCGTATAGGGATATGCGATCCTCGCATCCCTCTGTCCAGCGGAGGCCGCGAGTAACCGGGTCCTGTCGTAGCCATGCCGCGAGTGGCTCTAGAACCAGTGCAAAAAGCAGTGGCGAGAGCGGGCATCCTTGTCTTGTACCTCGCCCTAACGGGAATTCTTTCGAAATGTGCCCGTTCGCCACTACATGCGCCAGAGGGTTCGTGTAGAGCAGTCTTGCCCACGAACAGAATACAGGTCCGAAACCAAACCGCGTGAGGACTGCAAAGAGGAACGGCCACTCCACCGTATCAAAGGCCATGCGGGGCGTCTAGGGACAATATTACGGCTTCTTCCTGTATCGTATGTTTACGGCCTAGGGCGCTGTGGAGCCGCCTTAAATTTAGGGCTGTGTTCCTGCCAGGCATAAATCCTGACTGGTCAGGGTGAACCAGGGTAGTAAGGTGAGGTGTGAGTCTATTTGCCAAAACTTTTGCCAAGATCTTTGCTTCTGCGTTAATGAGGGAGATGGGTCTGTAGGAAGCACAATCATGGGCTGGCTTACCAGGTTTATGTATGGCCACAATTGGTGCCGTTCTTTGATCTTTAGGCAGTTCGCCTCTATCTAAGCTGGCATTGTACATATATGGTACAAATAGGGGGCAAGAGTGGTTGCGCTTTTCTTAAATAGTTCGATGGGAATGCCATTTGGTCCCAGGGCCTTCCCTGACTGTATGCTTCCTATTGCCAATGTTAGCTCCTCTGTAGTGAGCTCTGACTCTAACAGCCCGGAGACATCGTCCGCTAGCGTGGGAAGGCGGATGTCTTTGAGAAACAGCTCTGCCTCCTTTTGGTCAATTGAAACTGCTGGGGAGTAAACCTTGGTGTAGTGGCATGCCAATGTTTCTACTATGATTTGGGGGTCTGTCACCAGCACACCTGGTGCAGGCCAAAGCTCTGCTATCCAGCGGATCGCGCGTTCCCGTTTGTCGAGCCAAGCCAGAAGCTGGCCGGCTTTATTTCCTACTTCGTATATGGTGTGGCGCGTGGCTCCTAATCGGGTTTTAGCATCCTCCCATAAATATTCTTTGTATTCCTGTTTCTTGAGCTGGAGTAGGTGTGTATTGAGGTCGGACCTGTCGCAAGAGTGTTGTGTTTCTAGTGTTTGTAGCTCGTGTTCAAGCGTTAAGATCATGCAGGTCTTCTCCCTTTTGTAGTCTGCAATTAGGGAGATGGCTTGTCCCCGTAAGACCGTTTTGAAAGCTTACCAAAGAGTAAGGGGCGAGGAAACCGATGATACATTTTCGGTAAAATAGTGTTTTGTGGCTGTGAGCAGGCCTTTCCAGATTTTGGGATTTTTGAGGTAACCCGGGTAGATTGGGAATATGCGACGGTATGTGGATGTGTTCTGTGTGAATTTGGCTGACATGGGCGGGTGATCTGAGATTCCTCGCGGTAAATGTGTTATTTCTATGAAGCTCCCTACCTTATCTGCGGATGACAGGACAAGATCTATTCTGGAAAGACTATTGTGTGCTCCGGAGTGGTATGTGTATTGGAGTGCGTGTGGGAAGTGAGATCGCCAGACATCCACGAGGCCTATTGTCTCCAGGAAGTCTGTGAGGATGGAGTGTGCGCGGTGTTGTGGACGCGGAGGCGTGCGGTCAAGATCATCATTAAGGGTCGCATTAAAGTCACCTCCCAGTATTAGCTCTCTTTCCGGGAGACGGAGCAGAAACGCGCCAAGAGCTGGAAGCGCTACCGAGTGAAGCGCGGGGGGAATATAGGCCGTAACTATGTTGAGCGAACGTCCCTCCCATTGGCATGCTGCAGCTGCGAAACGGCCTTGATCATCGGTGTATGTATGTTTAATCAGGAGGGGGGATTGTTTCCTAACTAAAATCCTGACCCCTCGAGAGCCTGTGGAAAATTCAGAATGCACTATTAATTTGAAACCCCATCTATCGAGGGCTTTACAGGTGGTGCCTACCAGGTGGGTTTCCTGCAGGAGTACCACCGCGGGCGCTCTACGCTTAAGAAATTGGAGCACTAAGCCTCTCTTCACTTTATCTCCTAGGCCATTCACATTCCAGGAAATGAATGGCAGGCTTTGGACCTGTGTTGACTGGGGGGTAGCTGGGTTAGGGTGTGTGGTGACGTGTGACATCAGGACTGTGGAGGTCATAGCAGTGCAAGTGACGTATAAGGAGCGGTCTCATACTGAAATGAAACTGCTGTACCATAAATCTGAACAAGAAAAATAATAAAAAACACAAACGAGAACTGAAAACAAAGAACATTTGCCCCATCCCCCTCCCTGCCTCCCTGCATGACGGTATAGAAACTACCCGCCTCCCCAACCTTGCAGAGTGCCTAGTCCTCATTGTTCAATACCTTTGTGGGGGAAGGATCCACCCCGGTAACCCCCCCAGTCCCCATTTCTTATCTGTTGCGGTGTGTCCATCGGTCGTACGAGAGCCGTCTGCGACGATCACGAGCCTCGCAGAGTCTCAGCATAGTGACCAAAGTCAGTGCAGCCAATGGCGTTGTTAGTTGTGGGCATCTGAGGGACCATTCGGAGGGAGTGGTCTGGCCGTCCCCTGTCGTCAGAATCCGGAACGTTGATCAGGTGATTCTCGCCACCATCTAGATATCCCTATAGGGAATCTTTGTAGATCGTACAAGAGTGTCTGAGGCTCTAGCCTCGAAAGAATTTCTAGCCAGCTTGCCAGTTAGTGGACATTATTGGAGCCGTCGCGTAGGAGTCCCTCCTCCCGCTGTTGTGATTGAGGTGCATCTGCCAGTCGCCGGTCGTTCTCTCTTCCGGATCTTCCGCGATTGGCGACCTGCCGCCATCCATCAAGCCAGTCTTGGGCATCCTCCGGGGATGTGAAGAACCACACCTTTCCGTCAGCCACCACCCTTAACTTCGAGGGGAATATCATGGAGTATTTGATGTCACGAGCACGGAGTTCTTTCTTGATTGCCAGGAATGTACGCCTTTGTTTAGCTACGGCAGCTGTGTAGTCGGGAAAGAACGAGATTGTGCTGTGTTCGTACTGCACCGGGGGGGCTATTCGGGCTGTCGGCAGGATGAGGTCACGATCCCTGAAATTGAAGATACGGGCCAAAATGGGTCTGGGCGGTGCACCCGGCCTAGGGCGGCCCCCTGGGACTCTGTGGGCTCTCTCAACGGAGAAGTACTGTGAGAGACCTCGAGGCTGCAGATGGTTTTTGATTAGGTCCTCCACGAAAAGGTCAACCGCAGGGCCCCCCGTTCCCTCCGGCACGCCCAAAATGCGTACATTGTTATGCCGGGAGCGGCCTTCAAATTCGTCTAGTTTTGCCACCATGGTTTTGTTTTCGGTTTCCAAGTGCATCACTTGTCTCTTGAGCGCAGCAGTGTCCACCGAGAGGCCAGCCGTAGTTGTTTCCACCTCCGACACTCTCGTGCTAAGTTTGCGAAAATCTTCCCTTATTAGCGTGAGTTCCGTCAGCACCGTGTCTATCCTTGACTCGAGGGAGGAGTGCACCTTAGTAAGTGTGGACATGATATCCTGCAGCGTGACTTCCTCGTTTGGTCTCCCCGCGCGATCTCCGGCAGACGCCGCCACATGTTCTGGTTGGTCCGGGCTTGACTTGGCACAGGTGTATTTGTCTAGCTTTGTCTGGTGCATGCCGCGCTGACCCCGGCCTCCCATCGTACCAGGTAACAGTTGAGTGGTTCGTTTTACGACAACTCAGATGGTAGTACTCACCGCCACCTGCCAGTGTGTATAGGAAGCACACGCGGCCTGTCGGGTTTCCTACCCCAAGCTGGCTGCTGATTGTTCTGCCAGCTAGCCGGGTGTGCCAAGAAGGGGGGGGGGGCCGCGTCGATGAACACTGCGCCTGATATGGAGGAGTCTTCGAGGCTGCAGCCAGAGGTCCCCCAGTCCGCCCGGATTGGGCTGCGCACACTAGGGTTCAAGAAACCCGTTGGGGGGTCGCCTCCAAGCCAGAGGCTGTAGTGTCAGTAAGGGCGCCGCAGGGCCAGACGCGGCACACGCTGAAGCCCACGCGGCGAGAAAAAGCGGCAGACCGGGAGGGTCCTCTGGAGCGGTGAAGTCAGCACAGAATGGTAGCGCAAAGTGGGACACTCTCTTCGCCCAGGAGGACCAACTGCGCGGTCCTCAGCAGTTCTGCCCTCCCCCGCAGCACCAAGGATGAAGCCGTTAGCCAGTCAGGGGCTGATGAAGGACTCGCAGTGCAGGGCCCCCCACTGGGGTCCGCGACTGCACTCGCGACCCAGCAGGGTGCGGGAGACGGCCGCCGCAGAGGTGCCGATGTCATCCAGAGCCACGCAGGGACACGGAGGAGCCACTGTAGAGCGGGGCCGGTACCTTCAGGCATACATGATCACGCCACTGCTGGTCCTCGTCTCGGCACTGCAAGGCGCCCTCTTCCTCCCCCGCGGGAGCACCGCATCCGTCGATCAAGCCCCGCGGACCATTCCAGGACCGGAGACTCCAGCAGTTTTGTATTTCGGAATCCCTCACAAGGGTTCACCTTCGCGGACCCCGCTCCGGGCCACCGACACCGGTTCGTTTCGCTGGGAGAGGCACGGAAGGAGTCGCCCCACCCCCGGGCCAGCGGATCACTTGAGGCCCCGGCTTCTGGTCAGAGGGGCAGGCCGCAGACGTTGCACACGGTCAATCCTGGGCAATTTCAAGGTTGCAGACGGCAAACTGGGCTGAATCCGTTCTCGCCACTTTCCGGTCCCGTTGGCTGGTGTTTATTACTTCTCACTGCCTCGGATGGGTGTTCAGATGGATGGGGAAGGTTTTGGAGGTCCGGAGCTTCACTAGGCGGCGGCCATGTCGTTCGGCTGCCGGCCACGCCCCCCGTATGTTCCTTTTTTGACGGATAATTATACCTTCGGATTCCTTACCTTTTGAATATCCCATAAAACAGTCTGGATCAGGGAACCCTTCAATAGCTCTCCCACGCCAGTAAGGGATGCCAAATCCATCTTGGTGCCGCACATGACTACTCATGACATCACTGGAGCCATAAAGTGCACCGTCAGCTTGATGATATCAGTTCCCTTTTTTCATGGCATTGATGCATTCCCGAGCTCTACTAATCTCCTAATTGCAGAAGTGTTGATGTTGTCAACAATTTCTTTGTCAACAACATTGTCAATGAGTTTTCCACTCAAAACCTATTCTGATAACGACTTCTAACAGCAGATTCCTCACTATTTGAATATTTTCCCAGGCTTCGGACCTGACCCGGAAAATACTGAGCAGTACCCCTGGGTGCCGACATGTGGCACAGATGGCTCTGCATCGATGTTGTTTCTCGCAAGACGTGATGTGTGCTTGCTTATCTAGGTGCCACCTATGCACGTTGACATCAGTTCTCTTCTTTCCCCAGAAACAGATGCAGATCCTGAGCTACCCCTCATCTTTCTTGCAACTGTCTTCTTGACTTTTTTCAGCATTTCTACAGTGTTTAAAGGACCATGTAAGCTTCCAAAATTTACAGGATTCAAACTGTGTGGAGAATGTCACAAACTAATGTCTGTGACTGACCCACACATGGTTTGCCTGTGGTGCCTGGGGTCAGACCATGACTCCAAGGTCTGCTATGATTGCACCTCGATGCACCCCAAGGGCATCGGGATCAAGAAGTGAAGTTGTTCCTGGTGAAGCACCACAGAACCCCACTCCGTGACTGGTTGAGTTCCAGAGCCAGGTCCCGAACACGCTCCCAAGGCTGGTCCCCCAACACGTCATCATTGAGGTCCAAATCCTTGGATAAATCCTAGAAAAAAATGAAGTTGTTCCACTTTGGAGCCAGTTCTAACCTTTGTCCCACTGCAGCCTGAATTTCTGGGGCTGTTGGCGATGCTGCCGGAAATCGAGGGATTCCCTGAAGCCATGCTGCAGGTGTTCGGCCTATTACCGGCTCCCTCTGGTGCATTTACGGGCCCCAAGGAACCATGAGGCCTCCAAACGGGTCCTCTGTCAACAAGTTCGCCCTCAGCGCCAACTGGGCCATTTGGGTTAATTCTAGGTTTCGTACCAACCTCAGTATCAGTTCCCTTTCTGGTGCCACAACCTATGCCGGAACACGAACCATAGACAACAATGTTAGTGCCATTAGTCAGGAGGACAATGGCCAGCACATAGTGCCGCATGATGCTGAGATGGCGCAGCCGTGACCTCTACTGAGGCCACAAGCTGCTTTAACTGCACCACAGCCGCACAGTCAGCCTTCTGACTCAATGCCCTTCTCTTCCAGAAGGGCCCATGTCCTACATGAATTATGTGGTACGGACTCAAACAATGGCTATGATGCTGGGGCTGAGTTTGCCCAGCCTTATCAGGAGGATACTTGGTATGACAACCTTCAGGATGCCAGTGGTCGCAATACCTTCCCAGACACTGGACCCTGCTACAGTGTGAAGCGCCTTGTTTGCCATGGATGTATGGAAGGTGGCAGAAGTTCTCATTTCCGGCTTCCTACCCAGGAAGTAAAGACCAGTGTTTTGTCAGAGATGCTTCAAACTGGCCAAACCAGTTTTGTGCCCCTTAAGCCTTTTTATGAGACACCTACGGACATGCTTTTGGAGACCTTGGCCAAGCTCTCTTCAGGCCCCTCTGTTAATTGGAAGGTTGCTAGGTGCCATCAGCCTTCTTCAGGTGATCTAGACTTCACTATCCAACACCCTACTCTTAAGTGCCTTGTGGTGGAGGCTTCAGTCAGCAAAGTTCGGCCAAATTCCTTCTTGACTACTCCCCTTGACTGGGAATTCAAGAGAATAGAGACCTTTGGGAAACCAGTATTCTCCTCTGTGAGTTTGGCTTTACCTTCTGTCAATGCCAACTGCCTTCTAGAATGTTATTGTCATGCCTTGTGGGATTCCATGGCTCAGGGGCTCCACATGATTCTAGAGGTGGCCCAAGCTTACCTATCTCAGGCCAGCAGGACGGTCATGATGTGGCCAAATTCTCTATCCTTTATGGACTAGATACTACTGATTCTCTTGACAGTGCTATAGGCATCAGTGTAGCCCTTCGCTAGCAGGCCTTAATACATTCCGCTGGATTTTTAGGGGATATTCAAGCAAGTCTCATGGATATGTCATTTGTCAGTCCCTGCCTTTTTAGGGACAAACAGATTCTTCTCTGGTGTGCTTTAAAGACAGCAGGGCCATGGTGTGCTTCTTTGCTTTTCAGCTCCTCCACAGCAGCCCCACTTTCAGCTTAGCTCCCTCTCTGGTCATGGTAGGGGCTTATATTATCATCAACAAAAGCAGTTGGTGTAGCAACCCCCCCAATCTTTTTGTGGCTATAGCTCCCACCAAACACATGGATAACAGGGGCAGCTCACTGTCTTGATGCCTCCGCTGATAAAGACAGCCTTTGCTGTCAACAAGGTATGCAGTGTGTCTCTTCTCCCTAAGAAACTCTAGACTACAAGTTGCTCTGCCTTTCATTCTCTCAAAATATAGCACATAAAAGTAGGCCTTAGGGCGTTAGGTTCTGGATCGAATTTCATAGACATTTTAACACTGCTAGAAATTTTAATTTTATTCTCTTTATTTTTAACATCTCATTGCTGTTTTTATAATATTCTGTGTAGTTTTTTTAGATGTACTGAGAAACAGATTTTCCCTGTAGTAATAAATACTTTTTACTTAAAAGTGTTCCTTCTTCTTAGTACTGTGTGTGTTATACTGTGAATAACGGAATAATGTTTTTCGCTGTTTTCACTGTGCCCCTGATCCATTTATGCGATTGTTAGTAATCCAGAACCAATGCTTCTATGTCAAATACACATTGAATTGTGTTTTGAGTGGCTACAATAACTTGTCTTTCACATTCATCGCTAGTGCATTGAACCAAGTTCACCCGTGTCACCCATGTGTGGGAAAACACCCCTTGTAGAGTTACGACAAAGGGGCCGATTACGATGTTATTCGGACACATTTCCGACCGAATCAGTTTCGGAATCGTTTCCGACCGAATCGGGTTCTGCGAGTCCGACCGACTGATTACGATGCTTCCGAACATTGTTCGGTCGGACTCGCATTGACTTCAATGGGAGCCTGTGTTACGAACGAGAACACAGGCTCCCATTGAAAAAAGGGGTGGTTGGGGAAAACCTTGCACCCTGTGACGGGCACCCCATGGTGCCTGCCACACTGTGCATGGTTGTAAAGAGGGGTCCCATGCCTACCCCCACGGGCCCCAACCAGAGGCCTACGGGTGAAGGGGGGCCTGCTACAGGCCACCAATGTCAGATTCCGACAGCCATTTCATGTCAGACAAACCGATTTGTTACGGCTGTTAGATTCGGACATCGTAATTGCTTGGTCGGAAACAGTGTCCATAGAGCTGTACGATTGGGCTCCGAACAACTCGGTCTGTCCGAATGCCAATCAGAACCGATTCGGACAGCTCGAAAAGTTTCCTTGCATCGTAATCGGTCGGTCGGAAATGCATCCAATTCGGTCGGAAACATAGGTTCCGAATCGGATTCGCCGAATCCGAATCCCGTTCGGAGCCTTTCCAAACGCCATCGTAATCGACCCCCAAAGTCGTAATTTGTGCAACAAACCGTGCCTTGCTTAAAAAAATGACAGGATTCATCCTGCTGATTGGGCTTTTGATGTTAATGTATCTATTGAATAGATCAATCCACCCTGTCTTCCTATGAAATAATTAACATCCATGTAGCACTCATATTGTGCATAGGAAATTATTTGAGGTCATAGGAATAAGTGGGGGAAATAGCTCATGTTTTTAGTCTTTTTTGTGAAGGTGCAACGTTGTTCCTTTCTGGTGGTGGTGGGTATGCTCCTTGAGTAGATGTGTTTTGAGGGACATATTTATGTGAGGGAGTGAAAGACAAGAGCAATTCAAGGACGTTGTTGCAGATGAATATCATGAACATGTGTGTCTTCTCCAGGTTTCCTTGTTTCATTTGATATTGAGCCTACTGATGTTGTGGCTTCAAATTTTTTTATAAGCCTCATAAGCAGTTTAGTTATTCAAGCAGTTTGAGTGGTGCCGGATATCTCTGCCTAGCAGATCATGGAGGGAGTCATTCCTGTTTCATATGATGTGAGTCTGGGCAGGCAGTGAGTACTGGTCCTCCTGGATGAGATCTGTCATTTGATAGGGCAGACAGAAACACAATGCTCAGCGGAGCTAGAATGATGTCAGAGAGGTCAGTGATTACTGTGCTCCAAACATTGCAATGGAATGGTTTTGAAGTGTGAACCTCAAAGGTAGGGGTGTAGGGCCAGATGTACTTAGATAGGTTTCACAAAAAAGTCGTCACAATTTACACACTGACATTTTATGAAACCTATGGTATTTTGCTAACTCATCTATGTATTATAGGTCAGTTCTAAAAATATCAAATCGTACTGGGTTGCAGTTCGACATACCTCATGAATATAAATGAGGTACGTCGCAAATTACAACCAACTATGATTCACTGCCATCTCAGGGATGATGGTCTGCTGGGGTCAGCAGACCACCATGTCGGTGATTTCTTTTAAATAAGGCAGTAATTTTTGGGAAAACAGGAAGCATTTACACAAAATTAAAAGTTTCACAAACGTTTTTTTAGGACTAGGTAGTGGTCCCATATTTTTGTCAACATTTACAAGGGGAAAAGGATCCCTTTCAGACCACATTTGGTTTGTAAATGGGTTACTACTACCTTTATGTAGTCAGTAAAATATTAATGTTTTGCAACCAGATTTCAGACGCAAATCATTAATACATCCCATTTCAAGTCACAATTTGGAAGGGATGCGCTAAGCACACTCCTCCTAAATAGTGATTTGGTATGTACTCACAAATACAAATTGCATTTCGGTAGCGTGTTATCAAATCGCTATTTGGTTTTTGTTTTGGCTATCTTGTGATCGCCAAAGCTCTGATTAGTGAATCAGTCCAACAGCAAAATAGCTCAGTACATCTGGTCCAAAGCCTCTGTAGAAAGAAGAGGAGGGACTAGACAGTCTCAGATTTCTTTCAAGATGTGTGATGTGAGAGGTCACTATCAATGGTCACTATTAATGGTGAATGGTTGGCGAGCCATGTTTAGCTCAGACCACCTTCTGTGCTGCTGGCAATGAGGATGACTTTTGTTTTCATCAAGTTAGGTCTGAGGTATATATTGTCAATCAAGCCTGGGTGAGGTCATAAAGCTCTTGTAGTCAGTTGCCCTCACGTTGAGTTGCTCTCCGTTGGTATGCCGGTGAATGTTGATTTCATGGGTTGATAAAAACAACCTGCTCTCTTGACCATTGACCACTTCAGGGCAGGCTGGCCTGCAGTTCTAATGCCAGTTCATATAACCGAGGGCTGGAGTCTGGAAATGAAAAGAGGCATTGCTGTAGGGAAGGGTGGGAACTCGTAATCCTCTGAAGAGCAGTGGTAATGTAATTTACCCCATAGCTGTCATTTCCTGCAGAGGATTCTCCGCCAGAGGAATTACTAGCACCCTGTGTAACAACAACCTTTCCTAAATCAGGGTCATAGTTTCAAAGCAACCCAAATTCGAATTGTGAGTTTCGTCATCAGTTAAAATGGTGCTCCACGATTCGCACAACTAGAGGCTCCCCCTGTTCAATTGCACTGTTGGGTGTTTTGTCATTTAGCAAGAACATTTAGACATTGCCCTTTAAGCAAGATGTTAGATTTCACACAGCACGGCTCTCCCATTCTTAGCTGGTGCCTCGCCAGGCAGGAGCTACTACCTCAGCCAGTATTTAAACGGACCAGTGTAGTACTGACTACTGAGAGGGAACTCTGAGGGCTGTATTGACTGGTGGGTGTGGTAAGGCTTTCAGATTAGCTACGGGTCCCTCTGAGTCCCCCTCTGATGAGTGCTTGGTAATGTCCTCTCTGTTGTACAATATTGATTAAAATTAAATATTCAGAATCTCAACTCTGATCTGTACAAATGGAGCAACAGAGACAGATGATTATATGAGGGAGACTGTAGCTCCTTTAAGGTGCTTTGAAGTTACTGGAAAACATCTGCAGCAAACCACATTTTCCTACAAATTGCGGGTATTATTTTGCATTGCATCCTCAACCATAGAATCGTCCAAGAATCAAACAACAGGCGAAAAACTATAGAAGCATGCATGTAGCAATGATGAACAACACAGACTTAATTGTGACAGTGACTCATTTGGTAATGCTCCAGGTGTCTTGCCGCTATTTAAAGACGTGCATTTATGATTGATTTTCGGGTCTCCTCTGCAGGTTTGTGTACCTAGAGCTCCCAGCCACTGCGAAGACCCCCTGCACCAGATTCCGCTGGTGGCAGCCAGCGTTTTCAGGAGAAGGCTACGACCAGTGGGCAATCGACGACGTCATTATTTTGTCTGAAAATCAGAAGCAGATCATTCCTATTGCTTATCCCACCTTACCTCAGGTAAAAAACTATTATAATAAGTGAGCTGATTAGGTCTCCTATGAATTTCCTTATCACAGCTGCTTCACTACTTTTCTAGAAGACCATGCCTCTTTCCTATATAAACTTTTACAGACATCTTGTACGCTGCCAGACAGGTATCATACAACAGACGTTTCATACTGCTCACCTGGAAATTGTCCATTCTTCTAATAAGAAACTCATAGTATTTCCTGGGATTAATGTAATAATCAATAGAAAAACTGTGCATCACTGTGATGTTTACTGTAAATGGTGGAGTGATTCACAGTACCTCACCCAATACCATACATGTTGCTGCTGCTCAAAGCATGTAGTTGGAGCTGCAGAGAATATCTGATCATATGTGGTGGGTCCTGAGGGCAGGAATGGCTACTGGTTCCGTGGAAAGCTTCCAGATCTCCTGCCTTATGACAGCCAGGGAGCTCAGACACCAGCTGCATGTCGCTCTTCAACTTGTATGTTTCCCCTAGTGATTCTTTAATGAGTTCTGCTGCATTTCTATGAATTTCTCATAGAATGTCTGGAATATGCTGGGGTGACCAGCAGGACAAATATATACTGGCAGTTCTAAAGAACAACCTTGTAGGATTTTTGCCAGCGTTTTCATTTGAATGTAGCATGACCTGCTAGGATTGCTGTAATGTCTTAAGACTGTCGCACATGATAGCAACCACTAGGAAATGACTGGGCAGCCAATCATTTAAACTAGTGTCCTCTGGGAAATGATCCTTATCAGACTCCCGTCTCTGTTGGAAACCTTTGAATGTCCTAGTAAGTCAACACTATACTATATCCTATTCCATTAGCAGATTTTGACTATCAAATGGCACATAATAGCCAGGAGCGTAGCTTCAGGGGGATGTTTGGGGTGTTACATCTCCGTAAAAAATGTATTCTGTAGTAAATAGTTGGGTACAAGTGCTTTCAGTCGGGTATGGTGAGGTGTCTGCTGGATTTCACCTGGGATTTTCACATACACACACACACTCGCTCTCTTGTTTCTGTTTTGAAGGTCTTAATAAAGGTTGGTTAGTTTGAAAAATATTGTGTTTTAAGTACTCCTAACGCATTGCCCCTTAAGCCCCCTTCATGCCCTGCTTCTCATATAATGTATTTTTACAAGATACTCCAGCGTGATTGTTTGGAAATCTGAAGTTCACCCCCACCTTCAATCTTACTGATCAAGCTGCGCCCCTGATAATAGCATTATCCATACAAATACCCTAAGGGATTTTACTTTTACATAGGAAACCCTCGAAATGATTGTATACGTGAGTGAATCTCATTCTCTGAGAAGGCATATCGTCATGTCTACATCGTCCTTTTCACTTAATATAGTGCTTATGGTCTCAGGGGATTTTATTGAATGTACTAATCACTCCGATTATTAATCCATCATGATTATTGTAGGGTTCCTATTTTTTATTGGTCAAATGTATATTTTATATTATTATGATGTTAATCGAATTGTAATATTGTATTTTTATTTCCTGTGTATCTTTTTATTTGTTTATGCTATAACAAATGCTTTGATTTTTATTCATGGAAGAGATTCTTTCTTCTACCCCCCTTTCGCTTGTGTTTTTTTGTTTTGTTTTCTGAATGTAAATCTCATTCTTTTTTATTCGTTTTTTATGGTTGTTTACAGAAGGTAGTCCTATGTACTCCCCTTCCATTAATCTTTCCCTTTTTTAGGTTTGGCGTTACCCAAGACCTATTGATTATACAAAAAAAAAAATAATAATAATAAATATATATATAGTCCGTTTTTTTATATAGCGCAGCTACTCACCCTTACGGGTCTCAAGGCGCTGGGGGCCGGAGTGGAAATTAAGTGAGCTATTGCCCAGAGTCACATGGTGCTGAGCTGAGCTGCCGCCGGAGCCGGGGATCGAACCGTGAACCCTGTGCTCCGAAGTCAGCTGCCCTGGCCGCTGCACTACATATATATATATGCTGCTGTGTCAGCCGAAACGCGTCTCTCCTTTCTGCTGGGTCGGAGGAGGCCCTTTTTAATAAAAAAAGCCCTAAATGCAGCAGTCCTCGTGTGCGTGCTCTCTTCCTTGTGAAGCAGCACTTGTGTTGTGATATATATATATTTAAAGAGAGGCTTTAAGCCAGCCCTCATCATCCATTGGTCTGTTGCTGTGTCATTCACATTTTTCTTCCACCCACTACAGCATGGGAAATGGGTCAACCCACTTCAACCATTGGCTAAATTTAGTGGGAGTGTCTGCATTCTGCTCTTTCACAAAGACCACATCTACACAATGTAGTACACTTCACTACCAGGGACTGCTAATGCAAAGTGTACTTTGTAAAGCCAAAAAACAATATTTTTGATTTTAGCCAATGTTTCTTTTTTTATGTATTTATATTTATTGGTAAGAACCCTCAGCGCCTAAAAAATTATGTTTTACAAAAACCATGACAGAATGAAACAATCATTGACAAAGCCAAAAGGGTGACAATTAGGGCCAGCTTTGCCAATGCTTGTTTACTATTATTTCTTATTACTTTCCCCTTCACTTTTCTTCTCGGTTTTTTGTTTCTTGACTTTTATATTTCACGATTTTCTTACTCTGAATTAATCATGCTTTAACTGGAATAAGTCTTATAATTCAAACTTTTTACACTCCCTTTGGTTGGGGTTCAAATATTCACATTAATAAGGCCCTGGCTGTAGCAGTTTGGAAGTGCAGAGCTTCCCTGTTTCTAGATGAGCTCAGTGCATCACCAGCCAAACTCATAGGTCACAAGGGAGAAATCATAGCAAGCACCATCATATTTTTTGCAGGATGTGACCAAGAGGCACAATGATACTTGCCCTAAGGACACAAAAAATCCTTTCACCAGCCCTGAACTAATATGAGCAGGAAAAAAAAAGTATGTGCAATAAACTGAAAAATGATCTTGTTTGCTGCAAATGCTACAATTACATCTATATACACTTCCCTGTATCCAACAGAACTTTTATGAGAAACCTGCCTTTGACTACCCTATGAACCAGCTCAGTGTGTGGCTGATGTTGGCTAATGAAGGAATGACCAAAAATGAAAGTTTCTGCTCAGCCACACCGTCAGCAATGCTCTTTGGTAAATCGGATGGGGATCGCTTTGCAGTCACGCGGGATCTGACTTTGAAACCTGGATACGTTCTACAATTCAAGGTATTTTCACTAAATGTTTCTTGTCTCATAAAACATCTGTCACCGTTGCATGATACACACATGTAAGAATGCCATGTTTATTCATCTGCGTGTACAAGAGCTGATGCTGTTGGAGCCACGAAATAGGAGGACTTCCACAAGCTTAAAAACATTGCATAATTCCAAAAGAAAAAAGATAGGAGGATAATAAGAGTGAGAAATCCTTATGTCGTTAATCTCACTCTGGGACATGGCATTTAATAGTTGTTTTACTCTAGGTTGTGTTTATATAGCTCATTCTAGACAAAAGCCAGGGTGACAGAACACAACACAGCATGGATAAATAGAAGAGCATATTTTCAATGTTGTAGCGGTTCTGCTAATTCTGGTGTTGTACGGTTCACACTTTATCAGAAAGACTGTGCGTTTGGACAACATAAACATCAAAACTGTGTGAGACTGACTCTACGTACATGATCAGGATATGTTGGCCTTAGTCCTGGCTTGCTCACAGTGCACTACCTGTACCCCTAACCTGGCAAGGTAACAGGTGATATGTGCTACCTCAGAACATGGCAATCCTGACTCCCCAAGGAAATTGTGGAAACAGATTAGTTCCTTTCATTAGTAACTCGTGCATGCCCAAAGGGAGACACAAGAAATACTCGAATTGGCACTTCAATTAATTATTGAAGCATTATGATTCTTGTGTAAAATAACATGCACTGCAATGTCAATAGACAGAAACAAAACTGAGTAATCAGCATCACAAGAATCACAAAGAAAATAAACAGTTCAACCATTGTGCTGTTACATGTATTATATGCTTGCATATAGTTATAGTCACACTCCTACCTAGCGCTCCCTATCCTAGCCTGCCCAGGGTGGGTGAATCTGGCAGAATCCCTTAGGGTGATCTAACTCCACAGTTACCTGTGGGTATGTTTCATCGGGGGCCCGTCTTGGTGTAGAGCTGGGCACCATCCTTCTCAGGAGGTAAACAGGATTCATCTGAGCTGGAATTCCAGCATGGAACGACCTCAAAGTGTCAACAAATTGCTCCTCTGTCTAAACAAAAGAGTGATGTTGTTTATATAATAAACTTCACGCATGCTACCATGCCAAAGCCCCAGTCAGGCTGCCATTACTGATTCTATCTTTACAAAGCTGTCGCCAAGCAGACAATAACAAACATCAGCATTTTGCACAGTGAACTTAGCCCTTGTACAGAATGTTCAAGGCTCTGATAATATGCCTACAAAGAAATGTAAATGTAAGTAAAGCCATTTCAGAGAATATTATCTCATACAGGCACACAAGCAAATGTGTGTCAAGTGTCAACATTCTAGAAAGTTGTCAACTTTAAATGTGAGCATGTAAAATGGTGGTGTTTGTGCTCGGGCCTAAGTGACCATATAACATTGTTAATTTTATTTTGAAGTGTGCGAAATTGTGTTGTTGGTTGAATGGGGTGTTGCCCTAATTCAAGCAAGAGCCACAATCCCTCTCAGGGTGAACCACAAAAGTTACTAAATACACCTGTGCTTGACCCTCTGTTAGCTTGGCACAAAAGCAGTCAGGCTAAACTTAAAGGCAATGTGTATAGTAGTTATGCAGTACATAAACAGTAATAAAGTGAAAACACAACACAAGAAAATTTGCACACCAATTTAGAAAAATAGAGTAAATTTTAATAAATTATTTGACACCAAAATAAAAAAATTCAATAAGTAAAACGAGGAGTTATGACCTTTTAAAGTTTAAGGTGAAAAATAGCATCTAAAGGTTCAAAGTGCCAACTGTGGACATTTAGTCATGGGCGACCAGGGCAAAGTCACAAAATATGGTTGACCCTGATGGAGCACGAGTCAGATACAAAAAATGGATTGGGCCCAGTCGGCGCTTACCTATGGACTTAGAAGAAATTTTGACAAAAAGTCTCTGAGAGGGTAGAAGTACAGCAGGGCAAGCCGGCAGGCTGTGTACAAGGAGGAGGCTTCATCGTCCCGTCAGGGAGCCTCTGGACAAAGTTGCTGTGAAAATTTCTTCGTTCAGAGTTAGGTTTTGTTTTGGAAATCAGAAATCTCCAATGGGACGTGGCTGGAGGCTGTAGCCAACTAGAGTTCTACAGGGCTAATTACCCCTTTGGCGAAGGAACGCTGAACAGGATTCGCTGCTGCATAGAAGAACGTAGCGGGAGCTGTTGCGAAGTCAGGCCAACCAGCGATGCACCTTGGGAAGATAGACAAACAGGTTGGTCCCAGTCTTCCCTCGGTTCTCAGTGCAGTTTTTAACCAAATTTTTCTACGTCCCAAGTTTTAACTTTTGGCTATCTGGGCACCTTTAGCACTGCCACCAAGAATGAAGGATGAGAGTGGCACCACTTGGGGGGTTAGGACTCACTCAGGCTGGGTCCAGTTGCAGGTTCAAGATGGTTAGAGCCTTTTTTGTGCCCGATGCTCAGAATTGGAGGCCAGCCAACTAGACATTGGAGTCACTGTGGAAAGTCCTGGGTTCAAGCGGTGGAACAGGGCTTAAGTAGCAGGGCAGGCCTCTGAGGGTTCAAGGCAGGCTCTAGACAGCAAAGCAGTGCTTCCAAGTGCAGCAAAGCAATCTTGTGGAGTACACAGTAGGCCTCATCAGCAGGCAGTCCTCTGAGAGTCCTTCCCCAGGTCCAGAAAGTGAACTGAAGAGTGGGTCTGAGAGTCCTAGCTTTATACCTGGTGCCTTCTTTGAGGTAGGAGACGTTTCTAGAGAATACCCTTTTAAGTGCTTGAAGTTTCCTGCTTTCCCTGCCTTGGCTCTTGGCTGTATGCACAAACAATGCAGGGGTTACAAGTCATTTGTGTGAAGGCAAGGAACAGCCTATTCTGTTGCAGTTGGGGCTGTGCCCAACTCTGCCTCCCATCCTGCCAGTTGAGGGCCCATCCAGGCACACCTAATTCCTCTATTGTGTGACAGTCTAGGAGGAATAAACAAAGTCCAATTGCCGACTGCACCCGGTCGTGTGACCCAGGCACAGACTGAAGGCATCAAATAGTTAGGTCAGGAAAATGCCAATTTTCTAAAAGTGGCATTTTCAAAATTGTAACTTCAAATCTGTCTTTACCATTAAAGAGGATTTTTTATTACAATTTCTCTAACCCCAAACATGAAATGGTAACCTGTTCCAATCAAAAGTTAGCACTTATTAGATGTAATAAGGCAACCCAATGTTATCCTATGGCTGAAGTAGGTCTCAGAGTAGTGAAAAACGAATTTAGTAGTTTTTCACTACCAGGACATGTAAAACTTGAAAATACACGTCCAACCAATTAATTACGATGCCCCCTGCCTTTTGGACTACGTAGGGCTTACCTTAGGGGTGACTTATATGCAATACAATTGGAGTTTAAAGCTTGGCAAGGGGATTATATTGCCAAGTCGAATTGGCAGTTTCAAACTGCATCCCGGCTGCAATGGCAGGCCTAGGACATGTTTTAATGGGCTACTTAAGTGGGTGGCACTATAAGTACTGCAGGCCCACTAGTAGCAATTAATTTACAAGCACTGGGTATATAGTATACCACTTTACTAGGGACTTATAAGTAAATTAAATATGCCAATCAGGTGTAAACCAATGTTACCATATTTTCGGGAGTGAGCGAAAGCACTTTAGTGCTTGTTAGCAGTGGCAAAGAGCACAAAGTACTAAGGCCAGCAAAACTGAATTCAGCAAAAATAGGAGGGGTTAAGGCAAAATGTTCGGGGGTGACCCGTCAGAGAGGGCCACGTCCAACATGACCCCCCTACAGCTAAAAGCGAGGGGAGACTAATGAATACCTTGATGGGCTTCCCTGCTTAGGCGATAAAACATGGACAGTGGACCTCTACTGGCCCTCTACTGCCTGGAATTCCAACATGAAGGTATTCAGAATTACCTTTGTATTGTGCTTTGTACGTGATAATGATTTTCTTTATACATTGTGACCTTCCAAGGGTAGCCATTTTAGGTCAGTCATGGCTGGTGTTTTCTAGTGCCAGAGACCAGTAGTGCAGCAGAATGAAGAATGACTTTAAGGGGACGGGGCCTAGTCTTTTTAAAAGGTCCAGTGAGTAAGGTATTTCCATATTCTAAGTGTGAAATTATTATTTGTACAATGGTCTTTATATCAGCTTATGGCAGGAAATATTTGCTGTTTCTGATGATTCTTATTTTGTGGTTTGCATCCTTTATATGGCATGCGTAGCCAGTTTAAGTTTGAAGTGAATGATAATGCCTAGAGATTTGGCTCCAGTAACAACTTGTGAAGATTTATAGTTTCTAGATGTAAGTCAGAAGTGGGAACACATGTCCTGTAGCTCTGTACAGGTTCTAGATGAAAATCATAATTACAGAGTAGTCTGCAAAGAATATATAGTTTCAAAATGTTGCGCAAAATGAATGGCAAGGGAGGGCCTTTGAGTATTAAACAAAGTGATAGAAGGCAGTGCAGTAGACATGTAGGAGTTTTTATATTATACCATATTGGTCAGACAGACAGTGGGTAAGGGGTTTGGACGCCTTATTTAATGGATAAGAGCACTATACAACATGTAGTGTTGTTCAATTAGCTTGATAAAACATGGATACCGGCCCATCAAACACCAGTTCTGCAGCCCACAGTTAATGGATTTCACCCTAGAATCTAGGTGCTGGCCGAAGGTGAAGCTAAGTGATAATTCAAGAAAATGTTATATTAACCATAGTTTTTTCAGCTGTCTCTCAGAGATGTTCAAAACCCACAGACTATTGTCCTGTTTGGGTACTATTGGTAGAATGGGGTAGGATGTGCGTTGCATGGGCCCACTATGGCTCAAAATACAGCACATAGAAAACAACAGGGGCGGCTCCTCCACGTGGGCGTCGGAGCGCCGCCCCACTGCTTTCTCGCAGTGCGAGAAGCAGAACCACAAAATGTTATAAATACCATTTTATGTTTCTGCTTCTCGCACTGCGAGAAAACAGAAGAAGGGTTTGGTTGGGGGCGGGAGGGTGGGCAGGTCCGGGAGGAGTGGCTAGCCCAATGTTGTGGGCGCTGACTGTTGGGTCGTCCCCAGGGCCGACCAAACCAGTCATGCACACTCTCCCGTTTTCTCCATGTAGGCTGCATGCAGCCTGCATGGAGAAAACGGCCTCCCCATAGACGCCTGTGCGGACGGCGTCCTAGCCAATCACAACACTGCCATTGCAGCGTTGTGATTGGCTTAGGGGAGGGGAGGGGAGGGAGGCTGCCTGCGGCTGCTTCCTGTGAGGAGGACCGCGACGCAGGACTGGACCGCCGAAGGTAAGTTTTTATTTATTTAAAATTACCCCACCCCGCGCAACCTCCTGCCCGCGTGACCCCCCCCCCTACCCTCCACCCGCGAGTCATGCTGGCCGCGACTGGAAAACAATTTCATCAGCAAAAACAGGCATCCACTAATCAAGGGTCTGAGTTAGATACAGTCCTACTGTAGGTGTTTCTAATGTTTCAGAGGTTGTAGACATACTGGCATAGCACTGCCAGTGGTTGGCAGCATTTCTATCATTAGCTGTTAATATCTGTCCTGCCACCACTGATGCGTCAAGTAGTACTTCTTGTATCCAAGGGGGCTGGTGCAATCCCTGGTGGCACCCTAATGCTTACAATGCAGTGAAAATGCTACTGCAAGATATACTACTGAGTAGAGTCACGGGTGGTGCTGTGCTGGTGAAAGCGGTATTGGTATAGCTCCTGAATGCTATGTTGTCTCCGGCTGCAGGCACTCTCTAGCCATGTTTGTCCTGTGTTTCCCCGCCAGTGATATGTCTGCTGCTACCAAAGTATTAGAACCAGCATTTGTATAGAGTATGTTTAAAACTCAGGGCTGCTGCATGTGCTTCCGTTGCTGGAAATGTGCATGCTTACTTTATTATCATGAATTGGTGTGGTGCCAAATCACTCCAGGAGGAGCATCTGGGATGTGTCTGGTGTGCAAGTGATCATTTGGCAATGTCTCTTGCACTCAGTAGGATAAATTCAATAACTTTTCCTGTTTTGATCTCAATAGTAGTCATCTTAATTCTCATTTATAAGTCAAGTGTTGGATGACCAATGCTCGATGCTTAGGATTAATTTTCAATGTAGGATATTTCACATTGATTATTGTGATGGAACTTTAAATAACTCATTTCATATGTATTTATGTTATCTATTTGGATAATACAGGAACAAACTCGCAATTGTGTTATCTCGCCAATGGTTTAAATATTACTGGTGATATTGAGAGTAGGTAATGATGATAAAGTTGAACTTAGTGCTAAGTTACTAGTAACACTTTGTGTTAATTTCAATCAAGGAATAGAGATTGGATAAGTAGTTTGAAATACAGTTGTGAACCGAATGTGACCACCTGTTGAAGTCATTAACTTGGAGAAAAGTTAAAAATGAGTGCCCTTCCGCATTTTGAAGTGGCACATTTTCCAAATGAAAAGGAAAACCACTTTATGTTAAAAAGAACCCATTATTTATGGAAGTAAAGACTCAAATTGTAAATGGTGAATATTTTGATCAGAGAGTGCCTAATAAACCTTTCTGCTGTTATAATTTGGATTTCTGAATTCATATTTTTGGGGGAAATTTGAACTAGTTGTAAGATGAGCAAATGTTTACAATAAACAAATCTGTGTAGGGTAGTGTCTTGAATGTTTACAATAAATAAATCTACGATGGGTAATGTCTCAAACATGAGTTGAGATGAACTGGGAAGAGCAAAATGTGCTTTCTAGCATTGTGTATGGAAATTAATTAGTGAAAGGAATCCTGCTTCTATAGTTTATTGTAATGGGAGGGTGAGCATGGAATATACGGTTAAAATATTAATTTAATTTAAAGGATTATGTTAAAGAATGATGTTGAAAGTTGTTGAGATGAGAAGCAATATAGCAAAATATGTTGACCTCAGTCTCTAAATGTTCAATTCAATTTGGGAGTAATACCAATTGGGAAAGTGTTTGAATGATGTACTTTACTGGCTATCAGTAGTCACCAGTATGTGTGAAAGTTAGATTATCTTCTTCTGATAATATTATTGTAACAAATCAAAGTTTACAATTCAAGTGACACATATACATTATTGAAGCAAAACAGACTGAAGCCGCAGGTCGAATGGAGCAGCAACACAACTGTTTCAAACTATGGTGTTCAAAAGTTTTAACACCTTCGCGTAATCAATATTAAAACAGGTCCAAAAAGAGACCATTCTTCAGAATGTATGATTTTTCTTCAAGGTATTGCTGGCAAGTTAGTATGTAGTGCTGTGCAGCTCACTTTGGTTGCATGTGTGTGCTGTGTGTATCTGTGATTGTGATTGGTGCAATACATGGAAGACTCTAGGTTTCACTTCAGGAGACCCCGGGCTGACTGGAGGAGTTAGAGGACTCCCCCAAGACAGATTTGTAGTTTGCTGCATTCCTATGAGCTGAGCAATGAACCCTGGGGGACTCCAAAGATGAAGGTCTTGGATTCAGACGTGTAGGGTGGTCTGACTCGCTGTGTTCTTCCTGTGAGGAAGGAGCATATCCAGTTGAAGGGCAGTCCTTGGATGCCTTTGTCGTACAGTCTTCTGATTGGGGTCTAGTGTGATATCTTTTTAAAAGCACCGGCGAGGTCAAGTAGAATGAGGGCAGCGGTTTCGCCACAGTCCATTACTGTGGTGATTTCATCCATGGCCTCTATGAGTGCTGTTTCTTTGCTGTGGTTGCTCTGTAAACCTGATTGCGTGAGGTCGAGTAGTTTGTGGAGTTCGAGGTGGTTGATGAGTTGTTTCTTGATTGACTTATCTATCACTTTGGCTGATAGACTCTATCACTTTGGCTGGGTACGGGAGCAGGTAGATGAGTCGGAAGTTGCCCAGTTCATTGGGGTCGGCCGGTGTTTTTTGGAGGAGGGCATTGACTGCTGCATGTTTTCAGTCTTCATGGAAAGTGGCTGATTTGATGGAGGAGTTGATGATGTGGGTGAGGATTTTGCTTATCTGTGGTCCTCCTATGTTATAGATGTGATGAAAGCAGGGATCCTTTGGGGCCCTGAGTGGACTGTTTTCATGATTGTTGTGGTATGTTCCTCAGTCAATGATTTCCAGCCGGTTAGGTGTGTGTCTTTGTTGGCAATGGACAGGTAGGCAATGAGATCTTTAGGTTGGGTGGTTGTTCAAAGTTGCTGTAAAGGTTTTCGATTTTGCTATGAAAGAAGTTGGATAGATTGCTGCAGAGTTCCTGTGATGGTGTGACTGTGTTGGGTGTGGCCTCTAGGGTGGCAAACTCCTGGACGATTGAGAAGATCTCTTTGCAGCTGTTTAAGCTTACTTCTATGCGTTCGGGTAGGGATTTTCTCTTTGTGTTTCTCAGGAGATGGTGGTACTGCCTGAGTGCTGCCTTGTAGGGGGTTCTGCCATCTGCCTCATGGTTGGATCTTCCATTGTCTTTCTAGCTGTTTGCAGTGGCATTTGAATTCCCGGAAGTTGTCTGTATACCAGCTAGCCTGTTTGTTGGTACTTCTTTGTCTGTTAAGTTTGATGGGTGTGAGTGAGTCAGCAAATTTTTGATCCACTGGTTGAAGTTGGTGATGTCCATGTCTAAGTTTGTGATGGTGTTGGGTTGGTTTGTTTGAAGGTGTTGCACCAGTTTGCCTCTTTTATCATGTTCCAGTTCCGGCTAGGCAGGTTGATGCCATTGGGTGAATTGGCTTGTAGTGTGGAGATCTGGAAGTGTGTGATGGAGTGAGCGGTGAGGCGAGTTGTACTTGATTTTGTTGCCGGTGGTGAAGATTGTAATAAAGTCCTTGGAGTTGATGGTTAAGGGAGCGATGAAGCCTGTGATGAGGTTGCTGAAGTTGGTTCATGCTCCAGGTGCTCTGTGGGCTATTGTTCCTTCAATTAGAAGCTGTTGTTTGTTTGCAGGCAGAAGTACATGTATTCCACAAAGGGGGTTTCGGTGTCCGTGGATGTGGCACATTTGATGTTGTCCTTGTAAATAATTGCGAGTTCTCCTTCTTGTTTTGTGAAGGCAGTTTTGGAGAGTGATCTCATAGCTTGCCGGGATGGCCATGGTGATGTCGGGAGTCGTCGCTGTGTTGAGCCAGGTTTGTGTGAGCAATAGGAGGTCTGGTGTGCTGTTGCTGAGGAGATCCCAGATTTCGATGGCATGTATGCTGAGTCGGTGAGTGTTGAGAAGCATGCATGCGAGCAGTTGCTGAGATGCTGGTGTGGTGTGTTGTGTGGCGATAGTCTGAGTGGGTGGTGGGTGTGTTGGTGCATGGGGGGTGTCTTCTGATGTGTAGCTGCAGGTGAAGCGGAAGTGGGTGCAGGTGAACAGTCCTACTGTGGTGTGGGGTGCGACTCAGCAGCAGGTGGTTTGGCGGCCTGGGTTCAACGATCGGATGGTTTCTGTCATGTAGTGGCTGGGGTGATTGTACCAGGGATCGTGGCACTGGGCATGCTCCAGGCGTGGATGGGTGCAGTCAGGTTTGCCCTTGGCATGCCTTCGGCACACCGGTGGCGCGCCCGCTGAGCTAAGTCACACTGCTGCTGCCGTTAAGTAGGTTCTACAAGGGGGAGGAGCATGGGGAGTGGTGGGCGATTCTACTTTGGGCGTGAAGAAGGAAGATGTGGGGAGCAGGTAAGGAGTGGGGAGGCAGGAGGGGGAAAGGCACGGAAGAGGTTTAGGGGGGTCTTAGGGGGCCTGAAGGGGCAGGTGGGGCAAGAGAAAATAGCGGCACAAAGAGAGAGTGGCACAAAAGAGGCTGAAGTGAGAAAATGCAGAAAATGAAAGATGCACGAGGGGGGAAAGGCACAAAGTAAGGGAGGTGAAAAAAACAGAAAGCAGGAAAACTGTTAATGAGGTGAAATAGAGAGAGGCACTGAAGCAAGAAAAGAGAGCTGAAAGCACAAGAAGAGGCAAAAAAAGAGAGAGATGGCCTAAAGTGAAAGTGTACAAAAGGTGGAGAGAAGCAGAAAACAGGCACGAGAGAGAGAATGAGAGGAGAGTGAGTCATAGAGAGAGGCGAAAGGTAGCACAAGGCCGGGTTCGAAAGGGCCTAGACTAGTCAGAGGATCAGTTCCAGGTAAGTGGGTAGGGAGCTTGGACTAGGCACCTGATCAATGGGGTCGCGCAGTGAATGGGTAGGAGCGCAGGGACAGTGGTCGGGCTACTTCGAGTGGGAAGAAGATGCGGAAAGAAGAAAGAAGATGCAGGCAGATGAGGAGAGGGAGAGGCGGGGGAAGCACAGGAGGTGGCTGGGAGGGCTCAGGGAACTTTAAGGGGCAAGCGGGGCAAGAGAAAAAGCAGCACAAAGAGAGAAGCGGCACAAAAGCAAAAAGAGGCTGAAGTGAGAAAATGCTCTACCACTGAGAGTCCGTTGATGAAGGGGTACTTGGCCCAATTGCTCCGTACCCATAGTAAGTCGGGCCCTGGGAAATCAAGAGTAAAAAGCCTCAACCTCCACGGTTGGGCCCAGTAGCTCCTGCTTGCCCCGTGGCCCTCTGAGAGGGGTTCTGACATGGTCACTTGGAAAAACAGATTAGACAGTCTTAGAGACCAGATAGTTAAGCAAGCAATGCAAAATTTGTTTTACAGTTTTTAATATATCTATTCGAACATAACAATGCACATGTGTATCTAAACCACACTCAGGTAGAATGTGGGTTTTGATTACTAATGGAACCTCTAACGGGCACCAGAATTGTATTGTCTATTTTAAAAAAATTATTTTGCTTAAATGAGCCATTGTTCTTTAAAAACTATAATACATAAATAAATAGGAGTATATATTTTATATCCGATCTATTATAACGCAAACAACCTATATTGTATTGTAAATTGTTTTACAATTATGATGTATACAGTAAAACAAATAATAATTCTCTTTGCTCTGTTAGACTGAAAATGAAAGTAGTGACAGTTTAGGGGTTTTGGTACTTTACCTCTACGTAAAGTGCACAGGCCAGGTTGATGATGTGAGATGATTTGCTAATGCTACAAAGGGAGGGTGCGAACAATAAGTGCGCCTCGTGTCTTTTGCAAATGAAGCTGTGATGAGGAAGCCTAGTGCCTGTGATCTAACAGTGTCGTACGTGGAGCTGTGATGAATCATAGAGGTGTATGGGAAAGTAAGGTGACACTAAAGAAAGGACAATATTACAATAGGGAATATCTTGGAGTATGCGATTGTAAATTGAGGCTATGATAAGTACATGATGTTTGTTGGAATATGGGGCTAAAACCTATGATGTGACAAATATGGAATGCGTGGGAGTGTGTTGTTACTGTAGAATGGGATTATGATGAACTATTGAACTGTGTTGAGTACATGATTACTGGTGACTTGTGCTGTGATCTAGTTAGGGTGTAAGGTGATTCTGTGAGTATTGGTGGATGCCCTATAGTTAGTCTGTGCAAAGGGTCTGCAGATGATGAATTTACCAATGATAGGGACTCTATTCACTGCATTAGAATAATGTGTGATTTTATGGCAAAAAACACAATTATTTTCAGATCTTAGCAATCATGCAGATGAGTTCATCATGTAGGATAATAAACAAAATTAAATGAAAGTGCTATGGCTCGGGTGGGAGATGTGGGCTCGGTGTACAGATTTGCGTTTCTATTAATAAGTAAAGGTGATGTGGGAACAGTGGTTACCCTTATGTTACTCACTATATAGCCATGAGCTCTTGTTGTTCACGCAGAACATTTCCTCTTCCACCTTAAAGACTTGTGGTACTTCACTGTGCCTTTGTGGGTATGAGCAGAGCACCCACGCTTTGGCAAAGGGCTTTTATGCTGCTCTCTCCTCTCCCCAACTCCTCCCCCCCCCCTGGTTTTTATATTTCAAGCTACAGGTGAACTTCTTGATTCAGGACCTGCGCTTGTGAATTCTTGGCTGTTCAAGTAGACCCACAAGATAGTGATAGTAGATACCATTCTGTGGAGACTTTCTTTCGATTGAAGCAGTAGCATTCAGTCATGGTTGCTAATCTATTTCTGCTTACTACGCCACTCCATCATGCTTTCCTGAATCTTTGGTATATAATACACTGGAGCCTGTGCTTCAATGTGTCATTCTCTTCTGTCCTCCTTTCTGATGATTTGGACTCCTTGCACCCATGTATTCCTGCAAACATCAGCCCTACTGGTTCCAGTCTCGCAATCTATTGTTTAACATCTACGTCTGCCCTTTGGCGGATGTAGTGGACAGGTGTGGTCTGACACTTTTTTCCTATGCAGATGACACACAGATCATTTTTACTTTGTCTTCTGAACAGAACCATTGACCCTCAGATTTGAGCTTGGGCCTGAGTCGCATCTCCTTATGGATGAACAAAAACTCTCTTAGGCTCAATGGCGATAAGACTGAGGTCATGATTCTGGGGAAAAGCTCCTCTCTCTGGGGCCCTCTTCAATGGCCCAACTCTCTAGGGTCCCTGCCCATTCCATCCCAGAAAGTTAAAAAGCTGGAATTCCTTCTGGATGACAAGTTGTCTATGAAGCCTCAGGTGGCTGCCATCTGTTTTGAGGTCCTCAAATGACTAAAAAAGATAATTTGAATGATCTCTTCTCCCGCTCAAAGGACTGTGATCCATGCTTTGATTATAGCCAGATTGGACTATGGCAATGTGCCGCATTTTGGGAGCTGATAAGGCTACTACCTTTCGGCTGCAATTAGTTGAGAATGCAGTTTGGGGTTTGCTTTACCGACTTCCAAAGACATCCTCAGTCTCCAACATTCTTCGCGAGCTTCATTGGCTGACAATTCTGAACCGTATCCAGTTCAAAGCCAAGTGCTTTATGTTTAGGGCTAAAGCAGGAACTGGACCACGGTATATTCAGGATTTGGTGTCGCTTTACCACCCTTCTCGATCCTTATGTTCTATGAATTACTCCCTGTTCAGTGTGCCTAGAATCCACTTGCCTCGTATGAAAGGTCATTCCTTTTAATATTTGGGTTAGAAACTCTGGAATTCTCTCCCAGAGTCACTGAAAAGTTGTACATCTCTCTTCGCTTTCCGCAAAGGCTTGAAGACTTGGCTCTTTTAACTCAAGAATCTCTCCCCTACCTGCTCTGCGCCAGGAAACCCCTCGGGGCAGCTGAGCGCATTACAAATTTAAATAATAATAAACTCCAGTATTGATATTTCATTTCTGCGAGATACAGTCCTGCCTATTTTTAGGTCTAAGTTCACAGCTCACTGTCTGCATGACTTATTGTAATATAGTGGGAATTGGTAATCTTCATTCAGCAATTCACTTATTTGGATCTGCCTAATTTAGCCATTGGTTTGAGACATTGTCAATGACATCTTGGATCAGACCATAGGATTTCTCATGCTATTGTCTGGGTGGTGCATTAATCCACCATATGCATTGCAGGATGGACTACTTTTATTCAAAATGTACACTCAACCATATCAATTTTTGACACATTCAATTCTTTGCGTCATGTATGCATTGTATACAGAAAGCAAAATGTGTCTGCCACAGTCATTATCAGTATCACCAACACAATACCACTGCTACCACCACTAATACAACACCACAATTCCCCCACTACCATCATCACCCCAACAATGCCATCATCAATACCACCACTATAAATGCTATGTAGGAAATACTCCCAATACCACCACCAAAAATAACAGTACTACCAGTACAAGTAGTACCATTGATCTCACAACCAACACAAAAGGACAGCCTCTAACAATATGTCCACCATTATCAATTACACCTTAAATACCAGCAATTTTGTATGTCCCCTGCAGGGTTAAACCTAAGTGCGGAAGACACAGACTCTAATGCGTAATGATGCTGGCTATTTTACGAGTGTTAGAAATGGAGGTCTCTAGTTGGCAGAGGTAGGTACCTTTGTCCAAATAGGGACCCTTGCTTCTAGTTGGGGTAAGGGGGATACACTTCTAAAATAACCCCTGCTCACCCCGTTGGTAGCTTTTCACGAGCAGACAGGCTTATCTCAGAGGCAGTGTGTAAAGCATTTGTGAACACATACAGTAATACAGTGAAAGCACTACAAATGGACACCACACCAGTGTAGAAAAAAAAGTAATCTTTATCTAAACCAAAACAAGACCAAACAACAAAAATCCACAATACAGTAATAAAAATATGACTTTCAGATGGTAGATATATTTCAGTTCAAAGCAAATTGCACTTTTCACACAAAGTACCTGGGATGCGTCACGCAAACAAACAAAACGGGCCGCAGGGAAGGTAATGTGTCGGTTCCTTACACTCAGGGAAGGTGATGCGTCGGTTCCTTGCTCCGGGGGAGGTGATGCGTCAGTTCCTTACTGCTGCGCAGGGGAGGTGATGCGTCGGTTTCTTACCGGAGAGGAGGTGATGCGTCGGTTTCTTACTGCGTGGGGAGGTGATGCGTCGGTTTCTTACTGTGTCCCCCAATGATGCGACAAACTTGTCGCCTCGATGCGATGCGACGATCCGGGACGATGCGTGGATTCTTCCATCTCCCAGCAGAAAACAGTCTCTAGAGGTCCAAAACAACAGCAGGCATCTCTTTGCAGGTCAGAACTCCCAGCAAGGAAGTTCAGGGGAGCTGGTGGTGAAGTCTTTGTGTCCCTGAGACTTCAGAACAGGAGGCAAGCTCAGTTTCAAGCCCTTGGAGATCTTCCTCAAGCAGGGGACACAGCAAACAGCAAAGTCCTTTTCTCCTTTCCTTGGCAGCAAGAAGCCACTGCAGGCCAACCCGAGACAGCAAACAGCACAGGGGCAGTATTCCTCCTCATCTTCTCCGGCTCTTCTCCTTGGCAAAGGTTCCTCTTGATTTCCCAGACGTGATCTAAAAGTTTGGGGTCTGGGCCCCTCTTTTTATACCTAAAAATCCTTTGTTCTCTGAAGGCAGAAAGTGTCTGTACCCAGCCAAAACCAGTTCTGTGGGGGGGCACTTTGCAAGTGCACAACAACCTCCATTGTCAGTGTGTGCCCTGGCTCCAGACACACCACAGGGGGGCGGAGCCATCATTGTGGAAGGCAGGCACAGCCCTATTCAGGTGCAGGTGCTCCTCCTCCCACCTCTCCAAACGCAGACCAGGCTATTCAGCCCAGCCCTGACTCATCAGGCTCTCTGGAGTCACTGCTCCTCCCCAGCCCCTGACACTCCAAAGCCAGACATGCAATACACAAACCTAGCAGAGGCATACTGGATGGCCAAGCAAGAAAATACCTACTTTCTAAAAGTGGTATTCTCAAACACAGAATGTAAAAATCACCCTCACTAAAAGATGCATTGTAACATTCTGAGTTCAGGCATATCAAACTTTATTTTCCTACCTTGTTCCCAGGGGTAGTTCTGTTTATAAGATGTTATAAACAAACTCCCCATTCTATCCTAAGGGAGCAGGTAGCCTTGCAATAGTGAAAAACGAAATTGGCAGTATTTCACTATCAGGACATGCCACACACACCAGGGCATGTCCTACCTTTCACATACAGTGCACCCTGCCCACAGGGGTACCTTGGGCCAACCATAGGGGTGACTAACATGTAAGAAAAGGGAAGGTCAGGGACTGGCAAGTGTGTGCACTTGCCAAGTCGACATGGCAGTACCAGACTGCACACAGGCTCTGCAATGGCAGGCCAGAGTTTACATTTACAGGCTGCTTGTGTGGGTGGCACAATCAGTGCTGCAGTCCACTAGCAGCATTTGATTTACAGGCCCTGGGCACACACAGTGCACTGTACTAGGGTCTGATTAGTAAATCAAATATGCCAATCATGGAATCACCAATCCATAACAACAATTTACAAAGGGAGCACTTGCACTTTGGCACTGAACAGCAGTGGCAAAGTGCCCAAAGCATCTAGACCAGCAAAATGAAGTCCAACATACAGCAAAAACACAGGAGGCAAAAGGCAAAAATACAGGGAAACCCACGCCAATGGTGCCAGGTCTAACAACAAGGAACAGTCCAATTGTTACTTGATTTGTGACTATATCTTCCTGTTTCGCTAATCTACTCTTTGAGCTTTTGTCGCCTATATAATGTGCTATAATTGAATTGTACTGAAAAGGTTGATACTGTATAATGTGCACTGTGCACATTTTTCCACTTTTCCCAAGTTCATTTGTGCGGCTTAAGTGTTGATTTTTCTTTGTTACACTGAATAAAAAAAGGTTTAAAAAATAAAGTAAAATAACACCAATGCCACCACTCCCACCCCCAATACCACAAGCACCACCACTGCCAGTCCAACAATATTACCACCAATGCTGCCACTGCCAATGCCACCACCAGTACCACATAGCTGCCAGTTCTATTAATATCACCACAAGACCAATTTCACCACCACAACTTTTGCCAGTACCACACCACCGCCAATACCACCGCCACCAATTCCACTACCACTGCCACCAATATTTCTGACTCTAATGTACTGTTGCATGGAAGTATCATTTCTGCAAGTCTGCATTTGCATGAGTTGTCACATCAAACACTGACCTATTTGCCAATGTCTTTTTTAGCTCTGACAGTCTCTGTGACTAATGCTGGGGAGGCTCTTTCCCACATAGGAAGAACGGTGTGTGAAGCAATGTTTTTCAAACTTTGAAACTGCAGTCAGTACAGAATCTTTATCTTTTCGATAGCCAGTCACTTTGTTGAACAAGGAGAAGTAGAACAATCCTGCATGTCTGTAAATGTTTCTCTGAATGGACTGCCGGAGTCAGGGAGCTAGGAACGGAAGTCAATCTACTTCAACGAAAAAAGGTTTAGAAAAACCACCTGCTCAGTCAATGCCCAGCGCACTGGCCATAGTGCCAGTATCGGCAACACTCCCCATACCACATACAGCAATATCATCAGTAAATAAACCACACGACACATTGTTTGTGGAGAAAATTGCTGCAGGTTTATTTGCATAACAAATATGCCAACATGGTGGGTTATCTTACGGGCGATCCAAGGGCAGGCAAGCCCCCCTACGCCGCTTGCCCGCCTGATGAGCCAAGTTACACCGTGGCCGTCGCCAATCGGTGCTTACCAATTTTGGGAGGGGCCAACCCTCCCAGCGGTGGACCGCCAGTCCACGCCCTTACTCACGCCCCCAAAGGGGGGGCGGAGCGTTCCAGGCAGCCCCCGGTTGCTCAGGCCCACAACCGCCCGTAGGACTAACGGGGCGCCGTCGCTCTTCCAGGGGACAACGCTAGGACATCCCTGGGTACACTTGGCTTTTGCACCCTTGTTGTGCTCCTGCAGAGGGTACCCGTCTGTACCTTACAGCCTCTGGATCGCCCTGTAACTCCGCCTGCAACATAAAATAACACGTTAGTACACTTCTCCCACCCCAAACCCTGCACGTACGCCGGGTAAGCGGTAGGGAGGGAAACGGCGTAACGGGCAGCCACAAAGAGACCGCCAGATGGGCGGGGAGAAGCACTTATACTGCATCCCCCGCCCACCCCTTACCGGAAGTGACGAGGCACGCGGACCCATGGTGAGTCCCTAACAACTGGACTGACTCGTGTGCCCTCATGTGGCAATAAGGCGGCCGCCCTCTTAGGAGGGTCCCCTCCGTGGACCACGGGCAGCCAACATAGTGCCAATATCGGCAACACTCCCCATACCACATACAGCAATATCATCAGTAAATAAACCACACAACACATTGTTTGTGGAGAAAATTGCTGCAGGTTTATTTGCATAACAAATATGCCAACATGGTGGGTTATCTTACGGGCGATCCAAGGGCAGGCAAGCCCCCCTACGCCGCCTGCCCGCCTTATGAGCCAAGTTACACCCTGGCCGTCGCCAATCGGTGCTTACCAATTTTGGGAGGGGCATCTTTATCTTTTCGATAGCCAGTCACTTTGTTGAACAAGGAGAAGTAGAACAATCCTGCATGTCTGTAAATGTTTCTCTGAATGGACTGCCGGAGTCAGGGAGCTAGGAACGGAAGTCAATCTACTTCAACGAAAAAAGGTTTAGAAAAACCACCAGCTCAGTCAATGCCCAGCGCACTGGCCATATTGTCGGGCATACATGCTAACGTGATCCAAACAAGCACAGGCACCGGACATGGATTGTTTCTATTCATTGAATAAATTCGCAATGCAACTGTGAATCCCAGCCATTCGAACATCAGAATGTAATGGACCAATTAAAATCCCGATATACAGCAGGAAGCTGGACAGATATTTCAGTGAACGCGGATGTGCATTAGTTCTGCGAATCAGCTTAGGGCTCTCTGAAAACATGATCCCCCTCCTGAACAAGCCCTTCCTTGTGAGATTTTCCTTGAGGTCCTGGATGTGATTTCCACATGCTCCAGCACCTAATTACGTGTGCTTGTAATCCTAGTCCAGAAGTACCTGCTACCTACTCAGCCTACATTTTTCCTTTATGGTTAGTTACTGCACATATGTGACTGGCACTATTGTCGCCCTAAAAGAGGGGCAGGCGAAAAGATGCCCTGCGTAGACATCCGACCTTGCCTCTCCTCCTGCGGATCGTAGGCGCTGGAAGTAGGGAGGCGGGAGTGCTGCAGCACCCTGGAGTTTGGCAGGTGAATGGGCAATAAAGATCCCTGGAAATGTTGTCTTTATCTTTGTACATTTGCTGTGTGTTCAAAGCCAGAGGTCAAATGTCTTCTGACAAATTGCTGACTAGTGTTTACGTTTCTTTTTCTGGCTGCAAAGTGAGAGGATTTTGTAAAGTGAACTTTGTGGCACTCTATCTGGAGTACAAGGAGTGTGAACGGAAAGGCTGCAGGGTGCCACTTTTTTCTAACACAATCAAATTTAAATATATGTAAAAGTATTATACAGAGATTTCAAAAGACACAAGCAGTTAAGAAAACACAAATGAATCACTCTTTATGTAATTTTGATGTGTGGTGAAAGCAAAGATTTATAGTAGAATCAAAGCAAATCATGACACTTTACTTAGTGATGTGCAGATGATAGTCACTGAAACTCCATTTCCACATATTGTCGTTTGTGTGTTATATAGTTTTATCAGAAGATCTGAAAATTAAGTGGCAATTTCAATGCAAAATGTGCTGTCTGTAAATGACAGTGCTCTACCATACCATGCTATATTAATATATTTGCGACAGTGTGCTCCAAAATATACTACCTGCTACATGCCACACCCTTACTACACTCCTGCTGAATGGGTGTGGCTCATTTGCTACACTATTTCTTTGTGTGAGGCTTGGATTGTTTTAAATCCCTGTGACTTCGGTGATGTAACACTGATGGCAGCACCCCTGCTCTGAAAACTGTACAGCACAGAACAAGATCAAGGGCAAAACTTCTCGAAATGCAGTGTCTTAGATATACATTGTATCCTAGTTACTGCAGCTGAGCATCAGGTGGCTGTAGCAAGTGAAGCAAATTCTCCCATTTCTTTTGCTTTTGGGTTGATAGTTGACACAATTAGGGACAATCCGGTGGCTTCCCTGACAGCTGCCAAGGTCGGACTGGCCTAAAGGGCAGTCAGGCAGTGCCCAATGGGCTGGTCTGACAGATCAGTGTGTGGGCTGGTTTTCTAGCAGCTTGTCCTGTTTATGGCCAGGTGGGCCGGTTTTTATTGTTGATATCCCTTATCTCACACAAATACATACAATCTCCCATACCTTGCAAAATACCCCTGCAGTGTGTCTTTACAAGTTCACAACAGACCTGATTTGTAAACGTGGGCCACTTTTTTAGCTAACTGATTCGTTAATGGGGGCCACTTCTATTTTGGTGCTCCGGCCTATTTTTTGTCCCAGCCCAACCCCTCCCAGGAGACCCGTCTTTCCACTTAACCAGACTTAGTGATCCAGGACGGATTCATATTTGCCATTCACTTGTGCCCCCGTTCCCTTTGCAACAAAAACTGAAAGCACTTGTAGGCAGACTACCTCCCTGTACAAAGTGTGTAGAAAAAACTGCACTGATACAAAGCCTGTGCTGTATACAGCTTGTTTTCCAGAGTATCCTTATGCCTTGGTAATAGCGCATGTGCTGAATTGCTAACAAAACCATTTGACCAAAGAATTTGCTGAGGGCGAGCTTTGCAATGACATAGCAAACCTTTAAAATCAGTACAATGGTGGTATTTTAATGTGTTTGTGTTTTCGAAATGTACAGTGTAAGTAGCATACAATGAGATTCCTCAATGTACACCTCTCTGGCTTCACTGGAATAATACCAGCTATTTATAAACAGAAACCCAGCTCGTGTTTTACCAATAAAAACAGCTTTTTGTCCTAAATTAGCCTCAGCAGGGGGACAAGTGGGGCACAATTGTGCTGTTTTTAATGCACAGTAAATGTTACAGTAAGAAAAATGCAACTTATTTAATTACGGCCTCAGTAACAATAATTCGTCTATGACATGAGAATTCATTCATTATTATGATTTTATAAGCTAGTGCCCCACATCCCCCACAGTGCACACCCGCTCCCTCTCCCCTGCGTATGTGCTTCCTTTGAACAACTGACTTTTGTTGTGGTTGTGCACTTGGACGAGGCTTACCTTTGTTATTGCCAAAAGGCTTACAAACGTCTTTGAGCTGTGACAACACATCAGAATTCTGTCCAAAAGGAAGCTTTATTGGCTTTGACAATCTGTTGTTTCTGAGCGCTAATCAAAATTTCATTGAGTTTATAATGAATTCCCACTGGGGAATTCTGGGGGTCTTCTTCAATGTAATGTTAATGAGCTCGCCACCACGACATGGTCCTTACATAATTGGTGGCTACAGGTGATGAATAATTCACGGGCGGAATTATTGAAGAGATGGGATTTGCTCAGAATGAGGAATGGGGCACAACTGGGCTTCCACAGTCCTTAAATACAATGCAATCCGGGGTCGAATCGACTTTTCATTTATTTATTATTCACTTTTAGAGACATATCCGTAAAGAGAAGAGCAGGGGCACGAGAAAGGTGGTGGAGCACTATAAGAGCAAGGAGAGGAAGAGAAGAAAAGAGAAGAGAAGAGAAGAGGCATAACATAAGCCCCCGTGGTGGTGGGGCCCCCGAGCTGCAGGGGACCCCTCAGCACAGTACTCTGGCCTCTGAGAACTCCTAATTGGGTCCAGAGAGGGGGGCCATCCATGTACCTTGCAGGGGGGGCCCCTCATGTTTCGTTACGCCAGAAGAGAAGAGGCGTTACATAGGCTCCTGCATTCCCCGCGGTGTGGGGGGCCCCCGAGCTGTAGGGGGGCCCTCAGCACAGTGCCCTGGCCTGAGAACTCCTGATTGAGTCCAGAGAGGGGGGCCCTCCATGTACCTTGCAGGGGGGGGGCTCAAGTTTCATGAGAAGAGAAGAGAGGAGAAGAGAGGAGAAGAGAGGAGAAGAGAGGAGAGGAGAGGAGAAGAGAAGTCCCTCATTTGAAGTGCCATGGAAGGCCCAACCAGGAACCCCATTTCTCACAGTCACATCATTGCGCTTCTCACTCCCTTCAGAATTGAAATAAGCTGATGAACAACCAAATCTGTTATTATGTTCTTGATTAAATCCAGCCACACCTGACCCAGCGCATCTGCCTGACTCAGGGGCAACACAGGCCTTGCTTTGCTGGTTAGAATAAGACATAATATGCTGAGCATTGAATTGCTGACAGGGTTTTTTTTTCGACACTGGTATAACTACAATTATCTTCCTAAGCAAGAAGAAAAAGAAATTGTCTATATCCATTATCATTGTTGTTGAATATTTAGAGAGACCGGGGTTAAGGTTGAGACCCCATTAACGCTTTGAGGAAACGATATAAAGGAAAGATTAGCCCAGTGAAAAGGACGATCAGTTGATCCCCTTTCGTGGATTCTAGTCAGAGTGATGCAAATTAATGTATTATGCAAATTTTTTAAAGATCTCATTGTTCAACACAATTAAGCGCGACCGACCATGTAGACAGAGAGAAAGTTGCAGTTCGTTGTACAGTGCTGTCCACTGAGCCCATAGCATGGGCCTTAGAATCATGAATCCTATGGAAGGGCTCAATGGATTGCCCACACTAGAATTCTGTAAACCAGAGGCTATCAGCGTGTCTGTTGCACTTTACTGAGTAGGCTGCTAGAATCAAAGACCTCATATGCCATACATTTCTCAGGCAGCATCTCCAGCTAACCGACCACCTTCCGCCACCTGAACAGTACAGCGGCATCACAGTTAGGACAGTTCCGCACGAGTGCTAGCGATGTTCCTCAGCAGAGCCAGCTGCATTAGGCATCGTCTAAGGAATGATATTTTACTCAGTAATGTTAGATGCGCACTGTAAATAAAGAGGGCAAAAGGGACCCGGGAAAAACTGTGGTACTCATTCAAAAAAACTAATATCATGCTTTAGTGTTAAAACTCATTTTTAATTTGGGGTTACAGTGACTATAAGTGTCTCAAGGTCATGGTTGTGGTGACCGGGGAAGAGTAAAATCTAAATGTAGTGTACCAGAGCTCTCATTACATCTGGAGCAGTATCATTATCGCATTAAGTTTCCATACACATGTACAACAGGAGTGGTATGAGCGGTTTTGAAGAACCTGTGCTGTCTACAAGGTATGCTCTAAATCGGAGATCCTATGAGTTGGCGCCCGCACTTCTGACAACGTAGCGTAGAAAAAAAGAGCGATGATTGCTGCGATGTGTCTATGAGCCGCCATGTCCGGGCTCTTGCACTAATTTGATGAGTTTCAGGGTCTGTGGATACGCATAAGAAGAGCCTGAGCAACTGAAAGCAGACTTTAGACGGGAAGATGAGTTCGCATTTTTTCAAAAGCATAAGCTTGTATTGGCTGTTTGAGGGTTTTTTGTAAATATGGAGGTAACAACATCTGCACCCTCAAAGAAACCAAAGGCATGTGTAGATTCCATCAACCTAGACACAATATTTTCTTTCATCCAAAATCAACAGCTAGGATTGAATGGTTGGACAGTATCACCTAGGAGAAGCTGGTAGTGAGTTTGTGATGGATTGAACTTAAATAAGGCTGCTTTCTTTGAACAGTCCGTTTGGAGGTGCATCTCTTCAGGTGATGGATGGATCAGGCAAGTATTAACGAACCCTCGGTATGGTATCGCTTGTCATCACCATAATCTACAGATAAAGCATTACCTGTGCTGGTGCACTCTGCTCACCCTCACAACTCTGGGCAGGCCAGGACCTAGTGTCTTGCAGCCTACATCTCGATAAATGATGGCCCTTTCACAAAGCAGGCATGTGTACTGGGCACAGAAGCCCTGCTGTGATTCTTTGACATCTGATGACGTTTGACATACAAGACATGGATCCGGATGTGTATTTCTGAACGTGGGAATGTGAGGCAGTATCTGTCCATGTGGGTTGAAAATGACTAATTACTTGATGATGATGTCAAGCTCCGATTGTAGGACAAGTTGGTGTATTTTCAGAAAGTTACTGCCTCGTAACTGAAGCGAAAATAGTGCGTTTTCTGAAAATGACAAACGGAAGTTGGATTTGTAAACAAGGCATATCTGTCAAATAAAGTGCATTTACAGAAAAGGGCATGCATATGTTTGGTAAAGATGAGTGCATTTACGAAAGACGATAGAATGGTATTCAAGTGCAAAATTGCTGCTTTCTCAAAACATTGACAACTTTTTTGGCGATAAAGCTTTGACATTTTCAAAATATTTTAAAGCTGATATTTGAGCAATGTTTCATGTTGAATTTGTGACAACGCTTGCTAATTTTCTGACTTAATTTCTTTACCGCCAGTTGGCACTTACTGCTGTTGCTGAAGATTATGATTTGTTCATTCTGAATTCAGAGTAACTTGTGAACATCTGAACTGAAGTGAATAATTAAACAAACCATTGTGTTATAAAAAGAATTTTCTTTGTATAGTCGAAAGGAAGTACTCATTCACAGAGGCCGAATGGGGCCTATGAAGGAAGGTTTCGCATAGAAGCATGTATCATACACCAGTTGTCACAGAAACTAGATTAGAAAATGGTTGATTTTGAATTACTTGTTCTCTCATTAGTACGTGTAGGTAGATGAGCATTAAACTGACAGAATTATTCTGAATTTTACAAAGAGATAGGTTTGATTTACCCACACCATTATAGAGGTATACCACCCCCATGTCTTATTATTTTTCTGTCTTTGTTTGTTTCTGTTGATATCCATTCTAACCTTTAAACAGGAGGTGCAAAATATACGGAGGGCAATCACATGATCTGAAACCTTTGGATGGTCTAGATGAAAGAGCAAAGGGCCTGTCGAATCCTTACAACATTAACTCAATAATGAAGGTTGCTGGCTCCAAGCATACTGCGATTTAGGAGGAACCAACTTACTTGAAGAAATCTGGGCCAAGAATACTGGGACAAGACAATAAAATATACTGTGTTGTAAAATTGCAAGCCAGTATAGCTGAAGGATTGAACCTGGGGTGGAATAAGTGGAAGCACGTTCCCCGTGCCCGTAATTCACCCATACCACTGAGAATGGACAGCATTGCACATGGTAGACTTAAAATGAACTTATTCTGCCATCAGATGAAATTGACAAATAGCAATCAATATCCCTTTGTATCTCACCGGATCCACAATCCGTCTTTCGAACCTGTCCATACTGGCATAGGCTTCTTTTTCTCCTCTCTGGACAGTGCTGCTAGTTTCAGGAAAGATTGCTTGCCTAAGTCAGTTGCATAAATGTGGGCAAACCGTGGAACGTCACTTGCAGTGCACAACCGCAGATCGTTAACGCTCTGGGTTTCAGTGGGTCCCTTGCACACTGTGCCACTGGGCCTAAGTTGCAACTCGCGGGTAGGGCCCATATAGACTGAAACTGGTCTCTGCTCCCATCTAGAAGGGGCGTGGCCTGGTACTTCAGTCTGGACTTTCACTATTGGAACGGGACCAAGTTTGCTTTGCACATGACTTGTCTCTGTCTGGAGCGGCATAATGAACCAGAAAATGGAAGACTGGAATGCAGTCCTGAGTAACTACCAATGGCTGACATTAATTTAAGCAGTCAACCCATCGCTTTTCTGTTTTTGTCCGTTTTTACTGTATGCATTTTTGATTGCCACACCTCTTCCCAGGTCAGAATCCTAGTGCATCAAACTTTTATAGGTATCATATGGATTCCGTGGGGGCGTGTTTGCTGTAACCCGGAGCTACGCATTGACAGTATCACTCATTAAAAAAAATCTGTTTCTCATGCTGACACCTTTTCTGTTTAATCAGTGGCAGTGCCAGGGTAGGTGCTATCTTCGGATGTGAAATCTAAAAAAAGCTGTACTGCTGCTAACAAGTCCCTGAATATTTTCACCACCTGAGACAATTAGCAGAGCAGTGGAAAGGAGTACAACACTTCCCTTCATCTGTTTCAAAGATAATCCCTCTCATTTTGAAATGCTTGACATTCTGCTTGATTTAAGCTTTTCTCTGATGAACATTTAAGCACTTTCTCGAAGCATGTTCAGTGGAACAGAAGTCAAAATGATGTACAATTCGGTACCCAGATTAGCATTGTTTTTTCGCTGCTTGATTGACGTCATTTGCAGATGTTCTAACATTGGACAATTAGGGCTTCTTTTCATTTTATGGTGCAGGTGTGTGTCATCCCTACAGGCTATCCCTGATCAAATTACAGATATATTTATACTTTAAGTTTCAGCTAGCCTTACATATCACCTAGGCCGTTTCAATGCCCTGGAACAAAAAGGAGAAAAGATAGAATTGAAAGCTCTGAAATATAAATAAAATTCAGAGTCCAGCCGGATGCTTCCGATGGGCCACCGTATCCCACGCTTAGGTTGTAGTTTCAGTAGAATTGATGCCTGAAAATATTTGATTTTCATGAGTTTCCTGAATTGAAGTGATCCACTTTCGCTCAGGGCCAGGGCAGAGGCTGTTCCTAGGCGGTAAGCAGACACTTCTACTCCCCCATGGCACTTACCTTATAGCGTAGTTATTTGTGAACGAGAACTCAAATACTACTAGTGGTCTGTTGGCGCCAGCAGAGGACACTTGTTGAGGTCTAAACAAGGTAACCAGAGTGCATCGAATGAAAACTACGTCTTAGGACCTTGAAGCCTCAGTCCTGTTTGCAGCCTCAGTCCTGTTTGCAGCCTCAGCCCGTGCAGGTAAGAGCGGTGGGGCGGTTGGGTCGGGTGGTGGGGAATTTCAACAGATGACCACGAGGGAAAATTAAATAAATAAATGATTTTCCCTCGTCGTCGTCTGTCGAAATGATTTCGACCCCCTTGTTGCAGAGACCAGCAACCAGTGTAGGCCAAACAACAAAGGTGATTGGCTGTATTGGGTAGACATTTTAGAACTGAGCATTCGTAATAGACATATTTCATTCCGATTCTGTTGGGTTGATTTTCACCCAGTTATGGTTCTTCAGTGATGGATAGCCAGAAGACAGTTCACAAGTTAGCCTGTATTAACACTAGTACCTTGATTACGGTAAGATGCAGGAAAGATGCTTTTGGTTGTTCGGTATTTAATATCTTATGGTATATAGCTAAAAATATTTGTGCTGTGCCACCTTCCAGTTACGATGATGCATAATAAAGCTGGGGATTGTGAGATCTTATTAAAGACTTTACGAATAAAACAGAGTGCAGCATATTTGGCAACAATCCTCCTTTTGAGCAATCGAGATCTCGTGAACACAGGCTATGACACGACAAGCATCTCTCCCATTCTAAGACATTAACTCATGATATAGAACCTCTCTGCCTTGATGCCAGGTTTTAATCCATGAGCTCAAATGGATTTAATTGTTCCTGCCAATAAACACAGGATAACATGCGTCAGTAGCAAAAAATCAGTATCTCAGGCAATGTGTTGTAGAACGATGCGATGACAGGCATTAAAGACTTGAAGAAGTGCATGGTAGGATTCAGGCACCACAAAGACAAATATATCTTGAAGTGTTTGACAAATTACCAACGCAATCAATCAATCAATCAGGTTTCTTATAAAGCGCAACTACTCACCTGTAAGGGTCTCAAGGTGCTTAGAGGGAGGGACGGGGGGATCTGCAGATGATGGACAAAATGCTGAACAAATCAAACATTCAACCACAGTCACAAATCTGGGTTAAATCCATCCTTTTCTTGCGCGCCATGCCTTTCCAGTTTATGCAAAACAGTATTGCCCTGCTTCCCATGGGAACAGTCCTGCCCGAACTGCCAGTGCCTGGTCCTCCCTGGACCAGAAACAAGCATCCTGGGACCGGTTTCAGGGTATCACCCCTCATCAGCCAGGCTAGCTTGAATCTAGTGGCGTAGAAGGGCTCCGGCCTGTTAGGCACAGTGGTGAAGTCCTCCGCGGCTGCCCCTCCTGGCATACAGGGTCGCGGCTCACCACAGCCTTGGGGCTATGGCCCTTACAGTACATCATTCTTCTCGTGGTGACCCCTCCTGGCATACGGGGTCGCCGGCCCCTCACTACAGAAGGGCTCTGACCTGATCGGCACACCAATGCAAACAGCTCAATTCACCGTGGCCCTCCTTTGGCATACGAGGGTCGCTGACTTTGTCCTGCACACAGGAACAACCTGATCTCGGTGCTGCAGCCGTCTCCTCACACCTCGTAAAGGAAGTCCACTCGACAGGGCTCCCCACTTGACATCGCTCCCTCCAACGCTGTACTCCTCCTAATAGGGCACACTGGTCTTGGCAAGTACACAGGTGCTGGTGCTCCAGGCTCCAGGGCAGGTGGTCTTGGATTCCTTGGGTGATGTCCACTCACCCAGCAGGGAGACTAGAAAGGCTTGGCCAGAGTCCTGGTTACAGGCAGAAGTCTTGCATAGCTTTCCCTCCTCACACAGCCCATCTGGCTGCTGTCAGCTAGAAATGTTTGGGATCTCAGGCTCCCCTTCTTATAATCCCTTTCGGGACACGAAATGAGATTTAGAGTCTGAGTCTTTGAAGTTTGCTTCCTTTTGAAGTGCCCTCTCCGCTGTCCACTCTCTTGAAAGCAGCTTGTTGCAGCAGGAGCGACTCCAAATCTGATAGCCCCACAACACGGGCCAAAGGAGTAACTAGAGTTCACACCTGGATGTCAGCCCCAGTGATATGTATATCAAAAGATTAGCCCAGGGCCTCAGCCCTACTCTTTATGATTCCCTTATTAGCTGCTCCTCCTTCCTGAGATGTGCCCAGACCCCTTCCTTGTGACCTCTCTCTGAATCAAACAGCACCCGTTGAAGTGTACAGAGGAAGCATGGCTCTCCCCTCTCCAGTGTGTTCCACCCAGCTTACAGGAATGCAGCAATACACAAATCTGTTTGAGGGATTTCCTCTACCTCCTCTCCATGTTTCACCATGCAGGCTTGGGTCTCCCAAAATTAAACTCAGAGTCTACCATGTATTGTACCATTCACAGGCACACAAACACCCAGCACATACATTTAACATACAGGCACTGTATCCTTCATGTACTGAACCTCTCACAGGCATTCATAACCCAGTACATACATTTAACATGCATGCACTGCACAGGGCTATACTCCTCATGTATTGCACCACTCACAGGCACACATATATCTAGTACATGCATTCAACATGCACTCACTGCACAGTGCTGCATTATGCCTTTATTGCACCCTTCCAAGGCACACATACACCCAGTGCACATATGCCACTCATGCGCTGCGCAGCACTCCACATCAACCTGATGTAGGCCAAGGGGGTAAGTTAAGTACACAGCAGCGAAACTTTGAATGAGTGAGCATGTAGGCCTCACTCCATTGACAGAGGTTAAGAAGACCTGCTCACTCCTACTGATCACTACATGCAATGCTGGTAACACCGTGCTTGTGCCGCTTAACTTCTGCTGAAGGCAGTTGCCTTCCACCACAATGAGGGCAGTGGTTTGGGTCCCCCTCCTGGCCCAACAAGTTCGCAGCCCATTAAACAGGTCTATTTCATGGCACACGTACATGATCTGTGTTTGCTTATGACAACAAAAATCAGCATTAGGGATCCAGATATCAGTACAGTGGGAGCCCTTGAACAGGTATGGTGACCCCATATGCCAGAGAGGGTCACCAGGAGCAACAACATGTGCAACCTGATCGACAACCCCATGCCCTCCACCGGAGAAGTGAGGCTGCCGTGAGAGTACATGCACAGTCATCAAAGCGAGGGACCCACTTCAGAATCGTCGCTTCACCCTCCAGCAACAACCCCCCCCCCCAACCGTGAGACAGATCAGACACTTACTCTGCATGGGGGATACTCAAAGAATGTCCAGTCGCTTTGGTGACTCGACAACATAAGAGGAACTCTGCACCTGCTGAGTGCAGCCTGCCAAAGCCACATGCAGCAAACTCACCAGATTCAGTTCCTGCTGCTCCAAGCACCCGCAGACGGGGTGCACTCAAGAACTCCAGACGCTCCAAGACTACATGTGCGCGTAAGACTGATTTCGGCACAGGTGGTCCCGGGGGGAACTTGCTTGCAAGTTTGCACTGAAACACTGTTGAATTTAATTTAGAATCAGAGTGGACTCTTCAGACTCAGACTACTAGTGTGGCTTGGCCTGGATGTTTCCTATAATGAATGGGGAATAACCACTATTTCTAGGAGCGAGGTTGGAGTGGGATACAGGGGACTGCCTAAAGAAACACTATAGCCCTGACCTCAGGGGAACTGTGTATTTGTTTGTGAATGTCGTAATTTTCTTTGTGTGGTTAGCAGTAGAAATAAAATACTTTTTTTTTCATAAAAGTGAGAATTTGGCTGGACAATGATTTATTACTCCTGCGTGCATTTTGAGTTGTGAGCCTGTGTTCACTCTTCTGTATCCACCTCCCACCCGATGAAGCCTTAGACTGCTCAGACCACGCTGTTCTTGAGAGTCAAGTGCTGAAGGGGTACTTGGTCCAGTTGGTTGGGGTCCATATTAGGTCAGGACCTGGGACATCAGGAGTAAAAGGCCTCAGCCCCCACGGTTGGGTCTAGCAACCCCTATATGCCCCATTGCTGTCTGAAAGGGATTCTGACAACCTACGTTTGACATGGCAAAAGTCCCTTGACCATGATTGTATGACAGAGGACTGTTTCCAACTTTTAGAATCATATGACCTGGCCCTAGGGAAGCCAGCTTAAATTTAGCCAAAGTAGAATACTACACAAAGTAAGACCTCCGACCCTCGGTCTAGGTCCACTCTCTCCCCGCTGCTCCGCTGTGCCGTCTCTTGCCTCCAGACCCGACCTCCTCCTTGGGAGGTTCAAGGCTGCTGCCCGCTCATGCACCTGCTGCCCGCTCCAACTGGGACCAGACTGCCTCCAACCACCGTAACCTTTCTCAGCCGTTTTTTTTTTTCTTAATTTTTTCCCTGTTGTGCCACTGTTATTGTGCCCATCTGTGTCTTGCTCTAATTCCACCACTGTTTTTATTTTTCTCGTGCCTGCCTGTTCCTTTTGCCTTTCGCCGCTGCTGCCCCTGCGCCCCTCCCCCCCGGAATTCCCCCCCGGAATTTCCCCCCGGAATTCCCCTGCTCCCGCCTCCCAGCCTCTCCTCCCTCCCAGCTCCCCTACTTAATGGCGGTCACGCCAAAGGCAAGCCCGTCTGCGCCCGTCCGCGACCCGACCGCGGCCAGCGCCAGGAACCCTGGACCTCCCACTACCCATCGCTACGACACAACCACCCTCCTCGCACTCAACCCTGGAAGACTTAGAGAATGCCAACAGGCCTCGCCGAACACGACCCTCGGCCAGTTCTCCTGCCTCCACTGCCGCCAGACCCTCACCGCCACCCCGGCCTCCAACACCGCCGACGCCAGCACCGGCAACACCCTAAAATGCATCCTCCTCAACGTACGCTCCGTACACAAACACGCCATGAAAATCTGGAACCTACTCGACTCTTTCGCCCGACATCGCCTTCTTCACAGAGACCTGGACCAACGCATCCTCCGCCCCCGACATCAGCACCGCCATCCCAGACGGATACAAGATCCAGAGGAAAGACCGCCCCAACCACCCAGGAGGGGGCCTCGCCATCGCCCACAAGAGTACCCTCCGCCTCACCACCTCCAGCGAAACCTTCCCCTCCGCCGAACACCTGCACTTCCAGATCCAGACCACCCCCAAAGCCACACTCCGAGGAACCCTCGTCTACAGACCCCCCGGCCCCCGAACACCCTTCGCCACCACCATCACCGACTTCATCGCACCCCACGCCATCGCCTCAACAAACTACATACTCATTGGATACCTGAACTTCCACCTCGACAACCCCAGCGACCCCAACTCCACTATCCTTCGTGACAACCTCGCCAGCATCGGACTTAAACAACTCGTCAACACACCCACCCACAGAGCAGGACACACCCTCGGCCCCATCTTCGCGGCAGGAAACAGCGTCCATTTCAGCCACACAACGCAGCCGCCATGGACCGACCACCACTGCGTACACTTCGCCATCAACAAACCAAAGGCACCCAAACCAGCCCCATGCCCACCACGAAGGAACTGGAGCAAGGTTACCGACGAGCAACTTAACTCCACCCTCACCCGAGACAACCACACCTGGGCACCCGACGCAAACGGCACAAACGGCCAGAGAACTCCACACCTGGATCTCCAACTGCGCAGACGAGCTCGCCCCGCTACGCAACCCCGACAGACAACGCCCCAGGAAAGTCGCCTGGTTCACAACCGCTCTCCAAGAAGCCAGACGCACCTGCAGATGCCTGGAGAAGAACTGGAGAAACACCAAGACAACCGAAAACCACACCACCTACAAGGACGCCATGACGGACTACCACAACCAGATCAGAGCCACCAAGAGGAACTTCATCCACAACAAAATCCTGGCCAACTCCACCAACTCCAAGGAACTTTTCAGTGTCATTCAAGAATTCACCAACCCACGCAGCAAAGCCACAGACATCACCCAATCCCAAGACCTCTGCGACAAGTTTGGAACCTATTTCCACCTCAAGATCAAAAACCTCTACGACAACTTCATCGACCATCCACCAGGCGCCACAGACGGCCCCCCGCCCCCCAGAAACACCAGCCAGCCCACCATCTCCAACTGGACACCGATCACGGCCGAAGACACCGCCTCAACCATGAAAAGCATCCACTCAGGGGCCCCCACCGACCCCTGCCCCCCTCACATCTACCACAGAGCCGTGGCCGCCATCGCACCCGAACTACAACGCACCATCAACACCACCTACAAAACAGGCACCTTTCCAGATGACTGAAAGCGCACAGAAGTCAGACCGCTGCTCAAGAAGCCCACAGCTGACCCCACCGACCTCAAGAATTATCGTCCCATCTCGCTCCTCCCCTTCGCAGCCAAAGTTGGAGAGAAAACAGTCAACAGGAAACTGACATGATTCATTGAAGAGAACGCCGTCCTCGACCCGTCCCAATCCGGATTCCGAAGCAACCACAGCACAGAGACCGCCCTACTCGCCGCCACAGATGACATCCGCACCCTCCTGGACCAAGGCCACTCTGCAGCCCTCATCCTACTCGACCTATCAGCGGCCTTCGACACCGTCTCCCATTGCACACTAGTCGTCCAGACTACACGACGCAGGCATACAAGGAACAGCCCTGGACTGGATCCGATCATTCCTCACCGGAAGAAGCCAAAGGATCAGACTCCCACCCTTCCTCTCCGACCCCACGAAAATCACCTGCGGAGTCCCACAGGGTTCATCACTGAGCCCCACCCTCTTCAACATTTACATGGCCCCCTCGCAGCCATCGTCCGACAACACGGCCTCAACATCGTATCCTACGCCGACGACACCCAGCTCATCCTCTCCCTCACCAAAGACCCCACCACTGCCAAACTCAACTTCCAGAAAGGAATGCAAGACGTCGCAGTCTGGATGACCAACAGCTGCCTGAAGCTCAACGCCGAGAAGACAGAAGTCCTCGTCCTCGGTACCACCCCTTCTGCATGGGACAGCACCTAGTGGCCGACCGCCCTCGGAAGCCCACCTACCCCCTCAGACCACGCCAAGAACCTCGGCATCGTACTCGACTCATCACTCACCATGAACCGACAGGTCAACGCCGTCACCTCCAGCTGCTTCAACACCCTCTGCATCCTCCGCAAGACCTTCAAATGGATCCCCCCTGAGTCAAGGAAGACAGTCACCCACGCACTCATCACCAGCAGACTGGACTATGGAAACGCACTCTACGCCGGCATCAACAAGTCCCTACTCCACAAACTCCAGACAGTACAGAACACCGCCGCCAGACTCGTCCTCGGCATCCCCCGACACGAACACATCAGCCAACACCTACGAAGTCTCCACTGGCTCCCCGTGGAGAAACGAGTCACTTTCAAAATCCTCACTCACGCCTACAAATGCCTACACAACAACGGACCCAAATACCTCAACAATAGAATCAACTTCCACGTACCCAAAAGAAACCTCCGATCTTCCAACCTCGCACTGGCCGAAACCCCGCGCATCCACAGAGCCAGAGCAGGCGGAAGATCCTTCTCTCACATTGCAGCCAAGACCTGGAACGAGCTACCGGCAGACATCAGACGCACCCGCTCCCTGAACACCTTCAGGAAGACCCTCAAGACCTGGCTCTTCGGCTAAACAGATCTGCGGACCCCCCCCCCCCTTTCAGCGCCTTGAGACCCTCACGGGTGAGTAGCGCGCGTACAATTCCCTGATTGATTGATTGATTGACACAAAGAGTACTGGATGCCAAAGAAACTACAAGAAGCCAGTCTACTTTCAGACACATGTCGATGTAGAGGTGCTCTCCCCAACTATGACCTATGACATGTATTCTGGTCCTGCCTACCCCACAGCCTTATTGGGAAGATATATGGAATCAACTCAACCTACCAGAATGCTCCAAACCATGGAACATTCAGCTGCCAGGCTCAACCTTCTACCCTGCACTCACATCATCCCGCACCTCAAGGAGCTCCTCTAGCTACCAATCCACAAACCAGCACTCTTCAGACTCCTGACACACATATACAAAGCCTTACATAACATTGGACCCATGTACCTCAAAAACCGCATAAACTTCCACAAACCTACCAGACACCTACGCTCAGCCAGACTCCTCCTCACCCACGCCTCCTGCATAAATGGAGTTAAATCTGGCTATCGTGCCGTCTCCTACCTCGCTCCTAAAGCCTGGAATGACCTCCCCAGCACATCAGAGCCACCTTCTCAGTTCTTGAATTCCGCAAGAAACTGAAGATTCGGCTTATCACCTAGCCACGATCCTGGCTCGGCCCATACAGCTCCTGCTTCAGCACCAGGATACCCTGTTGGGTGAGTTGTGCACTATACAAATACTCAATACATATGTAGCATGCTGCACAGCTTTCCAGATTATCCTCTAAAGAGGTCAGCCAGGCTACCCTTATTACATGAGACTTCAAATAAGCCAGAGACCATTTTGCACCACATGAGATGCCAGCTACTGCCTTAGCCATGGGAAAGGCATGCTTACTGAGACATTGGCAATCTACCACGCCTCCAGCACATGAAGAATGGATTTGCAAGATGTACAAGATGTAATCCTACAAGCAGATAAAACATAGACTGCAAGAATAAATGAATCCCTTTGTGCAGACATGGTCAACATTCTTGGATTCAGAGGGGGGGTTAGATCTAGCTAAGAGTAACCTCAGTGGAGACTTATTGCCCTAATCCTGGCTTTCTAATCTCCAACCTCTAGAACCTCCTACGGGCAGCAGGCATGTTTCTCTACCAGCACAAACCGATTTAATGCCCTTCCTACCCCATTAACATTCTATCCAGTTCACCTGCTACTCACCCTCCTCTCCCCACTGCAATTACGCAATCCTAAAAGATTAAAAATTGCCGCTATTTTGTAGTAATGCCGCTAAAAATATAACTGCCCTGTTCGGCAGGATGTCTCAATTACATATAAATATAACTACCCAGCTTGATAAATAAGATGTAGATTTATTGCTGGGTACTTGTTTGAGTCCTTAAATAAAGGTGTCCATCTTTCTTTGCAGCTGAGCATTGGTTGCACGAGTGAGTTCAGCAGTGCTGCGCCTGTCTTCCTTCAGTACTCCCATGATGCAGGTCTGTCCTGGTCCCTGGTGAAGGAGGGCTGCTACCCTGCGTCCCCTGGAATCAAGGCCTGCGAAGGACACTCGCGAGAACTCCGAGAGCCAACCATGTACTACACCGGGGACTTCGAAGAATGGACCAGGATCACAATTATAATCCCACGATACATTGCATCCAGGTAGGTGTTTTTTTTTTTGGGTTTAATGATGCACAATGCAAATTATTGGCCTAATGAGGCTGGTTCAGAGGCATGTTAGATATTTAGATATTTGCCCATATCCAGTAAAATGTATATATCCCAAATCAGCAGGCACCTTCAGTGGTTCAGATACGCCCTTTTTGGACATTCCTAAGTCCAAAAAGTAAAAAGAAAACTACCCCAATAAGCCAAGAAGTCAAAGACTTTCACTGATTTATCTCTGTCTAAAATATGGTTTCACCTTTCGAGCTCCTAGAATATTACTAAAATGGCTAAGATTATCTCTTTGACACCATATTTCTCTCCCTGTGCTTGGACTGGGTCTCTTAAATATCCCAGTAGCTGCTCTTCCCTTTCCTTTGGCTCCCGAGCTAGTAAACAAAATACAATAGTTTTCCGCTTGGCATCACTAGGAACCATTGACTTCCATATTTTTGTCATGGAAATCTTTACTCCAAACTGCTATGCATGGTGATATTTTGACTTTAAAAAAAAGTGGAATGACTTCCGTAGTATTCTTTGCCTGCCCTCTCCCAGATGCTAAAAATAATTCTATCTAAGCTCAATAGAAACTGTATTGCTAACTTTGCAGAGACAGTAAAAGGCATGGTGCATGATTTCCCAAATTTGTTTTTACGTCTGCTTCTACTAGTCTGAACATTTCTCAGCCTAAACTCATACTGCACAATTTGATGAGAGATTTCAACATACTCCACTATCAATAATACATTTCTACTTATATGCAGCTTTCGGTGCTCAAAGCATTGTTGGCAATGAGTGAAATGTATGTTCTGACTAAATAACAGTTTGGCTAAAAAAATTAGAAGTTAGACTTGGAAAAACTATTAATTGTCCCAGATTTAACCTACGAAAAAGTGACTGTATGCGCTAAAGTTTCCGAGAACATTACTATTTTCTTATTAACCATAAATGCTCTTATGTTGTATACTCGTCAAAGGACTTTGCGTTCTGTGTGATTTACTTTCTATGCAACAGGCCTCGTCCTACCCTGCTCCTCTGGTCATGTCCTGAAGGGTCCTGGGTTCATGTAGAGGGGGAACCTATGCTTATTATGGATATCACTCAGAGATCACCCTGTAACTTCTAAATAACTCACGCCTGCAGAACCTCAAGCAAACCCTTGCCTCATGAGACAGCCAGATGTTTTACTAAATACCACTGTCTAATGCACAAGTTAAATTGTTGCACGCTTGCTTTTCTTTCTTAAATGACATATTTAAAAAAAAGTAGTACGGAAAATCTTAAAGATATGTCACGTGCCAGGAAACAATGTGTACAGTAGCACTGTACATGAAATGAAAGAAGGCAAGGTCACTGGGAAAAGTGTGTGTGGGGGAGTGCGAGAGAAGAATGAGAATAAATGTCATTACTCTACCTGTATTTAGAGCTAGCCCTAGCTGACATGCGTACTGACCTACACCACACTCATCTACGGCGAAGAGTGGCAATCCTACAGGAATACTTTTATTACTTTTATTATATCCTAAATTAACTGTAGGGCAGAACTATGTTTTCTAAACAAGCCAAAATGTAAATTATCTGGTTGTTTGGAATTTAAGCTAAGCCTTACACAGCATAGTGGAGGCCAAGATGTCTTAAAAATGGCCGGCCCCCTTAAAACTAAAAATAACGGGCCCAATTTACAGAGGTATTTTCAGCTGCATACGTATGCTTATTACTGAAAACACCTCAGTTTATTCCTGCCAGGAGGTCTCACAAAGGATTTGTGTTCATATTTGTTGTGTTACAATTTGCTGTAGTAAAGTATTGTTTTGTGTTCTCTTCTCGTTTGTACTAATTATTGCATAGTGTTGTTATGGTAAAGTGTGTTTTTTTGTGTTTTGTTTTGGCTGTTTTGTTGTGTTGTGCCCTCTTGTGTTTCAAATGTGTTGTTTTGTTGATTTGTGTTTTGTTATTGTGATATGTTTCATTGTGTACTTTAGAGATGACAACAAATACTGCTACATTTCCAGTCAAAATTAGCACCTTCCTTTAAAGTTCCAGTCATAAACAAGTGTTTACCACTGTCTAAGGTGGTAAAATACTGCTGATTCAGCATTTCCACTATTCAGGATACCGGTCATCCCAAAACTGTGCCAGAGGCTTGTCTTAAATTAGCCCTTCCAGTACTCACATTTTGTGATACGCCACCATCTCTTCAGTACAATGTGAGGGTTCAGTAAGCGGTTTAGGTGAGCCAGTCACATCCGGCACTGAGGAAGGTAACAGTGGACTGCCCTGAAATGGTCCTCCCGACAGACCGAGCATGGCCTGGATCATGTCAGACAGGTATTTTAGTATTCCTCCCAAGGCTGGCAGTGCAGCAGAGACCGCCATATTGTTGCTCTAGAAATAACCACAGAAGGGATCGCAGAGTTCTAAAGTGCCTTCGGCCAGGCAGTGAGCGGCCACGAGGCCTCCAGATGGCAGGGCCGCTAGCACCGTCGGAAGGCACACGAAGGCCTTCACCACCGCTTTACAGCTGTTCGGCCGACAAACTTGGCATAAAGTGGAATGAACACAGCGTCCCTTCGTTGTACTCTCTGCTCACAGCTGACCATCCCCAGCCCCCAACCGAGTCCAGCAAAGTGACGGCTGCTGCCGTGTGTTTGCCCAAATTGTCACACTTCTTTTTGTACACAAATACAACCCGATCTGTATTTTGCTGTCAGGTTTTCAGAAACGCTTGTTTATAGTGCACGGGGAGAACCAGCGCCCACGCCGTGCTCAGGAGCTCACATGATCGTGTTGTAAATGGCAGAAGTTTTAGCTGTTGTATGTAGCTCACTGATACCTCAGTGTGAACTCTTGGCGCTGGCAAGAGCAGGCGTGTGGGTGGAAAGCATGATGGGTGGTTTGATCTATATGGACAGAGTTGGGTGTTGTGTGTGAGGACCAGAGAAGTACCCCACTCATGTCGCAGTGGGGTTGACTTGGCATAGCGCATAAGAGTGCTTGAAAGTGTTGTTGTAAAGGGCACATGGGGCAGTAGCTTAGGCCAGAGACGGGTAGGCACTGCAATAAAGTACACGTGTGCAGCTAGCAGCGCATGAATGTGGAAGTGTGCTTGGGGAAGCATGGTGTATTTAACACCATCCCACTGACATATCATATGACCTGTTGCATTATCTGACTGCCTCAAGATTGTACCTCAAAAACTCCTTACACTGCACCCTTATCATAATGATGCATCTGGTTAATCTGGGGAGCAGAGGCTGGGGGAGCCCCTGTACCATGAGTGTTTAGTTAATCATGGTGCAGATTGTGGTAAATTAATGTATATCCTTTAAAATACACTGTTAATGTAACATTTTTCAAAATGCTTAATTATTTATCTCAGCTTCAAGCTGTTAAACTTTCCCAGCTCGTAGATCGACGGGCCCTGGTATTTAAACGTGCTTGTTTGTCAGTGTGTGGTTTGTGGATGTGCTCGTTTGTCTGGTTTTCAGTGTATGGGCTCAAGAGGTGGTGGTACCTAGATGCGTCATTGAGGTGAATATGATGCACCATTAAAGGATATGTTGTCAGTTTTATTATTTTACTTTTGATCAAATAAATCTGAGAGTGCTGGTGGTTTTGACATGGGTGATGGGGATGACAGTTTATTGACAGAAAGAGGAAGCAGTTGCTGTGTAGGGCCTCTGTAGCATTGTCCTCTCTACTTCGGATACACTCCCAAGGCATTTGTTTTGTTTTCTCTGAAAACAGCGTGTCCAAATCACTGACAATAGAAGTGGGTGAATGATTTTGGAGATTACTGAGGCAGGGTTTAAAGAGAGAAGAGGCGATTGGCTCTTATAGACATGTTAGAAGCTTATGTGGGGCTGCATGTCAAACATTGTGCAGACCCCTCTTTGCTTCCAGCCACAGGAGCTCTCATAATTAAGGGTACATGACGTTTAGGAAAGTACTGTATTTGGCGCCAGTGCTTTTGCTACATCAGTGCCATAATAAACGAACACGTCAGACTGGGTTTTTATAAATATGTAATGTAACAGGAGTGCGGGTACCCAAAAAGCAGGCGACCCGGGGCAACGAGCCCCAGCAGGCTCCCAGTGTGATAGCCCTGGTCTTTTAATAAGAGTCTGTGGTTGGGTCTGATTTGGGACTTCTTGTATGTGTCCTGTAGGGCTGAAGGGGTGATAATACTCGACCCTCCTTCATTAAGAATGTCTGAACTGAGCTGACTTGGTGTTAACTGTTTAAATTGGAGCTACAGTCGAGCCGGAGTATTTGACTTTCTTGCATGATAGCAATAGCCTGCTCCTGTTCGAGAAATGTGTATGTTATCTCTATTGTAAACAAGTAATCACCGAGTGTACATAATCACTGTCAAGTGTTCTTATGTACTAGATAGTGTCACTCACAAACTGGTCAGCATATCAGTGCAAAGAATATGATTAACTGTCTGGGTCTTTCAGACAAACATTTGTTTAAACTCTGCACATATAGGAGCTGTGAGAAATTGGGTTGTTGGTTGAGGGGGTGAAATCCCACTCAAGCATCAACCACAATTCCTGTCACGGTGAACCACAAAAAGTCACTAAATTAACCTGTGCTTAACCCTCTGGTAGCTTGGCACAAAAGCAGTCAGGCTTAATTTAGAGGCAATGTGTAAAGTATTTATGCAGCACTTAAACAGTAATTGAGTGAAAACACAACACAAGAAAAATCCCACACTAATTTAGAAAAACATAGGAAATTTGAATAAATTGTTTGACAACAAAATTACGAAAATCCAATCCGTAGAACCGGAGTTATGAATATTTAAAGTTGAAAGTGTAAAACAGCACCTAAAAGATCAAAGCGCCAACCGCTGATATCTAGTCGTGCAAGACTGGGGCAAAGTCTAGAGTTATGGCTGACTGCGACAGAAAACGGGTCAGATACATGAAGAGGATTGGGCCTGGTCTCCGCTTACCTTTGGACTTAAAAGTAATTTTAAAGAAAAAAATGTCTAAGAAGGTAAAGGTCAGCAGGGCAAGGCAACCGGCAGTGTCCGAGACAGAGGCTTTGTCTTCGGGGAGCCGCTGGATAAAGTTGCCATGAAGATTTCTACATTCAGACTTAGTCTCTTACGGAAGTTGCAATTCTACAGCGGGAAGAAGCTGCAGGCTGTTGCTGACGATGGCTCCACGAGGCCGGATACCCCTTCTGCAAGAAACCACTAAACATGATTTGCTGCTGCGGAGAAGAATGTAGCAGGAGCTGCCGACAAAGTCAGGCCATCCAGCGACGCACCTTGGGTAGATCAGAGAGCAGGTAGGTCCCAGCAACCTCTCCGTTCTCAGAGCACTTTTTGGCAGAACATTTTTTCGCTGTCCAAAGTTTCAGTTTGTAGCTTTCTGGGCACCTTTAGCACCACCCCAAGGGTCCAGGGCTGGAGGGGTACCATTTGGAGGGTCAGGACTCACTTAGGCTGGGTCCAGGTGTGGCTTCAAGATGGTTGCAGCGTTTGCTGATCAGGAGGCCAGCCAACTAGCCCATGGAGTCACTCTGGAAGTCTTGGGTTCAAGTCGGAAAACAGGTCACATGCAGCAGGGCAGTCCTCTAAGGGCACAGGGCAGGCTTAAGCAGGCAGTGTTGTCCTCTTGGTGTAGCAGGGCAGTCCTCTGAAGTACACAGCAGGCCACGGGCAGCAGGGCAGTCCTCTGAGAATCCTTCCACAGGTCCAGAAGTGAACTGAAGAGTGGGTCTGACTGTCCTATTTTTATACCTGGTGCCCACTTTGAAGTGGAAGAAGCTTCTGGAGTTTTCCCCCACAGAAGTGTCTGAAATTTCCTGTCTCCCTGCCCTGGTCCTAGTCTGTCTGCAGGCAAAATAGGCTAATGTGAAGTTCTTTGTGTGTGAGCTGAGGCAGTGTCTTAGAAGTGCAAGTAGGGCTGTGCACAGCTCCCCCGACCCCTCCCATCCTGCTTGGATGGCACATTCTGCCAACACCCAGTCCCTCAATTGTGTGGCTGTCTGGGATGGAATACGCAAAGGCCAACTGGTCATGTAACCCAGGAAACATGCTGCACGCACCAAATGGTTGGCACAAGAAAATGCCAACTTTCTACAAGTGGCATTTTCAGAATTGTGACTTAAAATCTGATTAGGTCATTAAAGAGGATTTTAAATTTGAAATTCTCAGGCACCAAACAGGATATTTCTACCTGCTCCCAAACAAAAGTCATCACTTATTAACTGAACTAAGGTAACCCAATGTTATCCTATAGGAGAAGTAGGCCTCACAGTAGAAGAAAACAAATTTGTGAGTTTTTCACTACCAGGACATGTAAAACTTAAAAGAACATGGTCAACGTTTTAATTACAGTGCACCCTTTCCTGTGAGATGTTTAGGGCCTACCTAAGGGATGATTTATATCTATTAAAAAGGGAGTTTTAGGCCTGGCAAAAGGATTATCTTGCCAAGTCGAATTGACAGTTTAAAACTGCTTACAGGCTGCAGTGGCAGGCCTGGGACATGTTTTGGGGGCAACTCAAGTGGATGGCATAAAACGTGCTGCAAGTCCACTAGTAGCATTTAATTTACCAACCCTGCATATATAGTATACCACTTTACTTGGGACTTATAAGTAAATTAAATATGCCAATCAGGTGTAAGCCAATTTTACCATGCTTTAGGGAGTGAGTGTAAGCACTGTTTAGCACTGGTAAAGTGCACAGAGTCCTAAAAAAAAAAAAATATGGATTTATAAAACAGGAGGGGTGAAGGCAAAAAGTTTGGGGGTGGCCCTACAGAAAAGGCCAAGTCCAACAGAGGCCATTTAAGAATGAAAAGGGTTGCATCATTTGACAGTGCTGGCTATCCACCCTTTTTTGTCCTGCTAGAAAGCGCATTAACTCAATCCCAGAAATCTTGAAATCCATACAGTGAAGGCACAGTGGTGGTCAAAGGGTTTGTTTTTCAGTAGGTCCTGCCCGTGGTGCTGTATAAGGTTTCCAAGTGTCATGCATGAGATGTGGACTTTAGCAATTGCATCATTAGCAATGGCATCTTATTTTGGTGCAGCAAACCCCATCATCTAAGTTAGTAACAATCTGATACTGAGGGCAGACACCGCGACAAATGCAACTACCCCTTCATCCACTCAACGGCTGTTCGGATTGCTACCTCGGATCCACGACTCTGTCCAAACACTCATGCTGGTGGGCCCGTGGTGTACGGGAAGACTGTTCACCACCTTGGCCAGAGCGGACCTCTTCTTGGTCGTTGTCAGGACGGAGAGCGGCTGGATCGGCACAGGCTGGGAGATCCTGCCTCCCACCTCCGTGGCCGCCTGGGTGGTTTGGTCTGACCAGCGAGGGATGCCTATGCTGAGCGGACTGGGCGGTGAGCTCCTACTGCCCCCCTCTGTTAACACTGAGGGCGAGGTTCAGCTCTGCAGGGGCTGCTGAATCGGAGGTCCCCGCACGCAGGGCTGCCTGCTACATCGGAGGTGCCCCCACTGTAGGGAGAGGGTGTTGGTGTCCGAGGTGAGTGCGTTGGCGTCGCCCACCTGCAGCGAGGATTGCACGGAGTGCTGGGTTTTCTATGCTGCCTGGCATGCAACTCTGCTGAGCTGCTTGGGAGTGACCTAGGTGCTGGGACTCGACGGCCTCCACGCGGTTCTTGCCCCCAGGCCTGGACCTGGTGCTGGTGGGCTATGGAGCCTTGGACCGTCCAGATTTGCCGACTGTTGGCTCGATGGTTGGGCGGGTGGTTTGAATATGGTCTGATGGATCTGCTCTAGAGAGGTCATGTGGAGGTGATCTTGCACGCGTTCCCATGGGCGTAGGGCAGCTGGCAGGGTTGACCTTGCTAGTCGGATCCAAAAGGCTTCAAAGGACCAAACCTTCATTTTGCTCTTGGTCGGGGCTCAACCTCATAAGATGGCGCCCCCTCTCTCTCCTTCAGTGGTAAATAGAAACTAAATGAGGACCATCCCCTGAACACAGCCTTCCTATTCTGGCTCTACTGTGGCGCCATCTTTTACTGTTTTTTGACTGTTCTGTTATAAATGATGGAAGGTCTGTTGAAATAGGTTAAAGCAAGTAAAATACAATCTTGAACTTGAGCTGATCAATGGAAGGAAATCAAGCAGTTAGAGAGTGGAATTATTAATCAAAAGAAGAAGAAAGAAAGAAGAGGTATAGGGGAAGAATGATGAAAGACAAGGCGAAGTGAGAAGAGGGAAGAGAAAAGGAAGAAGAAAAGGAAAAGCTCCTCCTCTTTCTTCCCTTCCCTTTCTCTTATTCTCTCCCTTCCCTGTGGAAGCTGACTCTCTCACCTGGGACACCTTAGCCCCTCGCAAAATGGATATTAGGCTTGACCGCTGGTCTCCATGCCTTCTCTATTAACTACCCTCCTAATCTTTCAAAAAATGCGGCCTTAAAGCACAAACATCGGATACTCAAAACCCGACCTGAAACACGTATTTCAAACCTTTACTTCTGCGCCAACAAGGATAAACTAACCAATGACCTCATCTTCTACTCCATAAAACGGGCACGATGGAGGAACGTCTTCTATTCCATGCTCCATATAACTGGTTCCAGGAAAACTCAGTATGGCCTCAAACTATCAGCTTCTCCCTCACCCTTCTACAATGCGAACGCGACCATCTCCCTTTACAACAACAGTATTATCCTAATTCAAGACTCGAATGACAATTTAACTAAGATGGATAATATCTTCCCTACTCTCAAGAAAGCTTAAACCACACTATTCCCCATAATGTCACTCTCACACCCCACCTCACGTCCGGGGTGATTCCAACCCCAAATAACTCTCTTCAGTCCTCAAGCGATCTCTACTCCACCCAGTCCCCTGACTTAGTATCGCCAGAACCGCCACTGTTCACGCGACAATGGAATCAAATGGCTAGTGGTCCTACTGTGACACACACTTCCCTGATCCCTACGCAGATACACTATGGGTCCCCTGCTGGGGCAACCTCTTCCACTCCTCCACTTTTTCTCTCTCCTGGTGAACCTCCTGGCATGATCTACCCTAACACACCATCAGCCCAGTCCTAGTCCTGGCTACCGCCCTCCATGGAACCTATCCCACCCAACCCATCCAAACTATATTCTCCCACATCCCATCCGCGACACATATGCCCCCTCACCCTCGCCCCATCTCCGGCTCCTCTCTCCACGCTAATTGGGACTCCACAAGCCCTCATTGACTCACTCGCTCCCCCTGACCAGGTCAATGCCGCTTCTGACCTTCCAGCTATCTCTCAAGGCCCCACCCCCCCCGCCGGAACTCTCCACACAACCCTTAACCAATAACCAACACTCAGACTGGGCCGCTCACCTTGATGAGATCTCTATCGACCTGCGCCTTTTCAAGGACGAACTCTAGGAATTGAAAGCTATCACTATCGAACATCCTCTTGCTCAGAACTTTTAGTGCCCCAGGGACCCGTCCCATCGCCCTTACAGGTTCAGTTCCTGCCCTTGACTCGCACACCACTCTCCATACCTCGAAAACTCTACCCCTCCCAAATGCCTCCTCCCGCCCCAATAGACTGAAGGCTAATCTATTGTCCAGCGAGATTCGGGATCTACTCCTCTCTTATTCCCCCCCATTAGACACTTACAAGACCCTTCTGGATCAAATCCAATCCATTTATGCTAACCTGTACAGAGAACCCTCCCACAATCTCAGAGGTATAAATAGTGACAACCTCAAGCAAGTTAACATCCTTCAGACTCCTACCTCCCATTCTACTGACAAAATGAAATGCGTACTACTCAACTGCAGATCAGCTAGTAAATACGCCCCCATATCTATGATCTCATCCTAGCTAACGAGCTTGATATCATTATCCTCACGGAAACCTGGCTAAATTGCTCCTCCACCCCTATCCTTGAACTTCTAGTCCCGCCTCTCGACTACATAATTCGTATAGACAGAACTATGAAACAGGGGGAAGGAATAGCTTGTATACACCGAAATACACTCTCTGTATCACAATCAGAAACCACCAGTCCGACCTCCAGTGAATATCTATGCATCAACATTTCAAGCAAAAACTTCCCTGTATGCAAACTACACACATTCTACCACCCCCCTGGAGACAAACTTTCCTTCATTAAGCATTTTATGGAAATTATCTCAACCCACGACAATCTTTTAGTGTCCCAAATCTTCCTGGGAGACTTCAACCTCCACTGGTCTAATCCAAACGATCATGCAGTGAACTGTGTAAAATCCTTCCTCTTGGATCATAAGCTGACACAATTCTGTGGTAGCCCAACTCATAACAAGGGTAAAATTCTGGACCTCATCATTTCCAAAGGAAACACCATCACACTTGATTCCATTATCCCATGTGACTGGTCTGACCACTACTGCATATTACCAGGGAGGTGTCCCCTAAGAAGGACCACCCCAAGAAAACGAAGCAATGGAAAAGGAACTTCAGAAACATTAACACCGAAGAGCTAACAACCCGATGTAAAAAGGCCTTGATTTCCCAAGCAGACATGAAAGATGTTAATGTCCTCACAGACTTCTTTAATTCCTCTATCTCTGGTATCCTGGACTCTATAGCCCTTTTACAACAAAAAAATGTTTCCTCCAAAATCTCCAAACCATGGTTCAACGACAACCTAAACTCGGAGCGTCGCAACCTAAGGGCAGCGAAAAGATCCTGGAGATCCATACACTCCACCGAACATCTAATTCACCTGAGATCTGTTAGGAACTCTTACAACAGAAAAATCAAGATTGCAAAAGCCGACTTTTTCAGAACTCAACTGAATCAAGCCAAAAACCGCCCCAAGAAACTTTTCAAAATTGTTGAACAACAATCGGTCAACTCACCCAACCGCCCTGACCTAGGTGACGATTGTCCAACATGTGACAAATTGGCCGCCTTCCTCGTTGAGAAAACAAAAAGCATTAATATCGACCTAGATTCAAAGAGGGCTCTTCTTCCAATTTCTGGGATCGCTGCTCCTCTTGCCCCCCATGAGCGGCTCGTTCCTCCTAGCGTTAGCCCCAAGAACAATGCCTCTTGGCATACCTTCACTTCCCTCAGCGAAAGCGACATCTACAACACTCTTCTTGCGATCAACCCATCTAACCACTTCAGCAAACCTCTACCACCTCCCATCTCCAAAGAAATAAAAGCTGCCATCCTCCCCTTATGGTCAAAGATTGTCAACGCCTCTCTATTGCAAGGCACGATCCCAGACTGCCTAAAAGCAGCGCAGGTAACCCCCATTCTAAAAAAACCTAATGCAGACTGGGCTGATCTTCATAACTTCCGCCCTATCTCCAACATCCCCACTCTGGCGAAACTTCTAGAAAAGTATGCTTACACATTGAGAAATTCGGACTTTTGGATCAACATCAATCAGGCTTTCCGAGAAGTCACAGCACGGAATCGGCACTCATTCACATTATGGATGACATTTTAAAAATGCTAGACCAAAATGAATCATGCCTCCTGATTCTCCTTGACCTACCATCGACCTTTGACACTGTTAATCACTTCAAACTACTATCCATTCTAGAACACAGGATGGGCCTTTCAGGGCTGGTATTACAATGGTTTACTTCTTTCCTTTTCAATCACTATCTCAGCCCTCTACAGTAGCTATGGAGGTTCCTCAAGGGTCTGCCCTTTCGCCCATACTCTTCAATTTAATCTTGGAACCACTAGTTAATGCTCTGAACTCTGCGAACATTCTTTTTCACATCTATGCGGATGACACTCAACTTTATCTGAAAATCACCTCCCTAGAAGACTTCATTTCACTCAACTCTACTCTGACGAACACTCAAAACTGGCTCACTGAGAACCACTTCATGCTCAACACCTCCAAAACGGAATTCCTCCTCATCGCTCTCTCTAATAACACTCCCAAGATCAACCTCTGGATTAAAAATATTACAGCCTTCAACTGCTCTCCCCACATTATTGAGTCAGCTAAATCCCTTGGAATTACACTAGACATGCACTTGAACATGCAGAATCATACGAGCAATGCAACCAAGGGAGCTAAACATCAGATGCAGTCGCGGCCGACATGGCTCACGGGTGCGGGGGGCAGGAGGTTGTGCAGGGAGGGGGGGGTCGCGCGGGGAGGGGGGGTTTAATTTAATAATACATTTTAAAAAACATACCTTTCCGCCGGCCGGGTCCCGAGTCTTCTCGGCTCCTGCTCCTGCTCTCCTGCCTCCGGCCGGAACAGGAAGCAGGCAGCCTCCCTCCCCTCCCCTAAGCCAATCACAATGCTGCAATGGCAGCATTGTGATTGGTGGGGACGTCGCCCAGCCAGGGGCTTACGGGGAGGCCATGTTCTCCATGCAGACTGCATTGCAGCCTGCATGGAGAAAGGGCAGAGTGCGCATGACTGGTTTGGACGGCCCCAGAGGGCTGACCAAACAGTCATTGAGCCCTCAGGAGTGGGCACACCACTCCTCTCCTGCTCGCAGAACAGACCCGCCCGCCCGCAACTAAACATAAAATGGTAATAACGGGAAGTTATTACCATTTTATGTTTCTGCTTCTCGTACTGCGAGAAAGCAGTGGGGCGACGCTCCTCCACCCTAGTGGAGGAGCCGCTCCTGATCAGATGAGTATACTAAGGAATCTCAAACCATTCCTTCTACATTAAGACTTTAAGCTGGTGGTACAAGCTCTTGTTCTGCCTAGGCTAGACTACGGTAGCTCCACGTTGTGTGGTCTTCCCAAACATAACTTGGTCCCACTAAGGGCTTCCATTAATGCTGCAGCCAGATCGATTACTGGTACAAAACGAAATGGTCACAAATCCCCAGCCCTAAAAACCCTAAAGTGGCTGCCATATAAAGCAAGAATACAGCTAAAGATTACCTGCATGACTCACAAAGCCCTACATTTCAAGCACCCATGTTTATATGGCTCAAAAGCTAGAATTATCTGAGGGTGGCAGACAGTCACGAAGTGCAAGTTCACTGCTTCTGAAACCACAGCTTTTCCACAAAAAGAGAACGAGTCACAGAGCTTTCTCAGGCATGGCCCCGAAGATTTGTAACTCGCTTCCACCGGAAGTCTGTCGAATTTCATCCACCGATTCTTTCAAAAAGGAAGTGAAAAAATATCCTAATGAACAAGTTTCTGCCCTAAAAGGCCTTAGCTCCACTGCTTACTAACATGGCCTCTGTTATGATGCCCTGATTGACTACCACATTGTGGTACACCTGGGAATCCCAGAGCTAGCATGCTATGCACATATATGTAACGAATGTTCTTTTCCTACTACTGTATCCTACCTATCCTAAATTTGAAGCGTTCTGATACCCGCTTGGGTCTTGTTCGCGCTACCAAAACTTTTTTAATATTTTTTTTTTTAAATAGTGAGTTATGTGTCCTTACAATGACAATATTGTGATCATACAATTGTATTACTTGCTTAATGTGCAAAACATAGCATGCTTGAATGGTGGGGAGACGATGTGATGTAGCGATTGCAATTTGGATTTTCCATTCACACACCTCCTCAATTATATGCTTTAACTGTGGCTCATGGATTCTGTTTTAAATGTGTTCCTGAAATATATGGTGGTGATGTCCCTACCAAGTTGGCTCTTGGCATGTGTTGTGGCTGAAGAAGTGGATCCCTATTAGTTTGCATGCCTCCAAGATTAGCTCCACCCCCTGTCCAACCCTAGAGTCTGGTGGGCGAGTTCACTACTAAATTACAGGTCATTCAGAAATCCTAAAGTGAGTGAGAACATCCAAAACCCATACGAAATGGCAGATCACATAATCCACAGAAGTTGATGAAAGCAGGTGAGTCAGTGATGACAAATGTAGAGAGCGAGTCAAGGTGCAGACACCAGAAGTTTAACTGGCAGTTGACAATTGGCTGGAGTGCATAGAGATCAAACCAGAATGTCCAGATCCTAATACCATGGCAGCAGTGTGAGGCAAGTCAAGTACAGGCTGGCGTCAGTAGCAGTGGACCCATCCAGCATGAAGAGGCATGTCAGTGACAGGCTGAGGCACTCCAAGAAAGTGTAAGGCTAGTCAAGCTAACAGGAGCAAGGGCACGGTAGTGCAACACATTCCAGGAAGAAGGATATCAAGTAATGGAAATATTTGCTTTTTCATTAATTACACAACAGTAGCCCAGACCTTATCAATAGTGTTGGACTTGGCCCTTTTGGCAGGTTCACCCCTAAACTTTTTGCTCGTCTCCTAGCCTTTTCCCTGTGTAGTGTTGGTGGTTTTAGGCCTCTGCGCACTTTAGCCCTGTGTCCCAGTGTAAAGTGCGTGCGCACTCTGAGTGCGTGTGGTGAGATTGGCCTGCCCTCCCATAGGAATGCATGGGGGATATGTGTGTCCATGGTAATTCCTGGTGTGAGAGTAGGGCAGGGGCGAGTTTAGTATGTGCGAACTCGTGAGAATAAATGCTGCGCAGTGGTGTGCGCAGATTTATTGTGACTAGTGGAGAAGTGCCACTTTTAGAAGTTGGCATTTATGTGTGCTCTGTGTCTGCCTGCCTGATGTGAATTGCATGTCTGGCTTTGTGAGTGACAGGGGCTGGGAGGTGTGTGTGGCTCCAGGAGGGGCAGGGTGAGTCAGCGCAGTGGTGAATAGGGAGATCTGCATCTAGATGGGAGGGAGGAGTTGCACCTGGGACCTGAATAGGGCTGTGCCTTCCCTCCACAATGCTGGCTCCGCCCCTGTGGTGCGTCTGAGCACCTAGCCCCCACCTGACAAAGAGGAGAGGAGCTGAGCACAACAAAGTGCTCCAAAGCTCCCCCAAACCAGTTGCATCTGGTTTTCCCCCAGCCCTGTGCTGGGTGACAAAGGGGGATATATGTATAAAAGAAGGGGCTGTGACCCCATGAAAATGTTCTCAGTTGTTCCTGACTTGAGGGGGGCCTGCTGCTGCTGCTGGGCTCCAGGAGGAACCGCCACTAGGGACTGCCTCCCTGCTGGAGGGCCCTGTGAGCTGGCCTGCCTGAGCCCAGCCTTTGCCCCCTTTCTCCTGAAGGGCTTTCCCTGGACTTGGATTCTAGTGCCTTGGGAGCGCTTGGCTTGCATTTTTGAAGAGCGCTTTGCTCTCTGCAGCGTAGGAGCAGCGCTTCTAATTTTAGTTGCAGCACGGAGCTGCGATCATTTTAGAAGGGAATCCCCGGCGTGGAGATTCCCCCGCATTGGTGCTGTTTCGCGGGTGCCCACCCCGCGTAGTTATACTCTTTAAAACCGGATCGGGAGCCCACCCCGCCGGTCTGTGCCCCCTGCGTGAGGCCGCCGCCACCGAGAACACAGACGGCCGCCGCGCTGCCCACGGCGACCCGGAAGCCAGGCAGGGCGGCCTGGTTGTGGGCGGGGCGCTCAGCAAGAAGCAGGAAGCAGACGGGAGCCTACCCCGCGCTCCTGTGGCCAAAGGAAGTCTGACCAAGGGAGGCGGGGCCCCCGTGTACTGGAGGAAGCCCCGCGTGTGGTCCGACCCCGTGTCTGTCAGGAAGACCGGGGAGCCTTGCCTGCAGAGCCGGGAAGAGGCGACGTGAGGAGGACCCTCGGCGCCTGTGCCCAAGTAGAGGCGGGGCTCTCATGAGCAGAGAGAGCCCTGCGTGTTGTAGAGCCGGCGCGGGAAGAGGAGCGGCACCAGAGAACCCGGTGAGTGGGGCGGGGACAGCAACCGGCTGGTGCCCGCCGGGTGCGTAGTTCCTTTTCCCTGACCTGAGGAGAAGCCAAGAGGAGTCCTGAGACGCCCTGGTGAGTGGGGGCGAATTGGAGCAGCATTGGCTCTCCAGGAGGCACCGTGGTGCCACAGCTGATCCCTGCTCATTTCTCTTTGGGGGCACGTGGTATTTAGAAGTCCCAGAGTGGGGTTCCCACGGCACATTGGTGCCAGTGTCCTTTGTGCTAACCCCAGCTGCCCTGCGAGAGCGCAGACAGCTGCAACACAGGGGCATTTTCTTGTTGGTGATAAGAAAGGAGTGAGATACACTCCCCCACCCCCCAGCGCAGTGCGCACTCTGTGGTTGCTGCCAAGGCAGCCAGGGGGGTCATTTGAGAGACCCCCCTAGAACCCTGATATTTTGGGACAGAAGAGGGCCCAGTGAGTGCCCAGGCCCATATTAATTATTCACAGCTGCCCAGCAAGTAGTGGGCAGCTGCCACGTTTAGGCTTGTGCAATTGCGCACTTTGCTTTTGCTGCCTGTGCAGCCAGCCCTGACATTCTGGACGTTGGGCCTTTGAGCCCCTGTGAGAGGCCAGGTGGCCTGGGGCCAGTGTCAGTGCGTTGTGCCCCCGATTGGGGCACACTGTGTTTATGCTTACGAGGCCTATTGCCTCATGTGATTTATGCCTAATGTGATGTAGGTGTCCCATCTTGTAGGTTACAGGATCTCGTGCTAAGTTCCTACCTGTACCAGTAATTACTGGTTGTGCGCTACATGTATTATTTGCATTTACTTACCTGATCTGATGGTTCTGACCGTGGCCCGATTGGCCTGGTCCTGTATATAATTCCCCTGTGAATATTGCCTAGTGCCAGTTGGCGCACTGTATATTATGTGATTATGTTTCTAAGGTATTTATGATAATACAAAGGCTATTTTTTATATAACCTTGTGTGGAGTTCCTTTTGTGGTGTGCCTAGTGTGTTGCTGCTGTGAGAGTGTGTTGCGCAAACGCTTTACACATTGCCTCCGGGATAAGCCTGACTGCTCGTGCCAAGCTACCAAGGGGGTGAGCAGGGGTTATCATCGGCGTGTAACTCCCTCGCCCTGACTAGAGTGGTGGTCTCTGCCTGGCTTTGGCGCAAGCCTTAGCCAACCAGAGATCCCATTTCTAACATTGGTTGTCAGCGGTGGGGATTTGGACTTGCGTTTGCGCAGTACCACAGCGACAACTGGTTGCACTACAAACTCTACATTTAGATAATCACGTGTGTGGGGATTATTGTTCTGAGTTTTGTTTTAATTCTTCTCCTAAAAGTGTCATTTGTAAATTGTATACTCTTGCTTCAGCTCAGAAACCTAGGTCTCCTGTGTTGCACGTGTCCCTGAGCGTCCTGCCAAAATGGAGTCTGCTTTTGATTTTTGTGGTCTCTTTAGATACAGTATGGGGGAGTTGGTGGAGTTCTGTGAGGAGAGAGACATAGCAGTGAGTGGGTCAGACACCCAGTCAAAACTGAGAGACAACCTGATCCAATGGCAAAAGGACGAATGGGACTGTGAGCGCAATGAGGAGAAGAGGGCCCTGGCCGCACGCCAAGAGGGTGGTGGGTCTGAGGGGGGCCCTGAGGAGTCTGAAGAGGAGGAAGAAAGTGACAAGACAGGGACGCCAGCAGATAGTGAGGACCCCATAGATAGGGAGTCCCTTGCTGGGTCCAGTGTCGGGGGCAGTGCCCCATCCCTTTTCCTGTCCCCAGAGGAGTGGGTGGATAGGAGGGAAGAAAGGGAGCATCAGCTGGCTTTGGAGAAGCTCAGGTTAGAGCATACCAAGGAGATAGCGCAGCTGAGTATGGAGGAGAAAAGCTAGAGACCGAGAGGGTCTTAGCGCAGGAGAGGATGGCGGAGGCTGAGAGGGCCTTCGCCAGGGAGAAATTATCTCCTGAGGGCAGTTTTAGTTTTCTGGATTCCCCAGTGAGGGTGGAGTCCAGTGGTGGCAGCAATATACAGTCCAGTGCAGGAAGTCCCAGTTCCCAAAATATGGTACCTTGTTCCAGAGAAGAGGAGTACAGGTTGAAGTTCAGGGGCAGTAGGAAACTGTCTCACCAGTCTTGGGTGGATTTTTCGGATGAATGTAATGATGCACTGGCTGATTGGGTAACGGTTAACACGGAACAGGATTTTGAAGGACTGTTCGATCTGGTTATCAGAGAGCACCTGCTCAGTTGTTGTTTGCCGGGGTTGCGCCAACACCTGTTGGAGGGTGGGTTTTCTGATCTATGGGAGTTTACATGTGAGGCAGACCTCTGGGTGGAGGCCCAAGGTTCTGAAGAGGCATTGGGGAGTGATCCCAAAAGTAGTGGCTCAGGTATCTTCCCGTCCTGTATGGGGGAAGAGGTTCAGTGTAGCCCAGCTAGGTCCCAGTGTAGTGGGAGGGGTGTAGGGGCTCACGTCCTGTCTCAGTGGAGTAGGAGTGTGTGTGGGACTGAGTGTCCCCAGGTGCCCGAAACCCAGTCTCAGAGCCTGGATGGTTTCTTCAGGGAACACCAGGTTGGGAGCCTAGGCTGTCCTGTTAGTCCATTTGAGGAGGATCTCCTAGTGTCTGGAGAACCTGGAGCGTCTGTAAATAGAGCTCCAGTGGTTCTGGTGTCTGGCAGTGCCGCTCCAGTTGGGAGGGTACAGAAGTCCGGATTGAGGGGTGAGAGGGGGATGTGTTCCCCAGTGGAAGAACCAGTGGGTCAGGGGCCAGCCAGAAGGGCTGAGTCTCCTAGAAGTGACCATGGTGACACCACTTCTGTCGTGGGGGATCTCTGCGCACTGTCAGATGGACAGGGGTCGGGAGGTCTGCGCCACGCAGACTGTCACGCAACACATGAGTCATGTGTTACCCTCGGAGGGCTGCTGCGTGCGCCCCCGGAAGTCCTGGTGTGCCAGGCAAATGCTCAGCCGTGGGGTTCAGCCCCAAGGTTGGGAGGCCAGGTTCAGGATCCGCCTGATCTGGAGGAAGGGACATCTGTAACCAGTGTCCTGACCGGTTCATCTTCCAGGGGTACCGCTCCAGTTGGGAGGGTGCAGAACTCTGGAAGGGGGTGCAGAGGGAGGGAGTCCTCGCCTCTGACCCCGGTGCAACCTGAGGGTTTAGACCCTAGGTTGGGAGACCAGTTTTTGGAGAGAGGTCCTGAACTGGTGGGAGAGTTGTGTTCTGAGGGTGCCTCTCCAAGGAGGAGAGTGCGGAGCCCTAGAAGAAGAGGTAGGGGGAGGAGAGCCTCACCCGTGACTTCTGGTCCGCCTGAGGGTGCAGACCCTAGGTTGGAGGATCAGTGGCAGTCTAGACCTGCCCTGATGAGGGGAAGAGTGGAGAATGGCTACTATGTGCCAGGGGTTACTACCCCCACTCTGTGAATGGGCAAGGACCAGTGGCATCTGGATGGCCTAGGGCCTGGTCCTGGCCGCGGACAGCTAGGGAGTACCAGTGGGGTAGCCCAGTTGCTCCGGACAGCTTTTTCAGAAGGAACCACATGGGTTCACCGTGGCGTAGAACCGGAGGGTGTCCCTGCAGTTGCGGGCCCGCGTCCGTGTTCTATCGCCCCAAGCAGGGAAGCCCATCACGGTGGTGATTGGTCTGCCCTGCGTTTTGGCTGGAAGGGGGTTGTGTTGGACTTGGCCCTTTTGGCAGGTTCACCCCTAAACTTTTTGCTCGTCTCCTAGCCTTTTCCCTGTGTAGTGTTGGTGGTTTTAGGCCTCTGCGCACTTTAGCCCTGTGTCCCAGTGTAAAGTGCGTGCGCACTCTGAGTGCGTGTGGTGAGATTGGCCTGCCCTCCCATAGGAATGCATGGGGGATATGTGTGTCCATGGTAATTCCTGGTGTGAGAGTAGGGCAGGGGCGAGTTTAGTATGTGCGAACTCGTGAGAATAAATGCTGCGCAGTGGTGTGCGCAGATTTATTGTGACTAGTGGAGAAGTGCCACTTTTAGAAGTTGGCATTTATGTGTGCTCTGTGTCTGCCTGCCTGATGTGAATTGCATGTCTGGCTTTGTGAGTGACAGGGGCTGGGAGGTGTGTGTGGCTCCAGGAGGGGCAGGGTGAGTCAGCGCAGTGGTGAATAGGGAGATCTGCATCTAGATGGGAGGGAGGAGTTGCACCTGGGACCTGAATAGGGCTGTGCCTTCCCTCCACAATGCTGGCTCCGCCCCCTGTGGTGCGTCTGAGCACCTAGCCCCCACCTGACAAAGAGGAGAGGAGCTGAGCACAACAAAGTGCTCCAAAGCTCCCCCAAACCAGTTGCATCTGGTTTTCCCCCAGCCCTGTGCTGTGTGACAAAGGGGGATATATGTATAAAAGAAGGGGCTGTGACCCCATGAAAATGTTCTCAGTTGTTCCTGACTTGAGGGGGGCCTGCTGCTGCTGCTGGGCTCCAGGAGGAACCGCCACTAGGGACTGCCTCCCTGCTGGAGGGCCCTGTGAGCTGGCCTGCCTGAGCCCAGCCTTTGCCCCCTTTTTCCTGAAGGGCTTTCCCTGGACTTGGATTCTAGTGCCTTGGGAGCGCTTGGCTTGCATTTTTGAAGAGCGCTTTGCTCTCTGCAGCGTAGGAGCAGCGCTTCTAATTTTAGTTGCAGCACGGAGCTGCGATCATTTTAGAAGGGAATCCCCGGCGTGGAGATTCCCCCGCATTGGTGCTGTTTCGCGGGTGCCCACCCCGCGTAGTTATACTCTTTAAAACCGGATCGGGAGCCCACCCCGCCGGTCTGTGCCCCCCTGCGTGAGGCCGCCGCCACCGAGAACACAGACGGCCGCCGCGCTGCCCACGGCGACCCGGAAGCCAGGCAGGGCGGCCTGGTTGTGGGCGGGGCGCTCAGCAAGAAGCAGGAAGCAGACGGGAGCCTACCCCGCGCTCCTGTGGCCAAAGGAAGTCTGACCAAGGGAGGCGGGGCCCCCGTGTACTGGAGGAAGCCCCGCGTGTGGTCCGACCCCGTGTCTGTCAGGAAGACCGGGGGAGCCTTGCCTGCAGAGCCGGGAAGAGGCGACGTGAGGAGGACCCTCGGCGCCTGTGCCCAAGTAGAGGCGGGGCTCTCATGAGCAGAGAGAGCCCTGCGTGTTGTAGAGCCGGCGCGGGAAGAGGAGCGGCACCAGAGAACCCGGTGAGTGGGGCGGGGACAGCAACCGGCTGGTGCCCGCCGGGTGCGTAGTTCCTTTTCCCTGACCTGAGGAGAAGCCAAGAGGAGTCCTGAGACGCCCTGGTGAGTGGGGGCGAATTGGAGCAGCATTGGCTCTCCAGGAGGCACCGTGGTGCCACAGCTGATCCCTGCTCATTTCTCTTTGGGGGCACGTGGTATTTAGAAGTCCCAGAGTGGGGTTCCCACGGCACATTGGTGCCAGTGTCCTTTGTGCTAACCCCAGCTGCCCTGCGAGAGCGCAGACAGCTGCAACACAGGGGCATTTTCTTGTTGGTGATAAGAAAGGAGTGAGATACACTCCCCCACCCCCCAGCGCAGTGCGCACTCTGTGGTTGCTGCCAAGGCAGCCAGGGGGGGTCATTTGAGAGACCCCCCCCCCTAGAACCCTGATATTTTGGGACAGAAGAGGGCCCAGTGAGTGCCCAGGCCCATATTAATTATTCACAGCTGCCCAGCAAGTAGTGGGCAGCTGCCACGTTTAGGCTTGTGCAATTGCGCACTTTGCTTTTGCTGCCTGTGCAGCCAGCCCTGACATTCTGGACGTTGGGCCTTTGAGCCCCTGTGAGAGGCCAGGTGGCCTGGGGCCAGTGTCAGTGCGTTGTGCCCCCGATTGGGGCACACTGTGTTTATGCTTACGAGGCCTATTGCCTCATGTGATTTATGCCTAATGTGATGTAGGTGTCCCATCTTGTAGGTTACAGGATCTCGTGCTAAGTTCCTACCTGTACCAGTAATTACTGGTTGTGCGCTACATGTATTATTTGCATTTACTTACCTGATCTGATGGTTCTGACCGTGGCCCGATTGGCCTGGTCCTGTATATAATTCCCCTGTGAATATTGCCTAGTGCCAGTTGGCGCACTGTATATTATGTGATTATGTTTCTAAGGTATTTATGATAATACAAAGGCTATTTTTTATATAACCTTGTGTGGAGTTCCTTTTGTGGTGTGCCTAGTGTGTTGCTGCTGTGAGAGTGTGTTGCGCAAACGCTTTACACATTGCCTCCGGGATAAGCCTGACTGCTCGTGCCAAGCTACCAAGGGGGTGAGCAGGGGTTATCATCGGCGTGTAACTCCCTCGCCCTGACTAGAGTGGTGGTCTCTGCCTGGCTTTGGCGCAAGCCTTAGCCAACCAGAGATCCCATTTCTAACAAATAGTAAATGCTGCAGATGCGCAGTCAGAGAATATGTGTGCTGGTGCTCTAAGAGACAATGCGTCATGGCGCTTTTTGAGGAAAGCAAACAATATTGGAGACCATACCACACAGACTTGCAAGAATCATCCTTCAGAAATTATGAGGCCCTAGGATGGAGAAATGCTGAGACCACATGGTTGCTGTTGTGTTGTATTTTACCCTTGCCTTTCCCTTAAATTTGTGCCCCCTAGGTCTCCGTTCCTTTTCCCCCACGCTCGTGCATTGTGATGTAATCAGCTGGCATTCTAGAATGCCAGCTGATTCCAATGACAGTTATTGTCAGCTGCGAGTGTACACTGAACCGCTCCTGAGTTTCTGGTGTGTTGTCTATTTATGCCATCAACTCAATAAAGATCTTTAACTTATTCTGTGTCGGAAGATTCCTTACAATTATGGTGACGAGATGACGAGACAGCACACCGGTGGATCCACGAGTAACAAGGATGCAGTTTGTGAATGCCTCCTCTGCAACGTTTTTTTACTCAAGCGGCATTTCTGGATTCAAGTGTGATCAAGCGCGGCTTCTACGACATACGCCTGTGGTGATTTGAAGATTCTTGTGGCGCACTCACCTCCGGATTCATTTGTGACCAAGTGCGGCCTCTTCGAGATTCTCCTGAGGTAATTTGAAGACTTGTGTGGCGCACTTCAATTCCTGTGCATGACGCCACCTATGTCATCCCCTATGCACTTGACTTGACGCGCCATCTTGTATGAGGCTAATCTCAGGGGCGGTTGGCGTTCCACCTGTTCCATGTGACGCATGTCTGCCGTGCGTGCGGCCATTTTGGAAGTTCTACAATCCTTCGCACATACCAAAGGGTGTGTTGCAGTCCACTCATTCAGGTCCTACACACCGCATCTGTGCGTACTTTCGATTTGCGGTGCAAAAACGTATAATAAACCTTACGGTCAGCTCACGCTTTCACACGCGCCTTCCTGTGGCTGATCCTTGCAGCTTTGACATCGTCTATCTGTGGACAGGAATTCAAGTGAGGAATAGTGCTTCTTTCCTTTAAGTGGTTCTCTTTGATTAGCATTGTTCTGTTCTCCATACTTGATGATTTTTAAAAAAGTTAAAACATTTACTCTTGAGGTGAAAACTCTTGGAGTGTGCTTCGTACTTTACATTCCTTTGTTTGCTTTGATAGAACTCTTCCTATACCTATTACATTATACTTCATTATACCTTTATACTCTGTATCCGTAGAGCTGTTTTGCTTTATCTTGTACCATGGCCTCTGGCAATAATTATAATTTGTCACCTCCGCAAGCCTTTTTACCTGCATCTGGAGAACCCACATTAAAGTGGGAGGAATGGCGTGAATATTTCACGAACTACATTTCTACCTTTGATGATGAGGAAGATGAACTAAAAACAGGGCAAGTCACTCCAATCCTAAAAAACCCAACAGAGAACCCCGCTGACCCTAACAATTTCAGACCAGTAACAAACATTCCAATGCTAGCCAAAGTCCTGGAAAAATGTGTACAACAACAATTGAGCCAACATATCTCAGAATTTAATCTGTTGAGTGACTTCCAATCAGGATTTAGACCAAACCATAGTACGGAAACAGCAATTCTGCACATCGTGGATGACGCTCTACTTGCCCTCGACCGCAACGAAACCTGCCTTCTAGTCCTGCTCGACCTTTCTTCAGCATTCGACACGGTAAACCATGCTAAAATACTAGATCGCATGAAAAATAGGATGGGTTTAGATGGTACAGTCCTAAGATGGTTTAGTTCATTCTTAGAGAACAGATCGCAAAAATTCATAGTCAACCAAACATTATCAGCTTCATCCAGTAATGCGATCGGAGTTCTTCAGGGCTCAACTCTATCCCCGGCGTTATTCAATCTATACGTAGAGCCACTCACAAAAACCTTACAACAAGCAAACATCTCATTCCACATGTACGCAGATGACACACAGCTTTACATCAAGATCACATCGTCAGAAGAGATAGGTATCATGAACCAAGCATTAAAGAGAACCATCCACTGGTTAACCAGTAATCACCTGAAGCTCAACCCACATAAAACCGAATTCCTGTTGATTTCCCCTCAGAAAAGCGCTACGAACATTCTAGAATGGACCAATCTGATCACGGCACTAAACTGTACTCCGAAGATTGTTGATTCTACCAAATCCTTGGGAATTGAACTAGACAAAAATCTGAACATGCTATCACAGATTAACATGATGGCAAAAAACGCCCGGTTCCATTTAAGTTACCTCAGAAAACTGAAACCTTTCTTAAACAATTCAGACCTGAAAACGGCAGTCCAGGCACTAGTAATATCAAGGATCGAGTACGGCTGCACAACTCTAGCTGGTCTCCCCAAGATCTCAACAGCCCCTCTGAAAGCATGTCTCAATGCGGCCACAAGACTTATAACCGGCTCCAAAAAATTCGACCGCATCACCCCCATCTGAAGGCGCTTAACTGGCTGCCTTACGAAGCAAGAATAAATCTAAAATTAACATGTATCACTCACAAAGCGATACACTACAACACACCAGTGTACTTAGCCCAGAAAATCACACTATCAGGAGGATGCCATCTCTCCCGGAGTCATGAAGACCTACTATTGAAACCGGCCCGTTTCCGTAAGAAAAGAACTTATGACCGAGCTTTCTCGGGTGCAGCCCCTAGAATTTGGAATGCTCTTCCCCCGAACATTAGGAGAATTTCGTCCATTTCCACTTTTAAACATGAAGCCAAATCTTTTTATATGAGTAAATATCTCCCATAATCTCAACAGTCACTCCATTTTCATTCATCCGCCAAGATCATACAAATGCTAATTCTCATCGAACTTTAACCTAGTTGTGGATCGTACATATGTATATTAAGCCTTAATGTTTTTCTCAAAAACAATGTACAACTACTGATGTTTGATGACTTGACTGGTAACTCAACTGTTTCTTGATATGTAAATGTAAAGCGCTCTGATACCCTACTCTGGGTCATGTTCGCGCTATATAAAACACCAAATAAATAAATAAATAAACTAACACCAGAATAGAAGAAAAAAATGTATTACATTGTTTAGGTACCGGTGGGCTCAAAGTATACAACAGCATCAACAAGAAAGTACGGGATAGTGAACAAGGAGATGATTATGTCCGTGCACTGGAAGACTTCGACAATTATTACAAACCCACGGTTTGTGTTGCAGTGGATCGCTTCAAATTCTTTCACCGCAAACAAGGGAAAGATGAAACCATAGAGGTTTATGTTTCAGCCCTCAAAAATTTAGCGTTAACTTGTCGTTTTGGTAATCTACATGACAAGTTTATAAGGGAGAAGATTGTAATGTGTGCCGCCAATCCCAATATCCAAGATTCATTATGGGCCAAAGGTGAAAAACCACTGCAGGATGTTATAGACATTGTCAAAAGGGCTGAGTTGACCAGTAGGTGCGCAAAAGCCGTAGTCTCTGAAAGTAAGATGAAACAGGAAGACTCTAGTGTAGTAGCTAAAATAAGCGGCGCCAAGATGAGGTACCAGACACCTTTTAGGAACAAGAACAAAGAAAGTTTGGAGACTGAACTTTAGAGCTGCGTTAAAGGTTTCTCTCAGAGGAAGTGTTATCATTGTGGAAGCAACAGACATTTAGCCAATGACTGGAAATGTCTGGCACGTAATCAGAAGTGTACAAAGTGTGGTATTAGCGGACATTTCCAGAAAGTATGCCAGAGAAAACTGAGTGGTAGAGTTAAAATGATTGAGCAGAATGCGGAAAACAATTCCAGTTCGTCTGATGAATCTGAATGTAACTTGTGTGTGCTTAATTTAATAGATGCGCATGCCTCTAATTCAAGTATCAATGAGAAGGGAAACAAGAAGAAACCCATGTGCGTAATAGCCATAGGTGGTGTGAGTATTTCAATTGTTACCGATTCAGACTCACCATACACTATTGTCAACAAAGATGTGTGGGCTGAGAAGTTCGTGTATGTTCTAGGTCAAGATCTCGACTTACCTGATATCACTTTAAAAACTTTCACTGGGGAACCCATTGAGTTGGTAGGTTACAGGAAACTTAAATTTGTATTTAAAAACAGAGAAACCATGAGCAAACTGTACATTTCTGCCACTGGACACTCCGTATTGGGATGGAAAGACCAAGGCAAATTGGGCATAACACTTAATCCCAACAGTCCGGAACCTGTGTTGTTGACACAACCAGAGGATAATTTTAGGTCAGTCATTCCTAGAAAGTTTCCTAAAGTATTCAGTGGTACCATTGGAAAATTAAAAGGGTTTCAGCACAAAATCCAGCTTAAAGCCAATGCCGTACCAAGCATACATAAGGTCAGACATATTCCTTTCTCCCTAAGAAAGAAGTCAATGCACAACTGGGTGTCTTACTAAATGCTGGTATCATAGAACCCACAGAATCTTCCGAATGGGTTGCGCCCTTGGTCGTGGCCCGGAAGTCCAATGGTAAATTGAGGTTATGCATTGACTTACGCGACCCCAATAAGAGCATTCTAGTAGATCAATACCCTCTCCCTAAGATGAATGAAATGCTTGCACTTACCAAAGACATGAAAGTGTTTTCCACCATCGACCTAACAGCGGCTTACCATCAGGTTTCCCTACACCCAGACAGTAGGTGCCTCACCACATTCATCTCACCATTTGGTTGTTATAGATTTAAAAGAGTTCCCTTTGGACTGGCCTCGGCGGCAGACTTGTTCCAAAGATTAATGCATGAAATTTTCAAGGGGTTCAGGAATGTACTCATCTTCCAAGATGATATTTTGGTGATGGGCAAGAACAAGGAAGACCATGACCAGAGGTTATTCCACATTCTTAATACATTGCAAAATAGTGGTATGACTGCTGAGTATAGTAAATGCAGATTTGCTGTGAGGAAAGTTACGTACCTAGGTCATGAAATCACGCAGAATGGTATCAAGCCTAAGAGAGAGTTATTGAATGCTATTCGAGATGCTTCTGTGCCAAAGAACAAGGACGAGTTGAGAGCATTCTTAGGGTTGGTGGAATTTTATTCCAAGTTGGTGAGGAATTTCTCTTCAAAAACATATGACATAAGGCAATTGTTGAAGTCAAAAAACAAGTTTGAATGGTCACCTTGTTGTCAAAAAACATTCAATGTACTCAAAGAGGAAATCTGTGATGCTCCTCCATTGCATGGTTTTGATGCCGAACTTGCAAGTGTGGTCACTACTGATGCCAGCGGGAGAGGTATCGGAGCCGTTCTCACGCAAAAAAATGAAATGTGTGGGGAGGTCACCATTGCTTTTGCTTCGTGCTCATTAACCCCTACTGAGGAAAGATACTCGGTTATAGAGCGCGAAGCACTGGCATGTGTATGGGACCTGGAACACTTCCGCCAGTACATTTGGGAAAAAAGGTTATTCTACGCAGTGACCACAAACCCCTCACCAGAGTACTTACCACAAAAGGGTTGTATGCCGCATCACTTAGACTTGCATGTATGTCAGTAAGATTGTTGGACTTCAATTACAAGGTGCAGTATTTGCCTGGAGTTAAGAATGTGGTCGCAGATTTTCTCAACCGCTTACCCCTCCCAGACTGTGGTGATGTTGAATGTAAGGAAGAAGAATTCTGTGTAGCCAGTATCACTGAAGAATTTCCAGGCATTTCCAGAGAGATGTGGTTAAAAGCATCTGAACAGGATGACATTTTACAAGATGTAAGCAAACTGATTTTTGGTGGTTGGCCTAGCAAGAAAACTGTTAGAAAAGAGTTAAGAACATACTGGGAACTGAGACACGAGTTGTCAGTGGAAAGCGGACTAATTTTGAGTCGGGGGAAGGTTGTTCCTCCTGAAATGCTAAGAGACAGAATAATGGAAATTTGCCATGAGGGACACCTTGGCATCAATAAAATCAAACACAGAGTTAAATATTGGTACTGGTGGCCAGGATGTGATTTAGAAATTGAAAGGAAAGAAAGAAATTGTGTGCAATGTGGAAACTCTGATCAGTCACAAGTCACTCTTAAACCCCCTTTGCAGCCTTTGTCGTGTCCAGGTGTGCCCTGTGAAAGGGTTGGCATTGACATAATGGGGCCCATATGGGATCGAGGGTAACAAGTGTATGTGGTAGTACTTGTTGATCACTTTTCTAAGTGGCCTGAGATTGACATACTTCACAAGATTGATGCATGCAACATTGTCAAATTTCTAGATGGAATTTTCACGAGGGAAGGTTTACCCAAATACATTGTAAGTGACAAACACAGTTCACCTCTGAGGTTTTTAGGAAGTACTTGGAAAGGAATGGCATTACCCATAAAACCACATCCGTGTATCACCCAGCGGGGAACGGAGCTGTGGACTGGTTTAACCGGGTTGTCAAAGGCATCATATAGTTAACCAACAATAATGGATTAATTTGGAAGAATGAATTGTAAAAATGATATGGGCATACAGGATCACCCCCTGTGAGAGAACGTCCTTCAGTCCTTTTGAATTGATGAGAGGCAGGACCCCCATGTCAAAGGATAATGTTGGTTGGCTCAAAACAGCTAGGAGGGCAGAGTGGTCTTCTGAAATGGTGAGGAAGAATGTATTAGAAGCACAGAGTGATTGCAAGAAGCGATATGACTCTAAGCATACGTGCAAACCTTTAAGTCTCAAGGTGGGGATCGAGTGAGGGTCAAGAAGAGCGGTTTCATTGAAAATGGTCAGAATCGCTTTTCCTAACCCCTTGTCGTTGAGAAGATCTTCTGTAATTCTGCTCTTCTTAGTGATGGCAAGTCTGGCATGTTTCTGCGCTCTCTGTGTGCGAGAAAGTTATGGATAGCGTGGGTGAGAGTGGTGAATTTCACGCTCATGCAACTCAGGCTCAGCGTGCTGTACGTGACCTTGTGTGCAAAGAAACAGAACTTTGATTTGATGCATGATGATGAGTTAGGATCAGACGAAGAAGGTATCAATACCTCCATGCATTGAGAAGTCAGCGCCCGCTCTACCCAGGGGCACAACGAAACACAGGGTGAACACCTTGCTCTTGGTAGGAGTGATTCTAGTGATGTACCATGTATGAGTAGTTCCAGCCTGCCAGAGAAAGAGGAGGATCCCGCAAGTGATCCTGTAACCGAGGGCGGTGGTATGGGCAGGTTTGGACGGGTCATTGTTAAACCCAGCAGGTTAAAAGACTTTGTATGTGATTACGGGTCACTCTCTCTGTACCCGTTTACACTGTATATTACTCTGTTCAGTTCCTTTTTCTCCCTTTCATTGGGAAGGAGATGTGTTGTGTTGTATTTTACCCTTGCCTTTCCCTTAGATTTGTCCCCCCTAGGTCTCCGTTCCTTTCTCCCCACGTTCGTGCATTGTGATGTAATCAGCTGGCATTCTAGAAAGCCAGCTGATTCCAATGACAGTTATCGCCAGCTGCGAGTGTACACGGAACCCCTCCTGAGTTTCTGGTGTGTTGTCTATTTATGCCATCAACTCAATAAAGATCTTCAACTTATTCTGTGTGGGAAGATTCCTTACAGTTGCCTGGTTGGATGTTCTTATTGTGTACATAGTTGTCTGCGTGCACAAGTGTTGTCTGTTCTTTCAGCTCTTGTGCATTGAATTAATGAAATACAAGCTATGTAGTTTTGGTCAAGCAATGAACAAATAGCTGACTTCCTTTCTGCTGTGATTTCCCCGGCTTCCTGGCCATTACAGTAGATTGCATGGGATTGGATGATTCCAGCTTTGTTACGTCATAAAAGAAGTGTCATAAAGGATTTCCATAGTTTATCAAAACTTTACTGTCTTAAAAACATTAATACAAGCTGGAGCCAAGTGAGGTCGGTAAGGTCGGGGTTTCCTTTTATAAAAGGGGCACTAGTTCTGCCTCAACTCTGAAGGGCAACAACAGCTTGGAGACATGACTCTTCTAGATGTAAGCCTCCTACTTTGCTTTGAGTACCGAAAAATATCTCCACTACTCTTGAGGACCCAGCATCTTCCTTTAACAACGTATTTAATTTCACTGACAGAAAGACACATTTATGGAATGTTGCAGGCCTTGCTTGTGGATAAGTTTACAGCGATCAAACCATTGCCCATTGTTTTGTTTCAGGTTGTTTAGATGTTTTCTCCCCTAAATAATACTAGCAGTGCCCCTCACCTCTTTTTCACCTCCAAATCTCCTTTGCTGTAATTAGCACTTTTCTTCCAAACTTCTTCTTTTTTTTACTTCATTGCTCAATATGTTTATTCTTTGCTTGTGTTTTGAAAAGCACTACCACGTGAATGTATTGTTCCACAGATCTAAGTTGAGCATTGTAATTGTCTATTAAGAATAGAAACGTATATAACTAGGCATGGTCGAGTAATATCAACATTAGACAATATATTATGTTGAAGAGCAAGGGAACTTCTGTGATCTATTCCATTCAGACAAATCGCAGCCATTTACAGGGAGGGGCATTTAACGGGCAGGTGTCTTTAAGGACCAATCGTTGTGTGCTAACAATTTAGAGTTTCACTTGCAGATGCCATTGGTCACTTTAATGTCACCACTCGGTGTATCGGTGGAATCGAGGTCTGACACAGCTGCTAAACATCTGCCCCCTCTTGTTGTTTCCGCAGTAAGACCCGGTTCCGTTGGATTCAGGAGAGCAGCTCTCAGAAGAATATCCCTGCTTTCGGCCTCGACGGGGTGTACATCTCTGAGCCCTGCTCCAGTGTCTGCAGTGGACATGGAGACTGCATTTCAGGAGTCTGCTTCTGTGACCTGGGATATACGGGTGAGGAGGTGCTTGCTATGTGATCAGATCCAGATAACTATGCTCCTAGAGGCCCATCTGGCTTTTGTGGGGGCAACTATACTCTGGCTCAAATGCCATCATGACTTGGATGTGTGTTCTTTGAGTGTGGCTAGAAATGTGGAATTATATGTGCCCAAAGCTTTCACAGACATTTTTGTGTGTTTTATTGCACCAGTTGGTATATGGCCTGTAACTGGAGCGTGCTCAACTTGTGTTTAACATCTTAAAGGCTCTAATGACAAAATGGGCAAATTGAGTTTGCCCCTGTGTTAGCCCCGCCAACAGCATAAATAAATGACGCTATAAATGCCAGAGAGCCAGAAGAGGTACACTGCAGTCTGGCCTGATGGGCAAGAGGTGACATTTTAAGGGAGTGTGTGGTTAAACCCTGACTGTCATTTTCACAGTACATGGGATTGGTGAATGGGATAAAAACTTCAAATTTTCGTGAGTTCCTTAAAGTTCTTGAAGCCAAACCACAGCTCTGCAGAACTGCTATTGTGGTGTTCCCTGCCACTGTGTTGCCATAGTTGAGGTTAAAGTAGGGCACACTGTCTGTTTGGGAAAGTGTTGGCCAGTGTCCAAGAGATGCTGCAGAGCTCTGCCGTTGTGCTACTTGGGGATGCCTTGCACCGAAGAGTGAACACGTGTGGCGGCAGCTTTTTGTGGGAATGCCTGCTCACTTGTGGTGGTAGGTTCCTTTGGATCCTTTACTGAGGACACGCATTGATATTTACATAAGCCACAATTCTGAGCGATCACCAGCTGCAGACACAAGCGAAGGAATGTCCTCTGGAGACCAAGTTGTCCATTTTCATGCACCTTCGACCTCTGACCCAAAGCAAACTAAGCTGCTGCTACATGAACAGTTCACGCGTCGCTCCGCTCCCCCCAGTCACGAACCTGTTGTTGGCTGGTGGCTGAGCCCGGTAAAAAGCAGAAAAACACGCTTCAAGGTGCCTTCTCGCACAGAGTCAGGTGCCAGGGTGCACTTGTATGAACCCAGCACCTGCTCTTCATGCTCGATCCTGCATGAGCCTCCCCGGGGGGAGCAGTTCAAATGACAGGGGTCGATGTTTATGCCATAATGCATAAGGTTCCTCGTTCCGCGCGCACAGTCCATTTATGTTTTCTTGTTTATCATCCCACTGAGCGATGCGCGAGCAGATGGCTGAGCTGACATCATTATCGACAGCAGACTGGCAGCGAGAGAGCGCATTCCACACACCTACACATGGCGCTGATGAAGAGCGAATAGACCAGAAGAAAAATACGGAACGCCATCTTCCTGAAATACTGAACAGCTACTTTCCCAAACAACACAACATTTGTACGCATGCCATTTCAGCTAGCTCAAGCGACAATATTCAGGGGAATATTTACTAGCCCCTAACGTCACCGAAGCGTCACTTTTTTTGATGCTCCGGTGGCATTGCGCCATTCGCTATATGTACAAGGTGTCGCTAAGTCACTTAACGTGGCTTAACGCCACCTTGTAAACATGCCCATTACCGCTGCAGTCTGCTGCGGCAAAGGGGCGGGCAATAAGTGTTGCTGTGGGCATTCCACTGCAACACCCATTGCTTTTTGATGCTGCCCCAGATTTACAAGGCTGGGGCAGCACCAAAAACTAAGGCCAGGTAACACCTGGTCTTAGAATGGCGATACGAGGAGCAATTATTAATTTCTCCTCGTTTTTTGCTCTTCACATAGAAAGAGGAAATCGGCTTTATTGATGCACATAAACAATCACCCCTGCACACCGCAGGCACCCTTGAAACATGGCACAAGGGTGCCTGCGCTGGCGCTAGGCAGCTTTTTTAGTGCCAGTGCTAGGGGAAATGCAGGGGTGTGCCGTATTTTTGCAAATACGCGCATCCCTGCGTTTTGAAAATGTCAGAGCGCAGCATTGCCAAATTTGGTGTAACACTGTGCTCCATTTTCTTATAAATATCCCCCTCACTGTTGTCTCTGGGGCACAGCACCAATGGGTGTGTTTCCACAGAGGTTATGTCCAGAGGGGTTTGCTCGGGGGGGGGGGCTGTGCGTGATTTTATAGTGTTCTTGCACTTGAACTCGCATTATTTGACTGAAGGTCCCCATATATTCTCTTTTTGTAGCTGAATATGGAACCTGTGTGGCCAACACCCCGAATCCTAGTGAGATGTTTGACAGGTTCGAGGGGAAGCTGAGTCCTCTGTGGAGCAAGATAACTGGAGGTCAGGTGGGCACAGGCTGCGGAACCGTGAATGACGGCAAATCCCTCTACTTCAACGGGTCGGGCAAACGAGAAGCCAGGACCTTCCCTCTGGACACAACTAATATCAGGTCAGTGCCGGACGCTGCACGATATGTCTTATTTACCACAGAGTTTTGGGAAGCAGTCAAATGTCTAATGACCACTGTCGCCTATAGACATTAGGGGCCGATTCACAGTACAAAAACTAGTACTTCTGTAGTATTGATTTACATACACATGCATGCCTTTGTGAAGCAGCTTCAAACATATTAAATGGGAATAAAATTGGCCTATTCAGGGAATATCCATGCACAAGTAATACAAATGGGGCTGTGCCCTCTTTACACTTTTACTAGTTGAGGATGATGGGGACGTTTTGGAGTCGATTACAAACGCTTGTAAGAGTACGTAAAAGAGTACTCATTAGTATTGCTTCTCGTACTCAAAGATGCTCTTATGATTTGGCCCTTCTGTATTTGTAAAATGACCAGGTGGCATCCGAGGGCAATGATTCTTACACTTTATCCAAGGAGAAGCATTATTTTAAGTTTGACTCACTTAATCTGAGAGGTCACACAAATAGTAAAAGCAACATAAAAATATTGCATTCACAAACACGGCTTACATTAATGCTTTCCATTACAGCAACAAAAATAGCATGTGTGTGTATGATATTAAAAGATTAAACATTTCCACACCCATACAAACATGCTCAAGCCACAGACTAGTAGAGCCTGAAAAGAGTCCTCAAAGTGCCTGTCAACAGATTGTCCTCATAAAAACAATGCAGTGTTAGAGGCCACAGCCGCTTCTGCTACCACGTTCTTTTTCTTGAAGATGTCTTCGAGCGACCAAGATGCCCTTCATTTAAAACACAGAATCCCTACCAGGGCTAGAAAGAGCAGAAGAATATGTTTTCCTTTGCAGCACACTGGAGTGGATGTGTACTCCACGGGTTGTGCTGCCCACGGCACGCTAGCTATCTATGTCTTGCCTGATGTGAATGTAGATGAAAACTGGTGGCAAGGGGACTGACGGGTTCTGTGACACTCCACCCACTCCTTAGAGTTGAGCACAATGCAAATACATTTTTGTTTCCATAGGTAGATTCTTCAAGGGCTTCTCTAGAGATCTTAGCTTCAGACACAGGATTATTACTGGATATTGATCATGGGATCTCTACTCTTCCTATATCTCTCTAGTTGTGATGTCGGCAGGTGTGAGAAATGGGGTTTTTGGTTGAGGTGTGTGAAAACCGTCTTCAAGCTACAACCACAATCCTTGTCAGGGTGAACCACAAAAGTCACTAAATTAACCTGTGCTTAACCCTCTGGTAGCTTGGCACCAAAGCAGTCAGGCTTAACTTAGAGACAATGTGTAAAGTATTTACGCAGCACACAAACAGTTATAAAGTGAAAATACAAAACAAGAAAAATTCCACACCAATCTAGAAAAATAGAATACATTTCAATAAATAAAATTATACCAGAACGACAAAAATCCAATCCGTAGAACAGGAGATTTCAATGCAATTTCAAAGTCTTAAGTAAAAGTAGAGCGAAAAAGTGCAAAGTGCCAACTGTGGTTATCTGGTCATGCTGGATCAAAGTCACAAGTCCAGGTCAACCGTAATGCAGCACGGGCAGAGTACAAGACTGAGCACGGCCCGCTGGACAGTGTACCTGGTTGTACCAGGGCTGAGATGTGAGGCTCTGCCGCACGCTGCATCGAATTGCCTCAGTTGCGATGAGGCCACTGATCATGAGCTGTGAGGTGCTACGTTGCAGGGTCCTGCACCGAGTTACATTGTGCTGCGCCGGCTCTAATGAGACCACCTGTCATGATCTGTGAGGGGCTGCGAAGCAAGGTCCTGCGTCTAGTTGCTTTAAGCTGCATCGGTTCCGATGAGGCTGCCGATCAGGAGCTGCGAGGTGCTCCGATGCGGGTTCCTGCATCAAGTTGCATAGATTTTGAGAAAACTCTCAGTTGGGCAAAGACGACTGCACTTTGATGCCAGCCAAGGGTCCGGGATCTGGGGGTGGGGGACACCTCTTGGGGATCAGTAATCACTCGAGCATACATCAGCAGCAGGGCACAGGCAGGTCCAGTTGAGTCTAGTCAGCTTGGCAGATGCAGGACATGACTCTGGAGCTTTTTTTGTCCCTTTAGCTCACACAGGAGGCCATCCAGCTAGCACTTGGAGTCACTCTGGTGGTCTCGGGTTCAAAGAGCAGGCCCAGGATTCCTTCCTCAGGCAGC